>CM071635.1:15502710-16702710 GCA_036419045.1 Scirpophaga incertulas | reverse complement strand
CAGATGACAGGCTTAGATGCAGTCTTGCAGCCACAACACGCTGACTAAGGCCAGAATCCAGCAATGCCACAACTTGGGCGGCTTCTGTGGGCGAAGTATCCATACGTTTTAGAAAAATAACCTTTTTTCAGACGTCCCAAAGTCACAGTATTGAAATAAAAAACAAAAAGTTTAAGGATAGGCGCCAATTTTTAGTTTTTAAACGCTAAATGTACTCCAACCCTAAACACACATTTGTCTCAAAACAGTGATTCATTTCGTTTATAAGATAAACAAATGAAATTCTAATTTTGAATTTAGAATTTTCGCTTATTACTGTAATGGCCAAACTGCCAGCTATACATTTATGTTTTTTTTTTCATCGTATGAATTCTTTTTTGTGTTAAATTCGGACAGAAACAATGAAAACGGAAGTGTTTCGATTTTTTTGATGAGAAGTGTATATATATATAATATAAATAGTGTTTAAAATATATTACAGAGGATGGGGGAAGTCGAGTTAAGAATCCCATACTTTATGTATAATCTTAGACCGGCTATATGCAGCAGTTTGTGGACTAATGTAAAATAGGGTGTAAAGTCTTAAAGCTACATAGCTAAACGTACACTCATACCATAAAACAATTTCTTTAAGTCATCTTTATCATATGTCTAGAAACGTATTTACTCAAAGTTGGCATTTAAAATCATTCCTTACACAAAGCTTGAAAATATTATGAGGAATGCTTGCTATATAAAGCTAAACGTTGTGTAAAAATTTAGTATATCTAATTAAATCTTAAATTTTTACAACAGTTTAATTTATATTCAAATTACTCAGTGTGTAAAGAGGGTATTCAGATATCAATTCAGATTTCAACATGACTGAATGACTATTGACGCTAGATTAATGACGAGAAAATTCGAATAATTGGTGATTTAGGACCTAACACCATATATTTTCTTTAACATTTAATAAATTCATGCATTTCTTTTACAATAAATCTATCTAATAGATCTATTGATTTTTCGGCATACACATACAAACACTTTATTAGTAAAATAACTATTTTCTCACAGAAAATTCTTTCTCAGTACTTTATTTCATTCGTCTACGTCACTTACAGAAAAAGAGTCACAGAAATAAAAGGACAATTTGATATTCCAATATCAATGGTATCCGCGTTCAGTTGGAAAGTGCAATTAGAGGACGCGCGTGTTTCCCGCTTGATATTGCTTTTGTTGGTGATCACTAAGGCGCTGCGAGGCACAGCAGGATTTTTTAACGTGTTTTTTTTAAACTGATTTTGCCATGAAAGCTACTAGAAAAGATCGTTAGAAAATTTAACAATAGCTTTCTGTCCATAGACTACTTGACGAATTGCTGGAAATGTTATGCATTTTAAATACTGTGACTGAGTCTAAAATATTAATGTCAATTAATAGGAAGCGGCAAAGTCTTAAAAGTCCGTTTAAAGGAGTTTAGATAAAATAATATGGGTATACGATAGAGCTTTTATAATGCGTCACTTTTTTGTGTTGTATTTTCAACGTCTTTAAAAAACTTTTTATTATTGTTCATACAAGCGGTAAAATAGCGCAAACGCTGCTTTTAATACACCGTATGATGTCTTAGCGTCGTTCTGGCGTATTTGTTTTACTTTCTTACTATAATAGTCAGTTGTGGTAAAGATGGTATTGCCAAATGCCATATCTATAAATATCTCTACGTCAATAATATTATTTGACATTTGAAAATGTCATATATCTTATTTTGTTTGTTTACCTATTATTGGTTTCTGTTCAGTAGTTTTGCGCGACAGACTGACAGACAATCAGAGGTACTTTCGTATATATAATATTGGCAAGGAAAAGATTGAACATCCGATAAATTTAAACCGTGATTAACAAATACAGTACTTATAAATCTTAAATATTTGTACATAGGACAATCAACAGATGGTCTAACTATTGACTCGTCTATATAGATTTATGATCGGGGTAAAATTTCGTAATAGTCTATTAACCAGATTCCGACAAATAAATTTAATATTATTATCGTATTGTGTCCTCTTGTCACGGGGGCATGATTTAGTGCTTTAACTGGTTCTAATTTTCATTTACACATTAAAAAATGTAGTTGAAGTATATATACCTATTAGATGCACAAGAACATAACACAATAATTCATACCTAAACGTTTACGGGCTGTTGTGTTACGGTTTTGAGGGTTACCAGAACTGGAATATTACGGTCACTTGCGTTCTTAACGTCTTTTAAATGATTTAAATATAGCAGGTGACAAGCCACTCATTAAATAGACCCTAAAAAAGCAGACCAATATTGGTGCAAAAAGGGCAAGATTGATGTGAGTAGCTAAGGGTGTCGAGAGTGTCTCCAATGGTATGCGAAACGGCGGCGGCGTTGACATTATTACATTCCACTTTGACCAGCTCAAGGCAAGACGGAGGTGAATGGCATACGACTTTCAGTAGCACATCGGGATCTCTCACGCTGTTTTTCTTTGCCATAGGCGTGTTAAATAAATGTTCACATAAAATTCACATAAAAAAACAACACATTTATACATGGCATGTAGAAACGGCTATATATATAACGGATATATATATATGGTTTCATCTAATCTAATTTAAATATAGTGAAAATTTCTCAGTAGATTTTTTTTCTGATAGTCTACTATAAGACTATAACATATATATATATATATATATATATATATATATATATATATATATATATATATATATATATTATATATATATATATATATATATGTTATAGTCTATATATATATATATATAACACTTATGCACTGCATATATAACATTCACTTTCTACAGGCTCTTTCTATGTACGTAAATTGTCTCATTTATCTATCTAGCTCTAATACACGCGTTGCGTATTTTCTTTTTTGTGTCAATTTATACAATAATAAATCTATTTGTCAATATATACTCGTATTTGAATGTGTCGCTTGTAGGATAAGTAGAAAAAAGATAAATTCATATTACTGTGCTGTACAAGATCAAAATAAACATAGCTTATTGCCTACGTAATCGCGTCTGAATGCGCGACACTATTTGTACAAACTGTATCGACCTATTCTTTAATTGATACGCGCAGTCTGAAATGGATAGATCTAATAGAAATGAGAACCATTTGCCTACTATGTATATGTGAAAACTTCCGCGCGTTGCTATACAGTCACGTGAACTTAGCCTAAATCATAATTTTTTATTTTTTACTATTTTTGTGTCTCTAAATACTTACATAGTATGAAGTCCGTTTATTTCCAGTGATATAATCCGTGGCGGGTTGCTGTATTGAATGCAAAAAATCAAGACTTTCCAAAAAAACTTCGATTTCTGATATCGCTCGTACAAGCACAGACACGTTTAACGAATATATTCACTCTATTTGGAAAAATAACCAGATTATTTTCGTTACTGCTAATTCTATTGCCTATAAGCCGAATACAATTTTCATATAAATAGACAGAAAACATTATCCTTAGTACTTGCCCGAAGAAGTCGTAATATCATTTGAAGCCACAGTGATTCACATTCCGAGGGTAAACTAATTAACAGTTTATACACATTTTTTATTTATGCTTCATATTTAGTGGAATATATAATATATGTAAAACTATCACTGTACGGCAATCAACATTTAAATAAATATTGCAAAACTAAAGCGCTTCGAAACTATAGTATGTAGAAATATGTAAATAAGGTTTGTTCTCTTCTCAAGTTTTAATTTACCACGTAAAAAATATAATGTGTATCGAGAATGAGTGTTAATCTTACAGAGATGTTCTGATACTCTCCGGGCATTGATATACAATATTTTTACGAAACGAGCATTACCTACAAGGTCGTTATTTGTTAAATATTAGAAACGTGTCTGAACTATTTTGTTTTGAATTAGTGAATATGCTTCTTTGTTTGCTTGAGCGTTAAATTTAAAAAGGAAAAACATTTAGGTAATCACGTAATTTAACTCACTGAATGTTGAATACAATACATTTCCTTTAAATCAGAAATAATGTAATTATGTAAATATTATATAATAATAATAATGTATTATCAAATAATGTAATATTTCCATGTCGTTTATTCAGTATACATGTATCTATGAAAAACGTAGTTATTTCTACACCTTAAAAATGCTAATTTAATTTACGTTCCCGGTATTCCATGCCTAATCGAATATATGAAAAAAATATGAAAAATATTTGATTTACAATCAAAAAAGAACCCGTGTAAAATTCACATTTTATAACTTGAGAAAAAAGTTAGCACGCCATATTCCCGCATTTACGTAGCCATCTGACCCAGACTTGCATCGATCCCCAGTTTTAGGTTAAGCATGTATGTTAAACGCCCCAAGTGGCGGTCTGTTGTCGGCGAAATCGTGGCACCGTTGACTCTTTAAAATGAAGGTCTATTATGCAGTAATTGTAAAAATATTAGTGGCTTTAAAGAAAATGTTTAAACTTTTACATGCATTATATACAAAAAAAAATTTTACAAACAAGCAATAAAATGTTTAAAGTTTTAATTAATAAACAAATACATCGCTTAAAAACTGACAAATTTTACGAGAGATAATTTGTAGTTAGTACTGAGTGAGATATAGTAGTTAATCTGATGATTACAGATAATATGATGGTATCATATTTGTTCAATTAAATTAAATCGCTAATTTTCACAAAAATAAACAGCTATTATATGCAGAAATGAGAAAAAATTATCTTAAGATTGAGTTTTATGAAAAAATATTGTGCCATTTATCAGAGAATACGAAATGAAAGCCACGTCTCTGTTACAGGGATGCTGTGCGGAAATAGGTACTGTTTATTATTCCTGGATGAGATAGCTTGGTAATTTCTTGTTCTTTTGTCTTTACCAAAGTCATCTTCATCTTCACAGACTGCTTTTAATAATCATATTTTATATTATTCTTTTATTAAGTTTTACACCTTATAGCGGTTAAGTCAGCTTTATATTTATGTTTTGAATAAGTACCCAATAATATGACACCAGTCTCCTGCACATTGACTTCACGCTGCATATTCCACTACCATATTGCTGCACATTCTGTTACCACGTCATAAGCACTTAGAAAATTTAAAGAAGAAATTTACTACTTTTAAAGACAAAGAATATCTTGCGGTTAGGTACTACACATTTTTTATGATTTTAAACATAATATCATAATGATTTAGTTTGATGAATTAATTTCCCCTAATTCTTATAAAAGTTACCAAATAATGTGTTTTGAGTTAGCGTTGGCAATCACTATCTGATGGGCAATGACTATAGCGGTTACCCTATATATATATTTCCCCCCCACAAAAAAAAAAAAACAAAAAAAAAGGTATCGTATTCTATCATAGGCTATTTCGAAATACTTATTATACGAAAGTTTACTAAAAAATACGTGCAACCTTCATTGAACAAAATCTACGTAAAGAAATTGCGTCCTGTAATATGCCAATCTTACTAAACTTTAACTCAAAAATGGGTTGCACACATTCATAGAACGAAATCAACGTTGCTGGCATAGGCTCGCAAAGATATATGGAAACCCATCGCAATTTTTCCAAAGAGTTTTGAACAACATATGCAAAAAAGTATTTATTTTGAATACAGCCACAGCCTATTAAAAAAAGGTAACCGAAAGTGTAAAATAATGCTTCATCATCATCATCTCAGCCTATCGCCGTCCACTGCTGGACATAGGCCTCTCCAGTCGATTACCATTTTGATTTTTTTATTTCCATTTTAAATAATGCTTATGTAATCTATATATTATGTACTTAGGTACAGTATTTTTCATTGTAAAATAGTATAATATTTTGTTTATTACATAAAAATGCAATATTTTTTTAATGTTTAATTTCTAAAACTCTAGTAGATTTTGCTAGATTTTTCTAGCTAAACCTTAAACCTATTATTAAAGTCCCACCTCTCTGGATACAACATGATATTTTAAAATCACGAAAATACGATGCGTTACAAAAAAAGTTATTAATTTAACATTTTGAAACCAAATAAAATGTATCACTTTACTCGTACTCTACTCATATATTATCGCTGACAACATGAATTTATAGGGGTCGTATCTACTTTGTTGGAACTGCCAAAACTGTGGCTTTGTATGCGTGAGACGTTGTGATTATTTATTCGTATGGTGTTCACTGTTCAGCCAGCCATCTTGACGAATCTATAAAAAATATGTTTATTTACTGTTTGTGAAAGGATTTTTTAACAAGCGTATCAAAACATTTTCAACCATATTAAAACGAAAGCAAAATTAAGTGAAATTTAATATTAATATTTATGGTATATATAAACATTTATATACATATAAGAAAATTACAAGAAATTGCTAATGTTCCACAAGGTTCGGTGGTCTCTCCAACTCTTTTAAGTCTACAAATCTATGATGTCCATTAATAACATAAATTGTTAGCAGATAACCGTACCAGTTATGTGGTATACCGACTACCAAAACGTGTCACATTACTTTGATTGAAACCTTGTAGCAATTTGCCTCTGAATTTGAAGACTCGCTCTAGGGAGACTGTCCAAATGGGGTAAAAGGACTTAGTGAAGCCACTATCACAGTCAAGTCAATTCCAAGGAGTCGTCCTCCAATGTTCTGGATTGCTGTCTTCAGTCTTAAAATTTTGGCTAAAGTACAGTTTAGCAGTCTTTTGGAATATAAAGCTGAATTGGCCTTGAACACAGCTGATAGTTTATAATGCTCAAATTCAACCGCATGAAAAGTACTGCTCATACCTATTGTCTAATCTCCCAAATATCAGCTCAACCCTCTTGAGTCTCTGCAAAGACGTGTATTCCGTATAGTCAGTAATCCCAATATCATGTCCTATGATTATTATCGGTTAACGGAGACCTCGGTGCAGCGGGAGGGTTTTGTTTCTGTTCTCTTTGTGTAGTTTATTGTTAGCCCGCCCACGCACCTGTCAACGCAGTAGAGTTCATATGTAGCATTTGGGATCGATTTAAAAGTTCTGATAACAGATAAGTTTCCTACAACAACAGAACTTATTGACACAAATATTACACAAGTATTCAATATACGTTTTAAATGCGTGGTAAAAAAACATAAGCTTATTTTTTTATGTGATCCGTCTAACAAAATATGCTAAACGAAATACATGCAAGATGCACAACGTCTAATGCCCCATCTACATCATGAGCCATTGAATGACTCATCGTGATGGCAATTGAAGACGAATACATTGTTTTTGTCATCCACATAGCAACTCTGTTCAGTTGCCAGTGTGTCCACCAAGAACATAGACGTAGAAATAACTACAACTGTAACAGTTTACTTTCTTATATTATATATATTTTAAACTCATTCACACGTTAATTGCACGTAATTAATTTAAAAGGATTCAGTGGAAATGTATATGTACGTGCTTATAATTATGTGAAATACTTTTAATTTTATTTTTTACATTTTTTTCTGCTATTTACACCAAAATTTCTTTTGTGATCAGGTGATAAAATTACGATACGGTTGACACAATGATCGGATACTGCGCAACGGGTCGCGGGTGCGATTCCCGCACGCCAACAATATTTTGTACTACCTGTAACCGCGACTTCCTCCGCGTGGAATTTAAATGTTATAGAAAAAAAATGATATTAATTAGAAACATAAAAAATAATTATTATTAATTAAAAAAAAAGAAAGAAAAAGGGTAATTAGTTTATTTAGTTTTTTTTTAGTATTTGCAATTTTATTTTAAGTGGTATGCGCGTGAGCTGCGCACGGTACTGGACAGTACTTGGACATTGCAACATTACTTTATTATTCTAAAATAAAAGTTGCCTAAGTTACTCCTTATTACCTCAGCTACCTACCAATAAGTCCCGTCTACAGCCATATCAGAGATTAGCCGGAACAAACAGACAGACAGACGACACTCCAATTTTATTTATATATATAGATGAGTTGGAGAAATTTGTCCCTGTTTGAGCGTATATGTGCATGTGAAATTCTATATTTATATCTGCACGCATAACAAAGGATTGTAAGGACATTTTTTATATAAAAAATATATCAAATTGTTGTTTTAATAGATAGTTTTGTCAATTTTAAAAGGCCAATCACGGGCAAAAGTGTCGCTCACTTGGCATACTTAAAAAAAATAAAAAAAAATTTTGTTACACTTACACCAATTAGCCTAGCCCAAACTAAGCTCTGTAAGGCTTGTGCTATGGGATCTAGGGTAACGGATAGACATACATATAATATACATATATAAATAATTTTTATACAAATATATATCAACAACCATGACCAAGGTACAAATGCTCGCATTCATCACACAAACATCTGGCCCCACCGGAACTCGAACCCGGGACCTCAGAGATGGCGACACCTTGAAACCGGTGTACTATCCACTCGACTATGGAGGTCGTCAAAATACTTATAGTGATAGTTGTATGTTATGTTATATATTAAGTTCCTATTCTGGTAAATAACTAGGAAAAATATAAATGTTCATACTCAAATGTGTACATAATGTGTTATTCGTGTAGATAAACGACAAACTATGTAACTCATGTGAAATCTTCACTATATTTTGTATCAAATTGAGTTTGGATGGGCTATCTACATGAGTATCAATACTTACTTAATACAAGCTACAGCCTTTTGATGTCCGTTCAACAACCTGTAACAGGACCATCGTACGCCATCACACCCATCATGACCGCCACAAAGCCTACGATGGATGAACTACGAATGATGAACTATGAAACTACGATGGATCCAAAAACAAAATTATAATATTGTCTTAATAGTTTTAAAAATATTGTCTTTATAGTTTTATTGCCTGCATAGTTGTGAAACAAAATTTTGTGGTTTAAAAGTTAATTCGAAACTGATTTCCTGAATATTATTAATAACTTTCTTGTAGAAACACAGACCAGACAAACACATAACCTCGCAAGAAATTTGTTGGATTCTGGTATTATTTTGGTAAAGCTATATGCTGCTATACGTACCTACGTAGTAATAACAATATCAACAAAATTATTTTTATAACAAATATATAATCAAATAAAATCAAAGCAACCAAATACCTCTAAAGTGTTGGTAGATCTGTGCATATTGCTAGTATTTGATTTTAAATTATACTCACAAATTAACATGAACATTAAAATCATGTGTATTGTATCAAAATATTTTTTGACAGTTAATATCAGAACGAATCGCTTATTTGTGTACGTTGCGACAGTGTAAATTGCGTATAACGTAGAACTTAACACGATAAAACAACCCCGAGGGCGCAATTCCACCAGGATATTTATAATACAAACCGAGAAAACCTGTCATGTATTCAACAATGTTATTTTGGTTCCATCCCATGGCGGACAACTCGACGCGTTCACGCAAACACAAGGAATTTGTTTTAGCAGTTTATTTATAACATATAATCCTTGGAAGTCATTTTATACCAGATTCGGCTTTAACAAAATTTGAACTCACCAAAATAAGACCTAAATTAGTTGATTAAGTTTAGATAAAATTTTATAAGATAACTATTAATAAGACATTAGGTTATGCCAATTAAAGTACACCACAAATAAGCATAAAAATAGTAAATTTTACTAGACATACGGAGTAAAAAGTGACACCTGTTCGCGTTGCGCTCTGCCATCTAACAAGCTAGGCTCTGGCGCTACCTTCCCCAGTAACTCACACTGAGTGATTATAGTAAGAGATTGTACAATTGCATTGCATGCAAATTTCCATATAGGAAAGGCTCCAAGAGCCCGGTTCTGCTGGAGGTGCTGGCAGCGCAGTGGGGTTTAGTTAGTTTGACTGGGCTTATCCATATTTACCCTCACAATTGGGTCATTGTGCGTGATTCTTGAGGTATGAGCGTCTATTGGCGGAAATGATGACAAATGAAAATATACATATATTTTCGATTACAAGTGTTCATATATTTTCAATTAAGTTTTAAAAAAACATTTAGGTACCTACCACACCGACCTCCAGATAAACAGTCGGTGACCTCAACCACTTCGCCACAAATACGGTATATATTTGAAGCATAATTGAAATAAGTTTTATTTTGTAGAAATTTAATGATGTCTATAAAGTTTTAATAAATTATACAGTGTAAATGGTCGTAATAGATAAGTCTCAAAATCTGAACAAAAAGGCATTCCAACCTTGCCGCATTGAACGTAAGAGGATTTCTATAAAACATTTTGCAAGTCGAAATGCTAAAGTCAACTCATTAAAAAACGCTCCCGGGATGGCAAATCATGATTCAAGCTGCGTCTAGATTTACATCGGTAATTTGTTGTTATTGTTTCAGCTTGAATTAACAACGAATCTGATGGAGGGATAGAGTGGTCGCCGCAAAGATAACATTGTGACGAATAATTTACATAACAACAAACTTACAATTTGTAGGTTCACCGAAATAATTTTCCCTTCGCTACTACTTCTACTTCAAAATTTGAGCTCGGATTATGACTAGAATCTCGATTAAAATAACAATAATCGTCAACTCAACATCATTCTTAGTACGTAATCATCCATTTTTTTATATTTTGTGACATACAATTTTATCGAGAAGAGTGAATATTTTGTATTGATGCTCTGCTCTTGTTGGAATATTTCATTGATAATTGGGTTATACAATACCAATTTTATTAATTTGATGATCTTGTCATTTTTGAGATTAACGAGATCAAACAAGCTTCAAGGCGCTTTAATAAAAAAAATATCTTTAATTCTTTTTTCTGTTTATAATTTTAAAAATTCTACAACTGTTATGTCATTTTTTTCTTTCAAGTCTGCTTTATCTATACATATAATAAGACAGTAAAAATATTTTGTCTGTACATTTAGTATTTTTGACTGAAATGGATAGAGGGGCACTTAAATAGATTATTAGAAAGCAAAAAAAATTTTTTGGAATTTTTTGTCTGTCTGTCTGTATGTATGTTCACGTTTATCTCCGAAAGTACTGAACCGATTTGCTTGAAACTTTCACTATTTGCTTTGTTTTAACTCAGAATAATATCTAAACTTTGTTTCATCAAAATCGGTTCATTAAAAAAAAAGTTATCGTCATTTTAATGAACTCAAATAAATAAAACTGGAGTGTCATCTGTGAAAATTGAAGACGGTGAAATTTTAATCAAAAGTACTGTGAAAATAGTATTTGTGGAAAAGCTCATTGTTTTGTGCCATACTATACATACATACATACTAATATTATAAATGCGAAAGTAACTCTGTCTGTCTGTTCCGCTTTCACACCAAAACTACTGAACCGATTTAAATGAAATTTGGTACACAGATAGTCTGGAGCCTGAGAAAGGACATAGGCTACTTTTTCATGCAAAAAAGGTTGTAAAGGGTTGTAAAAGGTTGAAAGGAGGGATTATTGGTTGTATGGAAATATTGTTAAAACTACTGAACCGATTTAAATGAAATTTGGTACACAGATAGTCTAGAGGCTGAGAAAGGACAGAGGCTACCTTTTAAAGCAGAAAAGGGTTGTAAAGGTGAAGGAAAGGAGGGGGTGAAAGGTTGTATGGCAGTATTGTTAAAACATATCCTTTCTGTGGGAAATTCGAATATAACGCGGGCGAAGCCGCGGGCGGAAAGCTAGTAATCAATATAAGTTTTGAAACTTATTACTCAAATATTAAAAAAACTTTCTTAGTTTCATAACTCACGTAACGTACTTTTCCACTTTTCGTTTTATTGGTAACTTTGACAATAGATATGACAAAACATGGAGTAGCTAAACCAAGGAAAATCCTTAATATAGATCCTTTTACGCCGTGGTAGGGCGAGGTTGACTAAAGTCATATGTACACTATTAGGGTAGTTTCCTACTACTGAAATGTTTGTTATATAATTACCTAATTTAAATTATTTTGGTCTCGTATGTGCAAATTAAAATTTCAACTTATTTTCTGAATTGATTGATTTCCTAACATTATATTAACTTAACTTTTATATACAAATAAAACGAACCTTTGTGAGCTTTCCTACATAAATCTAATATTTTTTATCCCAACTAATATTATAAATGCGAAAGTGTGTTTGTTTGTTTGTTTGTTTATTTGTTTGTTTGTTTGTTACCTCTTCACGCTTAAACTACTGGACCGATTTCAAAAATTCTTTCACCTTTGGAAAGCTACATTCTCCCCGAGTAACATAGGCTACTTTTTATCCCGGAAAAATCGACAGATCCCACGGGATGCGCAATAAAGGCTTCGCTCAAAAACTACTGCACAGATTTTTATGCGGTTTTCATCAATAGATAGAGTGATTCTTGAGGAGTTTTGCGGCATTTTTTATCTCGGAAAAACGGATAGTCCCACGGGAAGCGCGATAAAATCTTCGCACCATAAACCGACTTCCGCGTATATGTAGCCGTGGGCAAAAGCTATGACCCTTAACCCTCTATACACCCAATCCCGAAATCCACGCGGGCGAAGCCGCGGGCAGAAAGCTAGTATCTAATATTTACATATAAACAGACAAACTGTAAAGTCATTGGCAATTTTATTTATATACTTATACAAATAAGGCGATTTTACTTTATTGTCATCTCACAATGCAGTGTATTTTACTTTGGAGTAGTTTTGAGCTTTTATCTTCAAAGTAATAATCGTAGATACACTGTTACTCCTACAATATGTATCAGTTAAAACTATACTCATGAAATGATTGTCAAATACCCCATTACAAGCGTATAGCGGACTAAACATTCAACCCCGTTAATAAAATACTTGCGACACGGGTTAGGTTTTTCAGGTTTATAATTAAAAACATATTAGTATAGGAGAGTAGACCAATATAAAATTGCACAATCTATTCTCAACATTAATAAAGTTATTTTTCACTACCGCAAACAGTAAATTATAAAAATCGACTCATGGATTGTTCATTGACGCTTATTTTTTTACGGTCCATAGCGTAGTACTGTTCCTAATACTAAGTGGTTGATAGGCGTTATTTATTTTATTCGGGAGTTCACCACACCCTACCTCTACCCTCTTAGATTGGTAAATAAATTCCAAAACTACAAAATATTACGTTAAAAAACATGTTAGTTTAAAACGTTGGAAAGACAAAATGAAGTATCATTATGATTGATTTCATTAAGTAACAATAACAACGGTTGAGACTAATATAGGCTATTGTCATATACTGTCGTGTTCCACTTACCGGGATGCTGTGAGTTAATGACGCGCATCCGGTGTCGTCGTCTGCGAATCGATTTGTGTCTGTGAAATGCTCCAACAAAATTAATATCCGTAATAAAAAGACATCATGAATGTAATTATTTAATTAATAAAATAAAAATTTGGAGTTCCACAAATTCACGGTTGACGGTAAGGAGGTACGAAGTCCGCTAGGTCAGCTAGTTCTTTCATAAGATTTAACGGTTTCGTTATTATCTACATAAAAGACTTTGTGAAGAAAAGCCTTTGTAACTGCATACTCTCGTATAAAAACTATAGAGAATTGGTGTGTCTAAAAATTATGATTACCTATGTAAGTACTCTAAAAAAAACTATATTAAATGATAACATTTTACAAAATGCAACAAAATTAGGTTCTTAGTAATCATTGAATTTATTTCACACGCATGTAATTAAATTTGTATAACTGTACTAATTAGTGTATTCTCAGATACAATATTATATAAAATGATTTGATTTGATTATATATAATTTTATGATTCATATAAGGACTAACTATTTTTTTGACAATTAATCACATTATCAGAGGTATATGAAACATACAATATCACTAAATTTAGACCCCAGGAACTCCCTAGGCAAAGTATTACCCGTTTGTTATCGACAACGTTTCGTTACTTTGGTTGCAGGCACTAATTATCCAACCCACTGCTACGCTAAAGATTGCTATCACCATACTGCCAATCTGCCACTCACACAAGAGTGTTACTGATCAATATGTATATCGGCTAGGGACCGCAACAGGAAGCAAAATTCAATTTTCGCATGTAACATTGTAAAAGTTCTGTCCGCGTTAACGACTTTCCATTGTGAAGCAACGTTTTATGTTTCGAGTACTGCCGTAACGATTCGGATGTAGTGTATGTAAACAAGTATATATATAGAATACAGTATATATATTTATTATTTAAGTTACCACAGCTAGTAATAATAATAACACAACACTTAAGGCTGAATTTATAAAAAATATCTAGATTAACTGTTACATGTTTTTCTTATTTTTTCCTTGAATAATAAGCGTAACAGAATACGTATGTCCAAAAATTATTGATTGTTGAGGACTTAGTTCAATAGAGTTCACCTCTAAAACGCTTGCAGTTTGATAGCAGCTTGTTTACATATATAATTATTATTAGATTTTCATAATAAGGTGTATTATTACTAGCGACATAGGAGTTATCTCAAGGTCAGACCAATGTGCTGTAGGTATATAAAGAATAAATAAATAATCAATACAAAAGATAGAGAAACTAATTCAAAAATGATCCTTTTAATTATACTAATTCCATAATAAAATTACATAATATTATTTTCCGGGTCTCAAAAAAGTTTCATCAGCTTTTATCAAAATCGGTTCAATAGTTTCTGAACCTGTTCAAACAAAAACATCCATTCTTTATTTTTACCGAATTTAGGGTAAAATATTTACTATTTATTATATCTAATTAAAAGGCTAAAAAAGAAATTTTGATTTTCAAGCTTTAAAAATAATATAGTTTTCATACAAACTTTCATCCCTTACAGTCTTTCTTTCACATTAAAAAGTAGCTTCTCCTTTATCAGGCTGTAGACTATATGTGTACCAAATTTTATTTAAATAGGTTCAGTAGTTTTGACACTTTACACAGAGATACTTTCGAATTCATCATATTAATAAATATTTTAGGTATTATCGATATTTATACAATCTTGGCAGGAGAAGTTAAACGTTAAATTCTCCAATTGCATGTACTACTGAAATCATCAGTCATGATAGCATTTGTTACTTACTGTAATCTTGTAATCACATCAATTAAATTTAATTTTATATGCAGTTGTTTACTTAGAGGTTTTCTTTCAATCAATATCTAATGAGTCAATCAAATCAATCCAAAGGAATTAATTTGAACGCTTATCATCGTTTAATTATGCCGACTACACTTCACTTTCTATTTACTGTCATAACTGCGTATTATTAATATATATTTTTAGAATTATTATATTATATTTAAGAGTCTAACTATACAAAATATATTGAGGTTGAAATCATAGCACTGAAGTTGTATAATGTTGGAAGTATTATGTTTTTTGCCGTTTATATTATATAAGAATGTTAACAAGGAAATATAAATGAAAATATGTCAAATTAAAGGAACTATCTGAATTTGTCATGAAACCTATTAGAAACATAACATAAAGCATAACATTTTCTTTCAAATCATGTACAGCTTATGTTGTTTTCTTAACATACGTAACAAATAATATATCTATCTATTTCCAATATATTTAGAGATCAGTTCATAAGTAGATAAGGGATAAGGAGATAAGGGACCATAATATGCAAGAAGATTAAATGATAAAGTAAACCCTTTTCTAGCGACGTATCATTAGCCTACGCATATATCAATATATTACCATGCCGTTAGTATGACGTCACCCTATATTGAACTCATCTGGCAGTCAAAAGGTAATAGGATAACCATTTCCTTTATTCTGTCCCATTTTCGATGTCGTTAAACTTTACCTCGAAAGACAAAGCAATAACCAGTCTTAAGATGTTTTAATAGTCCATTAGCGTGTATATAGAAATCATAAAATTGACCTAAACTATTATTAAAATAAACATACTTCAAATCAGCGAACTTCAGTACATGTTTTTTTTACTGAGTAATATGTAAATAATTTTGTCTAGTGTAAAGCAACTGAGTGCCAGCAAATCTTTGTGAAACTAGGTTTAAGTTATTGTTTTTTTTTTCGTTTTTTCTCGTAGATTGAGGTGAAAAGCAGAGTGTATCTCTCGGCATAAAATTAGATTTGTCTCGAGCCACATACCTTCTTTGAATCCTTCAATAAGCTTTTGATTTTAACTTGGTAAAAACTAAGAATAGCAAATCTTTTTTATACCACTCTTACTCTATTTGCTACTATCAGCAAATAGTACGGTCTACCTGATCGTAAGCAGTCCCCGCAGCCTACGAAGATCTGCAACACCTACAAATAATTCTCCTAATTCTTCTCTAATTCCCTCACTACGTTCTAGACTCTATTCTAAATTTCTTAATTAAGCTTGAATTCAAAATAGCACCTTCGTCACAAAATATAATTTTCACACCGATCTTCACACCATTCGACATACGCTGCCAGCTTACAGCCACCCTGCCACCGACACCCAAAACGACGGTCCAACTTGTAGGTGACCTGCATGTCATTTAATTGCATGTAAATTAGTACAATATGTATGTATGTAAATTATTATCAATTTGTAGAAATGATTACTAAAATTTTAAATAAAGACTATTAGTAAAGAAGTCAGAGAAGACTTATAATAGATTAAAGCAAGGAAGCAATAATGCGAATTAATTAAACTGTAATTGTAACTCAACCCTTTACAATCATACAATACAATAGATAGAATGTAGACGCCGTTACTCAAGCATTTTTGAACCTTTCTTAAGCAACGGTTGCATAAAATACTACTGTTAAATAAGTGTCAATAAAAGTTGTGTAATTTAAACGATATACACTATATAGCAAGACAAGGTTTTCTCATGAATATGTAATCATAAGTCTTTTGGTTAATCTCATACCGTTAATTACTTTGTTAACGGTGCTGTAGAATACCTGTATAAAATTCAGTATCACTATATATTTCAGCAAATAAAAAGTAACAAAAACTTTGATAGAATTACATTTACCCACACCTTTCTCCATAAAGGGTTAAGCATGTGTAATATGCATCGACACTTTTGCGGTTAGTCCCCCCAGCCAAACGAGGTTTTTAGTGGGTAGGGGTAGGCTGTGGGGCTCTTCTCCCCCTTCTGGGCAGGAGAGCCCCACATAACCGCCGGCCCGCTACACCCGGGGTATGCAATTTAATGCATTTTCCTCAGGGGAAAAAAAAAGGCATCGACACTTTACCAATTTTTGATTCCTTGTGTAATAAAGTGTGCCCATTAGGCCATTAACATGCACTCTACACAGATTTTGTTGCGATGGATTCCCTTAGTCGGGTCTTGCAATATCAACAAAGAAAAGGGTGACACATGTATTCTTAATCGATCACCACACACCTAAAATAATTGCAACCGATATTCAAGAGTTCTTATAAAACACCTATAAAGAAAGAAGGTACTCTGTTCTATGGTAGAGGAGCCTTATGGCATATGTGATGCAGAGACATTTGATTACGATGTAGTAATATTTTTATTGCTTCTAACATGCTGGCTACGCCTAGCAAGCACTTACTAATAACTTTTGATAGTTTCATATATTACCAGAGAGGGACTATACCAGAGTCTGGTTTGTCGGGTACCTTCGTTCAGCTTATTTCTGTCTCAAATGACTGTGTTTGCATTGATGTTTTCCAGTTCAAAAGATAAGTTATAAAATAAATTACTGGGTACCCGTGACTTTACATCTTATATCATAAGTTGGCAACGAACAATGTGGTGGTTCTTGTGGGAGTGGGGGCAAACTTCCTGCGAATCTCACAGGAACCATATACGAGTATATAGTCAAGTGCTTGTATATAGTCGTGCTTATATCAAACAAACTTATCTGGTTTACAGGTATACTATTATACTGGACATTTATCGTTTAAAATTACACTTACATATGGACATATGAAAATGAAAGACTATTTGGTTATGTTTACTGAACAACGTCAAAATAAAACGAGGAAAATAATTCATTATTTTAATTGTCTTGCAAAGCTAATGTATATGTTGATATGATCATAGGAAAATATTTATATGCCGTTTTTATTGAGGCAGTAGTGTATAGTTAACCAAAATAAGGTATTTAATTAGTACACAAATTTTCAAAGTCAAATTCCAAACAGGCAGGTAGCGGGCAACCACAAATCTAACAATGTTCAATCGAAACTGATCGGGGTCATAGGTACGTTGACTAGGTAGGTAGTTCTTGTCTCAGGTTACAGTCTGCGGTTGAGTAGCTGGGGCGCCGCGCAATCACTGGTTCTACTTGAACGCTCCAGCGTAGACAAGCCAGTGTCTGCTGCCATCAGAAAATACCAACTAGAGTGACACACATATAAATATCCTATTTTTAGCTTCAAACGCTGACTGATTAGCTCAATGTTTAAAAGGTGTTGCTTTTATAATAAAAAAAGTATTATGTTGTTCTTCATTAGTACTTCGATTTATATGTCGGTGAAATAATCATCTACATATTAAGGTGAATTTTATGAAAAATAATATTTGTATCGTTTTTCGAAATTTTCATTTTTATGTACCGTTATACCGGGTGTCTCATTCAAATCGGTCAGTATGGGAAAGTCTGAAACTATAAGACATACGAAGATCTGTTCTGAGGAACCATGTCATCGATTTTAATAACAAGAAAAACTGCATTCATACATTTTAAAAATCATCTGTAATCCGTTCGGGAATCGAACCCGATTGTTTTGAAAAAAAAAACCTACACTATTTCTATTTAGATATCGATTGTGTAGGTCTTAAGCAGTAAATGTCTCTATGAAACGTGATGTCTAAAATGAATAAAATGCATTGTTGCCAAGAGACATTGCCATTTTTGCCCTACCAAATGGCCCGCAAGGTCGCCCGATTTAACGCCTCTGGACTATTTCTTGTGGGGATACGTTAAGGATGAAGTGTACAAAACAAGTTATGATACCGTTGAAGACCTAAAAGTTGCCATAGAGACAATTTTAACGCAAATTCACCACATGAAGATACAAAATGCAATCATAAGATCGTTACCTAAACGTGTTGAATATTGTATTGAAAAAGGCGGCGGTCACTTCGAGCACCTACTAAAATAAAATAAAGTATGTGAAAACAATGCATTTTATTCATTTTAGACATCATGTTTCATAGAGACATTTACTGCTTAAGACCTACACAATCGATATCTAAATAGAAATAGTGTAGGTATTTTTTTCAAAACAATCGGGTTCGATTCCCGAACGCAGTACAGATGATTTTTAAAATGTATGAATGCAGTTTTTCTTGTTATTAAAATCGATGACATGGTTCCTCAGAACAGATCTTCGTATGTCTTATAGTTTCAGACTTTCCAATACTGACCGATTTGAATGAGACACCCTGTATACGCTGAAACCATTAACAGAAGAAGTTGGCCTCGTTTCAAATTCGCAGCCTATGAGAAAAAAAGCACTATCTTTCCATTAAACTAAGTATTGTATTTACCATCCTTTGATTTTGCTGTATTATATTTTATACAGGTTTATATAGTATTTTATTTGTAGTGTTGGCATCAAATCTAATTTAAAAAAAATTATTCAACATTTTTATTTTTATTAGTCTTTCCAGACAGTTATTGACGTTAATCAATCAAACAAATATAACATTGAAAAGATGATGGTGGGTTTTGTGATGACTAAAAATTTGTTGTCATATACGTACCAGGAAATAAAATGACTACACCAGTCCGGGAAGAGGGAGTGCCTTCTCAAGAAGAACAAGCAAGAAACTTTGAAGGTCTGTTTATTATCTCCCCTTTTCATAATCTAATAATAATACAACTACATGTATTTACGTATCAACATGTATAAAGTATTTAAAACACTTATGTTATTAATATAAGATAAAATAAATGTCAGATAACATTGCACAACAAAAATTAAATTATTTATTTCATCATATAAATCAATTCCAAGCATTTTAATCACGCAAGAGATTATTGACCTTATGGACCTTTTGTCATTAGACTATTTTAACATGTGCTTTAAATATATGAAAAGACAGCAGCAGTATTACTTTTAGGAAATGTGTTATAAACAAGTTGGAACGGCAAGTTTTATTTTTATTTTATACCTGCAAATGTCAAAGCATGAGATATTCACTCTGTTTTTAAGTGTAGATAGTGCGATTTCTTTTTTGTTGGAGTTCAAAAATATTTTGGACATTCGAAGCTGATACCCATAATCCATACGATATGACGTTATGACAATAACTAAAATGGATCAGTCTTGCCGTTTAACATTAGTCATTGTCTTACTTATATACAGCAATCCTATTTGGCTATATTGAAAATACAGGTGTTGTTTTGGATACAAAGAAGATGAAGTCCATATTTCCTAGGCGAATATAAGCAATTTATTGGATGAACTCCCCCACTTACATAAAAAAAATATGGCACATAAATATCCATAAAATATCCATTCCGGCTAGCATACAAAAGAGGTATTAAAATTTATTAGGCCTACACATGTCCTATATAATTTCGTATCTATAACTTTTATTTATTTGCCAGATGATCAAATAAGTTATCACAATAAAAAGTTTATTCTGCTTATAAAATTACCTTCAAAAACGATATAAGCTCACAAACTCTACTAAAATGCCGTGACACCAACGATATAAATTTATGACTATATTTACTCACCTTCTTGAGAACTTGAACTTCGCCTACTCAAATTACAAGAAACGTAAATAAAGAAAATACTGTCTTAAAAGGGAGGCATACGAAAAAGGGTCACAAAGATATTTGCTACGTGCTGATAACATTCAATTCCAGCCACGAAATCATGATGCAAACCCTTTTCAGTCCCTAGACTTAGCTCTAAATGTAGAGATTTTCACAACGATTTGTAAACAGATGAAAAGCAATAGTATCGAAATTCACCAGATCCACAAATCTGTGTCACTACAAAAATTATACATTAATTATGCTTTATCTCATTGCTTTATTTAATAGAACGTGATTTTTAATATTCATCGCCTTTCTGTTTTCTAAAATAAAAAGCTTTAATATGCATCTATAGAGTCAATGTATATAAAATAGACGAAAAATGGTACACACGTGCCATGCATCAGCAGTCGCCTTAACGGTCTCCTGGCTTCCGAATCCGATACTTTTTGGAAGAGCTGATTTTGTTACGAGTTCCTATTCAGATTTAACAGCATAAACTAGGAATACTACATTTTTCATGAATAGTGATATACAGATTTTATTGTAATGTAATGCTTGTACTTGCTTTATTATTATATTTTTTTTCTGTTTTTGCTCCGTTAGCTGTATAAATATGTATTATTAGCCCATTGTTAAAAATTCTCGAACAATGTATCTACCTACAATTTGATTTTTGTATGCCGAAAGGTAGAATGTACCAGGACTCTCAAACTTTTTGTTAACACCATATTGTAATACCTACATTCTAAACAGTGCGCTCCAGAGTTGGCACCTGTTTTGACGCGTCTTTTTCGGCTCTCTTATTCTTCTGGCGTCGTCCCAATCTCATGGAAGACAGCTTTAGTGCACCCGATCCCTAAAAAAGGCGACCGCTCTAATCCGTCCAACTATAGGCCTATAGCTATAACCCCCTTTTCTCGAAGATAATGGAGTCCATTATCAACCGCCAGCTCCTTGGGTACCTAGAGGATCACCAGCTGCTTAGCGACCAACAATACGGTTTCCGTAGAGGTCGTTCGGCTGGTGATCTTCTGGTGTACCTTACGCATCGTTGGGCACAGGCGATCGAGACAAGGGGAGAAGCTTTAGCGGTTAGTTTGGACATAGCGAAAGCTTTCGATCGGGTATGGCACAAAGCGCTTGTTAACAAAACTTCCTTCCTATGGGCTTCCCGAGAGATTATGCGGATGGGTCACCAACTTCTTATCAGACAGAAGCATAAAGGTAGTAGTCGACGGTCAATGCTCTGACTTGTTGTCTGTGAATGCTGGTGTTCCTCAAGGCTGTGTGTTGTCGCCTACTTTATTCCTTCTGCATATTAATGATTTGTTGCAAATCAGCGGCATTCATTGTTATGCAGATGATAGCACGGGTGACACATTTTATACCGGCCGAGCCAATATTTCTCGGGAAAACGTCATCGAGAGTCGAAACAAACTTGTGTCTGAAATTGAGACTTCTTTAAAGAAAGTCTCAGATTGGGGTAGACTTAATTTGGTCCAATTTAACCCCACAAAGACTCAAGTCTGCGCGTTCACAGCAAAAAAGCTTCCGTTTATCGTGTCTCCTCGTTTTGAGAGCACTCCCTTAACCGCCTCAGCCAAAATTGGGATTCTTGGTGTCGACATATCGAGCGTAGTTCAGTTCCGTGGTCACTTAGAGGGTAAGGCTAAACTAGCCTCGAAGAAGCTTGGTGTGCTCAATAGATCGAGCGGTATTTCACACCGGCCCACCGTCTGCAACTTTATAAGGCACAGGTCCGGCCTCATATGGAATACTGTTCTCATCTTTGGGCAGGGGCGCCCCAATACCAGCTTCTTCCTCTAGACCGGATTCAACGGAGAGCGATTCGCATCGTCGACCACCAGGAAACTTCAAGTCGGCTTGACCCTTTGGCATTGCGTAGAGATGTAGCTTCTCTCTGCATACTCTATCGCATTTTACTACGGAGAATGCTCAGAGGAATTATTTGGACTAATCCCTGCAAGTACTTTCGACATCGTTCCACGCGACAAACCTTCCATCCTCACCATCTCAATACTTGGCAGTCCACCACTGTGCGTTTCTCTAGAAACTTTCTGCCTCGCACAGCTAAACTGTGGAATGAATTGTCGCCTGCAGTGTTTCCGAGGCGTTACGATATCCAAACCTTCAAGAAAAGAGCGTACTCCCATTTAAAAGGCCGGCAACGCGCTTGTGAACTCCTCTGGTGTTGCGGGCGTTCATGGGCGGCGGTAATTGCTTACCATCGGGTGATCCGTCTGCTCGTTTGCCCCCTATCACATAAAAAAAAAAAAAAAAAAAAAACAAATGGTTCTTATTCTTATTCTTACAGAGATTTAGCTGGTATATCACTTCGCACCTTAACTGTAAACAAACGACGCATATATAATGAATGCTGGTTAATTGGTTACTAATAACTAAAGTTAACTACATTCACTAATTACTTAAACTATAATCAGTTACACTAATAATATATGTTTAAGATGGCTTGAAAAAAAGTATTATGTCCGGCCAAATTAGAAGAATTCTGACTATTTCGCAATATAAGGCGATTCGAAAAACCATTGCAATCCGGAGATAATCTGTACTGGGCATCTCAAAATCAGTTATTATTCAAAAAATAAATTGAACATCGCTGCTAAGGAACTACACAGTTTTTCAGTCTCATCGTTATTAGAAGCCATTAATTATACATATATACGTGGTACATTGATATAACTCTGGAAACTTGATTAATCAGTGGTCGCGCAAGTAAGCTTTGCTATTTTTTTTATCGATACACGTACAAAAAAAATTGTCATTAAAACAGAATATTACAACGAAATTTAAACACAAAATAGGTAAACTTTGTAGTAGTAGATAGTCCTACGTAAAATAATATCGCTTGACGCCCAGCTCGTCTGTGTGCCACCATACACTCTATATACACCGGTTCATCGTAATAATTTAACATCAAGCATGACCACTGTTTTAACATGTCCTGTGATAGATGCCTCTGCTTCGCCTTATAAACGATAGTCTTCCAATATTGCTAATCCAGTAATTATTAAAGGGACAAATTTTATATATACAAATTTTATATAATAAAAAAAGGGACAGCTTTTATACGTACCAATAGTGCGCACGAACTATGAAGCCAATGACATGACCGTAAGGCATCCAAAAACGTTCAACAAATTCTTTTCTGATACTGAGCTTTTCGCCTCTTCAAAGAAAGCATTCAATTTATAAAATTATTAGATCCTGACATTTTAAATTTAATTTTTTTATTTTAACTGACATTAATTAAATTTTTATTTTTTATATAATTTTTAATCAATCTTTATTTCAATTTAACATTTATCAATTTAAATTAAAATTTAATTCCATCGATTTTTATTATTCAAATTATATATTTTTGTCTTTAACTATGTTGTGAATTTGCATTATTACCGGGTGCACGATATTGTCTCTTTAATAAAGATGCCATGTAAGCCTGCGCTAAAACTCGCGTTATCGTAGTCAGATTGAACGGATCGACCATCGTAGTGAATTATAAAGACACACACACATTCTTATATTCACCCATACGCACACACACACACACGTACATACACATGAACACACACATATAAGTTTGTAAAATAAGGCAAATATTACTGTTAATTTATTTTCTTTTGTACTAAATGTTACACACTTACCCTACATTTTTATATGTAGTACTCAAGATAGCAAAGTTTCTGTAATTGGCTTATGTACAGACGTATTTTTTTTTGTATAATTGTAATATGAATTTAAGCTGTAGAAACTATGTTAATGATAAATAAATAAATAAATGAAGATATTAGCACTCTCTAGGAAAAGCTTAGTTCTTGCCTAAATAGTTTCATGGAAAATTTCCGAAAACGGCTTAGAGATGATGTCAATAAAATGGTAGAGAACGAGATCAGAGGTATGGTAAAGATTATCAGCGACGACTTTAACGCTGTAACTGATTTTATTTGCATTGCACAGAAGGATTTGCTGGCTGATTCCCAGAAACTGACTCGGCTCACGATTAGCTGGTATTGAGAACATTTAACGAATCTGTGAGAGTTGCAGGCAGTTCCAGAAAAAAGTAATGAAAATGTATTAATGCTTTTCAAAAAAATCTATAAAGTGTTATTAATCTTAAACGATATGTGTATTAATGTAACCAAGAGTGGCAAAAATTAATGTTGTACCTGACAGGCCACGTAACATCATGGTTACATTTTCCAATATACTTATTAAGGATTTGGTGTCGTCTGCGACTTAAAGATATTACAAAATACATCCTGGTCAAGAGTTAACAACATCGAAACTAGGAATTTTAGGTGAATCGTGTAGGTTTTTTGTCACAGAACATTATCTGTGGTATAGAAAATTTTACATGTTGCAATTCACAAAAAGAATGATCGAAGAACAGCACCATAAGTTACATTTATTATATATATTATATATATATATATATATGTATGTGTGTGTGTATATATTATTTACTGGTAATAAATCATAAATATTTATTAATTTTTGGATTCATGTGTCATCATAGCCAATGACGAATAACCTGTACAAATCAGGGTTGGTTTGTCTAAATTATCAGATAGCAGAAATAAAAATAATTACCCTTTATGTGTAGTTACGATTCATGCGATTTACATAAAAGATATATTATAAATATAATAAAATATGCAAATATGCGATTACGATATTGATATATCATTTTTTATTCAAATTGAAATCTGAAACTCCACAGCTCAAATAATAATCTATAGCGAAATCCTGGAGCGGTCAAATTTATCAGAAACGAAGGGTTTACCAAATCAAAGTCACTTTAGCAAAAATCTTTAAGAATAGGAAAAAGAGTCACTAGTTAATATGAATCTTAGTGGTAATATTTAGAACTTTTCACAATCTACTCGTACGCATTAATTCCGCTTCTGCAAATAACTTTGAGCTGACTTGGGGCTTTTATACGCGATTCAGTTTAGGAGCTGAATTGAGTAGATTCACTAATTCGTACTACGAGACCATCTATGTGATTAAGTTGAGAGTTGAGTCGTGAATTTGATATCATTTGTTCAACTTTGTATGAGAACTCAGACCACGACGTTCCCGATAACCTCAACTAACATGCTTATTGGTTGGATGGTTCAAATAAAATTGCAATCTATATAATCTTTATAGCGAATTGTGAAATTTTTGATAGATACTATATTTAGCATTTTGCATTTTCATTTACAAAATAAAGGATCAACAAGAACATATAATCAAATTTTGACTAAAAATATCCAAAAGACCAGTTATAGATATCGTTTTTTTTTGTAAAAGTTTTTAATCACCTTTTGATAAAATTACTTCATGAATGACGCTTTAACTTTGGACTTTGTGTGTAATATAATTCCACAAATATAATCAGATAGCCATGGTGGACTATACCGATTACTTAATTCGTTATCTTTACGAGTTAAAATAGCAAGTACATAAAAAAGTTTATACATGCATAAACTTATGCATGAACAGTTTCATAGTTTCTAGTTAAACTTTTTGAGGTAAGTGCGTCAGAAAGATCATTCACACTAGTATAATACTATAAATATTTTATGTATCATTTACCTTACGCAATATTTTAATACACATATATCAGAACCTCCGGAATACGAATAAATATATCCAACTAATATTATAAATGCGAAAGTGTTTGTTGTTTGTTTGTTTATTTGTTTGTTTGTTACCTCTTCACGCTTAAACTACTGGACCGATTTCAAAATTCTTTCACCTTTGGAAAGCTACATTCTCCCCGAGTAACATAGGTTACTTTTTATCCCGGAAAAATCGACAGATCCACGGGATGCGCAATAAAGGCTTCGCTCAAAAACTACTGCACAGATTTTTATGCGGTTTTCATCAATAGATAGAGTGATTGAGGAGTTTTGCGGCATTTTTATCTCGGAAAAACGGATAGTCTCACGGGAAGCGCGATAAAATCTTCGCACCATAAACCGACTTCCGCGTATATGTAGCCGTGGGCAAAAGCTATGACCCTAACCCTCTATACACCCAATCCCGAAATCCACGCGGGCGAAGCCGCGGGCAGAAAGCTAGTTATTGTATAAAGATATACCTGTCTATAAATGGATACAAAGCAATCATTGTACAACTTCATAAATTTTAAATTATTTTAAATCATAAGTTATCGAAATTCGAAAGTCCATTGTTCACGCTTATTTCCACATTAAGAAAGATTTGCAAATAATAAACTGCCAAATAGATTCTGCTATAAATTTGACAGGTATATATGCGATGCCATTATTTATACATGATATAACTCGTGGATTCAAGATTACGCATCCCCGGGAGATGTGCGTTCTTTTAGAATGACATTACCCTTTTGTTACGAACTTTATCCTTATAAAATATGTGACAAAAACCCAATATTCTCAAAGATTTATTGAATTTAAAATTGTTATTCATATTTAATGGGAACATTAGGAGTTAATATTTTATGATGCAATATCGGATAAAGCGGCTTATAAAACAAAGACGAAGGGAGGACTTTTAAGTTGTTAAAAGTTAATAAATATTATCTGAAATTTGCAAACAATATAGGAAATGGAAAATTTTACTTAACGGAATGAAACGAATTTATTATCAAATGGAACACAATATAGAAACAGAAATTCATGGTAACATGGTAACTTGCTACTATGAAGTAAATGGTTTCTGTTTTATAAGACTATTAAAATATATATATAACTATTTCTCTTTTTAAATGTCATAATCAAAGTCTATGAAAGAATGACTTTGATTAAAATTTTATTTCGAAAACATTTAGTTGAAATAAATAAAAAATACAACAAGTAATAAATAAGAAGTACAATAATAAAATCTCAAAAATATATGTTATAATAATTGATAATGGATAAAAAGTTAAGTTAAGGCTGTAACAAAAGTTGCTTTTTGAGCGAAGGCTATGTCACGCGAAAGAAACTTCGAGAATATTTAAAAGATATAATTTTTAGACGACGACAGCTGTCTAATAAATTTTTCGGTGCTCAAGTAGCGAGGGAAAATTGAACAGTCAAGTAAAACTTTTCACTTCCAATGTGGCTCTGTTCAAACACTCGCTGGTTTGGAGCTGGAAACTCATAGAAAATTAAACTCAAGGAACTTTCAAAAATGTTATCATTATAATTCAGAGTTTTATATTATTTATAGCCTTCATACATAAATCATGCAATACATTAGGCTCTAATCAATCCGATCATCATGAGTACTTTATAATTACAGCGAAACCGTGCCAACCAAGAAACGAAGCACTGGTGCTCCCCAGCAACCCTCGGTGTCCAAAACCTCGAGACCCGGTGGTAAAGAATATCATACCGACGACGACTACAAAATTTGACATGGTGCCGGCGCTAGGGATTCTAAAATCCCCGGGCGGTAAACACTAAGCGTCGGACGACTTTGATCATGGCAACCTATAAGATGCGCATACTATAGAACGAAGAGAAGCTACTGGAACTTGAGAAGCAATTGAGTAAAACTCAGTGGAGTCCTAAAAAGGTGTCGGGTTCATTATCCACGAGCCTTTTGTGAACAGCGTTGTACAATTCGGAAATATGTTAATCAAGGTAGTATATATAATACTCAGAATCACCAATCTAATTTAAATTTACACCCAAACCCCAACCCGCCCCGACGTGGAAGCAAAGCTCAAATTCCTCAAATTTTATCATAGGAAACTAATGCAAAGAAGACAAGCTTGCTGATAGTCTAATAGTGGAGAAATTTCTAACTGGAACCCGAAATTACCTTAGTCAAATGCCAACGGATTATAAAGACAGAGAGAGGCGATGCAATCTCTTTATGCAAAATACGGCTGCATTGAAAATAAATCTGAAAAAACCGGATGGTGTGACTAGAGATGAAATTTATTTCATCTTGTCGATTGAACCTCGGTTATTCTTTAATGCTTGATTTTTATCGATCGGTGAGCAGATCTTTCTAGGAAGACCTATGTCCAGCAGTGGGCGTTGTTCAGCTGAATTAAATATAATGTCATCATTATTACTTTGTAAATGAAGAGCAATTTCTTCTTACCACTAAACAAACTAACGAAAATATATACAATTTTCAATATTTCGACATTTATGACTAACATTTTAAATAGTTATAAAATCATCTTTCTATTTATTTTCAAGTAAAGAAAGTTCATAAGTTCTTATTTCAGAATACAATATTCTATGCTAGTGATATTTACATGACAAGGAAATTTATATCATCACTTATTAAAAAACATCACTTAAGGACATAAATAAATTTGTAGTTTTAATTACTTTTAAATATCATAAGGTACATTGAAAAATTCCTTGTAAATTATATAATTGTAATGTAGTTATTTAATATTGTTACTATAGAGGGTACATCAATAATTAGACCAATGGTGGCAACATTTATAACATTAATTTAAAAGACTTTTTCTCTCCAATATTAAGTTTTTTTTGGTAGTATAATTTAATAATTAACTTTGACTGATTGAGTTATTTGATTCGCGTCGACCTTTTTGCTTTCGAACGCAATAGGCATCGTAGTCGAATGTTAAACACACTACCGATTGAGTTGACAGCGATTAATGTTGGTTAATCGTCAGAATTTTCATGTACTTAAATCTAACTATTATATTATTTTTATTTTCCAAGAAAAATCAATAAGAATAAAATACCATCATCTTTCATCTGTCCGTATTCAACACTAAGTGGATTAGGCACTGTACACACATCTAGTATGTAAACGGTAGAACATCCATAAACAGGCAAATGGTTTCGATAATATTTATAAGATACATGGATACATCTAAATTACGTCAAAGAACCAAATCTGACACTTTGGTTGTTACCGATTATAAAGAACAGTAGGAATTCTTAGGTGCATGGTACCGAGGTTTCTTTAATTGATATTAAATTTGACAAATTTTAAATACCTTCGAGGTTTTCGAGAAATACTATTTTATTTGTAAGCATACGAAGTTATTTGGAAGCTAATTTTTTGGGTGACCGCGGAAATAAACATGCCGCAAAGAAACTGGACATTTACAGCAATGAGAATTATATTATATCCGTGAGATATGGTTTTCAATTATTACATATCAGCTAATAAGCCAAAAAATATTGAATAATATTCATGTATTTTTAAACAATTTAAGGATCGCTTTAGCTAAAACAATTTATCTTGTAGTCAACAACAAACACGACACATTTAAATAATTTTCTCTTGAGACACTGCCCTTTTAAGTAGAGAATAGGAAACAAAAGCCAGAAATAGAATGGGTACAGAATAGCTACCCTCATTAAAACAAGTCAATACCTTATAGTCGATAACGAATGCAACGCAATCATAAGATTTTCTATTGACAAACGATGCCTTTGATTAGAAACTGAGAAACGAAAACCTTTTACGTATAGAACGTAACAAGCTACTTGGCCTAGTGGAATATGCAATGGATGCTTATTTATTTACAACAGTTGGGTAATGTTATGCGCAAATATTAGTGAACTTTTAAAATGTAAATCGTAAGCTAATTGATTCAGAAAGTACGTGAAGCATGTACTAGTAAACAGAGTTATCTAAAAAACTGTAATTTAAAAACAGAGCAAGTATAACGGTAATATTTTAAAAGAATGTAGAAACCATACATTTCTTTACGAATAAAACTTCACGAATCAAAAAATCAAAGGCACGACATCAGCCTGCGTAATGCCGGAAAATGTAAACGCTCCGCTCGCATGCTCTGAGAAAGCGGACTAAAATTTGGTATTGCTAATATAATTTTCAAACTCACAATTTGTATGAATCAATGTTATCTTAGATTAAATATAATGCTTAAAATATATTGACCTCTATAACGTAGTAGCTATTATCTTAATTAGGTTCATCTTAATTTTAAATATTCCTCGAATTTCGGCCCCAGCCTATACGTCTAAAACAAATGTGGGATCAATTGTTTTAGATTTAAGAGATTTATATTATTAAGAAAAACAAACAAACATCCAATTACTGACTGCCAACGCAATACTATTTATAACGCAATATTTTCCATAGTGTCACCCTAAAGCTATTAATATGCCAAATGAGGCTTGCAGATAGGAAATTACTAGACAAGCTCAAACGTAACGATTCAATTGTTAGCGATCATAAATGACAATCGGTCGCGAAGTGGATCCACCACAACCACTTATCTACACCGCCGCTGTGCCGATTGAACAGTCACGCTATTCAATTGCCATAATGATTGTTTGATAACATTATTTAAGCTCACTTGTGTGTTATAGTACTCGTATAGTGAGTCTATTGGCATTATTAATGGAACATTGTAATAATTGAAATTATGCTTCTTAAAATCACATTTTGTTGGAAGAAATTACACTAAAACATATTTTTCACTCATATAGTGGCTCTAATCCCATGGCAATTAGGCACATAATGACACCTATCATCAAACTGTGACTTTTTCATTACTATTATTCACGAGTGAGTAATAGTTTTTTTTTTTAATATTATTGGTTGAGTTACGCTTACATTTGCGCTAAAAAGCTATCCGCGATAAGCCAAAAAAAAAGAATCCTCATTTTTTAGTCTATGGCCAATGCGCGCGCATAGGAAAACTAATTAATTTTTCCCGCCATTACGAAATTTATTAGTCTATGGCCGATGCGCGCGCATAAGTAAACTGATTAATTTTTCCCACCATTACGAAACATTTTTCACAACTCGTCTCGTTTTCTCTTTTGAAGTTATTTAGTTAGTTATTAATTAAGATATCTGCAAATACAATTTATGAAGAAAATGGTTTTTTATTTAAGTATTATTTTATTCAGAAGTGTGTTGAAAAACGTTGTATGATACACGTGTGTATTGACGATTACCGTCCTCGGCTCCTTAAGACCCTCGCCTGACGGCTCGGGCCTCAATGCGCCTCAGCGGTAATCACCAACATTACACACTTGTACCATAATGTACTATAAGTTACTTGATGGTTAGCTGATAGATTGTTTAAATTATTTTATAATTATATGTATTTATTATAATTTGTACAACTGGAGTATCGGGTGCTCAGTGTTTTCAGCACGACCCCTTACTAATATAGAAGACACATACACGAGAGGCATTGTTATACCACAAATTTTTCAATTTTCGAAGTTTATACCTGATACTCTCACTGCCGATGACAATATTGTGCGGCGACCTACGTAGAAAATATGAAATGAAGTTAATCTACTATAATATAATATAATCTATACTACAATAATAGAAACTGAGGAAGAGAAAATCTATTTATATGATTGAACTATGTCTAGTATTATTTACTAAATGAAAAAGGCGTGTTATACCAATTCTACATAAGGAGATTAAATAAAGATAATGATGGTAACCTCTTAATTTCTATTTCGTAAGTTTGATTGCCTTTAGATGGTTGTCCCTTTATTTAATTATAGTAAACTAAATTTAAGTAACCTTATTAATGTGATTAGTGCTCACACACACCACTAGTATCAATACTATGACAATGATAAATTAAAATTTGCCATCTTTTCAGTTTTTCTCCGTTTAACGGAGACAAACAAGTCGACAAGTGAGGACAAGATCTAAATAAAAAGTCTAAATAATTTATATCTTTCATCTACATTTTTTTAAACATTGTCACGTAGCGGAAGGCTACGGAGCAAAATAGGGAAAGGTAAAAACAAAAAGATAAATACAAGAAACTATTATATTAAAAGAAATATTATTACAGCACGGCCAAAACTCAAGAACTAAATTAAAATTACAAACAATAATAATAAAAATGGTCGAGAAGGAAAAAGGAAGGCGGTACCAGGTAATAAGCAGACAGAGCAGCAGTAGGCTGGCAAGTATACAGCAGCAGGCTGGCAGGTATTCACCGGCAGGCTGGCAGGGATGCAGCAGCAAGCGAGCAGGTCAAAAACGTAGAAGGCTCGAAGTAGCAGCAATAATATGTGGTGTAAATTTTAGCGGTTGAGATTCTTTTAATGTAGTATGCAGCAGAGTTTTCACGCAGTATTTTTAGAGTTGTAGACTCTTATCTTTATAGAGAGCTTAAGGTAGTATACAAGGTAGTTTGTAGAATCAGCATCAGAAGTAGAATTCCCATACTTGAACTCTATACATGCATGACACGATTTATTATAGAAATTCAGATGCGTATAACAATTTACTTATAATTGCGAGACCTGAGAAAATTCAAGAACATAAAAAAAAATTGACGTTACATCATGATTTGGATTTTATAATACTACTTCTAATTACTATTTCTCATTTCATTTACAGGCAAATATAATATCCCTTAAATTGTGAAATTGACTGGCCGGTGAAACTTTATATATTTAGAAACAATTTCAATAGAATTTGTAGAGTAACTAATTTAGTATTTTTTGGAATACATCATTATATCTGACTTGTCACTAGTCTTTTCAGCTTTTGATACTTTTTGCTATCTGCAACTGCAACTACTAAAACGTATTGATAATTGTAGTAATTTTGTCTAATGATAGCAGAAAGCGTCTTTTGGTAATTCCTGGTTGGACATTATTAAAATACCTTTCAAATAATAGCTTATACAGAAAAAAGACTGCCAATTTCATTCAGTGAAGCTTAAAGAAAGAAGTATTGCGGGCACTATTATACAGTGAAAGCTCATAAATAAAAATAGGTAGATACTACCCACACACAAAAAGGTAACCCAATCGTCACTGATTCTTACGTCATTTTAGATAAACAAGGTTCGTGTATTGTAATCCAATCCACTATAACAATTACCATATGTGTATTGAAGGGAAATTTATATTGATAATAGAATAATAACGCTACGAAGAAAGAAGAGATCAGGGCATTGACACGCCTCGAGTCTGATAACACAAAGGTTAAACGTACTCAATCCTGATCATTATTTCCAAAGGCTGAATTTATAAAATTATACTCATTTATAAAAACGAGCATACGTCTTATTATTTTTAATATGCGATGTATGAGGACCGATAAATCGCATGTTCCTCTTCCTGAATAAGCTCACTCAGCAAGTTACCTTACCTAGTATACTCGTACTTACAGAACAATAATATATAAAACTAAACTAATACGTAATGCTTTTAGTCCAAAATTAACTTACAAATACATTTAAAAAAATGCTTAACGGTTTAAAAGACTTGACAGACATATTATTAATATCATACAGAAACGCACAGAAATGCATTAAAATTGGATTGTTTGTTTGTATTAAATAGGTTTTAAATCTAGCGAACTAATTTTAATGAAAGTTTAAGAAAGTTAAGTTTCCGAAAAAAGACAAGATGAAAGATATATTTTTCCTCTAAGAAAACCTACGAGTAATATAACACAGGTGAAACTAAGGGGTTATACTTGCAGAACAAGTATAACATTATCTAATCTTTATATAATAAAAGTATATATGATAATACATAGAGATAATACATTAACGTAGCTAATAGTTATACTATTAAGGAATAGAGCAATTTATAAAAATCTTATTTTTCCACACTCTGTCTCCTTTGTCCCCAATTAAATAACACTTTATTTTATGTTGTACCTGAAGTTGTATTCGTCATAAATATTTCATATAGGGAGGATATAGTTTAATTAAAAATAATATGTTGTGTTTGTTGGGTGATATCGGGGAACTGAATTGTATTTGTTACACGTATATCTACATATATATATACACACTGTATAACTCAATGACTCAAATTTGATGTAACTTTTGATATTTAGTTGAATTGTGTCTTTTGTTGGTGGTGCCTCATGATTACGGCCGGCGCCACTTTGGTTTCCCGCGCCTCTTCAAGCGCTTACAGCCCCTTTTATAGCCCTGCGATGCAACGCCTCCTCACCTGAGCGGAAAGTTGCTTTCATTGAGCCTATATAATTTTTAGAACATAGGCATAGGGCTGAGTTTAGTCGGTCACGCTGGTCAGACCACTTTGGCCAGCGTGGAGTCCGCCATAATCACCGTAACACTTACCGTTGCGGTGGTATCTTAGGTACATTTCGTGTTCCTCATGAGGATTCTCAGCCTCTCTCTGCTGAGAGAAGAAAAAAGTCTTGGTTGGAGAAGAAAAAAACTCCAGTCGTTATATATTAGCGATATATGATCATAAGTTTAATAAATATACTTCAAAAAGAAAAATCCATCATAGACTTTAGATGTCGATATCACACGAATTGTTTGTTACTTCAGGGCTTTGGATTTTGTAAAATTAGAAAAAAATAATCCTGTCGTACAGATTCTTCAAAAGCCTCACACAATATTTTGATAATAACATATTATTCATAATTAATAATCCTATAATAAATGACTAGATATAAATGACCTATTGACAAATCACTATTGTTTTCCACACTATTATACAATCGCGTTCCGAAACAATACAACTTGACAGGGAACTTAATGAGCGGACATGGCTAGGTGAGCATTCCATTCAGGAATGGCACATTATTGCGTCTATATTCAGAAAAGAGTATTCAATGTGACAATTACCTTCATAAAACAGCAATATAACTGTCTGTTTCATTCATCATTTGTTCGCATAGTATCATCAGTGTTTCATTTTTCCACGTGGTTCCCAATGAAAAAATCATTCTCATTTTATCCATGCGGCGAAAGTGAACGTCATTAGTGTTACTTTAACGACAGGCCCTCGTCGCCTAACGTGACGATTAGCGATTACTACAGCCTATGGACGCTTCCGACGCCAGACCAAGCCTTACGCAGCATTAATATTAACTGTTTATTTTTAATAATTAATAATAACTTTCCTGGTATGGTCACGTCTTGAGATGAGGGAATGATCATGTTACTACGAAGGTTATGGACATAATTGTGATAGGGCTTGTAGAAAGAGAAATCCGAAGAAAAGACGCATGGACTGTGTGAAGGTTGATGTGTTGAAGATGGCGAATAAAAGAGGAGAGTGGAAGAGGAAGACATATTGCGCCTACCCCAAATAAGATTGGGAACCAGGCAAGAAAGAAGAAGAAGTTTAATTTTGATAATAAGTCTGACCCTAACTACTTGATGCTATTTATTAAACGGCATAAAATAATAAATATCTACCTTATACATTTTATTGGAAAAATCATAGCACACAGTTTACAGACACATTGATTGATCACTTTTCTATTTTTCGTGAACCATTTTACCAACTATAAGCATTGTGTCTCGACTTTGCGTAAAAATGGATCAGTTTTCAAAGATGGATTATTCCCAATACGTTTCTGAGCATAATGGACGGTAACGATTGATACTGTTATGGAAACTATGATCAAATCGATTCAACGAAGCTTAAATAGAAGGAAAACCTCCTTTGTTTGTTATGCGGATTCCGTACTACGTCTAAATTTAAATGAAGGTATTTAAAACTGCCAGAAAAGCTATTATTCAGAATGTGCTGGGATTTGAGGTCAAGTAGTTTAGGGTGCGTTCGCTTGAATTAATTACTATGTTCTAAAGCCGACGACACTGGCAGCTTGTGGGATGTTTCATTTATGTTTGATTGTAACTCATTTATTTTATTACGATTGTACATTATTTTATACTTATAGTAATTTCTTTGATTATATTATACATGGGGATATGAAAAATTTAAGAAATAGCTTTACGTCAAATGATGAATAATTATAAAATCAGTTTATAATACACTATTTTGCAATCAAAAGAGCTATATAATTTAATAATAATTGTAAACTTTATTATTTACCCTTTATCCATTCCAAATTATATAACATATGAACTATATGAATCACTTATTAAACGGTAAGTTATATAATCGCTTTATGAAATCTCTTCTCACCCTTAGAGAACTCGAATAAAAGGAAATTGTTCTCAAGATTCTAATTTCGACCATGTTAGTTGAGGTCACAGCGTAATAAAAATTAAATCTAGTCTTAAAATTATGTTATAGGTATCTTTCCTGTACTAAAAATTGTTACAATAACTTCCGTACTTACAATACAAATAAAAATATTAGCCAAGAGAAACAAATAAGACCCAAGAACGGGATTAAGATGAAAGCAAATGGGAATTGCGTTAATGGTTCTCGCAGAATGAATGGAAATTATTTACTAAGAGATACCTGAGCAAATGCGATGCCTGTTATAACGACACTCCCAATATATATCATAAAATTAATATAATACTAATAACTATATGAGAACTTTACTTTTACGCGTTGATAAATCTGTTAAACTGTAACACTACTGAAAAAATTAAAGCATTTAGATGATCCCATATGTAATTTATTTCATGCAAAACGAAAATTGCGGCAACCACAAAGAATGTGTAGCATTGATTAAAATAAACTTAATGAATTTCATGGTAATGAAGCCAGAGATGAAGATGGTTGTTAATATACAAAGTCAGTGCACAACAACGTTTAAATAAGCGCTCGTAATGATTTTGGAAACTCTAAATATGGTTGATTTGATCCAAAAATATATATTAATTCTCGACCCATTGCGTTACTAATTGATCTTGTTTCAAAACATTTTCCACTTGAGATGTCTTGCACGGATTACTGAATTTGTCGTATTCAAGATAATTGAATAATAATAAGAGAATCATGCCGCTGTGGTTTTGGCACTGACCTTGTAAGTGTGATGTCCAGGTCGACCCAGTTATCTACCAATGTGTTTCTTTTTCTTCGAATGTCATATGTATATCCTTCCGTTGTAGTATTTAAAGAATGTTCCTTTTTGAGTAAGTTTTAAATAATCGTACAAGTAACAACTAACTAACAGATAGATGGGTAATTAAAATGATCTAATATGGATTTTTCAAAACTATTACAATATACGTGCCTATTTAGCAGGCATTAGTTTTATTTTACTTGTTCTTAAAATGTATATACTATATGTCTATATAAAATATGTATAGTTCCGAAAATCCGTTCACATTTGTGTTATCTACCGATGTGAACGCATCATTCCACATATATATGTATCCTAAAAGCGCTTTCCCGCAAAAGCATTCGGCAGCCGTGAGAATTGGACCATGCGTTATCTATTCTCGTATCTGAGCAATTTATTTTTGACAAATCTGAAATAATCTGTCGAATGATAAATATCATAGAGTTATTATATACTGTGATATGTGTATCTGTGATAAATATAGACAAGCGTTTACCACAATATAAACACCACTTCCTGATACAGCATCGTTTCATCTTAATTTCGCCTATTAGTTATTTTTTTATCGATATTAGAAGTGCTCCTAGACAATATATAAATTAAGTTATAACAATAATATAAACTCGGGTAAGGTCTTTCTGGTACAAAAATACCTCGGTGATGATTCCAACAAATGTATTTTTTTTACCAAACATAAGAAACAAATTGCCAAATCTCACAAAAAGTAAAAAAAAAAACAGAAATAACATCATAATTAAAATTTAACTTTATTCAGACATGACTTTATAAAAAGCTCTTTTGAATCGTCAAAATTTTTTCCCCTATCATAAGCTATTTTCATACAATTTCCATTCCATGTAATGCGTTATGAATATTTTTAATGAAGCTTGCTATTTTTAACTTTTTATCAATCTAGATAAATAAATAGATAAAAAGAGGTAAAATGTTATACTAAGTGTTTAAATTATTGTTGATAAAATAAATTTTCAATTACCTAAATACATATTATCACTCTTCTTTACATTTGAATATGAGTTTTATCTACTATTTAAAGTAAACGCGAATCAAATACTGTATATACATACACATATACATACATATATCATTCTCGTATACAAACCAATGAATCTGATATATCTATCAATCTGTAAAAAAATGTGCTATGTAGAAATCGTTTTAAAGAACTGTCGATTATTCGTCCAGTCTATGTAATGCTACTTGAAACGTCTTTAGGAAAGCAATGCGGTTAATGTTTTCGTTTCTCAAGCGAAGCGAATATGCAGCGTGAGTTACTTTTTCAGGAGAGCTAGTCTCTAAGTATTATTTCAAACCAATGTTTTCAATACGTAGTTTGTAGTATAATGCTACGGAAATACGCACTCTTTAGCGACTATGAGACAACACATAGTAATGTGGGGCGTATATAGAATACCAGCGAAAAAAATAGAGAGCAGACCTCAGAATTGCTTCAGTTAATAGCGCCGCTCCATGATTTTCCGGAAAAGTATGAGTTCATTTCCGTTGAAAGGAATTCCGTGAGCTTGTGACAATAGAATCGACTGGCTTTTTACGTACTTAATGCTATTACTTTTAGATCGCAACTTGTTGACAAAATAAATTAATATTAAAAGATTTTATTGCATTGTTGACTTTTGATTTCAATTTATTTCATTTGATCAAAACTTCAATGTGCAAAAAAAAAATAATTGAAGAATTTTACAATAAGCTTTATGTAAGCAATATGTGTGATAAGCTAAGCTCCATATTTTCAACTTCCGTTTGGAACGGTATATTAAAGTTATTGTATATAAGTGGGTGAAGAAAAAATGTATCCAAATGTGCTAATTGTCATAAATTATCAATGATAATAGCTTTGGATTTACTGAAATACTATAATTTCAGGACCACTTAGCTATACGAGACAAATCACGATTTAAGAGTCAATGATCTTATTTATATCATACATACTATCCTAACAGTGCTAACATAGAGGACTGTCTCTTAATTTCCAGTTTGCTTCGAGTCTATGCTTTGCAGTAAAGGTAACCATATGTGTGAATTTACCTGGCTGGAAAAACTCACAAAGCTTCAGCAGCATTTAATCTTCATTATTGTAATATCATCTCCATATAAACTAATTGTTTTCACCGTTTAGGCAGATTTCTATGGAGTGATTCTGCTTTGTGTTAGTACCGTTCATGTTATTTTACTCGTATTGTCGATACAATTATCGAGCTGTCTTGTATGAAGTAAGTAATATCAATATATTACTTACTTTATATAAGGCAACAAATAATACTGACATTTACTAGTTATAGTAATCTGTGCTCATAAAAAAACTAGTACTGGCAGCTGGAAGTTGACGTTAATGCAAATTTGACAGACTGCGTTACTTATAAATACATTTAGCAACATAAATATCATGCACATCGTATCGAGGTTCCACGAGAATTCAATAAATAATGACACAAAGCAAATAAGATTCGATATTTTGAATATAATAGCGTTAGAATACAATGAGTTTTGTGAAAACACGCTCCAGGCGGGGTTATTCAATCATTTTGTTTTCACGCGGAACAACGGAAGGATTTATGTGACTCAGCAATTGAATTAACGCTGAAATAATTCTAAGGATTACCAGTGATATGAAATAAATACTAATCATAGCTCGCGAACGACTTCTAAACGGCATGATCCAAGTTTATTAAATCAAATTTACTGTATAAATTATTATTTTCACGTATTTTGTAAGCAAAAACCTGTTCTAGGCATCTGGAGAGTCAATGTAACATTAAAATGTAGCTAAAGTTCAAATTACCAGGTAATTATATATAGAAAATGCGTATGGGGATAAACAGTATTCGTTACTATTCATCTATTTCAGTATCTCTGAAAGTCGAAAAGTTAATATTCCAATATAAATTAAATAACTGTGAAGAGTATAATAAAAAAAAACTATGTCATTAATATGTTCTTCGTCAAACCGAAAATCTTCAAAATGAGTTTTATCAACATTACGATGTTGCCCTGAATATTAACACAGTAATTTAGGTTTTATGTGACATGATAACTAAACTGGTTTCTGGTCCAAATATATAATTGCCAACAACAATGATAATATTCTTATGTACAAGACACAGCAAAGACATATAACTACCTTTAATTTCCTGTTGGCCGTGGATACGTTATTCCACAATGTGATGCAGGTCTCCAGACCGCTATCTCTATCTGTGACCTATTTTACTTTGCTACCAACACTTTTAAATTATCTATTCGCTATTGGAGACTTCATTTTGGTTTGCGTTTATTTCAATACGAAAAATAGAGAAGAGTACATCTCAATCATTTATGAGTAATGTATTTGAATTGTAAGTAAACTCTCGCCTTCAAAAGCTAAATGCATTTTACAATTTAAGGAAAATGCTCAAAATATGTGTATGCCCGCTAATTTGATTTATTTTTATATGCGCAATTATTAGTATAGCATTATATAGGTATGTAACTATATGATATAATAAACACTATTAACATATCTTTGTTGAATTGAAATCAACCTGTACTAACTTTGTTTCCTTTTTTGAATGTGTAAGTGAGATCGTGAATTCTAATAAATAATACAATGTATATCAACTTGAATAAAGCGTTTGATCGAGTTTCACACAAAATACTCGTGTGAAAGTGGAGCACGTACGGCATACCTCGTTTCTTTCTACACGGGTTAGAAACATACCTTAAACAATGATCGTTCTTTATATCGTGAAGGGTTTCAAATCCATAAATAGGATACATAAATGGAGTACCATAAGCCTTCCATTTCTATCCAATACTCATATGATATTATCAACGACGTGTAAACATATTTTATATGACTTACAATTAAGGGGAGCGATAGATTCACTTAACTTTCTCCAGGATGATCTCAATAGGTTAATATATGAGTGCAGTCAGTAGTATAAAGTGCTTGAATTCCTCCAGGAAGGTACGTAAAATTGATTGCAACTAAGTTATAGGTAATGAAAAACATAACGCTAGACCATAATTTGGATTTTACAACCAGCCTTGTAAAAACTACTTTGTAATACTGCAGCACAATATGAATACCACATTATGTACAGTCCCTACGAATAGAAAAATTAAATAAATTTACTTGCCACATATTACGTAATTGCGACAAAATAGATAAGAAGACTTCAAATAGCAAAAAGATTTCTAAACTTAATATAATGACTTTGTTTTGTCGTGAACAGTACTACCGACTGCCCAGGAGACCTATTTTTGAATTACGAATGTGATTTCGAAATCACCGCTAACTAAATAGTCAGCGGTGACTTTGAGGTCACGGATTCCTAATCATCCAATTTTTGAAAGTCGATCGCAGAGCTGCCAACATAGATAAAGTACGCACAAAAATGTGAGAGTTCGGTTCCACGTAGAATGTAGTCGCTGCCGGTTATTGCCGGCTTAACCATTATGGTATTATATATATATATATATATATATATATATATATAATATAATATATGTGCTACATTCATATATGTATTATGACTTGATTACGAGTGGGTGAGGGCACTCGTAATGAAATCACACCTGTGACTAAGGTAGTCACATCAGTGATATTCAAAAATAAGAATTATTGAAAATCGGTGATTATTAGTCACATCGGTGATTTCGAAGTCGCATTCGTAATTCAAAAATAGGTCTCCAGGATTTTCAAATAAAGTGAATCACAAAGTACCAACTAGATACTCTTGAAAGTTATACACTCCTTTATACCACGGTGAAGAATAGCGCAAGTTGGTAAATTACCACTGTTAAGATTCTGATGATTCAAACAAAAGACATCTTAGACTATCTGTAAATGAAGAAGTATACATACTTGAATTAATAGCACTATACAAATATTATGTTTGCATGTTTTCATATGTACACATATATTTAGGTTTTTTTAATACAATGCGAAATTATAAATATACAAACATTTTGTAAGCTTGCTTTATTCTTAACCAATGTTCAGGAAATATTCTAAGATTTCTAAGTTGAATAAACTAGATGGACCGAAATAGATTTATTTTACCTACAAATTAGTCCACCGGTACTATTCATTTTTAATTACACTATTTACGATTGTTGGAATAAAAATCTTAGAGAATTTATTGTATTAGAGTTCATTTATAGCAACTAACCTTTGTTTACGATGTCATATTTATTGAGATTACTCATGGGACAAGTCTGACATTTGTTAAATATGAGTTTTATAACGTTAGTTTCTTGACTCAAAGTACAGTCTCTAGAGACTTTTGTAGAACTTACCTAAATTTTAATTTATGTACATTGTAATGTTTGCTAATAATTGTATCTTATATTACAATGTACCTATAAGTATTGATCTTGTATATCTTTATCTTCCTATAATATTTTTTTTTGTGGTTATACTTATAATTATAATTTGTAAATTTATTCAAATAAAATTTGTTTTCAGTGTATAATAATTTAATACACATAAATTATCATAGTGATAATTTATGTGGTTGAGTGAAACGTTTTCTCTCAAACAAAAAACCGTCGGGTAGTAGCAAAATACCAGTATTTTACTAACATAGTGTTGCGACATAGTTTGTGTTAGGTTCTTGTAATGCGCATATCATTTTAACACGTAAAACATATAGTTATATATAGGAAATGGATCATTTTTCTTCTTTTTTGCGAACAATAATACGCTTGATTACGCTTTACGCTTGATTCAAGAACATGAAAAAAAAATTAGACTGCATGATTCAATTAAACATTTTTTTCGTTCTTCATATTTTGATGTTTTATTGTAATTGGCAAGTGGAATAAAAAACGGTTCGATAAAAATGATTATATATGCATCTATGCTGATGCTTCGCTTGTTTTTAAATCAATAATTAATAATATCAGCTAGAAAGTAAACATAATTAACAAAAGTGTGTATCAGTTTACACTGTATAATAAAAATACGTCTTTTACATTTTTTTATTGTTATTGTACAATAAGTTACGTAAAACATAAATTTTGTAAAGGAGATATATATACACAATAGATATATTTAAAATACAAGGATATAGATATACATAATACCAGAGATGTGGTTGTACCATATCATTGCAGAAAATATACAGTGTTTTAATAACATTCAAATATTTAGACGTAACCCTAAATGAAAATAGTGCCGCTTTCCTGAAACAGCAATAGCGGATTTCAGACAGGTACTTCGCTCTCTCTGCTGGGCTCTTTTCACTGAAATAAATGGGCGACTCGTAGCGTGGTTTCATTGTTAAAGTACCGAACCCGACTAAGTGACGGGATTTATTGTGTTAATTAATCAAATCGAGTGCTACAAATGTCATTTATCACTAAAATTACGTACATCTATCAGATTTAGCTAGCCTGTAGTTTATATTGGACCAACGCAGAGTATGTCAGCAAGATTGCGAACACTAGTGCGAGAATGAATATTGTCCCTCCGCGTAAGCTCTCGTCCGATGCCCATGATCTATGACTTCCACGGGAAGGGAGGGTGCGGCAACACTTATATTCTAAATATGTCACCGGTAGTTATATTCTTCGTATGTTAAAATTTTGTCTATAAACTAAACTCTATATGAAAGATCTCGATTATGGTAGAACTCGATTTATGTATAGCATCGAAGTTAGCATATTCAATTCGCATTACTTTCAAATTTGAAAGAGAGTCATCTCAGAATTTTAATAAGCTTTAAAACTGTATCAATTGAACATAAAGAAAATATTATTGCCAACAATAGGTAGTCTTGTTGAGGTAGATATATTTTTTATTTGTTTGTACAAACGTTCTTTTCTTAGATGTTCCAAATTTACTATTCTTTACGTTAAACATCACATGAATAGAAACCAAGTGAGTCCAAAACAAATTTTGTCTAATTTATTAATAACTGCTAAAGACATATTATCTTTAACGAAGGAGTAAAACATTTTGTACGAAAGCTATAAATACAGTATTTTGAAATATGGCTTGTTGAGTTTAATATTTCTCTATTTCATTTAATATATTATATTGATTATTTATAATAAAACATGCTTTAAAGCAAGTTTAGTTTAAATTACCGTCTTCATACGATGTTATTTTTGGTGTGTTTCTACATACCTTCTTTAAGAACATTGTATGAAACAAAGATCAGTGGATTGTTTACTAGAACTGTCAGCAGACAGACTTCCTTGAACCAATTGAAGTCTCCCTTGCCCTAGAATTATACAAACCATTAATATAATAACATTGAATTTAAAGATTAATCTAAAATAATTTTAGATTATTAAAAATTTCAGCCACTATGCGCCTACTGCTGCATTGGTCTCCCTCACAATATCCGACAAGAGGCTTCCTATGAATTAATTATAGTTCCACCTTGTAGGACCTTGCTAACACTGCGTTCCCAAACAAACGCATTGAGTTTTCTGTCTCAACGACCGTCAGTTCGACTAATTACGAAGTAATGTGTTCTATTTAGTGCCACTCAAGATTCGCCATTCTTCTGGCTATGACGCTGACTCTGATTCCTCTGCCAATTTCGTAATTTCTGATTAAATCACGAAGTAAATAACAGCGTAACTTTGTACACTGTAATTTTGATGACTTTATCTCCGTTATAATGAATATAGTATATTACCAAGTGGTTCACTTACATCATTACAACGAAGACATATTTTTTAAAGTAAGAAAATGATTTCTTGTCAAGTTAGCAAACTTTAAATTACGATTAATTTATCATATCTAAAGAACATTATAAATGAAATATTAAGTAATCTGCAATAAATAACATAATTAAATTCTCTAATGAATAGCTTTTAATTCCTCTCAATGGCGGGCGCTTACAAAATATTTACGAGATTAAGATTGGCATTCATTTAATAAACTTTATTGAACAATTATAATGTCCTTGAAATGCTACGAGGAGACATATAATAAAAGGGTTTAAAAAAGGATTCCTTTTTTTCTAGTCTTAAAAAACCTTTTAAACAGTAGTTAATCTTTTCTTTATGTTGAAAACCACGAAAATAAATTTATTCGCCAGCATGATGATCGATGGAATACGGTTAGATGGAATCAATATATTTACCATCATTTGCGATAGACATAAAACAATATATAAGACATGGTAAGATCGAACCCCGTACTATCTGATTAGAATTATCGTAATTAAAACTCAGTAATTAAGTAACACATAATACATTCATTCAAATCATAATTAACTCAATTTCATATAGAAAAATGACAAATAAAATGAAAAATTAATGACATTACATAAAAAGTTTGTTATAAACCAAACAGTTCTTAACTACTAAGACACGACAGTTTAAAATATGTTTGTTTCAAACCCTTTTTTGTATACTTTCAAAGTTTGATTTGGATTAATATTAGGATATTTGATTTTAAGAAAATAAGCATGACACAATTCGAAATGTGTCAGCGGGAGGTGAAACCAACTTATGAAATGAGGCTCATTTATTTTCATTTTACATGTATCACTATGTATTCGTCTATAGTGGTAATGATATCAGTGACGATAAACTAGAAACTGTAAGCAGCGTAATGTCGAGTTCGTGCCTTATAGGGCTCGTTAGATTTTAGAATGTCAACCTTCATAATACCCTTGTGCCTTTCACATAAACACTTCGTTGTAGGCCTACAAACATTGTCTTGTCATTTTACTCCCGAGGGAACGCAAAAGGTATAAAAGTTGATTAAATTTATGTCTCCTTTGCAAGTTTATAGATTATGTAAATCTAATTATCTTTATATGAAATAACCGGCTTCTCGAAAACATCCTCAACCGGGATAAAATGAGTAAATATTATATAAAATGTCGCACACATTTTTCTACGAAAGCAAACAAGCAAACAAAACTGGCGAGGTTTTGTTTTAGCATAGAAGTATGCGTCAATTTGCTTTTACCACTTTATTTTTGAAGAAATATATATGAAAGTGCTCTTTACTGTGGTAATATCACGGCTGAACCGAATCAGATGTAAGTTAGTATGAGAATATCTCGGGGTTCGAGGAATCATATAGGAATTATCTCTTAATAATCTCTTTCCTTCGGAAAAAATCAATATAACGCGACCGGAAAGCTAAGAAACTATTCTGTTACAATAAAATTTAAAACGTATTTGTTTACATTAATTTCATTTTATATTTAACTATGTTTCACAGTTACCTCATAGAGTACTGTTACTACACAATTTGCCGCAATGGCTCTAATATACTAGATATACTTACTATGAGCATAGTCTCAATGTCTACGCAAACAAAATCACGGCAAAAGAGTATCAAATATAATCATGACCTATGAATAATTATTCAGGAATTTCCGAGCAAACGAACCTCGAAACCACGAAGCGGCAGCGAATAAAATATACGTAATAGGTATCATTTGTGTACAGGTAGCTGATTAAAATTATTTTTGATCATACCAGCAGCATTATCTGCATGAATAATTAAAACCGTATTCATATTAAATCTAAGAGATAATTATAATGATGTATGTATGAATTGCAATAGTTATTGTTGTGTATAGCTAATAAGAGATTTACAAGGATATCTATTTGTGATGCATGAGGGCTATACTAGCCAAATTCCTCTACACTCATACATTGCTAAAAAATGTAAAATATTATAAGGCCTCTAAATGTATAACAAGTAGATCTAATGTATACCAAGGTTATAAGTCTTAGGTGCTGCTTTCCTTCTCTGAAAATATATGGACCCAGCGCCCTTAGCATTCGGTGAATTCACCAAGGAATGCTGAAGGATTATTTAACTACTGTTATCATCTCTTCGAAAACTGTAGTTTAGGTGAATTGGATCGCATTACAAAAACTGACAAAATTTGCAAGGCAAGGCAAACTATCATTCAATACATATTATGTTTTATATTCACAACTGACATGTATTCCTGAAAGAACGGTCGCCTGTATGCGTCGATACTGTGATACTCTCTGCGTCGAGGCTGTGATCCTATCCCACGAAAGGTCCCACCAATTTATTGGCCGTCCCATAAACAGGGCGCAGCTACGGCGGGCGGTGAGAGATGCTAAAAACAAGAAGCAAAGTATATGGTGAAACCTACGAACACGGAGTGTGGACAGATTTTTAAAAAGAACTCCGAGCACCTAGTCTATGCCAGTCCATGGGACTCAACAACTTGAGTACATTTTGGATTAAAGCTAAACCGAGCCATACAACGTAGGAATGTCATCAGCCTATTGGACACTCCCTATGACCGCAATGATTTGGAGTCTATTATCTATTTGATTGTACGATTTATTTAGTTTTAGGAATTTTAATTAAAATATGATTATTTATTTTGTGTGTTGTAATTTAATTATTTTATGATGTAGACATATTTGTACTATACCTGTATATTATTATTTTCTTATTAAATAAAATATAAATAGTTTTTATATATCTGGTAAGAAACTATCTCTGATTTTTTAAGGAGTGTAATAATTATCATATTTGTATTGATAATTTTGAATTTTATTTAAAAATACTAAATAAATGTATAACTATGAAAAATGACCCGCCGATTCTAATATATTGTTTGTATATTTACATATAATTACACATTAATCATATTTTTTTGGCAAGATAATATGTTCATATACATGTTAAATGAACATTAGAACTGTATATTTTATATATGTCGCAATAAACGAAATCGAAATTATTGAAAAAGCGAAAGTACATAGTAAATACCCGACAATATAATAATATGGTAACTAATATGGTACTACTACTAAAGTACACACCGAAATTAGACTATATCAGAGTCATCTGTCCATGATCGAAGCAAATGATAGGAGCTGGAGCTCTCACATTCTCTACGATACATTCACAACGATAGCGGTAGTGGTAGTACCGGTAGTGGTAGTTGTGGCCGCGACAGACTCGGGTCATAATACCTGTGGCGAAGCAGTAGTGCTTACATTGTTGTGCTCTGATTGGATGACTACACGTACTGTGTTATTACTAGGTACCGTGACTTATTACTAGAGATCGGATAATCGGATGCATATTTACCTAAAGTTAGTTTAAGACAAAGTATGGAAACGGCTTTTTATTGTTTTGTTAAATAAAAATCCCGGGATTCCGGAATTGGACAGCCGGATGTTTATTTATGTACCTAATTTAGTTTTTGACAAAGTATGGAACTGTCTTTTTATTTTATTTCCATAAATAAAAATCCCGGAATTCCGGTACTGTAGAACATTTTGGTAATGCAAAACTAGTCGGTAATATGAGCTTATAATATCCTATTTAAAATGGGGCGTAATATTAATTGATTATTGTTTTAGTCAAACTAGCTCACTACTTTCGTATAACACTCTTCATGTAATAAATCGTACATTCATAAATCACACGGGGAACTGAAACTAAACTTCATGTAAATACGTATGCATAGTTGTATAAATGAACCCGGAGTCTCGGTCTTTTGAAAATAAATACCACGTGCTAATTTAGTAATTTTCAAACAATATCACTACGTTAAATTTGCAGACCCGTATTTTCCCGGGATTTTTATTTAACAAAATGTATTTTAAAAAGCCGCTTCCATAATTTGTGAGCCAAAAATTAACTTTAGGTAAATATGCATCCGATTATCCGATCCCTACTTATTACCATATCATATCATAAGTTGACCTTGTACACTTTCTCACTACTATTAGTTTTATTCGTTTGTTTATTTATGTAAGTTATACTGTCGTTCTGTCTTTATTATAATATGTATTAGGTTAATAAAAGTTTCTATCGTTCTTTACAAGTTGACAAAGAATTCGATGGTTCTTGAAGAAATAGTAGACTTATTGAAAATTTCACCCGAACCGTTGAAACGCTGTGCCATTAGATACACGTCTTAATATTTAGATATAATTTATTTCTACTTTAAATGATTACCAACTTAGAATTGTTCAGCTATGACCAGTAATAATGTAACCAATAATAGTAATAATGTACGAGTAATATGAATAATATTGTATATAACATTACGAGATTAATCGCATTTAGCTGATAATTGCGAACGGCGTAACATCTCAAGAGCGCTACTACTTCAAAGATACACTCAGACTCACTCAGATTCTGGATTATATATTTTTATACAAACAATAAAAGATTCTTCATAACTTTCAACAAATACTTGGTGCAAGTTAAGTAAAAAGCTTTTATGTAAGTATATATACATACCTAGAAGTATCAATATAATCTAAAACAAATTTATTTTATTAGTTTTCCTTCTAATATGGAGTAATGTTTGAAGATTTAACGAGAAATGTTTTTTTCCAGACTAATACTTTTATTATTTGCTTAACAAAATAGAAAGTTGACTTTAGAATTTTTGCACAGATGTTAATAAGTATACATTTAACTAGCTAGCGCTGCGTTTGTAAAGGCACTAAATTACAACCAATAAAGTACTAAATTCTAAACTTTGGTCATAAAAATAGTGTTGCTTACGATACAAATTACAAATATGTTTGTTCTACAAATAAAATATGTGCTTAAACATTATTCAGAATTATAAGAAAAATATTTATTAAAATCGATGCAATGTTGCCATATCTTGGGACAAAAGAGCCGCTGTAATGTAATATGTCGATTTCACTATTTTAATTATCTGTCCGGTGACGACTGACGAAAACAAAATTATAAGACGCGAATAGGAAATTTTGTTAGGAGCAACTTAGATGAACTTGACCAAATAGGATATAAGCTTATGGAAAGGTCAAGTGAAAAGTACTTGTAATGAACAAGCGATCCGCCTACCCCCATGGGATAGAGGCATGAGGCTCTTTGTATGAAAGAAGAGCATACGAATACTGGTAATATAATTCGAAATGAGAGCTTAATGTCTTAATGTCATCTCGTGACAAACTAATTTCAATCGTCAACCAATGTTTAATTTCGAATGTAATGAAGGAATGCAAAATAGCCCATTTCTTGGTATTCATAACGTCATTCGTTGCTTAAAGATGTTACTTTAGAATAAGCTAAGATCAACATATTTAACGGTTAAAAGCGCTAAATAAACAAACGAATGTAAGGTTACTAGTAGTTTCTTAGAATATGTTTCGGTTGATAATAGTTTACTAAATATGATATTTGTTTCACACCACCTATTTTTTCTCACCAACTAACAAATTGGGGGTCAACGTGGTTAACTAAGGCCAAATTTATGTAACTAAGGACTAATTAATTTATTCAGCTATTCAACTAAAGCATGTTCATTCCCATCAGCAAGGACGTTCATCAGCTATGACGAAGATCATTCCTTATACGCCAATTATAAGATATATACTCCTATAATTACTAGTATATCTCTTTTTGCTGTGTTATTTCAAAGAGTTTAAGTAAGTATAAATAGAAAAAACTTACCAGTATTTAGAATCTAATGTTACTGCAGCACAAGTTTTCTCTGCATAATCAAATTATGAGTACTTGTGTGTTTAATATAAACTTGCTGAACTGGCGAATTTCGTTCTGCCTAACAATAAATAAACGTACGCTGTAAACAGTGTAAGACAGCGGTATTGCCTTTCTAATAATTCCTTTTGTTAAAATAGTTATTTTGCTACTCTTAACAGAGACGAACCCAACAATTAGTTATTCAAATCTTTTCAGACGTTTTTTAGTAATTTTCCGATTTTAGTCCTATACATTTACATAAATAAAGTATAAAATAAATTGGTTCTTCAATGCTATTGTAACACAATATTGTTATATTACGTTTTGTTCGAGTTTGTCGACTGTTTGTATTGTCAAAGGGTCGCAAATATGATAGATTATCTCGGTTGCGGTAAGCAACATTATTGAACAAGTATTATGTTTGCCCAAATGGCTTATTACGGGAGCTTCGATGTATTGTGAAGCTTCGTGGACGGGAGCACCTTCACGACTAATACACTTGCTCCTCGAGTTCCAAGTGTTCTCCAATCAAGTTCTTCCTAACAAGGACAAAGCTTACAAGATTATTAATCTGTTGTCAGGTTTTACTTGATTAATTAATAACAACATGTAATTGTTATTATGTCGCAAAATGTATATTGATGACAACGTTGTAATCTGTTTTGTATTAGTATTAGATTGTGATTTAGATATTAGTTCTCAATGTAGTAATTACTATAGTAATAATTTTACATACTATATGTAGATTTATACATATTTTCCCACCAAAGACATCGCTGTGACTTAATAATTACTAATGATTAATTTATATGTATGTTGGTTAATAGAGAAATCAAACTTTTAAAAAAATCATTAATTTTTTATTATTACTGTTATAACCAAGCAAATACGTATTGAATGAAATAAATTTTTACACCACCTGTACGATTATGCTCCGTTATGTCATGCAAACTCAGACTAAACTCATTTAAACCCTCAAGCACCCCCTTTTTTTTTGTTCCCCTGAGGAAAATGCATTAAATTGCATACCCCGACTGTGGCGAGCCGGCGGTTATGTGGGGCTCTCCTCCCCAGAAGGGGGAGGCCTACCCACTAAAAACCTCAGGGATGGCCTTCCTTATGCATGTAGGGAGCCCCCGGGAACATCAAGCTACTTCCGGGAACCCCCAGCCTCCGCTCCCCCGCCTAGAGGGGAGCCCTCCTCGGGGGAGGCTACACTACCTCCCCCGGTCTCCTCCACCGACGACGCCCCCCGACCACGGAAGGGGCGTGGTCCATCCCGGGTCGCCGTAGCAGTCGCGACTTTCTCGCGCCCGCCGGCGACCCACGGCGGCGCCTTAGCTGTGCTACCGAGCCCGGCGCCGCCTTCTTTGAGCGGAGCATCACTGCTTCACAGAAGGAGGCCACAACCCTCTAACCTCCCTCGTCCACCAGCATTGCCGCAATCAATGCCGGCGGAGACAGATCTCGCCCGATCTCTGCGACCAAGACTCGGCGCTCGGAGGCCCACGCGGGGCACTCCGCCAGCGTGTGCCGGGCCGAGTCGAGGTCGGATGCGCAGTGGTGGCAATGTGTCGATCCCTCCCGTCCTATTCGACACAGATACTCACCGAAGCTGCCGTGCCCGGTGAGTATCTGAGTCAATCGGTAGGTGACCTCCTCCTTCCCGTGGACCCTCAAGCACCCCTGGTGAATAATGTACAAAATTTCTAATTATTAGTGAATTAGTAAATTCTAGTTATTAATTAAATTTGAATTTAATACGTGCTTACTATAAATATTAAAAAATAATATTTAATTCAAGCAACTTTTGCCCATATAAACATGGAGTAAGTGCAAAGAGTGACAATCCACTTATTAATAATAGATCATATAAAATGAAGTCAATTAATATAAATAACTATATAATGTCAAGTGTTAATAATTATAAATAATAATAATAAGAAAAATGTCAACAATACATCGATAGTCTGATTAATATGTTAAATAAATACAATTCTCATTATGTCAAATCAACCTAACCTACTAGATTGTTACATCACATGTTATTTTTGACTATATTCAAATAAAAATTATTCACATACTTTGATTCTTTATTGACTCATCATAAATAAAACGCAACAAAATTTAACAATTCTGCTGCGTGTTATTATCCAAAAACATTTATTCTTACTTAGAGGTGTGTATGAGTTGTATATATTCCTTGGAGATCGACATGTCTTCTTCTTAGACAGGCTTAAATCCCTCGCTACATTCATAATTCTTCCTTGCTTCGCTCGTTAATTAATAGTGAATTCTTCATTAAGCCTGGGATTCAATACGTCTAGTGTTTATCTACTAATCTATAATAATTATACATGTAACATAAAACTCATTATTGAATCTAACTCGGTACTAGTTTAGGACAAACAGGCAACTTTTAAATTAAACGCCTTAATTCAAATATAAACTATACACAATAAATCATATTACATGAATTCAAAACTAACAATTTACTAGACCTCGTCCGTCAAAGAAATGTAATCAACATTAAATTACTTCGCCATTTTTTCTGATACATTTATTTAGTATGTCTCAAGTTGTAAATAAATAAGTGACAAAGATTGAACAGTTCAGTACCTAACGCGATTTAATATAAGTATAAATGAATTGGCTTTTTCTAGATCACATGATGAAAAATATTGAATCTTATAGTTTACAATATTTTATTGTGATCTGTTCTTTTTTATTTTCATTGGGCTTACTAAGTTCATGTCTTTGATTATTCAGCATATCGTAATAGGCAAAATGTCGTTGTGGAAATTAAGCAAATATGTATTAACGTTGAAATGTATTGAATGTTTCAGACAGTCAATATTCCCCTCGAAAAATGAGACCAATGACGTCAGTGAAATGAGTAATAAATCGATTAATTACCACGATTTCGTCATTTTACGTAGACAAGCAAGCATTCACTAACTAGAAGACGATTCCAATTAAATAGAAAAGGGTCCAATAAATTAATTTCTTTGAGCGCTATAACGAATTTGAGCACTAACAATCTCAGTTACTTATTATGCTTTACTTTATCCATAATTTGGATTCTTTTGATCATTTTGCTTCTACTCAGTGAAAGCATTGCATGACATTATCTAGAACATGGCAACGCTGTTAATACATATATACATACATATACTCATACGTTTTCCCGTCAGAGTAAGTAGAAATCACAGTTTTCTATGTATTTGCAACGATCCAAACATTCTTACCTTGGTAACTACAATGAATTTTTTAATTATGCCAAAGTTTAATGGTACTTTATGCTGCAAAGTAGTGTGCTTGCATTACTTTGTTCATAGGGGGGTTGCAGATTTGTGCGAATCAATCCTTTAGCACCGTAAAGTAGAGTTTTGTTTGTATGTCGTTAAAATATTGTTACTTTAGTAGATTTGGGGCTACTTTTGTTTACAACACCCAATAACAGATAACGTAACATTAGACATGAAAATTAATAAATTAATTTAATGATATTTAATTTGGATGCAAGTTGGAATTTATTTAAATAAAAAATACGTGTATACATTGTGATTATATATATATATATATCACATATATTATTGAAAAATAAAAAAATCTATATTAAAAAAAGATATAATACAGTAATTACATGAACACTTGTCACAATAACAATATCAAATAATAATGAGTATATAGATATAGTTACTAAATTATTATTTAGATTGTGACACAAGTGTAATCTAGGGTTCGCTCCCTCATAAGATTATAAAAATTTGAGATTGATACCTTTGCTGTGTAAAATTAATAACTTGATTGTTTACTGGAAAACACGCTACAGTTTCGGGGAAATTAATTAACGACATGTTGTATCGTTGGGAAGATGTAACGCTTCAAATACAGAAATTATTATTTGTAGAAATTCTCGAATTAAATATAGATGCGCTTTAAAGAACGTCGTATCATATCACATTTTAACTGTCGCTCTTCTATCTGTTGTAGATCTGATCCACGCATAGATTTAGACTTATTTTACAAGTCTAGATATTTGGCTGAATTATTTTGTATATAAGTACATACTGGTGGCTAGAATACGCCCAGCCAGATTTTTCTCTACATGGAGTAGAACGCAGAACTTATAAATATACTTACTTTGTTTTAAAATTCATTTACAATATTAGTAAATAAGTACTATTTCTTATAAATGAATTTATTCCGATAAATATTCATAAAAATCTTGTTCTTTTTTTGCTAAGAGTATTCATATCATATCAAACATATTACAAAATATTATGTGAAACACGATTCCTGTCATATATTTACAGAGAAGGATGAAGAATATTTCCCGAATTGAAATCTGACTGTGTCTGTCCATAATTTTTGGGTTGGTAATTATTGAAACATCTGTTTTAAACGACAAAACTGACATTATTTTAAAGAAATAATGAAGGAAATACATTTAATTTGGACCACATAACGATATCCAACATTAATAAAACAAAACAATCAATAATAATAATACATTCCGCTTCATGATATAAAAAGTGTGGCAAGCTCAGTATAAGCAGGAAGCATAGCCTGCTGCAATAGTATTTTGCTTGAAACAATGCAAATATCAGACACGAACGAATAACAGAGAAACAGTTCAGAACATAAATTTGAACTTCAAAATATATGGTCAACAATCACACGGGAATCAGTCCAACTTAGTAATACAAAACAAAGCAATAAAAAAAAACATTCAGATACTACAATATATGATAAACACATAAAGCTATAAGAACAAACTTTGCATAAGTAATGAATCGTGCAATTATATTTGTGTACATTCTTTACAAAATAACAGTCGAGAAAGGGTAATATTCTCGGCGTGTGCTCGCGACATATACTCGTAGTTCTCCGTCAATTTATCGAGCGCCGATCAAATTCAAACGTAAAAGACTCCGTGACTGTTCGACGTCTCTTGCCTCCGATGTGTAAAAATATAAATTAATTTAAAATCAAGGCCAAGAATTTGTGATATATCATCTTTTTTGAACTTGATACAGTGTATAAGTAGGAGCTCTATTGAGTAGAAACGTTCATCATACGCCACCTACGCGATTCAGATTCGCGATACTTTTGACCGCCATTCAAATACGAATAAATACGATATCGTTTGTTCGATTTTATACGCGATTTCATACCACGACATTATTAGCCTAAACTAAAAGAATCATTTGTAATTGTAAGTGAACCGAATTGTAAAGACAATTTCGTTATTTGATGTGTATTAATATAAAAACACATAATCTCCTAACTACTTTAATAATAAGATAAGCGATTATAAGTATATTAATTAGAACGGACTTTAAATCGCTTGGGTAAAATTTTACGCAATCTATTTTTAGAAACGTTATTAATTTTATGTGCCGAAAATTAGCATGTATTTGAAGTCAATAAGTGTCTGATCTTATACCTTTGTATAGGAATTGATTGTCAAATACAAATTATTGTTTTGTAACTGAGAATTGAGGACAATTGGTGACTTATATGATAATAAATTAATTAGGTTTTAATCTTAGTTGAAACCATAGATTTCTTTTTGATGCAAGATGCGACATATGTCTTGTTTTAGTAGTAGTTTTTTATACTTTCATATTATGACTTAACTGTCAAAGTATATTAAGTCAACGATTATATATATATTATTATTATTATCCTTCTTCTTCGAGTACGAAGGATCCGCTTCTTTGTCATCAAAAGGACTGCAACGTTCCCTCGCACTGATAACTGATATCGCTAATTGGTATTTTCTTAAGAAGATTTTTTTGTAACATTCTAAATACACTTGATATAATGCTTTCTACAATGTTACCGGTAAATTAAAATAATGCCGTTTTCTTTGCTGATTTAACTGATGCGATTGCCTTTGCTGCTGCAACTGTGTAAGCAGTGAGCTCATATTTTACAAACATGTTTTGGATGTCCACTCTAAGTGGCCTCCTCGCTTACGTGACTTTGAAATTACTATTATGTGCCCAAGTCTGGCTCGTAGATGGCCTAATTATCCCGAAGTAGCTTAGAGCAATAATGGTTCCCAGTTTCTCGAACGTGCTAACGAAGATAGAGGAAGATTCGTCATTGTATGAGTTTCGCCAGAGGTGTATATTGAAACAATCACGTATATAGAAACACATGGAAACATTCGTTTGACTTTTCGAAATATTCCCTGACACTGAAATGGATTCATTTCACGGATTACTAGCGTCGAGATATACAATTCTGTCGTTTCATATCCAGCACATGCATTTAACATAATTCACACATATTATAACGACAAATGGGTGACTGTGTCGTAGAGATGCGTACTTGATTCTGTAATATGCGTTATAGCTTAATATACTTAAATAGTTTTGTTTTTTTTTTTTGTAAGACTGCAATTAAAGTGTTATTTAATAAACGTCTTACGTAAGGTGATTGTTGCATAAATATAAGACTTTAATTACACCAACCAGCTAGGACGGGCTAGTGCAGCAATATGTACGAGGTGGGCCAATTTTTTTTTCACCAAAAAGAATCCAGAAGTCTGTATAATGTGCCATGTATAAGTTGAAATGTAACGATAACGAATAATTTAGGATAACTAAATTGTATTCTTCTCACGTAGAAGTGCTTGTAGCTTTCAGCATTATATGAGATTTTCCAGTACAGAGAAATATTTTACCATGGTTTTAAACTATATATCTTTTCTTGAGTTTTAAAATAACCCCCATACCAAATTTTATAAAAAGCGGATCATTATCACTGAAAATTAGTCTAGTTATTTCAAATCACAAACTTCATAAATATTTTTTTAAAACAATTAACGTAATGGCTGCCGAAATTCAGATAACGTGAAATTGGATAAATGATGAAACTTGTCTTCTCAGTGACAGTTTACCTCTCATCGCAAAACAAAAAAAAATCTTATTGTTTGTAAGGAATTTTTATGACGGTAGTTTCATTAAATATAAAGGTACGTAATCTACTCATAATTATTAATGTACAGTTTATTTTTCTTGTATGCATACGAACAATATAATATTTAATAATAGCATTGTGCTGTAATATACATACATGTATTTATTCCAATTATACATTTATACCAAGTACCGCGTACGTTATTATTGCCTGCCTTTATCTTGGTATCGTATCTACATAATTGGTTGTCTATAGTGGCACAAAATGATAGAAATAGGTCAATCCCCAAAACGATTCTAATCTCAAATCTGTCAGCTTGAATATTGCTTATCATTAAGCAATCCAAATCATTAAAGCATTACTATTATATACGGTTACATACTTAAAGATAAACATTAGAAAATAAACAAGAACTTTCAATCTGAAATAGGCATTTGTTTTGATAACAAAATAACTAAAGTATGTAAATGTTGGTCCGTTTAATTTAAATTAGGTCGAAAGTTTAATTACATCTCTCTTGGTGAAAGTAAATAGGATGTTCATCTGATTAATATATTATTATAAACTCTATTAATACACAAAATTGTATTACTTAACGTATTTCATTTCCTATTTATTTATTTGTCGAGCGACAAATACACAACAGGTTATATTCCGAAGATTTGTTTAATATATTGCCAACAGCCACATTTTATCAACACCGCTGGCCATCGGATTTTTTTTTTTTTTTACCCTTTACGTGCTGAAACCCAAGTGGTTTAGAGGAAATTCCTCTCATGCACGCTCCAAATTAGCGTCCTGTTGAGGTTTTCTCCGGTAAATACAGTATTGGGTTCGTCAAGTAGGGCTTTGGTAAATTCGGTTTTGAAAGGTCTGCAATGCATTTGTCATTGTGTTCCCCTAGTGTTGACGCCGACCACAGGGTACACATTGCGTGTTGAAAATTTTCTACCAACCTTACTGGAGCCATGTTATAGGTGGCTGTAGCTGCTTACCTGTTGGTAAAAGGTTACAACCTTAAATAGTTAAATTCATATCAGCGGCAAAACATTTACATTGGCTTATTTAAACTTCTCAAACGATACCCGTGCTAGTTAAAGTTCTTTTTCAGAATTTCATTTTATGAGAAATATACAGTACAATAAACACAAATTTCGTAAATAGTTATATATATTATATAGTTTCGCTAATAAACAGTTTTGAAGTACTTTCTTATTTTATCTTCGATTATTCCTTTTCGTGTGTGTATACAGCCAGATAATGTGTAACATATTTTTGGCAAGAACAAAATTAATATATAATTTAAATGAAATATTCAAGAAACTAAATTTCATTTTGTTACTGTTTTCTTTGGCATGTGTAGTTCAAAGGAAATTAGTAATATTAGTAGTAATTTTTCGCATCTTTGCACATGTGGATACTCAAACAGGAATACTCTGAAGGAAATGTTAACAGAAATTAGATAGAATAGAATTAGATAAGTAAAAATGTGTTAGTTACATATAGTGCAATTCAAAACGTATGGCGATAAACATTGTTATAGAAATATTCTCTAACATATAATGCCATTATAACTCGATAGTTATGACCAGGTCCCGCGACAGACAATATTCCTAAAGAATAATTTGACAAGAACTCCAAATTTCGTCTGACAACAATCTAATAACAGATTTCCAATGAATATAAATCTGTTATATACATATATGGAACTTTTTTTACGTTTCCATAACTTTGCAAAATGTTCAATTGAGAGTTTCAGAATTACTTTTTACTTCCGTAAAATTTTATTTATTTATAATTTTACCTCCAAAATTATTAATTCTGTTTAAAATCAAGGTTAACATCTTGTTTTTATAAAATAGATCAAATATTGAGTAGAGTTCAAGGAAAACATAATTCAAAGGCAGTCACAAACTTTCACCAACTTTTTACGTATTTTAAATACACTTTTTATCTAATTTAGCCACGGTTACATCTACTAAAATCAACGTGAGCGACTACTCAATAATAATAAATTGATTATTATGGTATTCATTATATTTTCACATACCTAAATACTACGAAGACTCGATGTCACCGCACTGGTAGGGATTTCTTGTAAATACTACGGGCACTACTACAATCCTCGAAAGGCTGTTTACTCCTTCAGCTGATTCACAATTATATGTTAGTGTCACCAAAAAAATTGTCCACAGCACTCGGGCAACGGCATTAGTTCTTTATTCGGAATTGAAAGTTTAAAATGTTCGATGCCGGTTTTGTTTACGGTTTCGCTAAGGCGGGCGCGGTCGTGGCGCCTTCACCGCGCGCGGCGCGCAACAGATAATACCTACAGTCAGTAGCGCTGTCGGGCGCTTCGAGTTCGACGGCGGCGCGCGCCATTCTGGGCCCCTCCGCCCCTCGCCACCTCCATACCCTAAGCAGACCTTCTCTGACGTCACACGAAACCTCCGAAATCCTACTGCAGCTGGAACCAGATACAGATCAGCATAACGGCTATATCCTAATGTGCAAACCCTATTGCTTACGCAGTACTCCATTATTCATTCCTTTCAAAGATTCTCCATGTGTTGAATGAAAACTGAATTCAAACCACCGTTTTGTTTGCTCGCAAAATACAATGCTCTTTTTTAATGTCGTATAAAACCGTCGGTTTGCTCAATGTGGATTACGCATTGAATGTTAGCGATACCTGTAGATGTCGACAGAAACATATAAGATAAAGATAAGATAATGTTATTGCATTAGGACTAGATAGTACTAAGAGTAACTCACAAGAAAACCATAAAGGCTTATTTTTTTCTCTCTGTACTGTTACCATGTCGTCAATCGGAAGATAACCTCAAAACAAGAATCCAACTTCCATTACAATATTTGATAATTGTTAATTTCCTATAGATTATTTCACATCAATATCAAAAGAAACATATAATATACACTCTAATATAAACTCTTAGTCTTGCTTGTCTGATTTGAATATTTGCCTCAAAAAATTTTTGTTTTTAACAAAGCATACTATATTTATTACTTCAGTATGTTTAACAACATTTATGTTTTAAAAGATTAAAATATATTAAGCTCATTCCAAATAATCTTCATTGGCTGCAATAGTCCTTTAAGCGCGGAGGCCAGTTATCAGAAGAAGGACGCACTCTTTCTATAAGAAAATTCTACACTGCCAATCTTATAGATTGTTTTAGGGATTCCAAACTGTCATAGCCTTTAAAGCAAGTCGTACTATCCAAAAATAATCGTTTTCAAAGCTTGGGTGGACTGAGCTTTATGAACCGAATGCTGAATCTTGCTGAAAAGACCATTTTGTCGAGGAGCTTAATTACCTTTTCAAGAATGGCATTTTGATATACTTGAACCAATGGTTTGATACCATTTTTCACAAAATTAGACTTAATCATTCCTTCTTAGCTATCACCTTACCAAACCATCACTAAAGCTATAATAGTATTGTTGTTAAGTTTCATTAGGACTTTGCAAATAAACATAACTATGCTGCTTGTAAAAATATTGCTCAAAGTTAAAAATTTGCTCATACCTTAATATTTTTTGTCTGTGACCTCCCTTTGCATGTTGCTTGACTCTTATTGATACTATCATATTATATTAGCACAAATTTAGGTAAATTCTATCACATCCGAGCAGAAAATCTCATATTTTTATGAGAAATCGAACCTGGTAGTTCAACCACTAGACCATGGGTAGAGCACATTACCCGAATGTGCTACACCTTTACGTACTTAACTGAATTAGCCCCTTAAAAATAAATTTGTTAGAAATAAACGAATTTAGAAATCTTTACATAACGTGTTAAGGGCATACTCAAAAATGACACAAATTATTGTGGTTACCATTACCAGTAATTCTCACTAGATAATCAATAAATATTTAATTCATTTTCATATTTATAGTAGTATATAGAACCTTAAACTGAAATCAATTGTAATTCATAAATCTAATTACCTTTCGCAGTATTCCTGTTATTTATATTTATCAAAGGTAAAGGAGCTTTTGTCTGTTTGAGAGGGCACTTGTTTTGATACTCTCTGCTTTATTCTCAGAGCATTCGATGAGGACATATTTGTTGTTCCTAATTGTTACGAATTTTCCGATCTTTTGTCACTCCACAGGATAACTGAGAGAAAACATTGAAAGTTTACATAAATGGCAGCGTTAGTGCGACATTAATATAGCAGTGTTGATGATAGATGAGCACATTATGATCAAATCTTAACAGCATCCCACTATCTACTAGTAGATGACATCAATCTTTCCAAGAACATTGAGAATATGAACAGATTTCGTGCGTATTTTTATTTTTCGTATTTTTCTATATTGGTCATTTACTTTTCTTGAACGAGAAAATAACATTAATCAAAAGTAAGAGAAGTATTCACTTTGTAATTTTAACGTTTTAATTTATTTAAACATGCTAAATAAATAATTAATTTTAACAAAACAGCACAAGAAAAGAATTATTACGGACAGCTCAGTAGCTTTTCGTAAAAAGTATGAACTAGAGAGCAGACATATAAAAAAAATGTTTTGCGTATTTTTGCTTTCCTTTTATTTTTCACTTTTTCTCTCCATAACTTTTAAAACTGCCTTTATTCTCACACTGTGAAATCTTTAATAGTCTTGACTTGATCATTATCTTTCATTTTCTTATATTATTCCTTCGTCTCTTTTCTAACTTAGCTTAGTTCATTTTGGCTCTAACACGCCGTGTGCCGAGTTTCCTCTTGATTCGTTTTCGTAATTTTATTAAAATAATTTGTAATTTTAGCTAAAAAAATCTTACGCTAATCTAAAAACATATTAGTTTAAAAAGGTTCAGCCATAAAGAAAACAATATAATTTAAAGCAAATATCCGCTTTTAAGTGTCTACAATACCAAAATCCACTGTCAGAGTATTACGCTAGTTAAAATCACAGAAACATTGTTTTATTATTGTTTTCGGATCTTGAGATTAATTCTGCTGGTTATAAAAAAACTGCTTATATTTGTTTACATACTTTAAGTCAAAAGTCAAAAAAGCTACTAAAACTTACAAGAACCTTTTTAGTGATTTTGTGAAGCGAGCGAGGACGTATAATATAATAGGTACACGAAGTAAGCGGAACAACAATATTAAGAATTAACAGCCGTATGTTCGTGACGGCGGAACCACCGCGAGCAACGGGCCATTGTTCAGCGTTTAATCCACTTAACAGTCCTTGCTTGTGTTTGAACATCTTGACCGCACGAATTCTATTTCAAAATATTGCGTATAGATCCGATGAAACAAGAAGTTGCCAGACAACAACAGGCAACAGTTTTATAATACTTATTCCTGATAGCAGCTAATTTCACCAAAGGGATTCTCTGTATCATCATTTTAAATCTGCAAAAAAGCGATGTTCGCATTGTGTTGCAGCTGTATTCCGGTTTGAAGGTAATCACAGTAGTACCCAGTGAATTCACTGCTATATCTTACGAAAATAAACTTACTGGGTGCTATAACCTTGAATAAAAACTAGGCGCTCTACAAGCACACTAACCAATTTCGACAGATACACCTCATCAATTGTTGTATAGTCATTTTGCAAGAGAATATTTTCGGCGAAACTCAAAACAGCCACAGGCGACTCATTTCTGAAAGCGTTCCTTTATCGTATTTGATAATGCTTCTCGTATCAACATCGCGTCTTTTGTGGTGGTAAAATTTGTACTTAAATGTCTGAAAGGAAATTGAGCGACTCGAAAACAGGAAAAGATTTTGTATTTAGGCAATACATTGAATTCTTTACAAAATTATCATGCTTCAAATAGTTTTAAAAAACCTAAGAAGTGAAATATAATGAATAATTTGAACTTATATATATATCATACTGAAAATAAAATTATATCTAATTAAATAATTTTATTTTCGGTATAAAGGTTCTTATCCTATTCAATGTCTTAATAATAATATGTCGTAATAAATTATAGCTACATAAAATTTGATTGAAACTATATCTGAATCGGATATTATTAGTATATCTATTTCTGCTACAGTCACAAGTGTTACGGTTTCAATTTAGGACAAGAGCTAAATTCACAAAGTATTATGCAATTAACACACTAGACATAGGAGCATTTCGAGTTTATAAAAAAAGACCCCAAGGAAATTATTTTTATATTTATCAACCCCTGTTTATGTGTTGATTTATTTATTTTATTAAATGAAATACCCACTATTAACACAATGACAGAGTTCTTAATGAGCGCATTCCAAATGTCCGATTGAGAATACCCGTACAAGTCGTTAGACAATCCATCACAAAAGCGACTTTGGTTTGTTGCATTGAGCTAAAAATGTGGTAGATATTAATGACGTCACATTCAGCATTCATCCCATACATGTAAAAAAACATTGTACAACGAAAACAAAATACACTATAAGAAAAATCATAAGTCATCCATACGAACCATAGAGTCTACAAGAGAAACTAATTAAAGAAAAAAAACTCGTTAAAGAAAAATTATACAATGACAGCAAAAAAATGGTCATTAAAGAAGCAACTTCATAGCAGTCTATATATTAAAAACTAGCTTAAAACTATAAAAGTTTATTCAAAACTTTCTAGTAGTACATATCCTCTGTATTTACTATCACGACCATGAAACGATGTGAATCAAAGGTTATTTTAAAATTATTGATGTTTCCGGTGTTTGAACTCAGTGAAGAATATTTAATGTTCATTGTTAATATTTTAAAAGCTTTGGTGGCATTTAAAACGAATTATTGAAAGCTGCAATACTTGTTGAAACATTATGTTGATGAAACATTAATTTAGTCTATCGTATTTAATTTTAAGAAACATGATAATATAAAAATTCCAAAGAATCAGCAAGTATTATTCCGAGAACAAATAATCGATATTTAAAGATTATAGGTTCGCACTAAAACTTTTCTTATCCAACTTACCTTTTCACATGTTCATTTTGAAGTACTACCATGCCACCGACACAGTAATCTACACTGCTGGTAGGAAACATCCTTAACTACAGTATATTTCAACTAAATCAAGTAAATCAAACTCAATTTTTATACATTTATCATGTGTGTAAACCTGGTTTTCCCAAGATATAAAAGTTTTTTGATACCTTACTTAACTTGAAAGATATTATTTAAATAAGATTACAAACTTTGGGCATTTATATTTATCTACTGTATTGACCCTAATACTTCTGCAAAGAAAAAGCAGAGTAAGCAAAAGTTACCTACTAAAAATGAATAAAAGATACCCAATTCTGTTCGATATATTTTGTCCTAAAAAGAAAATATAAGCGAAAAATAAGTGCTGGCGGCCAGAAGGATAATGTTTACAGGAAAAGTGGCTGTCTTAAACAAAATTAATGGTGCGTACTCACCAGACTCAGTTAAAGGTAAGCTGAAATACATCAAAATAATTCGGTAAGTAATCCGAATTCGGTATCATAAAAAAGAAGAAGTAAAGTCAGCAACGTAGGAAACGATCGATTGTATTGTGATATCTTTGTTTAATACTCACATAAACCAAAAGTACATATTATTATGAAAATGCGTTGATATCCACTCTACATTTTTTTCGTACATTTACGTAGAATTTTATGATATTCCAAATATGTATTAAATCATCGTAGTCACCTCATTAGAAATTAATTATTATAAAACTAACGAGTGTGTATGAGAGTATTAATAAAAGTCTAGGAAACAAACCTTTAATATTTGCCTACACCCCATGGGGAATAGGTATTTCAAAAATAATAAAAGTATTCAAAAATATATGAATAATTTTGTAAATTTTATTCAGCAACTTTATTAATAACTAACAATATTTGCAGCTGAGTATTTACAGTTCTAGAACTAGAACCACTAATCACAAAGTTTTCACTCGATCTCGCTACTTTGAAGCTGTTTCAATTGCGATCCAATTCGTTATCTCTTGTAAAATTCGTCACAGAAGTTATAAAGACTTATATTGCCGAAATTACTGAGAATTTCATATGATAGTCGAGAACCTTTTTGGTACGGTATGTATGCAGACTAATCTCTATGAATGTTATTTGCTATGAAAAAATGCTTATTATAAAATATCTGTTGTAAGTTTCTTTTTTGACGTGACAACGTCTTAAATTAGTTGCGGCTGATCACTTATGAAAAAGTGTAACGCTCGGTAACGTTACGATGAGTCACCGAACGAGAAAGAGGCTGCCTTGCGTCTCTCTCCCACTCAACTATGATCGTCTGCCGCGCGCGCAGCACTAGAGAATTAGGCGCATTGATCGGCGCATGCTTGTGTCTCTGTCTTTGTCTTCTCGAACGTTCTTGGCGTTGGAAAAACAAGAAGCTCATAATACAAGTTCACACGTGTGGTTAAAGTATCGTCAGCTGTGTCTGTAGTGAAAATGTGGAGTGCTTAGATTCGTCATTTACAACAACTACAACAATAAAGGTAAATAATGTACACTGATATTTCATTATCGTAAACTATGATTGATGATTAATTGTTAGATTGACACAAAAGTTGAGAAACTGAGTTTATAGGTTATGTCATACTATTGATAAATGTTGATAGTGTTAAGTAAATTATTAGTATCACTCAAATAGGAATTAGTTAAGTTTAAGTTTACATGTACAATGAGTAAACAAAATATATTTTATAGTTAAAATTTGTGCAAATTTTATTTTCATTCAATTCCTTGTTCCTATTGTGCAATTTAATTATACATATCAATAAGTATTCTACCGAGAAAAAGACGTTGTCACGTAAAATCTTCGCCCGTAAAAACACTTTTTATTTATAATTTAATTTGTCATTATTATTACATTAACTCAGATAATTCCAACTGCAAAGATATTCTTAGACTAGCAGAAATTATCTGACCAACGAAGCCTATTTCTGCATACCTACTAGTCTATATCAGTCTATATCATCCTAACTAGACGGCTCGACAGAGAATTTGATTAGTTAGGCGACCCACCACATTCAAGTCGTAAGATTTATCCAAATAGAACGGGAGCGGGAGCATATTTGTATATATAAAAAATGCGTTTCACTTAAATCTCAATAACAGCTGGATCAAATTAAATAATCTACTATTTGTTGGATTTCTCTAAATCAAGAATAACTACTAATTACTATTAAAATATTGTAATAGCGTTTTTCCGCTGTCTTACGCAGTTGATAACTCACTCATAAGTATTGACTATTAGGTGGTACGAAGTCCGCCGCAATTTTTTTCCTAATAGGGATATTCGAATATCTAATATCCCTATTTGACCTAGTTATAGAAAATAAATTTCCATCGAGTTCAGTAGATGCTTATTGTACAATGCATCGAATCGATCTGATGTTTTAAACAAACTTGAAACTTGTACAAATTGGAAAAGATCCAATCAAAAGTTAATATGCGAGCAAGTGATTTCGCTTAACCATAAGACTGGACATCAATAGTACTCAAAATGAAGCATACGTTTGATATATTTTGAATTATTGTAATTTACATAAAAAATTGGTCGTCTGGTTGAAATAACGGTTGAGTAAAGTACTAGTAATTTCTTTGGTCAACGAATAAATAATGTTAATCAGCATTTTGGGACTACCCAATGGTGACGGACTGTTGGACTAGTATTTTTATGTAGTTTTTGTTTTATATTTTAATATATTTAGCTAAGTATTTATTATTAGGTTAATATATTTTTATTATACTTTCATTTTTAGCTTTATCTATATTTAAGGTAAGTACTTTTTCGTGTAATACTCTTCATTTCTTTTTGTATAATACTCACTTTTTACACACACTAAAATTGCATCGCTACACTTAACAATTTTAACATATTGTAATTAAATTCTTTTTCATATACCTAAAAATTTATAAAAATCTCTACCAGAAGCAATAAAGCATTTTTTCATTAAGATATAATTTTGTAGGTAATTACAAACACGCTGGATGGTTAGAAAATAGCATACTTTATTAGCAGTAAGGAGATCAGGTTCAGCATTACATGAGTAACTCTCTGTGAACTGTACTCCCTGTGTTCCCTGTACGGAATGGTGGTGGTCTTAATTACACAATCAATATACACGATTTTTGTACACATATTTAATGTAAAAGTTAAAGCATTATTTAATTTTTCACATAACATTTATTTCGTACTTCAGAGTATCATAAGCGAAAGAGTTTCACATACTTTTACAAATACGTAACTTTTTACGGACCTAATTGGTAGTGATATTCGCAGATGGTTTTTATAGAGTCCCCTTGATTTTAAAATTTAAGATATTCATATCAGGAATTCACGTAACGTCTGCTACAAAATTATTTGTAAAATTTTTAATCGTCATTGTTACTAATTGATATTGTAAAATATAAAGTAAACGAGAAGATGTTATTGTAATCAATTAATACACGTTGATTCTTGTTATTCAAAATTGTTAAAAATATTTCAACAAAGATTTAAATACTTATAAGCAACTCCGACACAGAATGAAAGTCTGCTTTAATCTCAAATAATATTACAAACATTAACATATTGAACGTTCAGAAAAGTTAAGAATCAACAATCAAGAGAAATTATCCACTGGCTATCAATACTGATAATAGATTGCGCTTTGAAATTTATGATAACGCTCCAACCATTTAGGTGTGTTGAATGACAAAAGTAACATGCGTGGTCGTTTAGTGAATATTGCGTGAGTTCCCTGGGATTATTTAAAACGATACAATTCAAATTGAACGAAGAGAAGCAAGGAAAGTTTATTATTAGTTTGCCTGACAGTTGAAAAATAAACGTCCGTAATTTTCTGCGCAGGAAACGAAAGAAATATTGTCATATAATTTAAAATAGAGAAAATTTGTGGAAGTTTCCCTTTTTTATTTATAAAGGCTTAGTCAATAAATGTAAATTGAATTTTTTTTATGAAAATTTAATATTCTTTTTGTTTACCTTACCCTGAAAATTGACCACATTCTACTTAGCTCTTTAATTTAGACTTGTTATTTTCACGTGTCACGTGTTGGGTTCAATATATAACATTTAAAGTAAGTTTATTTATTTATTCAGATTTATCTCCCAAACCTAAATGAAAAATAGTATGGATTACGTTATTATATGAATTAAGACGTCGTTGACTATAATTGATAGTATGTCTATTATATTTTATTTTTATTAATAATCCAAATAAACAGATCAAGTGTTTTACATGAAAACAACATGTTTTTCAACAATACAAGGCTAGTAACTTTATATGAATAAGATATACTCGTATTTGACTCTATCTACCGCCATTACTTTTCGTGTCACACTGGGCCGTCTTCTATACATAAAAATGTTGACAGTCAATTATCATAAAATTTAAATGTGTACTAAGCTAATGATAGATGCAGGTGATAATGGTAGTACGTTCTAGCCAAAGTGCTATCAGCTGGTCGTAACTATATGATAATAGCATTAAAGTTTGTTTAGTATAATAATTTTATAGTGCTATTAAATTAAGCATCTTAAACTATTGCTCATTTTAAATTGATATTTTTCAGATATGTTAACTTAAATAAACTTTCTGTATTTCATTGCCATAATGTTATATGTAATATGGGTTACATTTTTTGTCTTGTTTCTATGGAAATCTACACTTTTAACACAATATACACAGATTACTATCTCAAAATTTTCCATGCCATTGAATTAACAACACAAATCTTAACGAGACAATTCTCGTTAAGATTTGTGTTGTTAGGTTAAGGTTTAAGGTTTGCAATACTAATAGTATTGGGACTGATCAATATCAGTCCCAATACTATTAGTATTGCAACAGATACACATACAATAATAGTAAATCTAGATTATATGCATACTGAAAATGTCATTAAGATTGAGAAGAGACGGAATTGAATTTTCTTAAACGGAACCCTCCTAATTAAACTACTCGTATATCAACGTAGTAAATTAATGATGAACTACTCGTAAGTTTCTACATTAATTATATTCTCATTGTTTCTATAATATAAACTTATTATTTTTAAGTTTCTTTACATGGTTTATTTATCAGTCTAATAGGATTTTTAAAGAGAAATCTAATTCGAATCCAAGCGCCAACATAATCAGATTTCGATTAACGACTTTATGTGTGATCCGCTCCCCCAAGCTCTCCCAAACCTCATTATTTTCGCTCCGAATTTCGAGCAAAAACAGCCAGAACAACAATCATCGTCCCCTTGCAGGAAAATAGCCATGAAGACTTACGTAGTTGTACTGAAAAATAATAGCCTACGAATGAAGGTTGTTATACTTTGTTTCCTTTAGTTTGTTTACTGACAGCAAAGTTTACCTTTTACAACATATTGCCTATATTACGCTTAAGACAAGTTCTGTTCTATTAAAGCTTTTTGATCAATGATGCTAGAATAAATGGTTCAATTCAAACTATATATATTTCAACGAATATTTAATCTTACAATCTGTCTACAATAATACATACTTTATCAATATACAATTTAAAATAAAACAAACTGATCCCTATAGGTTCTTCTAATACCTTTATGAGATTGAAATAATATTATTTTAGATTTTGGTTTGATCATGTGTACACCTACATACAAATAAATATATCTAATGTATTTTTATAATATATTACCAGCGTTATAAATATTCATCCAATAGTTTCCAAACAGATTCATGGAAGCTGCGGCAATACTGAGACACAGTGGTCCCAATTCTTTAATTCTTTGTTCAAGAGCTAAGAAAGAACTTTTAAAAGCATTCACGAGGCTCTCATTGTGTGACACGATTCAATAGCGCTTTAATGGGTTTTGTGTCATTTAGGAATTGCGACCTCGACAAAATACTTACTTTACGTATATTATGTAGATCGTTCTCATAATGTAAAAATTACGATCAAAAGATTGTGAAGCTAATAAACTGTAACATGAAAGCTCCTTCAATAGCCTCGGAGGGCTTGAACTTTTAATACGTGTATAGAAATATGACAATGTTGCTAAGTAGGGTATCGAAGTAGGCAAATATCGTGTCAGTTTAATTTGATGTGAATATATTTCAGATCTTGTAAAAAACTTTGTAACTCAAATAATATAAATTAATATCTTCGATATAAAAATATTTATTTTATTTACTCCACAAATAAACACTTTTAACAACACAATTATCATAGAAAGAAGAGACAAACAAAATAAAAATAGCTTATGATAGGAATAGTCTTATTCACAATACGACATTATTAGTATGTGTGGTAAAGCAACAAAAAAAAAGTCATCGCTCAACGCCAGTATATGGTCAAGAACAAACGCTCATTTTCAACTTAACTAAATGGACACTACCAACTTGACTTTTATAATATTCTGCTATTGGTCATATAACATAACTATGTCACCTTTCATAAACTTGATATTAAATATCAGACACATTATAATGTAACTATTTTTGATATAATGTTTTTAAAATTATGAAATGAGTTCATTTAATATCGATTATGATAATATCATAATGTTATAAATGTTAATATGCTTAGCATATTAATAAAAAATAATATTTCATTTTATGAATAAAGACTTTTCGTGACTCTTTATGTTTGATTATCTAGAAGTATATTTCTAATCCTTGAAGAATGGTATAGATTTCCAATTAGATGCCAGTAAAATACTGCTGCTGCTTAAGTAAAGAACTTCAAATTGAAGTAAACATTATCCGGTTTTTAAAACTTAAGATATTTCGAAGCCGCTAAATGTGTGATTCTGCTTAATATGCATGCATAGAAATGAAAAGTGTAAAGTATTAATTAAAACGATGTTTGATTGATTGACCTTAATCTAAATGTACTATTCAAATAACATGTACGAGTAAATATGACGGTTACTGGCGAGAACTTCGTGGTTTCTTTTAGAGCTTTTAAAAAAAACAAATATAAAATGTATAAACTATTACTATAAATATAACATGCTTTACTATATTTTTTTTAAATATAAAGATTAACATTAACAAGAGTAACATTCTTTATGTAAACTAATATAAAAGGTTAAATATAACTAAATTTGTGTAAATATTTTATCTAAACTGAAATATAAAACTAAATAACTCTATCTTAAAATACTTCTACTCGTATATAATATATCTCAAATTACCAAAAATAAATAATGTCCTGCAGCTGGAGAACTATGGGAACAGTTACCCTTTTGGATTGTCAAATTAATCCGTTGACAGAGGTAACTGTTAGCTCTCTAGTCACTGGAGACTTCAGTCAAAAGTGCTGATAATTCTTTCACATTTTTTTTTGGTTCTGATACTGATGGATCCGTAGTTACTTCCGTGAATGGCACAAATACGTAATTTGGACCTATGTTACAATATTTGCAGTTCTCTATAAGAATCGCAGCAGCCCCACACATTCAGAAACGTGCATGCACAGGTTGCATCCCAAATAATAAGTCGCCCTAACTTTCATGGAGCTACAGTTAAACCATCAGATCTTTTACCATCGTTACGATATATGCCAACGAGTTCTAATATAGATGGGATGATTAAACTTCTATGACGAGACATGCGAACTGCGCTGCGTATATGTGAAAGTCCATTCAAACCACGCTCGTCAGTAGCAGTACCGCACAAGCATTGATGTGGATGGACGATTTTGGTGCCTAAATGTAGATAGACTACTACTGATGGACGACCTGTCCAGCAAAGTACTCTCTTAGTCTCTCAGAAGCAGTCTGGTAGTAGTTAATATCAGTACATTGGCTGATGGTATGACCTGAAGCCATTGTTCTGATTATTTTTCAGAAACAGCAAAGAGACGAGCCAGGTCTATAGAATTGATTAAGGTCGAATTCAGCAATGCTAAAGATTCTTAAAAAGGGGCTCATCCTATTTCTTCTGTGACTCTAGTATAGAGAGGAAACTCAAGTTTGGGTGTTTTGATAATCATGCACTTTCAAGTTGGAAAGTTGGAAAGTTCGGAAATAAATAACCAAAAGTTGTTATATCTAATAATAAAATAATGATTAATTAAATACTAGAACCCCTAATAAATCGAGTCATCGTGAACCACTGTAATATTTGGCGCCAAACACTTGAAGTCTGCGATATTTTTTCCCTTGATAGATATATAGACACTGACTTAGCATAAATAAATCACACAAAAATCATTCTGACTCTATATTGCCAAAACATGTCATTGATGATTAAAGATCGTCTGAGACAGACACAGTATATCTATAGTGGAGTGATAAAAGTACCAAACGATAAATTTAGGCGTGAATTTTTTGGATAGATTACCAAATTAAATATCGCCTATCCTAAAGGATCACCCTGCTGGCAGCCAACGGCCGAGTGAACAGATTTCTGTAAATTACCTTTGCGAGCCGCAAATAGAATTTTCCTGGTTTTAATTTTATCACAAAGTCTTTCATTATTTCATAAATATTTCAAATAATTTTTACTTTAGATTTTTTTTTTATATCTGTCAATGAAATCAGAACGAGTCTTCGAGCGCTTGTGCATAGCTGTCATTCGAAGAACACTTTTCAAGTTGATATGGATGGTCATCATTTTTAATTAGAAAATATTTTCTGCTTAATGACATTTTGAAAAAAATTTAGTACCAGTTTCAAAATTTGTTAGTTTTATATAATTATTTTATCAATATAAAAAATGCAAAATAACACCACAATCATAAATCTTGCGAAAACATTGAGAACAATTATTTAGGGAAATTACAAAACTTTTTGATTGCTAATTAGGAGGCTTTTAAGTCTAGGTAAAGAAGGAAGCATTATTGTGTTACAGAAACTTGGGCCACCGAAATGCTTATTAGAATTTCTAAAATGTTTGGAGACTTTCCACAGAATATAATATTAACTCAGATAGTACTTTGAATTTGATAAAAATTTCGTGCATTTCAAAATACCACGCAAATGACTGTACAGTCATTCGTTCCCATCACCCACCAGCTAATTATATTTATTCCTAATTTATTTAACCTTTCCTTTAAATAGTATTAATAAAATAGCATTAAAAATTATTCTATTCAGTTTTTGTTATTGCTTAAAATTTCTTTATTTGTATGTATGTATACCTATTAGAAATCTTTATAATGACCTATTAGAAGTCTTCCAACCGTAATATCTTATTACCAAGAGAGAAAACAAAATCTGATTAAAGTAACAATCATTATAAAACTATATATTTATTATAGTAAATATATTATATGAATATTAATAAGGAAAGAATTAGTAAGAAAATAGCTGTCTATTTTAATAAGGCAAAAAGGTAAAATAGATTTGTTTACTAAATCATTTGTTTTAGAATTAATAACAATTACAGATTGCTTCACCTACTTAGTACTCGTAGAATCACGAAACGTAAGATAGCGCTAATTATTCTATTTCTGCTACTGTATGGAAATAGTGTTAAAAATATTATTAATTAGAGTAAGTAAGTAAACAATATTAACATAGCATTATTGACAACTGTAACATTAAAAATTTCTAAAAACATTGAATACAAAATTATTACAGCGTGAATATATTAATTTATATTTGATGTAATAGAACTATTTGAGATTCGTAAATTTAAAATACATATATGTGTCGCAAGCTTTCTTTCAATAACCATTCATTCATTTCATTCGAGAGCCGCTCACTGTTGAACATACGACTCCGGCGGGAATATAAAGCTCTAAATAGGAGAGTAAACATAGCATGTCACGTCGCCAGGTGGGCACGGTGGTCTAAGCCCCCACCCAATACAAAATAGAAATTATACCAACGGAAATGAGAACAGTAAACCAATATTAAACTTTTTGTGACTCTCTCGTGGGCTTATTTGCTGAGACATCAGATATGCGCCAGAATTAGGTAAGACAAAAATCGTACCTAATGTCGGTTATAAGTATGTGAAATAACAGAATCCTGATAGAATCAAAGACACCAGTACTGAGAATTTTGAGTAAAATGACCAATTTCACAGAGTTGCCATTGCTGAATCTAGTTATGTCATTACCCGTAATCTTTTATTACACATACATACATACATACACTCACGCCTTTTTCCCATGGGGGTAGGCAGAGATTACGTCTTTCCACTTGCTACGGTCTTTACATATCTCTTTCGCTTCATCTACTTTCATAACATTCCTCATACATGCTCGACGATTGCGGGTACTTCTGACCTGGCCTTTTTTGAGGACACTTTCGATTTGTTCGCCTAGGCCTTCCTCGTCCCGTATCTCCACTCACTCCAGCTTCATAAATCATTTTGGTCAGTCTACTTTCATCCATCCGTTCCACATACCCAAACCACCCAAGCATCCCTTTCTCTATTCTTGTCACGATATCCTCTTTCAAACCACATTTCTTTCTAATCACTTCATTATACAATCTGTCACTCAGTTTTACTCCTGCCATACTCACTTAAACTTACACTTCACTTAAATATTTTTTTTATGTTCAATAGTTAAATCATTTCTCCACAATCATACCTGATGGAAAGCGATGATAAATCCTAAGATGGAATACACTCGTCTAGAAGATGCTTTTAGTTTACTTGTTTGCAAATATAAATTTAACCTTTAAAATTTTATTTTTTTATCACTATATATCTTGTTAGCAAAGTATTACTGACTTTTATTTTTATAATATAATAATTAATTAACAGTATGTTAACATCACTATCATGTTAGTACAATTTCACACATTCCAGTTCATAAACTAACTTTATACGCAAACTGTCTTGGCTCTATCATAAAATGAATCTAAAAATGACTCGGCCCTTTTGTTAAAATGTTTGCTTGTTTGTAACAAGGACACAATGTTGCTGGTTTTTAATACTTTGATAAATAATATGCCTCCGTGTTATTTCGTTTTAAATTGTGTTGTTAAGGCTCTACATTTTACATCTTCAGTAATCTCGCCAATTGTGTAACTTGACGGTTATTTTGTAGGATGCATTTATTAATGCAATTTGTACACGATTATAGAAAAGTCGAAGTTTGTAAGCTAAACGACGTCAAAATATAAAGTCAACAATGAGAAACAACAAAATAGTGTCTGTTTGTGTGGCGCAGCTTTTTATTGTAAACCTCCACGTTTGTTTAAGTTTTGAAGAAGAAGTTGTTTGACTTCCTCAGTACTACTGTATTACCCACATTTAAAAATTGAGTTTATCTTCGAATGTAGTATAACTAGGTTTTAGGTTTGCCAGAAACAGATCATACAAATATAATAAAATAATATACATATATGATAATAAATGAATATTTTTCATATTCATTTAAAGACACCTATCACCTTCAGTCATACATACCGTGACCATGAATGCTGGAAAGCGTCGGGATAACATTAAAATATGCACGAGATAAATCCGAACAGTTGTTACATTTAAATGTACTACATACTCGTGCAAATAAAAAAGAATACTAGGTATGCAAAGCAAATTTTTTGTAGGTGGATAAGCACAGATACTTCGAAATTCGTAGTAAGCTCCATTAACTAAGATTCGTGCTTCGGATCTTCGGCTTTATCGAATTTGCACGCACTGCTGAAAACATACTTATCTACATACAATATGTTTGTACACAAAGGGAGTGAGGATTTCCTAAGCAAGTATCCAAATTGCTCGTAGCTGTGACAATATCAGTAGTTTCAATTTCAATCGTCCAATAAATATCTCTTAAAATACCACGAGCCCGGGGAATCGCTTGTTAACATATTTTTTATACGCGACTGTGTCAGCCAAAGCCGTCTTCGAATTGAACTGACAAGGGTCTCGTCGTTGTCATCCCGTGGGTTTTTATAAAAGAAATTACCTGGAACGTGTATGTACTTTCGACGAATGTCTTATTATTTATTGAGACGTGTGTATCTTAGAATAAATCGCTATTCTCAATTCGATAAAACATATAAGCAATACTATGAAATGTGTGTAAATTTATAAGCCAATTTATAATTTTGATAAACATATACATATATATACGTATATATATATATATATATTACTTGTAACTAAATACTTTGAAAAAATTTAAGTCATAGTGTAATCGGGTTATCCAGGTGATTAGCAGAGATATAATTGAATCAGATTAGGAAATATTCCATCTTATTCTTACTACAAGAACAGGAGGAAAGGGAGCGGCAACACCGTGTATTTAAAGTCCCTGGCCGTATATATTAATATAAATATCACAAGTTCGTAAAGAAGTACGTTATTGGGATCCGAAACCACCAGTTCCCTAATATTCGTCTCCAAGAATATACATTGTAGTTTCGATTACTACATACGTACTATTCTATTTTTGAGATCGTCTTGTGGTAAAATAATTATTCTCAAGTGAATTTTCGATAAAAACTCTCTCTGATAAAAACTTTACATATGTATGTATGTGTGGCTACAAATTGTTTAGCCAAAAAAACAAAATAGTAAACAAACTGCTATAATCAAAATCCACATGTTTCGGCGACCTGTAGTCAGACAGTTGCTCCTGTAGTAATAATAATAGGTAAAATTGTCGACCTCATCATTGGTTGCTCCCCCTGCACACTCACTAATCCGTGTAACCAGAAACCCGCTGAACCATTTCGACGACCAGTAAGAAATAGCTAAGGAGCCACGCGCCTGTAACAAAAAAATCTGTACTGGAAAATAAAATATACCACGGTATATTCACGGTATGTCACGACATTTTATTCGAATTTGGATCACGCGGGTTTTAGTGGCGCGTGTTTCTTCATCAGCACCTGTGCTGCAACGGGTGCTTCTCTGTGTTACGCTTCTCAGAAGATTCTTTAAAATAGACATCGAAACGTGGACCCGCACTCGCACCATAACTAGCGCAGTTTCTTAAAGATTATTTTAAGCGGATAATATGTAAGTCATTCTATGGCTATTTCTTGTTTCAATAGCTTGATACTTTTGACGGGAAACAATAAACTCTCAGTTTACAATAATGCGATATTTACCCGTTTTTAATATTAAAATTTATGTAAAATATCATCTTATAAAAAATGTACTAACATAATGAAAAAAATATTTGAATATATTTTGCTGAAGTTCGTACTTTTTTCAGAGACATGAATAATTCCGTTAATAAATATCGATGTCTTCTCTTTTATTTTTGCAGAATAAAAGCACTAAACTGTAAAAAACTCGTAGTGCGTGTAACGTAAAAAGGAAATCGAACTAACATCGTGCCGAATTCACCGGGGTCACATCTGATGACCCTCAGCTTAAAGTGACTGAATGGAAGCATTACGTCATGTCGCCTTAAGCTTGAGCCCTTTTTTTCAAGTTTCCATTTCTATATGCGGAATATGTTATCCGGTGAATTTAACTTAATATTTAAGACAAAAATACCAGTAACTTAAGTTAATTACGTAGCTGATTGCCTACATAAATGTATTATAAAAAATGTTTAATTGCGATCCGTTTTTTGAGGAAACAATATAAACTACTCTCAGAAATTATCACCCCAGTCCATTGTAATGACATATCCAAATCAAATTAAAAATGTTTTGGCGTGACAAATAACCGTTAATAATAAAATTATCATTACAATTTACAAATTCTTAGATCGCAGATATTTCGCAACAAGTTTTACAGTACGGTACACGCGAAGGCACCATTTCTTTTTATATATGCTGTCAACCAGACTTTTTCTTTCTTTTTCTTTATATAACTTTTACGATAGTAGAGTTTTAAAGTCGAGAAAAAAACAAAGTGAATCAATTACCAAGAGAAAATATTTTCTGCTTACAAGAAGCGTGACGATAAATGTGTGCGATGATAAACCCAGCTCGCGACGCATCTCAGGAACAAATGGAACCCGTGATTGATTTCCAATTCATCCTTCCGTCCCCGATAATAAGGTCAGACTTTGGGTTGGCAAGACATAACCCAAGGACACCAATGCCCAATTCTGCAGTAGATTCGACGTTTTTAACATTTCGGCTAATATAGTGCAACCACTAGCCCATGGAGGCGGTTTAAATAGAATTTAACCAGAACCCAATTTTCCTTTCCCTTTTATAGGTACAAGTGTAACTTAAGCTCCCGAGAAACATTTAAAGGTCCTTCAAAATTCTTGACATTGGCATATTCAATAAATCATCAGATTTACACTATTTCCTTTTATCCCTTCATTTAACGAGCAATAAAGATGAGTGTTTCTGTCTCTTCTACGGTGAAATCGATGGAGCAAGATCGGCATTATAGGGTACATCAAGTTCGATTACCCAGAAGACAAAATAAAAAGAACTCTACCGCCTACGAATTAAAGCAAATTTTCTGATGACAGTACCGGACGATAACATTGAAGGTGCCGCTAAAGGGCCATTATTACACCTCTAATTGGATGTTAATTCCATTCGAAATTCAAGCTCACGCACTTATACGTATGTGTAAATAATGACTGTTTTGCATTAGCCTGGCTTTGACACTAAAATATTAAGGAGCTTTCTGTACGAGTTTCGAATTCCGACTAACTAAAATACTGCTTTTGTATCGCAGTTCGGTGAAATTTACGTATTTAATCTGTTCTTTTATTTATGTTGTGAATGCGAAGATCATCTGCGGTTATTGTCTATAAAATGTAAAGTTGAGTACTACCATAATCACTGACCTTTTAAATAAAATAAATTGTTGTAATCATGTGGTTTTTTTAATATTTATAAAATCAAAAGAATTATAATTTAAAAAATTACATTTGAAACTATATTCTAAGTGTTACATTTGTATCATTTTTTTTAATGTTATTAATTTTTATTAATTAATTAAATGTAATAAATTTATTTCAGTGTAAGGAAATAGACTTTCATACTCGTCTACAAAAGAGAAACTAAACAAACATATATATATATATATATATATATATATTATATATATATATATATATATATATATATATAAGTGTTCAAACAACATATACAGAAACGACAAGAATGAAAGTATCTGAAAAGAAATGTCGGAATAAAGTTTACGAGTTTGTAGACAGTGATTTACTCTTCGTGTTGTAAGTACGAATTTCAAACATCACAGAGGGTTTTCGTATATTGAGTATAATTAAACAACGAAAGTGTTCACAACTTTCTTCCAATTTAGCTTGGCGCACTTTTAAAATTCGACCACATAAAGAATGGAAATAAATTGTGTATTAGAAGATAATTCATAAATGTAGGGTAATTTCATTATTAATTTTACAGTGAATGTGTGATACAATAAAAGAGTTAATCTTGTACTGCGTAGTTTAATTGTCTCATCTATTTTTGTGTTTATTAATACATACTCGTATCATTTGGCAATAAGTTGTGAGCTATTATTGAAAAATACTATTTTACGTGTCGTTTATAATGTCTGACAATGCAATACCAGTGGAAGGTCATATGTCACCGAAAAGGTTAGTCATCGCTGAAAGAATGATATTTCGATCATTCAAACTAGTCGAAGTTCAATCTATTTGCGATTATTTGGTTTGCTTAACCGGTGCCGGTGGAGGGCCGGCGGCAGCAGCGGCTTAGGCCGGCCAATCAATCGTGTTCATTAATACATACCACAATGTAATATTTTTTTATCTTGCGATATATCAAAAATCAATTAGAACCAAATTTTAAGTGCTACTTAATTTACTTAAGGCTTTGTGGGAGACCTACCGACGCTACCCCCAGCACACGCCTGCTACTCGAGGATCTTACCGCCACAACGACCACCAGTCTTATGAACTCTGTGCTGTATCTAGTGCTACTTAACGTTAGCAATACTTTGGGTTAAGCGGTGACCCTGTTCCTACGTATTTCGTCATTTCTGAATGGATCACGCAATGAAACACTTGATTGCCATTTGTTGTTTTTTTTTACTTGGTTGATTTGCAAACGAGCGTTTTGGTCACTTAATGGTAAGCGATTACCTTCGCCCATGCAACACCAGATGAATCAAAAATACGTAGCCGGTATTTTGTGGGAATACACTCTTTTTTCAAATGTTTGAATAATGTATAGGTTCTAAAATAATACATGCTTTAGTTTAGTTGTTAGAGTTAAAAATATATCCAAATCACTGACTTCTAAAAATGAGCGTATTATAATAAAGGACTCTAATATACACGTACTGTCAAAATTTGTACTACATCTCACTAAGCCCGCGTGGCTTTTTCACCGGTGTGAAGTTAGCAGCCAAAAGTAGCAGCCACTGTATAACCCGACCAATTTAAAATGTCGATTTTAAAACATAAATTTAATTCTAAGATTTTGCGTCTAGAATGCTAATTAATATAGACGACATCAAATTTATGAAGATATCCAGGGGATAGATTAGCTAAATCGCCCAGCAGCCACTTCTATGTCTTGAAAATGTTCCGTATTATTTGCAAATTTTAAAGTTGGATTTTAGAAAATTTCTAGCTCAAAAACAAAGGCGCGTACCACTTAAGTATCTATTAGATGTTGTAGGTATATTCCTGTTCTATCAAAATACATCAAATTCATGAAGATATCTAGGGGATAGATTAGCTAAATCGCCCAGTAGCCACTTCTATGTCTTGAAAATGTTCCGTATTATTTGCAAATTATAAAGTTGGATTTAAGAAAATTTCTACTTCAAAAACAAAGCCGCGTACCACTTTATGACCTATTAGGTATTGAAGGCATATTCCTGTTCTATAAGAAGACATTCAATTTAAGAAGATATCTAGGGGATAGGATAGCTAAATCACCCAGCAGCCACTTCTATGTCTTGAAAATGTTCCGTATTATTTGCAAATTATAAAGTTGGATGTTAGAAAATTTCTAGCTCAAAAACAAAGCCGCGTACTACTTTGGGACCTATTAGGTATTGAAGGCATATTCCTGTTCTATAAGAAGACATTCAATTTAAGAAGATATCTTGGGGATAGATAAGCTAAATCACCGAGAAGCCACTTCTATGTCTTGAAAATGTTCCGTATTATTTGCAAATTTTAAAGTTGGATTTTAGAAAATTTCTAGCTCAAAAACAAAGGCGCGTACCACTTAAGGATCTATTAGATGTTGTAGGTATATTCCTGTTCTATCAAAATACATCAAATTCATGAAGATATCTAGGGGATAGATTAGCTAAATCACCCAGCAGCCACTTCTATGTCTTGAAAATGTTCCGTATTATTTAGCGATTTAGCTAATCTATCCCCTAGATATCTTCATAAATTTGATAGTGTCTGATAGAAAAGGAATATACTTACAATACTTAATAGGTCCTAAATTGGTACGCGGCTTCGTTTTTGAGCTAGAAATTTTCTAATATCCAACTTTATAATTTGCAAATAATACGGAACATTTTCAAGACATAGAAGTGGCTGCTGGGCGATTTAGCTAATCTATCCCCTAGATATCTTCTTAAATTGAATGTTTTCTAATAGAACAGGAATATGCCTTCAATACCTAATAGGTCCCAAAGTGGTACGCGGCTCTGTTTTTGAGCTAGAAATTTTCTAACATCCAACTTTATAATTTGCAAATAATACGGAACATTTTCAAGACATAGAAGTGGCTGCTGGGCGATTTAGCTAATCTATCCCCTAGATATCTTCATCAGTTTGATGTCTTTTGATAGAACAGGAATACACCTACAATATCTAATAGATCCTTAAGTGGTACGCGGCTTTGTTTTTGAGCTAGAAATTTTCTAACATCCAACTTTATAATTTGCAAATAATAGGGAACATTTTCAACACATAGAAGTGGCTGCTGGGCGATTTAGCTAATCTATCCCCTAGATATCTTCTTAAATTGAATGTTTTCTAATAGAACAGGAATATGCCATCAATACCTAATAGGTCCAAAGTGGTACGCGGCTCTGTTTTTGGGCTAGAAATTTTCTAACATCCAACTTTATAATTTGCAAATAATACGGAACATTTTCAAGAAATAGAAGTGGCTGCTGGGTGATTTAGCAAACCTATCCCCTAGATATCTTCTTAAATTGAATGTTTTCTAATAGAACAGAATATGCCTTCAATACCTAATAGGTCCCAAAATGATACGCGGTTTTGTTTTTGAGCTAGAAATTTTCTAACATCCAACTTTATAATTTGCAAATAATACGGAACATTTTCCAGACATAGAAGTGGCTGCTGGGCGATTTAGCTAATCTATCCCCTAGATATCTTCATCAGTTTGATGTCTTTTGATAGAACAGGAATACATCTACAATATCTAATGGATCCTTAAGTGGTACGCGCCTTTGTTTTTGAGCTAGAAATTTTCTAAAATCCAACTTTATAATTTGCAAATAATAGGGAACATTTTCAACACATAGAAGTGGCTGCTGGGCGATTTAGCTAATCTATCCCCTAGATATCTTCTTAAATTGAATGTTTTCTAATAGAACAGGAATATGCCTTCAATACCTAATAGGTCCTAAAGTGGTACGCGGCTTTGTTTTTGAGCTAGAAATTTTCTAACATCCAACTTTATAATTTGCAAATAATACGGAACATTTTCAAGACATAGAAGTGGCTGCTGGGCGATTTAGCTAACCTATCCCCTAGATATCTTCATCAGTTTGATGTCTTTTGATAGAACAGGAATACACCTATAATATCTAATAGATCCTTAAGTGGTACGCGGCTTTGTTTTTGAGCTAGAAATTTTCTAATATCCAACTTTATAATTTGCAAATAATAGGGAACATTTTCAAGACATAGAAGTGGCTGCTGGGCGATTTAGCTAATCTATCCCCTAGATATCTTCTTAAATTGAATGTTTTCTAATAGAACAGGAATATGCCTTCAATACCTAATAGGTCCCAAAGTGGTACGCGGCTCTGTTTTTGAGCTAGAAATTTTCTAACATCCAACTTTATAATTTGCAAATAATACGAAACATTTTCAAGAAATAGAAGTGGCTGCTGGGTGATTTAGCAAACCTATCCCCTAGATATCTTCTTAAATTGAATGTTTTCTAATAGAACAGGAATATGCCTTCAATACCTAATAGGTCCCAAAATGGTACGCGGCTTTGTTTTTGAGCTAGAAATTTTCTAACATCCAACTTTATAATTTGCAAATAATACGGAACATTTTCAAGACATAGAAGTGGCTGCTGGGCGAGTTAGCTAATCTATCCCCTAGATATCTTCTTATATTGAATGTTTTCTATTAGAACAGGAATATGCCTTCAATACCTAATAGGTCCCAAAGTGGTACGCGGCTCTGTTTTTGAGCTAGAAATTTTCTAACATCCAACTTTATAATTTGCAAATAATACGGAACATTTTCAAGACATAGAAGTGGCTGCTGGGCGATTTAGCTAATCTATCCCCTAGATATCTTCTTAAATTGAATGTTTTCTAATAGAACAGGAATATGCCATCAATACCTAATAGGTCCCAAAGTGGTACGCGGCTCTGTTTTTGAGCTAGAAATTTTCTAACATCCAACTTTATAATTTGCAAATAATACGGAACATTTTCAAGACATAGAAGTGGCTGCTGGGCGATTTAGCTAATCTATCCCCTGGATATCTTCATAAATTTGATGTCGTCGATATTAATTAGCATTCTAGACGCAAAATCTTAGAATTAATTATATGTTTTAAAATCGACATTTTAAATTGGTCGGGTTATACAGTGGCTGCTACTTTTGGCTGCTAACTTCACACCGGTGGCTTTTTCCACGCAAAATCAGGTACGGAAAATTTCCGAAAAACGTCACGTCTTTGGACAAAACATAAAGATACGAGTTTGCTAAAAGCTATTTTCTACTAAGAAGTACGTACATAACCGAGATATTTTTTTCGGGTATGAAATAAGTATCCTTTTCTGACTGAATATTTTGTGCCATTCTTACTATTGAAACATATAAAACTACTTAAAATGCCATGCGATTGTTAAAGAAAATTACTAAATTGATACTCGACTAGGAATAAACAACCAATAAGAGTGCGAATTATGTGCTAGTTTTAACTAACTTTTTTAAACTAACAATTAAATTATCTATCACAATTTCTTGAATGAATAATCAAAACATTCATGATACTAATTCGCCCCAACTTCGCAAGTATAAACATTTATATAATTTGAGTCTATCTGTTACAAATACAAGAAAAGTAAGTATATTTTTATAGTGTTATATTAACAGATAAATTGCTTATAGTACATGTAAGTCTCATCTATAATAACGCAAGGTTGTTGATATATGTAGATGTATAAACAAAAGGACTTAGTAATCTGTAATTGAATACGATTTAACATTTATTATTTTTCATCCAAATCATACTGCTGAAAATCTGTTACAGAATCATACTGCATTTTCATCCCATATCACCCTTTCTCTCGAAAGCCCTTCACAATTACAGCTTACTGTCAACCTAAGGGGGTTCATCAATTTCCAAAAGCTATTGAATCCACCACCATCTGGCTTGCAGTAGAAGACCTATCTTCTACTGCATTAATTAAAATTACCCACGATATTCGCCATGGAATAGCAAATCGTCAACTATTAACATTTTTAGATTTAAGGAATACTTTTAATTTCGTAGATTGTTCTGATTAGTGTTTGACGTTCTCCTGGCATATACCATACATACCGCAGTTGATTGGCTGGTGTTCCTCATGGTGGCGTATTGTCTCCACTTCTTTTCTCCATCTTTATTAACTCCATTAGCCATTCATCATTTTCATGTCTCTATCACTTGTATTCTGATGACATGCAGATTTATACAAAACAAGTTGAGTCGGATGTCTCCCAAACTATTGTAACTAACATTGGCTGGAATCTGTAAGTAAAGACTATTTGCTGCGAACGATTCACTTAACAGACTTTCTTCCAATAACATTAAACTCCTATTTTCACGTCTTCATTATACTGATGTTGCCTAGCTGAACCTATCTGAAAAACTTCTTGACCATTTCCAGCGACTACAACATGTAGCCATATTTATGATTTACGGAAATTTTTTCCGCTTACTTACTATCGCCGTCAAGTAGTGACTCATAATTCGATAGCGAAAAAACTTGTAAATCTTGTACCTAACTTTACAATATTTTATTTCATCCATTATCTCCACTTTTACTTAAATCTCTTTTCTATTTTTGTTCCTCTACATCAAATCATATTTTACTATCTAATTTCAATATAATTTTCAGTTTAATCCTGGAGTCCTAATGTTCTAACTTTATTTCTTTTCTTCGTACACAAAAATTCTTTACTTTTATGTCTGCACCCTTCCTTTTTGTAATGTTCTTTATTTATCTGTTTCCCATAGTTGCCTGGAAGAGATTGCTATTAGCAATAAAGTAAAGTTGCCTAATTGTAGAATTTTATTATTTTGGCAATAGTTTTTTTTCTATGCCTGTGTACAATAAAATTTAATTTGTGTCCTCTTATTAATATAGATTATGTTCAAAACACATAGAATAGGGAATTATTCACTTTTTTGAAAAACAATTTTAATTTGATTCTTGCATGTCAGTAAACCATATACTAAAAATATAAAAAAAATTATACACTCGTTAAGTACTATAAAAATTGCATTAAAATTTAATATTTTCAAATTTCGCGCGTAATTAGACGAAGGCGCCGCACGAGTTGTTTCTCTGTAGCGATGACGTCAATACGGCATGTAAATAATAAACAAAATTCATATTGTATTCATGATTTTAATTAATGAGTTATTATCTTTTATATATAAACAACTAATAAAGGAATAATAATAAAAGAGTAATACTGACATCGATGTTTTAATACTTCCGTAACTCGGCAGAACAAAAGTCGGGATTTGCAGCAAAGAATTTTCCGACCATTGATGCATTTATTTTTGCTAAATTCGTACTATCTCTTTTTACAAAACTGCTTTCCATAGTGTGATTCACGTGCGATTTCAATTTAACTTCAGTATTTATAACGTTCTCTCATTTAAAAAAGCAACTTACAAACTTTTTTTTTATTGTTTTGCGGCTTTATACGTACTATGATTCATAATGACATTGACACGCATAAGTTTACAGTACTTTATGACGTCACGACATGGCGGCCTATGTTTCGCTCTTGATTTACGTATAGATTAAAAAAGTGAATACTTTGAAACTAATTTTTTATATTTTTTTGTTATTTTATGTACTTAAACATGATGGTTCCGACTATTTAATGCATAAGCTATCGTCGTTATATGCTTTTAGATCTTTTCTAATATGGAGGGAAGTACCCTATTATAAATAAAAATAGATAAGTTCGCCAATCGCATATTTTTTTAGCACAGTCTGAACGTCAAGCATTCTAAAATTTATTATAGTATATTGTTGCATATTATGTATGTGGATATATATAAACCAAAACATTCAACATACGTCACGTACAGACGTTATAAACACAAACATTACTCAGTTTTTTTTAATAATAATATGAAACTGTAACGGCCACACGGCGTTACCGACTTAAATATATTAGATGCCGCCTCACTCACCTAAGGGCTACTACGATTGTAACACATTATCACTACCAAACTTATCACAAAAAAATTACTATTTTATCCATCTAAGGACCGTATTAGAAGGGGATAGCATTATGTAGTATCAATAGCAACATCCCTTTCTAACTGTTAATACGTTTGATACATTCTCTAATACGGGCCAAAGATTTACATACGGACAGAAATTTAAATACGGACCTAAGTAAGACGGCAATATTTTGGCACCGTTGGGTGGCCTTCCAAGCTTGGTCCTTCCCAAGGGATGCTATGTAGTCGGAACAACATGAGAATAGCCCTAGTATCACCCGACTTCGGGCCGGTACTCAGGCTTGCCGAGCTCGGGGTGGCATGTGTCGTGCTTGCGATCCGTCGGCTGGGTTAAGAAATAGCGCCTCACAAAACCGAGGCGCTATGGTTCCACGGCCTTCCGAGGCGTCGGGAACCACCCAGCTGCCGGGTCCGGGTGGGTGACGCGGTGGCCCCGGTGGGGCCGTACATCAAGTACCTGGGCCTCACCCTGGACCGCCGCTGAAGCTTCGAGGAGCACTTCGTGCAGTTGGTGCCCCGAGCCAAGAGGGTGGCAGGCGCACTGCATCGCCTGCTGGCCAATCTCGGGGGACCGAGGGATGGAGTTCGCCGCCTGTACAAGGGCGTCGTGCGATCTGTGGCCATGTATGGGGCCCCCGTGTGGTCGCGAGACTGCGCGAGGTCCCCCCGCTGCAGAGCTCTGCTACGGAGCCTGCAGCGAATAATGACCATACGGATCGTACGAGGCTACCGTACCATCTCGTACGAGGCGGCAACGGTTCTGGGACGCTCCCCCCCATTCGACATCCTGGCCGACATGTACGCGGCGACGGAGACGCAGCGTGTCGACCGGGTGAGCGATGGGGGAGCGCCCCGGAACCCGCGCACGAAGTGCCTAAGCGGGAGTGGCACGGACGGATTGCGGCGGCCTTGTGTGCGCAGGTCGAATCACGGATCTGCGCGCGCCAGCGGGCCGTCGGTGCCGTGCTCAAAGCTTGGCTCCACGGGAAGGAGGAGGTCACCTACCGATTGACTCAGATACTCACCAGGCACGGCTGCTTCGGTGAGTATCTATGTCGAATAGGACGGGAGGGATCGACACATTACCACCACTGCGTATCCGACCTCGACTCGGCCCAGCACACGCTGGCGGAGTGCCCCGCGTGGGCCTCCGAGCGCCGAGTCTTGGTCGCAGAGATCGGGCGAGATCTGTCTGGCGGACGAGGGAGGTTGGAGGGCTGTGGCCTCCTTCTGGAAAGCAGTGATCCTCCAGAAGGAGGCCGCCGAGCGTCGCCGCCGCGGGTCGTCGGCGAGCGCGACTTCCTCGCGCGATACGGGGGATACGGGGCTCCCCGGCCCCCGCCGGATACGGGGCCGGGATGGACCACGCCGGGGCCTGGGGGCGTCGGTGGAGGAGACCGGGGGAGGTAGTGTAGCCTCCCCCAGCCTCCGCTCCCCTGTATCGACAGGGGAGCGGAGGCTGGGGGTTCCTGGAAGTAGCTTGTCGTTCCCGGGGTTCCCTACATTGCCTGAGGAAGGCCATCCCTGAGGTTTTTAGTGGGTAGGCCTCCCCGTTCTGGGGAGGAGAGCCCCACAGAACCGCCGACTAGTCACAGCCGGGGTATGCAATTTAATGCATTTTCCTCAGGGGAACAAAAAATAAAAAAGCCCTAGTATCACGACTCCTGTAACATTGCTATTGCTACAACGGCTGTTAATATCTTCTGGTATCGTAAGCAAGATTATCCCGTCTTAATAAAGTCTGTATATTTTTCAAACGCTCGGTGGGTAAGTACCAACGCAAAACAATCAAATAACATTTGATCTTCGTAAGGTGGCCAAAGTCCAAGTTGCACTAACAGATTGTTAATTGTAGTAAATAACGTAAAAAATATATTGAGGCTATACGACAATATATGAACACCGAAACCAGAAAAATGTTACAGAAAACACCGATACAGGAGCATGTGTGTAGCCGGACTTATTGGAGAACCGCTATGTGACGAGTGCGAGTAATTGTCCAGTTGTAACCGGGTGTGCGATGAATAACCACATATTGTTGAATTGCTACCTTTATTTCTACATGCTATGTTGCATTAATTATATAAAACACGCCATTAATAATGCGATAACCTCACATATTACAGTTAGATTAATGTATTTTCATTATTTTAATCATATATTTGAATCGCTGAAATTATATATTATATCGCTGGATTTACTTTTCTAAGGAGTTATATGGGTATCTCCAAGAAGGCCAGTGCCGAAACTACAGGGTTGGTCTATGTAAATCAATAAAAATATTACCGTCGAAACAATGCACATAAAGTTTAATATTTACATAAAATAGTAATCACGATACATTGGATGACACATATACATATAACATACGAATACATACTTTAGAAGAAATAATTGTAAATATTAGGTACAATTATTTTTTATATCTTCATTAAAATATTATGTAGCTGTGTAATCTATATATAAATAACAACCGAAATCTCACTGTTTATTCCAAATTACACCTACATAACATTATGCATAAAATCTAAATGGTCAGCTTGGGTAGTTCTACGAAACGGTTTGTCTTGACAACATGAAAGATAATAAAAAGAGATAAAACGATGTGTTGTGAGCATGTAAACAGGGCGAGGGTTATCTGCAGACATCCGTATAATTGGTTCAGCTCGGTTTTCCTCCAGCACATTTTGCCAGTAGCTGCAACACAGTCGACACAGTATCTGATCTACAACAAATCCAAGTAAGTAACTGTGCGAAAGTACATTACCTTTTTGGTATTTACGAGTACCAGTCCCCCAAGAATTTGAATATAAATCTTAGACATTTGTTTTTACAAAGTGTATTGGGTTTATTTAGAGTACTTACTTACTTTTTAGAATAATGTTTTTCTGCAATTCTCTCAAGAGCTGTTATTGTTGGGAACGATAAGTATACTTTTACGACTTGAAAACTTTAAAAGCATTTGACTATTCAAACTTCTAAACAAAATATTTTGATTAACGACTCTTATCGGCTTTAGAATACAATCGACATTGTACGCAATTACTTAGCTGCCTTAAAATATTCAAGAGTGGTCATTAATCCGGGTTTGTAGCTACTTATTAATCTCCGTTGCTCAATCGTGGTTTGTACGAAACTCAGTATTCCACTCAGGGATACCGATTGTTTTAAGTTTTAGGGAAATTTTAAGCCAGCCCAATCCTTGGATTACCTTTTATATTTGAAATCGCTATTGAACGTTGCCATTAACATATAGGAACAGTGTTTGTTGATCTTGGATTGCGTGTGTTGTTTAATTTAAGCCGCCGTGTATATAACTCAATCAACGAGTAATTAAAAAAGTATTTACTCCAAGCTAGGCAAAGCTCATTCAAATTAATGTTATGATCACTTTTATTTTATATTATTAAATTTTGGAAAACTAAAAAGAATATTATTATACAATACATTAAACAGACATCAGCAATGTTTCTATAGTTACATATACAAAAGGCGAATTAAAATTAATTAAAGTATGTCCTACATATATTAAAATTCTAAAATAAAATCATTAATTAAAATGCCAGAAAATAAATTTATTTTACAATGTATAGAAATAAATTGGCCAAAGTATAATAAATAATAAAAAAAAAACAGAATAAACCTGTAAAAACAACCTGTACAGCACGAGTACGAGTTAATATTACAATGTAACAGTTGTTTACTATTTTTTACGCCAATGCAGACTATATTATAAAATTACCTAAAGCTTTGTACTGACAATAACAAGGTATTATTAATAGCTTTCGTTCGCTTCGGTTAATTTGTATTTTTATTATATAATTGTTTTGTTATTAGCTGAAAACAAAAAAAAATCTATTCAGTGCCAGTTGCGGCAATGTTCGTTATAACTTGTATCACAAGCGTTTCTTTCAGACTTACTCACAGACATATCAATATAACCAAAAGTTATTAATATCATAATAGACTATTACTATTATTAGTTATATACATATAATTACTATATTGTAACGTTTGTGAACTTAATGCAGTATCAGTAATAGTAAAAGTACATAGTTGGTTTAATCTTATCAATCGAAATTTTGATGTCAAAGATTTTAAAATGTGAAAAAATATCAGTATATCACTACTGCCGACGTAGCTGAAGAATTTGATCACAAAATAGCTTGGATCTATTTAAAAAATCTGGGTATACAATAAATATAGTTATTAAGTGAAACAAAAACAAAATCAATAAATGAACAGAATAAATACTGTGTGACATAAGTTATCTCGAGGTCGACGTGTACGAGTAATGTCTAAATAAAGTGTTGCTGTGTTCTTAATCCCTACTATAAATATGAAAGTTACTTTGTCTGTTATGTTTTCACGTCAAAATGACAAGATCGATTGCGATCAATGTTGTCTTGCCTTGAATCCATAAGATATTTTTTTAATAATATAATAATAATAAGTTTATTTGCAATATACATTTGTAACAATACATAAGGATTCCCTGACCACCGAGCTAGACTAATTGTCTGTATTTCGGTAGGCAGTGTCCTCCTCTATAAAGACACAGATAAACACAATCATAACAAAATAATATAAACTAGTGCATGTGTGCATGCGTGTGTGTGTGTGTGTGTGTGTGTGTCTGGGTATGTGTGTGTGATTGAGTGTACACCTAACCAATCAAAAGGCGTTCAGTCTCATCATAGTTAAGCGCTAGTAGGTAGCATTTAAGCTTCGATTTTACTTCATAACGTGAAAAAGAACATATTTTTATTTTATTATTTATTTTATTATAGAGAAAAGAAGAGAGCCATTTCTTTTGATGCCTAGCGAAAGCAGTCCGTACAAGGGGAACCACACAAACATTTCTACTCCTTCTTTTACCCATTACAGTGACAGATAATTTTAATAACGAGAAACTGTAATATGTCGCGGGCAAAGTCGCGAGTATTAAGCTAGTTATAAATTAAACAGAATAGAGTAAATTTGAACTAAAAACCACATACATAAATTTTATAATGTAAAATGTGATAGAAGATGTCTTAATGCCATAGGCTACACGAGGCTAGTGTCATCCAACACAATACCCTCCTGACGTGAAATGCCATGCTTCTGTGACTTATTTCATGAAATAGACTCTATATGAGATATTGAGCATTAAAGCATTTGAAATTCGTTATTCACAATATACTATTGAAATTAAAGATGGAATCTGTTCGTTTTTAGGATGAAGGCTGTTTTAGTTCTGATGTTGCTCGCTTGCGTCGTAGCTGTAGTGTACGGGGATTTGGTGTGTGGCACTAATTATTGCAAGCAGCACCCATGCGCCTCGCGCGTGGCTGCAACTAGTTGCAGAACGCCGTCTGTGTACCGACCGAACCACGCTGGCAAATGTGCTTGCTGTCCCGCTTGTGTCACCCTGTTAGGTAAGTAAACCTTTTCTTTATTATATTATATTGACAACCTCCTTGGTCGATTGATCGATGGAGTGATTAGTACGCCGGTTTCAAAGTGTCGTCAAACCTTAGGTTCCGACTTCGAATACCAATGTATGTAAAAGATTGTGTGTTGAATACGAGTTTCTGTGTCTTAATCATTGGTGTAATTTCTATTAAAAAATTGTTTTTCTATCTACGATTATAAAATATCGATTATTACCTTAGATGCCCTACCAGTGCTTACTTAGGAATATATGTAAAGAAGTATGCTATTGACGTACTTATTATAAACCGACAAAACGGGACGTGCCTATAGATCTTGTCCAAAAATACAAAATGATGTAGTCGCTAACCAGTATTATCAAACGATTGAATATTTATAGAATACATAAATATTGAGTAACTGTTTTCGGTCACATACCTGCTTTTATGACCTTTAAAGATTTTAGTGAAACTACCATTAAAATCTTATTAATTTTAATGGTAACATTTTAAAAGCAAGTATAATTTTCATTTTAATGTTTTGAAATTTATTTTTGCTTCATTCAAACGCATCTTAAATCTTAGTTCCACCCATTAGGGACTCATTGTTATCCATAATTAGATTATTATTCCCGCTGAATATCAGTCTAACCATTGTAGGGGGAAACCACCCCTGTATCAGGAACCGTGACTAAACCAACTTGTTGTTGTTGTCCGTCGTGTTCTTTATTCGGATTGAAACAGGGACTGGGGAACTTAATTTCCACCGACCATCCCAAAACTGCCCAATTAGACTCGGGTCCGGTTTTAACGTCAGTAGCGGGTTACCCTGGAGATAAAACTATATATATCACTGCAAATAAATTTTGTGTAGAGTAATTGAAATTTTAATATTCTGGGACTATAGCAAGAATTCGTTAATTTAATACCCCGTAAAATATCAACCTCCCAGTTAATAATATAAATATTATCCTGTATCTGAAAGGCTGAACCTTCGTCCGTTACTGTCATAATAGCTCCCAACACCTATCAAAGCACTTTGGGTGGTTTTTAATTTCCTTTTAAGGTTGAATATAATTTTTACTGAAGTTGATTCATTCATCTTGAATAATGTTCTTTTCTTTGTTAATCAAATATTTACTATTTAATTTCTTATTAATCTAAAAATATTAAAATAGATACTTTAAGATAAGAATTGATAACAATCTAATAGTTAATAAGGATCTGTCAAACCACCTTGGATCTTACACATTGATTTTAGAATTACCCGAGAAATTCTGAAATCACGTTGATCAATCTATCAATTCAACAATATAACGCAACTGTGATATCACGATAAAAATCAGCTATAGGTTTGCTCACATTTCAGTAGAATATGTCTTGAAGCTTTGTTTGAAGCGGAAAATTTTATTGTGATAAAAATATCAGAACTGGAAACTGGATTCTTAGAATCTGTTTGAATATAATTCCAAGACAATTTCAATTAAATTTCGACACCAATGTTGACCTTTTAAACAGAGGACCCAGACTACCAAAACGAATTATTAGGTTCTTCATATTTAATTAGTAGCCAATTCCTTGCTGATACCACTTACAATGTGGCGCTGCCGTGTATTGTGGTACAACACATGTTTATATCACACGTAAATTGACTCATATTGAAATTGGAATTTATGAATAACTGTCTAATCTCAAAGTGAAAGGAGTCAACGTAACCAATATTCATTCACTTTTCCTTTTTTTACACTATTAACTAATTTTTGTTTCTAATTTCCAGATGAAGGCGCTGCCTGTAAAACCTATAGCAAAGAGTTGGGAGAGACCCCATCTGCCGTGTGCCGTGACCCTTTGCTCTGCATACGAGGAGTTTGCACCAAAATAAATAAACATTAAATGATTACATTTCAGCTTTATTTTTCAATACAGTTAATTATATTCCAAAGAAAGAGAACCAACTGTATTTATTGTATCATTCACATTAAATGTTCGTGTACGAAATATACATAGTATATAAACATACAAAATATATACATAGTGTACGTAGCCAACTCATGACATATAAAAAGGTAAAGGCACAGTACCCAGTAATTTCACTGCCCATCTTTCATATTAGAATGCTGCGATGCGAACAATACTGTTTTGTGGCAGAAACTGGTGGTTGGCGAAGGACCTAAGCTGACGACCTTGTTATAAAGTGTCTCTTCGGAGATATTATAATAAAAATAAAGTTATCAAAAGTAAATAAGTCCAATCATCAAATTCAAAGTATACATTTATATTCATTGTTCCAATTAGCAATTTAATCTAAAGCCAAAGTAATGAAAATAAAAAGCATTTATGAGTATTTTAAGCAAATGTTCTTAATTGAAATGTCTTTCAAATAAAACGAAAGTCTAGATTGTAAATTGGCTTTAAATTAAAAGAGTTTCAATATTAAGTAATGATAAACTGATTACTTGGTATTTTGGCAGTTATCACTTTACCTCTGCTTGACATTTATTTAATTTCATAAAGCATTTTGTGAAAAAATATTTCTTTATGCAGCAAGCGGCGAATCTCTCTTTGTTCAGCGTGCGACTGAATGATGAAAAACGATAACTGTCATTGAACGGAGAAACTTGTGTTATGAGCATAGCGTCACTCAATAGTTAAGACAAGATTCCATATTAAGGTATTTACTAAGAGAGCTGAGAATAGTTTCTCGTACGGAGTAAATATCTTCTCACCTCGCTAACGAACAAAATAGAGACAACACCTTACCATGATATACAATTTATTGTATTGTTCACACTAGACTTATCACTACCACGTTCCATTTTACTTGATGTCATCAATAAAATTTAATATAAGTCAAACACATTGAGAGTACTCATAGGTACTACCATAGACAAAATCCTGCCCATTTCAGCTAAAATCTTTGTGTAATACAGACTACAATCCTACTTCTCTGTGATTACGCTGGTATCTGTTGTACTGAGATGCGCGAAGACCTACTTAATAAATTAGAACGTCTCCTGAATTACATAATGCGATATATTCTCAGAGTACCAAAATAATAATATACTTGCCACCTTAACGGTCGCTTTACCGATAGCTACCAATTCAATTGAGCACCACAGAAACCTCAGAGAAAAGACGAAAAGAGTCTCTAAAGTATTTACTAGTACTTTTAATCCATCCTGTTCGATACTTATGGCCGTTTTCACCAACCCTGTCTTTGCTTAGGTGACTCCTAAGTGACATGCTGTCACTTTTTGTATTAACTGAAAAGAGTGAGACAGCATGTCTCTTAGGAGTCGCCTAAGCTAAGACAAAGTTGGTGAAAACGGCCATTACTCTCCTAAATATTTTATTTTTAAATCAAAATTTAAATTTCATGAGAATGTTAGTAGGCTCGTAAATCCGTACGAAGAATAGCTCTCTGTACAACACAGCACACGTTTTTAACTAAAGGTGGATAATATAGCGCCTAGCGCCATTCTATAGCGCGCTGTTTCCTCGTAGCGCATAGCGCACGCTAGGTAGGTGTACGTTACGATGCTATGACGCTATGAACGAAATTGATTGAATGACTATCGCGCGAACGCGCCGGCCGCGCACGCACAGCGCGCGACGGCACTCCGCCTAACGATGTACGATATGCAATGTAATGTAACGTGCTACGAAATGTAGCGTGTTGCAAGAATTATCGCGCCTGCTGGATGCCCACGTGCTTTCTTATTTAGAGCGCTATAACATAGCGTATTAAATAGCGCGCTAGAAATTAATAGTTTATAGTCTGTAACGTGCTATTGTTCTATAGCCGTTTTGAACAACTCTCTTGCATTTTTAACCCTCCATGCAAGTAAAGTCTGGAAATGACTACTACTATATTTGCATCCACTAAAAGTAACTTAACAAACGCTTTTTAAACTTGTGGTTAGTTTAGTTCACATAAATACCATCATTGTATTTTATTGTTAAGTATTTATGTGACTATTTAGGTATACCAACATTTATACGTTCGTTAAATGCTAAATTAAGTGAATACAGTAAGTAGGTCTTGATTAGATGACTTACCATTTGTTTTAAATTATAATTTCATTTTTTACAATGACCAACAATCTGAGTTGTTGAGGCTAGCTTAAACTTAGTCCCATTAATGTATATTATTTACATTAACAAACTATTTAGGAACTAACAAAGAAGGGTACTGGCTCGTCCCCTATCCTTCAACGACCAACGACTAGTAATTTTTGGGATCTTAAGATTAACGTTGCGTCTTGAGGTCCCAGTTTACGCTCAGCATACTAGCAGAAGTATTTTTCGTTGCCGGCTTCGGCACCCCCTTTGTCTCCCCCGAGGAGGGCTCCCCTGCATTATCGCAGGGGAGCGGAGGCTGGGGGTTCCCGGAAGTCGCTTCGCGATCCGACTTCTTTATGAAATTCATAAAAAAGTAGCATAATAATAATTGTAAAATAAGATCCAATAAAGTCGGTACGTTGGAGATTGCAACGCTGGGCGCGTATAATTTGTGTAGGCGTATCGCCCGAGAAGTGACTTGCGCTTCCTGTATATGAAGTTCGTGGAGACTTTTCTTTTTTTTTTTTGTAATCTGAGGAAAATGCATTGAATTGCATACCCCGGCTGTGGAGAGCCGGCGGTAATGTAGGATTCTCCTCCCGAGAGGGGAAGGCCTACTCACTAAAAATCTTAACGATGGCCGTCCTCCGGCGCTGTAGGGGCCCTCAGGATCGAGTATCGCATCTGAGGACTCCCAGATCTTGCGGTAGGCCTACAAACGCTGCTGTGTCCTGTATATGCCTGGCTTAAGGAATTTTCCACCCTAAAACATAAGTTTTACTGGAGCAGAGATATGTCTTTTTGGAAGATATTATTAAAAGAAAACTAGAGTCAAGCTAATCTACAAACTTATTCAAATTCTAAGCTTAACGTTTGGTAATCTCCTACGTTCTATCATGGAATACAACATCTTTATCGATAGTACACATGGCAGATTTTATTTCAGAGAGCTGATTTATTTAAGCTAAGAAAAGAGTTGGTTCTAATAAATTACCCTGTGGTATACCATACATAATAATAGATCATAGCTAATATCTTGTCCGACTTTGACACCATGTGTTCCACCTGATTTTGACCCTGGATAATACAATAGCTCTAATACTAATGTTTTACATGTGTGTATGTAAGATCGGAATGAAAACTGTATCGACAACTTTTTGCATATAAATAAAGGCACCAACTTTTCTAGTTCATCTATAAATTTAATTATATAATTTAAAGAAAGTATAAATAAGTTTTTAAACTATTCTCTTAATGTGGATAAGGAATTTAAAAGACGTATCTCGTGCGTTTTGTACAAAAAGCACTCCGCATAGTTTCAAAAGTACATAATCGGCTCTTCATCATTATGAGTTTCTTATAAATTAAGAATTATTTTATCACTAGAAACACGAACCTTTTGATTTTCGTCTCCTCAATAAGCATAATACCAAAAACGAAACCAAAATAGTTTTACTGAAAATAAATATACTATTTAAAAAGCTACTATAAAAAGGCTGTTGATGTAGCATACGGGGCTACAAAGATGAGCTTTTGCAATTTAATCAGAATTCATCGGAATCTTTAATCTGGCGACACAATCAAATATTCTCATTGCTACGATTTTCTACGAGATAATCTATAAATTACTACCATGGAATGTACTCGCAATATTAATGTTCTTTGTCACCTCAATTCTCTCTTGGCATGTCTAATTCAACTTAGCTCGGTTATTTGAACAACAGGCCGCACGAAGGTTATGTGACGTCGAACCTTTATTATTAGATGTGTTGTTTATCTCTTCTTTGCCTGTATATAAAATACAGTCATTGTTCACGTAAGCAAGATATATGTGTAAAAACTGAAATGATTGATTACCTTTCATTTAATATAGAATTTTTTTCCTGGTTTTAAATTGTACCTATTTTGTATGTTGAATATTATCACGATTGCAACTAGAGTAATAGATGGATAGTGCATTGCTTTTTTCACTAACCTCACTTTAATAGTCAAGCATCCCAGTAGCTGCAATGAGTTACTATCGTTTTCGATAAATGTTTAACGTAACATAAGCTATAAAATTGACAGAACAAAATTTTTTCACTAACCTTACTTTAATAGTCAAGCCTCCTAGTAGTTGCAATGAGTTACTATCGTTTTCGATAAATGTTTAACGTAACATAAACTATAAAACTGACAGAACAATTTTTTTTCACTAACCTTACTTTAATAGTTAATCATCCCAGCAGCTGCAATGAGTTACTATCGTTTTCGATAAATGTTTAACGTAACATAAGCTATAAAATTGACAGAACAAAATTTTTTCACTAACCTTAGTTTAATAGTCAAGCCTCCTAGTAGCTGCAATGAGTTACTATCGTTTTCGATAAATGTTTAACGTAACATAAACTATAAAACTGACAGAACAATTTTTTTTCACTAACCTTACTTTAGCAGTCAATCATCCCAGCAGCTGCAATGAGTTACTATCGTTTTCGATAAATGTTTAACGTAACATAAGCTATAAAATTGACAGAACAAAATTTTTTCACTAACCTTAGTTTAATAGGCAAGCATCCCAGTAGCTGCAATGAGTTACTATCGTTTTCGATAAATGTTGTAACGTAACATAAGCTATAAAATTGACAGAACAAAATTTTGCTCATTAAGTTTCTGCTAGAGGCACTATAGTACGGTTTCGTAATATTTACAGTCAGTACCAACTGTATACGAATGTAAGCTTATGGTAGCTTATGACTGGACGGGGCTATAATAGCATTATTTAACCAACTCCGCAGTGTATTAGTTGTTAAGACCGTCTGTTGATTCAGATTTTTAATTTTTCACGAATATAGAGTTTTTGGTTTTAGGATATTTTTGTTTTTTTGGAAACAAAAAAGCCTATTATTACTAACCATAGATAGTGGCTACTACCAACAGTAAAAATGTTAATATATTATTGAATTGGGACAATTCATATAATTTATTTACTACAAAATATATAAATTTTAAAAACTTGCAAGTATGTATTTAGTGCCATGGCAGAGTTAATTTATTTCCTTTTTATTCCACTGGAAAAGTTACAAAGAGTAAAAATTATGCAACAAGGCATTCTCTACTAGTCCATTTCTACAACCGGACGGAAAATAGATAAAAAAATATTTTGCGCGAACAGAAGAGAATATTGTATTATATATAGATAAATAGATAAAAATTTTATTTACGAAAACATATTCATCACACACAAATAAAGGAACACAAAGAAATAAAATAACATTTTCTTAAAACTAAAAACCCAGTACAAACCAAGAGCTGTGTGTGCTGTAGAAGTGTAAAAGGGTCGTAGCTGTATGATTAAAATTGCTCACAAAAGGATGTGAGCAAAGCACTGATATTCTGCTACAAGCTAAGGGTTTTATGTTTATTAATAATTTTCGAAGATTTTACATACAACAAAACACAATTTATCTTTATAAATATAAATATGCATGCACGTGTATACAAATATATATACATATAAAATCAAAACACAAGCCCATAAATAAAATACAATTGAAAACATATAGAAGATTAGAAAAAAATATATAAATAATATTCAAAAACGTATTATAAACGTATATATTATTTACCTATACATGTACTCGTACTTATGTAAACATAGGAATATATAGAAATACTCGGCACAAGTAATATTTAGAATGATATTGAAGTATTACTCTCGGGTCAGCCTCTTAAATGTAAATTTAAGAATCTAGAATTAAATTTTTAGAATTAGCCTTGATATTGTAATTAGCATTATTAATCATGCACAAGAAAAACCTTGCCACCAGCATTGGGCGACCATGACACGAACCATTTTTCAAAATGTCATACACTGCTTAAGAAAATTAACAATTATTTTAGCAATTGTGAAACTATATCTTATTTTCAGACCTATCAGTGCAGTCGAGCTGTCGGTAAATTACGTCACCGAGAGTACCGATGTGCTTCAGGGGGGCGTATGCCACCCGCAACACAGAAAACAGAAACAAGGCAAGACAGAGTGCCTTAGCCGGCTAAACAAAGTGGAGTCGCAAGAGCAGATGCTCGAAGGGTGAAAGTGTAATAATGTCATAACGCCGACGGCGTCTCGATTGTTGTCTCAGACACACCTCTCTACAACCTTAGCCGATCACACCATTGTTGCTCCCTTCGCCAATATTGGTCTGCTTTTTTGGGGCGGCGTGGGTGGCGAGTCACTACCTGCCATATTTAAATCAATCAAAAGGATTTGAGAAGGCAGGTGACCGGAGTCTCTCCATACCCCGGTTTTCGTTACCACAAAAATTGAAATGCAATAGTCCAGAAACGTTTTGACCAGTAATGACAATAGTTTCTGTGCATATAACTAGGCATGGCCTTTAACTGCATTTTTCATGGTGCATATAGAGATTAGTCCCAGTTGGTACACTCCACGCACTTTCATTAAATTTCACTTAACGCCTACGCGTTGGATTTATACACGTATCTCCGCGCACGCCTTATAAACGACCTTGTTTTATAAAAACACGTGATATAAGCGACAATAATAATAAGTGCGTAGGGAAGTGACGACCCCATCGTCGCCACAAATGCTCCATCAGCATTGCAGACAATCTCCCTCAGGGCACACCTTTCTATACCTTAAGCCATTCACATCAATGTTTATCTGCTTTTTGGGGGGGAGCATTTTATAAGCGGGGAGTCATCACCGTCATTGTTTTTTGTATTTTTTTTTTGTTTTTTACGTCATTTTGTTTTTATTTATTTATTGTAGCTACTAGTTTATAGTTTGGTAAGACTGATATAGGTTTGTTAATATCAAGTTTACATTCAGTTAGAACTAGCATATCAATTTTGACTTTAAGATCTGCTTGTTACTCGCTTCGTTGAGCCGTTGGAGCTGTAAGCTCACTCCTCACCAGGCCGAAACGACACAAGCTTACCACGTACTATCTAATGCATTTTCTTAGCATGGCTGCTTCAGACTCTTCTTGCATTTAAGTGTTATGGAGATGACCTCCAGATGACCCCTGAGGTAGTGCAGGATACTGTCTACTACACCCTGGAGGTATACCTTGAATTTTTTGTGGCGTAGCGCACTAACCAATATAATTGGAGACCTTTTGCTACACGCGGTGGTTTGTGCCATTGTAGTATGACAAAAATATTGAACAACATTCAATCGGTTTTTATACCTTAAAGTTTTAATAATTGTAACTTCGTTTTGCATAGGAATACACCGCTTCGTAGTGTAGAGACATTCACCTGGCGAGCCAAACCTGATGTCGTTCTGGGATAGCGTTCTAGTAATTTGTCTCACGAACAGTCTTGCTACTCGTATACTTGCTGGCTGATAAGCAGGCAAGGTATAAAGACTACGAAGGGTATGTGAAAATAATTTCGCGAGTGGTGCCATAAACGTTACAAGCTTGTGAATGCTTATAATGGCTATGGTGATCGCTTTCACCAAAACATAATAAATATTTATTTCAATATGTACTATTTAACATACAAATTCATATGTTAACATACATTACGTCCTTTATCGCTAAACATTGTTGTATTTGCAATCACTTCGTAACAATTCATGGTGACATACACGTAATTATTTAATACACCGTAAAACAAGACGTTTTACACCCAACTGTAGTAAACCTTTTATTTGCATTGTTTACGACGGTCGCCTCGTATCTATTCAACAATATGTTTTTTATTAGGCACTAAACAGCTGGTGATACGGCAGATTACTGCATGATTTATATTGAAAAAATGATAACGCTGCTCTGGACCTTCTAATGTTTAAAACTTTATATACGCATTATCCTTGTGTTAACTCTTATGTATCTAGAGTTTGTCCTCTATCGTAGGTGCAGTTATAAATTTCAGATGCACGCCTGAACCAGAACAATTTTTTTCAGGTCATACAACATATTTCTAGTGTGCCGCGCGTGACTTGACCGCTGCGCCACCGATGTTGTCAAATTGACAAACAAGCGAAACAATATTGACAAACAAACAAACTGAAGCAGATGAAATATGCCTGTATTGTACACAGTCACCGTTTCGGCAATGTTGCATTCACCGAGAATACTGGGAAAAGCAGGTGCCTACATCAAAGAGGCCAGAACTGACAGCAACTATCCATGCATGAATTTATAAAAAAAAGTAAGTTGTCCTGGGACACACACAGAAAACACAGGCATATTCGGAATTTTAGTACATGTACTGTGTGCTCAAATCGCAAATCTCTAAAAAGTGTTACATTGAAAAAAATAAAAAACAAAAAGCTTTTCTTGTTAGATCTTTTCAATACAAAGGTCTTTCGGTCTATCAAATGAGATGGTTCTTTCCTGTTTTTTAAGTGTACCTAAGCCATCGTAGCCGAATATCACGGATCTTTTCTTGTATGGAAGCGACTTTAAAACTTCAGCCATGTTGGTTTTGATCCAGTCTTGTAACAGAGCTTTACGCAGCGTTTTTATATTAGTTAAATTCAGTGATTGCTTATGATATTTCTTTATAACCCAGCATTCAGAGCCGTACGAGATAGCTGAACTGCCACAGTTTTTTAAATGTTATCTTTCATTTTTATGGATGTCTAAATAAATAAAATTATCTCTATGCTTCAAACCAGAACACAAGAATACAAACAATACTGTTTGACTCAAAAAATGGATGTCTCCCTTCGGAAATATGTATTCACAATATTTTTTATTATTAATTATATAACACTTTTTTGCAAGTAAGAACTTAAAAACTAGTTGATCACGTTTGAACTATATGAGATTATTTCAACCCTAACGTATGAAACTCAAGAATGAACAGGAAAATCTTTCAACAAAATGGTCTTTCTCTACGTTGATATAGTCTGGTTATTCAGGATAAAACTTGGTAAGTGACAAAGAGGTTTTTAAATGATGTATCGATAAAGCTCCGTCGAGCTAGATAAAAGTCGGCTCAGCTACGAAGCTATACAAAAATGCGCTACGAAAAGACTACGGCGTAATGTAGAAATGAAGAGACAAATGTAATAGGGAGATGCATAATTAATAGCGTTACGAAAATTCTGCAACATACAGCCAATTATATTATATTGTTCAGCAAATTTTTGTTTGAGTGGCAAGTATTTTCTTTTATATTATTTTCTTGTCCGTACCTTGGAATTTGAATTAACGAAAAATATATTGACACATTACATTATACTGTCACCAGTTTTTCCCTACGGTTAGTTATCCAAAAGAAGGTCTACGAAGTGCCCGGATAGTGGCAAAGGGCTCGCTCCCTATTAAACTGGGACTAATAAAAATTGACCAAGAGTGGGTGTTTATTCACTTTACCTAACCTTTCGGGTATAACAATTATATGTTTATTCGCGCCTCGGCAAACAAACCGGACGCTCGGCAGCGTCACAGTTGTTTATATAAAGATAACAATATACAGATTAATTTAAAAGACAGCTACTTACTATATTATTCAGTAACTTGAATAAATATGTATAATCTAAATGGTGGCGACTTTGCAGAAGACTTTTTACTTTATTTCTCATTTTTTTTACTTCATCAGATCAATTTTTTTTACTTTTACTACTACAATACAATATAAAACTATAGAAAGACTTAACCACCTATCTCCGAAGGCAGGATAAACTATATAACATAGGTTAAAACAGTTTTAACTCGTATATGTTTACATAACGCTTTTATAATTATAGTTTTAAGTAAGATTTAAATTTTAATGGCAACAAATTCAAGTTTCTTACAAAAGAATTCAATAAAAACTGTACTTACCTAATCTAATTAAGCTCGGGTCCTTACTGTAACATATGTGCATTAGTGGCATCTTTTATTATTGAATTTTCTGTCATGTTTCCGATGGAGTTTAAGGCCAGGTTTCTTAATTAGAAAGTTAGTGGTGACCAAAGAATTTATATTTATCACAAAGTATTTATTCGAAATATTGGATCAATGCTAAAAATTCGAGCTTTTAGGCTCATATTCTGAAATAATACTTATACTCAAATCGCTGCTTGAATACGATTAAGAAGGGATAATGCTATTGAGACTATATAGCGGCATCCCTTTCTAATTATACTCCAGCAGAAATTTGACTTTGATTTGAACCTATGATCTACGACTACAATTTTAGAAGAGGATGCGGGTGCAAATGTGATTCAGTTTTTAAAATAATGGCATAAAATATTAGGACATAGTTAAGGGGTTGATATTGCATTGAATCGATATTTGTAGATGTACAATTTTATATATCCAATTTATTTTTCATTTTATTGTCTTTGTTGCATATATGATTTGAAGTGTTTCAATTTGATTTATACGTGTATTAAAAAACAGGCAGTAGCAATCAAGATATGATATACCAGAGTTCTATTGAAGTTAGTACTTTAAAAGTTTGATACCTATACGTGTGTACTTAGATATTATGTGTCAGACTTTACCATGTTTAAGCTTAATCAGAACTCGTGATACATATGTATGCTTGCGTTGATTTACTGAAGTAACACTTGACCTTCATCTCGTACGCGACCAACGACGGAAGCAAGCTTTATCTGAATTTCTCCACAGTTGAGCACCTGGCTGTTTCTAATTGCTAGAATATAGCCATGTTAAAAACCTCATTAATTTTTTTTTTTAGTACTGCATATATTATTCCACTTGGTTTTACAACTCCAGTGTATCTGAAAGCCATTTTGGAAAGGTTGCGTTTAATGTCAAAGGTCATTTAGACGCTTTGTTGACTTGCACGTTGTAAGCCTTCTTAACTGAATTACGAAAGGTCACCATTTTACTTTTTTCCGTAAAGGTACCTTACATTTTTAATGAAATATACCAAGCAACATTTTCCCGGTATAAATATAGTCCTGAATTGAATTATTATGATTTTTATTCTTATCTTTATGTATATTCAGGAAATTAATTATTGGTATGTGTGTAAGAGTGTATGTTCCAAACTATACATGACGACACCCAAACCAACTCCACCTGCTCCAGGTAAGCCCTGCTAAATAACAGACTTGGTTTTGATGCTCCTCATCAACTCGCCCGAACCCCACCTTATAAAGTAAATTATACACCTTAAATAGATCTACAAAAAATTCAACAATGATATATTGTCTATCTCTGAGGGATTATCCACAGTAATATTTTTTCTTCTTTATTTTTTATTTTAAATACTGATTTATTTACTAAGCAATTTTAAGCAACACAGCGTTCATCGTTATCCAGTTAAGTGCCTGGAATACATTTTGTATTTAATATAAATCAATGTGGTCTTTTCTAACATGTAATTTAAATAAATATTTTCAAAGATATGACCCATTTAAAACATACAGACAGTTTCGGAAGTTTTCCTGATACCTGAAGAAGATTGATATTCTTTTGTGTTCTCTAACATTATTCCTAGTTGGTCCGTAACCCCCGTAACGTATGGCATACAATTCAGCTGTTTTTCACCGTCAGTCCTTCTCAATTCGTACGTATTTACCTTTGGGGCGCTACATTTTATTGTACTTGTAACCCTTGTTGTAAAAGTACATCCTGAACATGCAATACTTGAACTACATACCAGAATGTAAATGATTCTGGTGGTAACGTGGTGTGGCGTTCAAGTACTTGTTGATGTGTATCAAATAAAACATAATTCTAGTGACTTTGAAGCAGGCTTTGTGAAAATGTCAGCTAGTTCTTCTCTTGACCATTTATAATCTAACTTTACTCCGTTATTAGTAATTTGCTCCGTGTTAAAATTGTATTTTATGCCTATACAAGTATATTTAAACTGTTTGTGCTTTCTAAAGTTATACAGAATCAACAATTAAATTGTTTTAATAAAAATTAAATTTAACCATTTTTATCATACTAGAAATCATTGACCTTGTTTTTATATCATATGGTTCATAAAATTTATGAATACGCAAAGCAGTAATACTTTCTGAAAATGTGTTGTAAAAAGTTACACATTTTCATGTACCTACAGTTTCATGTCATCTCCAGTTTTTTGAAGCCTCAACATTGGAACGACAAATTATTTTTATTTATCTTGCTTAGACAGTAAATTTGATAACTTATACTTAATCAAATTAATTAAATTTCATTAATATTTTGACCTATTATTGTGAATATATCTATTTTCTCAAATTATTCTCTAAGCGACTATCTCTGTCTTAAATTATAGATAGCAATTTAAATGAATGTACAAATGAACATATTATTCTTGTCTGTTATTCGTGACCTGAGATACCAGCGTATACAATATTTTGCAAGTACATTAATTCTTTAACATATGCAATTTTGTATTATGTCTGAAATAGACTAATAAAAATAATATAAATTTGCTGGTCTTAATCATGTACACAAAGTTTTTGAATTATACATAAGATTGATTCATCAAAAAACTTAAAGATAAGATTCAGATGAAAAAATCGCTTTCCTTAAGTTAATCGGCATACTTTGATCTTATTTTTATATAACAAAGTCATATTAGTAACATTACATATAACCTAAGAACGGCTAAACCGATTTAAATGATCACCAATTTGTTAGATACGTCTCCATCAAATTGAGCAGAATAATTATTCAAATTTTAAATTATAAAGTAAACTTTATAGTATGATAGAACGTTAGACGATACAAAGTAAGTCAGCTAAATATATTATAAAGTTAATTAATTAATAATTAAGTAATAATAGAACAAAAATGTATTTCAAAGATTAGCGTTCATTCATTTGTTGATGTAAAGCTGGAAGCTAGTTATTATTCTATTTTACATCAATATGATAATGATATTTTACTATAGATGACGTATTTATACTACGCGATGATTAAAACATAGACGCACGGAGATACTTATCTGTTTTGTTTTACTAAATAATTAATGAATAAAACATATCAAACATAAAGTGCGGGACAGAAAGTCAGCTAAACATAGAATTGTATTCTAAAATTAAACTTAAAAGCAAACCTCGTTTTGAATACAGTTAGAAAAGAATGGCGCCAAGTGGACTCAATATCATCATACTTTTGTAAATGTACTCAAGCAACGATTTAAGTTTAATTTTAGAATACCAGCCACAAAAGAAAAATGTTTTCATTCTCTCGCTATTACTATGCGATGAAATGAAATAACATCAATTGACTGATATTTTTTTCCTTCCTATTCAAAACGTATGTTTTCATTTTACTTATTTTAAGGAATGAATCCTTACTGCCCAACTACGTCAAATTTTTAACGTATAATTAAGTTACTTTTCTCTCATTTCTTTGTGCTCTATCAAAACTTTTAGCCTTATTGGAGCCTATTCACCACATCTTATGAATGCTTGATACCTTCGCCGCATTCATCACTGCAGCAGTGAAGAGAAAGTTGTATTACTGCGAGTCCGTGAAGTTTCCAGCACTCATCGGCGGGGTTTGTGACCCATTAGCCATTAGTTTAACAAGTCACATAATTTTCGTTAGTTTTTAACTAATCGTACTCCACACCCATTAAGATGAAAGTCACCTACCTAAGCAAACTTGGAATTTTAGGAATTTTATAAATACAATAATTAATTATTAACTATTATCAGTTATGGCTTCATTTTATTTAAAAATTTCAATATTACTCCACCTCTACTCAAATAACTATGTTGCTATACACTTAAAAGTATTTGTATAAATTATTCAATTTGTATTGTATATTTTATTGTGGACTAAGAATATACTTAGTTTTTTATAAATTACATTGAATGTTCGAAAATTTAGACTATATATAGATTTCTTTGTACGGCTTTGCAAACTTCATAACATTAAATTCAGTATCGCAGAGAAATTTCGAGTACAAGTCTTTCTATTGCTCTAATTTAGATTACACGAATGAAAACTTATTACATAAGTGTCAAGTTATATTTTCTTTTTATTGTACGTTAGTTCATGAAATAATTTCATAACTTTATATCATAGCGAAGATAGAAAAATGCAAGAAATAATAATACCAAAAATAGATAACGATAAACACTTTATTAAGGAAGCTGCATGTGATTATTTATTTTGAATATAAGTACCGAAAACGTATATTTTTTGAATATACATAGATAATCTCCTTAATTCTTAAATTAAGAAAATGTGGGTAATGTAGCAAGTTAAAGTAGTATCAACCAAATTCAATAATCTGATATTATCAAAATTAAGCAGCCTATTACCAAAGACTTGTAGATATCACAATAATGGATTAAAATTAATTTGCTACTACCCAACGCGTAGGTATTTTCATATTTTTCATAAATACCAAAATACTATTTATTAGGTAGCTCCATAGAAATGAGGAGGTGCTTATTAAATTTATTGAACACATCCAATCTAAAAAATCTAAATTATAAATTTTTGTATAAAAAAAAATGTAAGAAATAATCTTCATTAGTTAATTCATATTAAATTATACCCACGTAATAGAAAAACGCGATTCATTAATCCGGTATCAGTATTAAGCTGATAATTTTGTTGCTCCGTCTACATTCGATAAAGCTATCTAAAATAAGACACAAAAGTCATTTTAATCCCATATTACGATTTTCGTGATCCTAACAAATTAGGATGACGTAATTATAAACAAAATATCAACTAATAATTCGGTTCTTTAATTTAACATGGATATCAGTAAACCACAACAGCATAGATAATAATTATAATCACACATAAGTTTGATATTGTACCAGTAGTTAATAAAATGTATTGTTGGTGAGTGCATGTGTGCTAAATAATACTCTCCGATAATCGCAATTAAAACATTATTACTTGTTTTTTAACTAAACGTTTATTGTTTTGATTGTGTTGTGATTTATCATTACTTCGTAGCAAATTAATGATCATTGATAAAAGGTGGGTATGTAAAAAATATAGTTAATTTATTCTTATTGTTACATGTATTTGTTTTTTATTAGTGGATAGGAGGCATAGTTATCATACATTGTAGGTTTCCCTAAAAAATGACTGATGGAAAAATTTGCGGACTCATTTATAATAAAATTAACATTTTATGAGATATTTTTTGTAAATTCATATACCCAATAATTATTTGAACAATAGCCATCGTACTGTCATTCACTATAAATATAAAAAGTGACAACATTTTGTTTATAATAAATCAAATTTGTAATAAAATAAAGCAACTTTTAATTTTCAGTTGAAAGATATTTTTTAAAAATACAAAATGAATACAAAAATACAAATTATAAACTTGTATAAAGTAACTAAAATAAATTGTAAGTATTAATTCATAGAAAAATAAATGTATATTTGTTATTGTAATACAAAAAACATATATATAATTCATGAATCGTTTGTTTTAAATTTCACAATATAATTTTCTTTTTACAATTTATTAAAATTATATAACTCTGAAGATGCCTGAAACAAGAAATAAGTCGTATCATCGTATCGTATCGTATCTTCCGTGATTTGATTTCAATATCACTTCCCTAATAGAGAGACCTTGGGTCGTTGGGAACACAAAGTGAACAGAAGTCCCTCTGCTACTCTAAAGCAACGGAGAGACTTCTGACGACTCTGCGTTATAGAGAACGCTCTTTTACAGTGAGTGCTCTAAGAAATTGTTGTAATCAAAGCCTTCGTCACCTATTTACTATCACATGATACATTATTAATGTAGAGCTCATTCGAATCAACTGAAATCGATCAAGTCTAGCGGATGGTTTCAGCGATATCTCCTTGTACATTGCAGACTTCGGAATAAACTTCCAGTGGTGGAGTTTCCTAAACGGAACGTTATGTCCGACTTCAAACGAAGCTTTTAAAGAGCAACTTCGTTCAGAGAGGCAGTGACTAAGCTATTCCCCTGACATTGCAGATATTCATTACAGATAGTTAGCACTTACAATGAAGTACCCCACATTCTCATCTGCCATTGGCAATAATAAAAATAATTAAACAGATATAATCATTAAAGCAAATAATTTGATGTAATTCATTAAATACTTACATTAGACAATAACAAACCATTATTTTTGACCTCATAGGCCAATGCTTATCTTATGTGAAAGGTTAGTTTATTGACTAATAGTAATGTTGTACTAAGCGGTCAATTCCTTGCACTGGACGCACTGAGTTACTGATAATTTATTTTTCTACTTATGTTATCACCATTGTTATCCGATGAAAATCTACTTTCCATAATATTGACACATATTGATGCATAGCTTCCGAAGAACAATTCCGAATTTCTGTCTCCTATATCTCGCTGTACCGTATATAGGTAATGTTTCATATTAATTGGCTTTTTATTATCAACAGCTTATTTATTAATAGTAAATAAATATGTAAATAAAAAACAAATTGCTTAGTATGTATTCTATTCCTATAGCTGCATATTTATACATGCTTTAATATCATTCTAGTTTTCCTCTCACGGCTTTGTTCCCATTATATCGGATTTACCCATAGGAAAGATATATTTTCCCGCTATAAAAATTATCTTATATTCTTCTCCGAGTCTCCTACCATCCCCATGCCAAATTATAATGTGTCTGTCCAAAAATACTGATCCAATTATAAAATAAAAAACAAAATATTACATTTTAATTTATAATCTGTTTTTCTTTTTCTCTTTGCTCATTATTTTTCTCATTTCACGCATTCAAATATTTTTGTGATATTCTAAGAGTAAGCCTCCGACTAAGCCTGGGTCCAGTCATGGATGGGTTCAAACTTTCGTAAAATATGGCAACAACCAAGAAATGTATGCGATGGGCAAACTTACAGACTTCCGAGTACTGATTGATACATATATTATAAAATACACATTAAGACGTATGTTACATCTACCCCTGCGGCAAGAGTACATCGTATTCTGCACTCAATGCAACGTCCGGATATAGAAAAAGGACGACAGACAGGGAAGCAAAGTAATAGTAAATAATAGAATATTATTTGAGTGCCACCCGCTGCTAACATTGGTAAATGTTAGCCAACATCGAACAATCATTAAAATAAACCTTTGAAAATATTTGGTTTCTCTAAATGATAAATTCAAATTGAGATCGTTTTCACTTTTACAATCGACTGTTAGAACTGTCCGGTCCAATAAACCAGTATTTTGATTATATTTTTAAGTATTTTCAATGAATAATATTTTCAGATTTTCGCAATATGGCAAAATTACGGAATCGACTGCGGGCTGCGGACTCTAATGAAGATGTCATAAATACTACACAAGACGAGATCAAGCAAGCTTCAGAATTTGCTACCAGGGAATCAACACTGACAATTCTCATTGAGAATTCTAAGCACATTAGATCTATTTATCACATTTTCGCCGTGATCTTGCTGGTGCTTCTTTGCGACACTATGATCTTTGACCTCATCGATAGAGGAAAGCAAGTAAAATTACCTTCGATTAGTTTTGTGTGTTGCTAAGTATAACATTACAAAAACAAAATTTTACAATAATAAGTATAACAAGATAAAAATGTGTAATTTTAACAAGATATTAACTTATTTAAAAAAATTGATGTGTATAAGTGCTATGATCAAACTTATACATCCCCAATCCCCACCAAGCAGTTATGAAACAACCCTAACGATGGTATAAGTGATTACGTCTAAATCAACTACGTTGCCCAGAGCAGTTTGGTCCCCTTCACAAACGCACTCGTGCTTATTCACAGGTATATGCATACTCGTATTGCCTCACATATATCCGTCGCCATAGAGGCAGTGAATACTTAAATCATTTTAATACGAAGCTTTGAGAAGTACTTAGTAACTAATCGGCAAAATTAACTGTTTTCTATTAGCTATTATTCATATGTTTTCATTCCGCACTGAAATTTTATACATGTACCAGCGGACCCGACAGACTTTATCCTGTCAAAAAGATTTGTAAAGTGGCAGTTTTTTGTTCCTACTTATTTTATAGTCGGGGCAAAAAATTCTCCTATACAGGACCATCACCTTGGTGGTAGGGCGTTGTGAATAAAAAATAATTAATTGCAAAAAGGTCCAAATGAACTATACATTTTGTGACTTCAATTTTGGACCGTGACACTAAATCCTCCAACGATGTATTCTGTGCTCCAACGCACACACGCACACTGTTTTGATAGATACGATTAAATTTTAACATAATATAGCGCTTATACAACGTAAATTGACTCTTTGATGTAAGGAACATACCTATATTGCTAAGACAACAGTGGGGCTTGCAATATGCACATTTACAATAACAATAAAGCTCAAATTGACTGTACGTTTTAGTCAGAAAACGTTTGTATGGGAAAAAAGGGCTGTTTCTAGGGATTTTCCGATAATTATTCGAATTTTCTTGTAAGTTCCATCCTTGAACTTCAACGAACATTTTAAAAACTTTGCCAAATTGGTCAAGGCGTTGTTGAGTTATGCGCTTATCAACACATTTTGCGATTCATTTTTATATATAAGAAGAAATAACCTAAATTGGAAACAAATATTGATTCCAAATTGATTGAAAACGATGGGAAAGATTCGTTTGATAGAAAAAAATACCACTACAGTTCCAATTAAATGCTCATTACCATCTAAGAAATTGACATTTTAGAAATTTAAAAAACTTAAATTGATATCCAATTTATGGATAAAATGTGATTAGCCCTTACTTTGCATAAACTTATTAACAAAACATAATCAGTTTTAAATATAGAGGAATTTACAAAAAAATATACCATTATTATAGTTTTTAGAATGCGAACTCTCTTATGTTATATATATAGAATAGAATTTATACAATAATATTACTGAAAATTACACCATTAAGTTCATCTGCCTATATCTTTTTTAGATAATCAATGATTTTTTAACTTTGTACAAGAGCAAAACAGATTAGCTAAACTGGGCTTTAAATATCTCAATCACGTACTTGACGATTAACACATCCATCGTCAATGTTACTGTGGTTTCGAAATTTCCTTCTTTTTATGAGGTCAGATGTCGTATCTATCATATACCAACTAACCGACATTTTATATGTAAGTTTGTAGATACATAATATTTCTATATGAATCTAACGTTCCTTTTTTTTTGTTCCCCATGAGGAAAATGCATTAAGTTGCATACCCCGGCTGTGGCGAGCCGGCGGTTATGTGGGGCTCTCCTCCCCAGATGGGGGAGGCCTATCCACTTAAAACCTCAGGGATGGCCTTCCTCAGTCATGTAGGGAGCCCCTGGGAACGCCAAGCTACTTCCGGGTACCCCCAGCCTCCGCTCCCCTGTCGATACAGGGGAGCCCTCCTCGGGGGAGGCTACACTACCTCCCCCGATCTCCACCACCGACGAAGCCCCCCGGCCACGGAAGGGGCGTGGTCCTTCCGGGTCGCCGTATCCGCGGGCGCGATTTCCTTGCGCACGCCGGCGACCCGCGGCAGCGCCGCGGCTGTGCTACCGAGCCCGGCGCCGCCTCCGTCTGGAGCATCACTGCTTCACAGAACGAGGCCACCGCCCTCCAACCTCCCTCGTCCGCCAGCATTGCCGCAATCAATGCCGGCGGAGACAGATCTCGCCCGATCTCTGCGACCACCTATTATAGTTGCCTAGATTAAAATAATACATTATAATAAAAGTGAGTAATGTTCTAATTTTTAACTGCTCACGAGTGTTATACGACGTTTTTCAACACCATTGCGAGTTATTTAATACAAACTTTACAGGTCAATAAAAATTCAATTTGAAAAATAAAGGACATTGTTCAATTTTGGCCTAAGAACCGATGTGAATATAAATTATATTATAATTTTCATTTATTTTTATATTATTTGAAACATATTTTAATATTCCACGGACACTTCAAATAAATAAATTCCAAATAAAAAGTTGGTTCACAATTATTGATGCCGTATAAATGTTTTTCCGTCAGCCAGTGCTGCCAGTTTCAGAAGTTTTCGCGATTTCGGTAAATACGGATCGAATTGAGAACCTCCTCCTTTTTGAAGTCGGTTATTAAAATTAGTTGATAACACTTTATTAATTTAAATACCTAAATTGACTAGCTAGAAAAAAACTAGTATTATATATATTTTTAAGCAAAATCGCGAATTTCTAGCTTGGCATTTGAGTATTATAGTTGTCGTAATTGGCAACACTGGTGTACTTCATACCTTATCTGTGTCCGTTTCATTCAACTTTTGATTGCTTTGCGACTATCGTTTCTTTTGTGATTTTCTATGCTTTTCATGGTTTTATTCTAACAACTTTGGCTTGATTACGGACTCCGATTACATTGCGTACTTGGTAGACTCGGCTGTATGTAAAGGACTGGATTTTGTAAAATGACAATTGTCAAAGAATTATCTTAAACTTGACTAGGTACTACCTCTTTTCCTAGTATCTAGTAATTAGTCCTTTCCTAGTTCTAGAAGAGAACATATATTGTACATAGTATTGTTAATATTACTTTGATATTACTACTCTGATATTTCACGCAAGGTTGGTTATTTTATTTATATAACCTCAAAATATCAACTTTTTTCGTAATTATTTTAGTTTCCTGAAGTGTCCGTTCGTGAAAACTTATTTCATAGGATTCCATATAATTTTAAGAGTTTATATAATTCACTTTCGTTTCGAACGGTTCTTAGGCAGAACATGTATGGAGCCGGAACAATGTCCTTTGTGAAAGTACAATTATAAAAATTATACGTTGGATTTCCACCTTCAAATATTGAAATGAAATATTCGTTATTATTTCATTCGTACAATCAATTTCATCGTTTGATGACATTTTTGATATAAAAATCTTAAGAAACGAAACAATGCAAAATATCTACTTGCAAAATAGTACTGAAAATTTAAATATGGCGCGTAAACTTTTTTTTTTCGTTTTTAAGGCTAAGGTCTTGGGACCATGCTGCCTTGTCATTAGTACTTAGTTTTCTATTTCACACTATTCTTCTATTTCTATTCTTACACTTCTATTTCTATACACAACTTCTTCTAGTTTCTTCTTCTTTTATCTTATTTTAATTCTCTTTTCTATATATTACAGTTGATTGAAGTCAAAAACTGATATATCGGTATATATACATCTGGGCGTTTACTTTTTCATTGACGGCTTTGTGCGCGAAAGACTAAGGTTATACAGTTATACAGTTGCTTATACAGCCAAAACAGCAAATTATATAATTTTTACAAAATAAATATATTTTTTTAATATTTATGTATGACTTCTATTTAATAGTTGTAATTTTAAATTAAGGTTTATAATTTGTTATATCTTTAAACAGAGTGTTTTTAAATGCCAAACTTATTTAATTTACAAAAATGTTTCAACATTTTGCATATAAATTCTCTTTGGTTTCGATTTTTTTTTCTTATAAAATAACTTCTTTACGAAACTATTAACTTTTGATTACCAAACTGTGCGGTAATCGAATTTGAAATTTCGAAAGATATTATAAGTTAGTAATAAGTTTTACCGCAAAATCCATCCAACAATCTCCCTTACTCCATGTTTTCAAAGCTGCGATATTGTAAAAAAGTCTCTTCTGTTATTTCTCGCCTTAGATTTGGTCACTGTTCATGTCCTTCCCATTTAGCAAAACTTCATATTTTGATTCATCACTGTGCAAATGCGGCCTTGCAGAAGGTAATGTAATTCATATCCTTTTCTCTTGCCCTTTTTTTCAACTCCTTACCACTTTATGATATTATGTTATCCTTTAATGCTCCTCTTCCTTATAATTTATCATCTATTCTATCTCTTTCGAATAAATTTTATCGTAAATCTATTATTAAATTTATTTCATTTCACGATATTTGTTATATAATTATATTATCTGTTTCCTTACATTTTCCCCTATAACGCCCAACGCCCAATCCTTGCCCTAATCCAACAAAACTTCCCATATCTGTATAATCTGTGATTCCATTAACACGTGAAAATGGCAGCAGTAATTCTCAGTTTTGAAGAGAAGAGTAAATTGCCAGTTACAAAAATTAAGAAGAGAAGTTAGTAATAGGATACATTGTGAAACTAAAATTGGTGTTATATACCAATTACGAGCAATGGTGTTGAAAATACCATTATTTAATTAGGGCCCTCAAGCCCTTCATTGTGGAGGTATATAAGCTGCCAGTGAAGCGTTTTTGGATGTGTTCAATGTGTTTATTGTGAGTGATTTATATTTTAATATCCTTTTAAAGGACAGATAGATAATTTATATAATATGGTATGGTTTGCGTTTTTAATTTTGTTTATTTGACTTTTTTATTGTTGTAGAGTGAACGTGGGTTTATCAGTGGTGTTTTACGGTTTTGGCGACGTGGGACGTGGTATTAGGCTATGGCTATATGAGTTAGCAGTAGCTGTTATATTTTATCCGGGCTTGATATTATATGGATCAGGAGTCAAACTATTAAAAAAATATCCAGGTACCAGTATTTTATTATCGTCATGCTTAAACCATCATACATATACCAATCTAATCAAATCTGACAAATTTATTTAATCGATTATAATGTCAAACGTATAAAATGTAATATCCATTAGAAAAATAAATAATTATATTTTATACTATTTACGGTATACGGTATAAACGGATTGTACCTAAAACTTAACTGTCAATTTTCCGTTTCCATATTATTTTGTAACCGAACGGGTGAGTGAACGCATTTTGCAGATATGTAGTACCTCAGACGATTAGGCGGGATTTGTAAAGGAACAACTAATCTATTCTATTAGGCCGGAAGCTCCATAAATAATAAATCTACCATTATAACGATAAAGGTCACAAAGGCCAACCATGCCATTTTGACAATTGTATCTGTTTAGTTTTATTTTGAATGAGTAGGGGCTTTGGATCGGGTTGTGGAGCGTATATTCAAAGATATGTTAGGAAAGCAAGACTTGTATTTCTTCTTTTTAACAGACATAGCTTTGTTAATTTATTCTATATTTAATGGCTTGGGGTCATGGTAAGCACAGATAAAAATAATATGTACTTACATAGATATACAACAGTATGCAACACCTGTTGTTATATTAACTGGAAGTTAGTTGAAACGATTATTAAATTTATTATTAATTGATTATCTACTGTTTAGTGATACCAGGGAACGGGGATAAAGGTAGATTGTTGAATAATTGCTTTATTGCTTTCAAATCACAATCTTCTTAATATTTTTTTTTTATTTTCGGGAAGATAAATACAGCTCAAGGTTAGAAGAATAGTCGTATGGCAAGTGATAATAGTACGTTTTGTGAACCGTAATAGCCAAGTAGTTTAGCACAAGTGCGAGGCGGCATTATCGTCGTACCAGAGCAGGAACTGGGTTCCTGACTTTTGCTGCTTGCACATCAACGTTACAATACTCTTAGAGCAGAAATTGTTAGATTAGATATAGATTTTAGGGATGCGTGAGCGCAAAACACCGCGAATCCTTGCGGCCACGCGTACTTGATGTTCCGTAGAATAATATTTTAATTTTGAATTTGTTAAGTTTAATTACAATAATATAACTTTTATTTTAAGTTTAGTGTTATTTAAATATATTTATTAATAATAAAGTAGTTATTATTTTAATATAGTTTAAGTACAACGTTATAACATGTCAAACTGAGTTGACTATTTTTGAACTTATAGATCCTCAATTACAATTTGTCTTGCTTGGCAAATAAATATGGCAACCATTAGTTTCTGTGTGTTTTTTGCTCGGCGCCATTTTGCGGGATATTTCGAAGTTTTCTCAAATTTTTATCACATAAATGTACAAACGTCAGTACATCATACTACGACAAAAATAACTTTTTTTTCTAATTAATATTGAATTTTATAGGTTCCAATTTAAGTTTGAAAATCAGTTAATACATTTTGACTGATTTATGTGCTGTTTTTCATACAACAATCCATCAGCGTTATTGTGCTCTTTGAGTTTATAACGCTTTGATCTCGAATAACATTGACGAAGGAACGGTTAGTTATGAACTAGTGTTTGCCGTGCTCCTGATCCAACAACTAGTCCTTGTTCAAGTTCTACGTATGTAATGCGCCGATTCTCACAAATATTTACCTCTGTCCTCTTTAAAATCCAACCAACCTGTTAAAAACAGTTTCACAAGAACACGCAGACTCACCAAAGACGTGTCAGAAAATAGAATAGTTTATATTAATCATCGATATACAAAAAAAGTACTATTCAATTTTAACTATACACCGTATTGCCGCTTAAGGAATTCATTGCATTCAATCACTTGCATTCACGAAAATAGATTACTGACTGACAGTTATTATAGACATTATCTGCATAACTATAGCTGGGAAATCGGCCGCTAAGTGGCCGCCCTTCATATTGTGCAGTCTTTTGTTGCTGGCGGCCACCAAAGCTGGCGCCTACACCCCTCCAATTAGTCACATGGTTGGCCATATGAGAACGGTACAACTACATATTAAATTTACATATAAACTATGATTTGCTCTTCAACTTTCTACCTTCTCTTTGACTTAGACGTTTGACAACTGAAACGTTATTTTTATTATATGTAAAACACAATTTTTTGTTTATCATGTGTTGTCAAGAATAATACATATTTCACAGAAAATTTAAGGAAGATCCAAAACCAAATTTATCAAAAACTACAACCAACTTTTAAATGTAAATTAGGGATGACATGTATCAACAAGGTCAATGAAACCATGGTCTCAAATCCCGCCTGAGACGCGAAATATTTCATGTGTTCTTTCTTTCTTCATATTAATCAAATATTTTACAAAGAAAATTACAAATAATTTACCGGTAAATACTGATTATTTCTTTCACATCTAAAAAAATCTAAAAATCACCTATTTGACGAACATACCATCTAGGTTGACGCCTACTAACTGACTTATAAATTTCTTTCGTCGCCTTTCGTCCATCCTTTCTACGTGTGAAAACCAACTAAGCAATGCCTTTTTGATTTTTTTCACTATATGTTCTAAAACATACATATTTAAAATATATATACCGATAATATTTTTGACCATATTATCTAACCTTGCTTATATAACAATATTTCTTTATTATGTATTCGAAACATCAGTAAAAATGTAACGGTAACCTTTCGATTACAGGGCGGAAACTACATAAGAACATATACAACCATGCAACTGCATATCTATCTATCTTGAATGCATTTATTATAACACTAGCTGTTGCCCGCGACTTCGTCTGCGTAAATTTCGAGTTGAATGTTATTGATACACAAATCATATTAATATACGATTTTACCGATTAAAATATCTAGTGATTTATGAAAAAACTAACATGCGTAATGAAACTGATTTACACTTAAATATTTTTTCTGTTCTATTATATGTATAGATTAAGCGTGAAGAGGTAATAAACAAACAAACTTTCGCATTATCATATTATTTTGATAAAAACTGGTTTCGTTTCATCGTATTTTGGTTCCCTGTTCCATCTCACTGCCCACGAACATGCTAAACGTGGCCTTTGGGGTCTTATAACCTGTGGCTCTGTCTACACCGCAGGGATAAAGACGTTATCTTATGTATGTATTGTATCATGATGATGAATTGTCTTAGATTTTAAATTCCCCATGTAACTTATGTAAAGAATGGTGTACATTATAATTCGCAATATTATCATGCCTTGAGTTCATTAAAATGACGATAACTTTTTTTTTAATGAACCGATTTTGATGAAACAAAGTTTAGATATTATTCTGAGTTAAAACAAAGCAAATAGTGAAAGTTTCAAGCAAATCGGTCAGTACTTTCGGGAGAAAACGTGAACAAACATACAGACAGACAGACAGACAAAAAATTCCAAAAATTTTTTTTGCTTTCTAATAATCTATTTAAGTGCCCCTCTATCCATTTCAGTCAAAAATACTAAATGTACAGACAATAGTTATTTATTATACAAGAGTGGAAAGTTCCTTTTTAACGCGTGCTCGATTTGGATGACGAGCAAGCGAAGGATTCTAAAGTTGAATCACGAGCGCAGCGAGTGATTCTAAATTAGAATCCTGAGCGTCAGCGAGGGAAACAAACGAGCACAAGGTGAAAAATCTTTCCACTCGAGTGCAATACGTAACTTTTCATCCCACCTCAGCGAGGAAATGACAAAATGAAAAGAAAACAATTTATAATGACAAATATATTAAGCAATAAAACGTGAAAAACTAGAATGGCGCGAAGCACGCAAATAAAACAAAGAAACCAAGAAGGTTCCAAATTAAATTTTCACAATTTAAAAAGTTCTAATCATAAATTTGCACCATAGAGGTTACATTAAATAGGTTTAATGACGTTTTGAATTTACAATAATATTGAGTACTCATTATATGTGATGTTCTAAATTCAAATTTACTTTGCCGCTCAAGCGAATAAAATAGAATTTCCAGCCAGATTTCGAAGCGCAAAATTACACTTTCCGAGGTGGTGGGATGAAAAATATTTTTACTGTCTATATTATATTATAGACTAGCTTTCCGCCCGCGGCTTCGCCCGCGTTATATTCGAATTTCCCACAGGAAGGATATTTTTAACAATACTGCCATACAACCTTTCACCCCCTCCTTTCAACCTTTTACAACCCTTTTCTGCTTTAAAAGGTAGCCTCTGTCCTTTCTCAGCCTCTAGACTATCTGTGTACCAAATTTCATTTAAATCGGTTCAGTAGTTTTAACAATATTTCCATACAACCAATAATCCCTCCTTTCAACCTTTTACAACCCTTTACAACCTTTTTTGCATGAAAAAGTAGCCTATGTCCTTTCTCAGGCTCCAGACTATCTGTGTACCAAATTTCATTTAAATCGGTTCAGTAGTTTTGGTGTGAAAGCGGAACAGACAGACAGACAGACAGAGTTACTTTCGCATTTATAATATTAGTATGTATGTATGTAAGTATGGCACAAAACAATGAGCTTTTCCACAAATACTATTTTCACAGTACTTTTGATTAAAATTTCACCGTCTTCAATTTTCACAGATGACACTCCAGTTTTATTTATTTGAGTTCATTAAAATGACGATAACTTTTTTTTTAATGAACCGATTTTGATGAAACAAAGTTTAATATATTCTGAGTTAAAACAAAGCAAATAGTGAAAGTTTCAAGCAAATCGGTTCAGTACTTTCGGAGATAAACGTGAACATACATACAGACAGACAGACAGACAAAAAATTCCAAAAAAATTTTTTTTGCTTTCTAATAATCTATTTAAGTGCCCCTCTATCCATTTCAGTCAAAAATACTAAATGTACAGACAAAATATTTTTACTGTCTTATTATATGTATAGATTACAGTTACTAAAAATATTAAAAATAATGCGTAATAATAATATAGTTTGTATTGGATATTTATAATTTAACAGATATGTAGGATAATGTGACTTTATTTTATCTTTTAATTGAAGTTAGCTTCACTTTGAGTCAGGGTCAACTTCCAATTGGTACCTATTCAACAAGAGAAAAAAGTAGCCCTTGCAGATTCTTTTGCTTATTCTTTCCAAAATAAGGTCTCCAACCTTAGTTATGTAAATCGTAATTGACTGAAATAATCTCATCTTTTTCTCATATCCGTATAAAGAGTACAATCAGCAGCATATCAACTACGAACAGCTTTTATTACACAGGGAATGGAGATGGCGTCAAGATTAACATATAGACACAGACTTACACCCGCGCGCACTATCCTAAAAATCAAGTAACAGGGAATAATTTTGCATACCTACCTACTATACGTAGGTAGGTATGCAAAATCTATCAATACGTACAACATTAGCATATCAAATTCTGAACCTAATGGTCCAATGTTTAATAAATTAAACATCAGTCAGCTACGAGCGCCTGATTAGCATTAGTTTAGTGCAATGAGTCGAGGTCGTATCAATTCCGGTTGCTCAAATAAATGTATTTACATGCATCTGTATCAATTCAACACTTCAAAACTTACTGCAGTTAGTACAAATGAAACGCGTAATTAAATCTCACTGTAAAAATAAAATAACATCTAGCCAACTTATAATTATGATTATTTTTTGTGTAACTATGAAATATATTTTCAGGACTATGTCGTCTGTGGACAGCTTTAGGAATAGCGGGGCTCATTCTACTCCAAACAGCATTAATAGCAGTGCCAGTCTGGAATTTGAGCAGAAAACATTTAGCTGTCGCCTCATCTGCCACTGTGACATGTGAAATGGTGAGCTATGAGAGCATTATAATAATTTATATTATGTGAGATGACTTGACGTAACGAGATTAAATGGTGTCCACAGGAAACCTCCATTCTGTTCGGTCTTGATCTCCGTGTTATTCACACACCACGCAGGTGGTGTTGACGTTATCTGTTATTGTAGGCTAGGACAATCACTTTTCGTTTTATTTGGGAATTGCAGGGTTGATCATGATACCTTTGGGAGAGTGTGTCCTATGCAGTTTAATTGTCATGAAGTTTATAGCAAATCATATTCTCTAAAACTTTCCATAAATGATTAACGGATTTCTTAATCCGCTTTGGCATAAATGCCGTTATTATGCTTGTTAAAACATTTCTCAATTTCAAAAGTCTTAATCAACAAATGACAACAAAAGTGCGGCATCATATCCCGACTATAAAATGAGTTCTTGTTTCCTAGTTTTTTATAATAAATTCAAATCAAAAAAGAAACTATCCAAAATTTTTATGTTAATTAAATTTATACATTACTAGTGTCTGTAGTATACTTCATACTCATACCTTGATAAAGGTTACAATGAATATTACAAAGTTTTATCTCCGTTTGGCTAGCAACAAAAGCTTGGGTAGTAAACGCAAACGTGTTAAAATTTCAATAAAGGTCACCAACATAAAAGTTTAAAATGTTTGTCCCAATAACGGTATGCCCTACGGTCGACAAAGTCATACATACCCGCCCCTCTAACGAGTCCTTGTTGTCGTGTACTTTGAAAAGGTCTAACCGTTCTAATTTATGCAAAGTTTAAGTTGTAATCATTGTGAGAACCATGCTACGTAATAATGTTTGAGCTTTGAAGCGTTCTTGTGTCGCTAGCAATACGGGCGATTTCAATCGTGCAAACTTAAAACATGTTGAGGTGCGTTATACATGAAAATTTTAAAATTAGCGGACTACTCGAACAAGTATTATGATTTTTATGTTTCGCAATAAGCTCTTGTTATATAAATTTTATACATGTTACCTTCTCGTAAATTGAAGCTGCGCTAAACTATATAATTTTTCTTATTTCTAATTAACATTTTTTAAATTAATAGTAATTAATACAAATTCGATGTCAGTTTCAATTATGAACCAAGATGACATTAATATGAAGAAAATGCAATATCTATCAGTCTATATATACCAATTAGAGATCACCGTAATCTTAACATACAAGTTTTTGACTCTGCATCTGGTAATTAGCTATAGTCACCTTTTTATTTTTAAGTTCCTCCTGAGGAAAATGCATTAAGTTGCATACCCCGGCTGTGGCGAGCCGGCGGTTATGTGGGGCTCTCCTCCCAGAAGGGGGAGGCCTACCCACTAAAAACCTCAGGTATGACCTTCCTCAGGCATGTAGGGAGCCCCCGGGAACACCAAGCTACTTCCGGGAACCCCCAGTCTCCGCTCCCCCGCCGATACAGGGGAGCCCTCCTCTAGGAGGGCTACAATACTCCCCCGATCTCCACCACCGACGACGCCCCCCGGCCACGGAATTACCTCGCGCCCGCCGACGACCAGCGGCGGCGCCGCAGCTGTGCTACCGAGCCCAGCGCCGCTGCTTCATAGATGGATGCTACAGCCCTCCAACCTCCCTCGTCCGCCAGCATTGCCGCAAACAGTGCCGGCGGAGACAAATCTCGCCCGATCTCTGCGACCAAGACTCGGCGCTCGGAGGCCCACTCGGGGCACTCCGCCAGCGTATGCTGGGCCGAGTCGAGGTCGGATGCGCAATGGTGGCAATGTGTCGATCCCTCCCGTCCTATTCGACACAGATACTCACCGAAGCAGCCGTGCCCGGTAGAGTATCTGAGTCAATCGGTAGGGGACCTCCTCCTTCCCGTGGAACCAAGCTTCGAGCTGCGGGAGTATGGCACCGACGGCCCGCTGGCGCGCGCAGATCCGTAATTCGAGCTGTGCACGCCAGGCCGCCACAATAGCTATAGTCACCTAGCACATATATATAGTTCTTGTAAGAAGGACCACAGTATACATTGGGAATCTAACATAATATATAGAGTAAAAGTATCCTATAGAAATTATTTATTTCCGTTGAAAAAAACCACCCGCTTGTATGTTTTCGACTTCACAATTTTTTTATCCGTTATGTTTGAAAATACAATAACTCGTTTGCTGCAAACACGATTCAATACCAGATAGTGATAATGATGATGATGATGATAATGATGTTACGCCGTCTCAAAGTTTTTTTTATACCACGTTGGTGGCAAACAGGCCTACAGCCCGCCTGATGATAAGCGGTTACCGTAGCCTATGGACACTTGGCAACACCAGGAGTGTCATTCGCACATTGCCCGCCTTTAAAAACCTCCAAAAACCTCGGCAGGGAGCTCATTCCACAATCGAAGTGTACGCGGGAGGAAATTCCTCTGAAACCGCACGGTTTATCGCACCATTTAAGTTCCAAAGTGTAAGCATGCAATCCCTATCGATGGCGAGCGGTGCGATGATATAAAGTGGCTGCAGGCATCATATCGAATTAATTAAAATGAATAAACGAAATTGCCACATTGCGAATTTTGAATTTGTGTGAATTTACATGTACTTTTCAATATTGAAGTCACTTTAATGTATTAAAAAATCCACAAAATTCAAACTTTATTTCAACATTAATAATGATATCAAAATTACTTAAATCATTAACAGCATTTTTACAAAATTAAAACACAAATGTAGTGCTAAAATTTCTGATATATAATATAGAGATAAAAAATACTTTAATTTCTGATACATTATAATCAATGATTCAAAACCACATAAAATAAGATAATATTTATGTCAACGCATCCATATAAACGAAGAATCAGCAGCTTTCAAACTCCGCGCGCAATGCTACGTCGAACGTTACTCACCCACATTTATTTTATTCAAGTTTTTACTACCGTCAACTTTGTCAATATATACGTCATTCATACTCATCAACGAAATACGCAATACATTATAACCATTGTAAAGCAACATTAATAAAACTTTTCATCAAGAATTTCGGGTTTATTTTCCATACAAATAGACTCGCAAGTGTCTCGAATTGAAGACATAATTTGGCGACCGTGACAGGACTCGGAATTCGAAGAAAAATAACTACAAAAGAATACAGCGTCAGGACTATAGCAACAAAGCATTCAATTACAAAGACTTTGTCAACGCCACGCAGTGTTTATAGAATTCTTCCAAAAAAGCTAAGTGTCCATCCTTTACATCCATACATACACTATATTAATACCAAACTAAAAATTGATTCTACTTTGTGAAAGTAAAGTAAGTACGTAACTCAAATTTGCCTTGTCATTGTAGGTCATATTTAAGGTCGAGCATATTTGAATTAATTTTGCAATAAATCTTATGCAAATAGTTTTGAATACAACATCATGGCATTCAAAAGCTATTTATTTCTTTACGCATCAATATTTTGTTCTATAAATCTATAAACTTTTACTTTGCAAAATACATAGTTCATACACATATTACATTATACCCACCCACAACAAATATCGTTCAATTTAATTTAAAATTTTATTATATTCCTTAATATCGTATTTTTTTTTATAGTTTAAAAACAGTGCTACCAAGAATTTTCCCCAAAGAGAAAAATAATATTTTCCCTTACACACATAGTTAACATCTTTTGTGAATTGACATTTACCCATTTTTCTTCCGGCTATTCCAGGTGGTAACTAGAAGCATATTATTAACGTTCCGGTTTTTGATGTGCATTACCAAAATATTTCCTTGCTGAGACGCAGTAGTGAGGAGAGATAAATAGACAAGAATCACACCTAAAGTGCAGCTAAGTGGAAAAGTGTTTTTGCTTATTTTTTGATTTGTTTCTTTTTTGTCAAAAGTGAATTTAAGTTTTTATTTTAACATTGATATATATATTTAATATTTCTTGAAAATGTCTCAACCAACTGGAAGTGATGTGGATAAATCTGTAGCGAAATACAAAGAATTATGTTCTAAACGTAGTTCAATCAAAGGACAAATAACAAAATTTAAAAATTATTTGTCAAGTCTATCCTCAATACAATTAACTAGTCATGAACTTGCTAAATTAACTCTTAAATTAACGAAATTTGAGGGTTTATCTACAAACTTTGACTTACTTCAGACTGAGATTGAGGTTATTAACTCTCAAAATTTAGATCATGAACTGAATGAAAGAGATTCTATTGAACATGATATTATTTCATGCATGGCAACTGCCAAGGGTATTATCGATGAGGCTGCAATCCAGTCTGATGTACGTCGCAAGTCGTTGGCGCCTGATTTTTCGTGCCACCATCACGATGCTGATATTGTTGGATTTAAACTTCCTCAAATACAAATTTCAAAATTTGATGGAGCTTATTTCCGCTGGCTGGAGTTTCGCGATACGTTTCAAACTGTTGTGCATAAAAATGATCGTATTTCTGATATCCATAAATTTCATTATTTGATATCCTTTCTTGAAGGAGACGCATCACGGGTTATATCCAATCTCGAAGTGTCATCATTAAATTATAGAGAAGCTTGGTCACTTCTGTGTGAACGTTATGACAACAAAAGATTACTAATCAATCACCATTTGTCGGCTTTATTCAATATACAACCGACAAATTGTGAATCTGAACGATCCTTAAGGTATATTGTTGATCACGTGACAAAGAATTTGCGAGCATTGGCTAGTTTGGGTCAACCTACAGACAAGTGGGACATACTTATAATATTTATGGTTTCGTCCAAATTAGACAGCTCCACATTAATGAAATGGGAAGAATTACGCAATTCTTTCGATGACGTTCCCACATTAGTTCAGTTTCACAAATTTTTAACTGATCGTGCAGATGTTTTGGAGGCTTTAAATCGTAACAAGTATAACAGTAATTCTAGAACGCCGAAAAGCACTCCTCGGTCTAATCATCCATCTTATTCACAACATACAAATATACATTCCAATAACAAACATAGTACAAATGCAAATATTAAAGTTCCCTGTACTACAAAATCTTTCACTAGCACTAATAAGACAAACAGTAATAATAATACATCTAATATGCCCTATAAAATAACTTGCATTATTTGTTCAGAGCCACATCGAATCTTCGAATGTGAAACATTCAAAAATAAAAATGTTGATGAAAAGTTAGCTGATGTTAAAAGGTACAATCTCTGCTCCAATTGTTTACGTCAGGGACATGATGTATCTGTGTGTCGTTTAGGGCCATGTAGGGAATGCAAGCAACGACATAATACTTTATTACACAATAATACTACAAACTCATCAAATAAAACATCCTTATGTTCTACTACTTCATCTGAGATATTAGCAACCTTTTCAGATCAACATACTAGTCAAATTATTCTGTCTACTGCTCTAATTGAAGTTTTGAACCCGTCGACAAATCAAAAGGAAACAGTACGCGCCCTTCTTGACTGTGGTAGTCAATCTTCTTTCATCTCGACGAACCTGAAACAAAAATTACAATTAAAACTAAATAAAACACATGACATTAATATAATTGGCATAGGCAATAATTTATGTAGCAAAGTTGCAGAAAGCTGTAATATACAAATTAACTCATTAAATACACCGTATAATGTTACCTTATCCTGTTTGGTGCTTGACGAACTGACAGGTGAGATACCTAAAATTCCCATTAATATAAACAAATTAAAATTACCTTCTCATTTAGTATTAGCTGATCCAACCTTTGCCACCCCCGCAGCTGTTGATATTATTCTTGGTGCTGATATATTCTGGGATATTCTTGAGTCTCAACAATATTCATTGGGGGATAGAAATCCAAAATTAATCAAATCAAAATTAGGTTGGTTAGTCGCTGGTCCTATACATACCAGCTGTTCAAAATACATCCAATGCAACACTACCACAACCACACCAATTCAACCATACAATCCAAACAATGATTTCAATTTAGCCAAATTTTGGGAAACTGAAGAACTTCCACAAAGACACATTTTAAACCATAATGAAAAACTTTGCGAAGAACATTTTATTGCTAATACGAAACGCTTAAGTACAGGTAGATTCTCGGTCAGGCTACCATTGCTTGAAAATCCAGATTGTCTAGGAGACTCATATCAGCTAGCTAAAAAACGTTTACTCAGCCAAGAGAAACGATTTCGCAAAAATATTAATCTTAAGCAACAGTATACAGAGTTTATAAAAGAATATAAGCTATTAGGTCATCTTTCAGAACTTGATAGTCCAATCCCATTTCCTAATTATTTTTTACCGCATCATGCCGTATTTAAAGAAGATAGCGAATCTACGAAAATTCGAGTAGTATTTGACGGCTCGGCTCCATCTTCATCAGGTATTTCGTTAAATGATATCTTGTTAGTAGGCCCATCTATTCAAAACAATCTTTTCTCCATCTTAATAAGAGCAAGACATAACAAATATTTACTCACCGGCGATATTGAGAAAATGTATCGCCAGGTTGAAGTACATGAAGATGATCGAAACCTTCAATTGATTTTATGGCGAGACGATGAATCGCAACCTATTAGAACGTACAAGCTAAATACCGTCACTTACGGGACCGCAAGTGCGAGTTATTTAAGCACTCGTTGCTTACATGAAGTAGGAGAAGAATGTAATGATTCACTAATAAAATTTATAATACAAAACGATTTTTATGTAGATGATTTGATAACGACAACAAACAGTGAAATAGAATTACTTAAAATACAAAATGCAGTTACAGAATCGTTAAAATCAGCTCAGTTACCATTACGAAAATTCAAAAGTAATTTACCAAATTTTCACCAACATACAGATCAAAATACAAAAGATAAACTTATACTAAGCGAGTCTTCAAGCACTCTTGGTATAGGATGGGATTCTTCAAACGATACATTACATTTTCTTATCAAAGCTGAATCCAGCACTGATGATAGATGCACAAAACGATTTATAATGTCTAATGCATTCAAAATTTTTGACCCTTTAGGATTGCTCAGTCCATGCATCATAATACCAAAAATGCTTCTTCAAGAATTGTGGTTATTACAAATAGGATGGGATGAAACCGTTCCCCAAAATATTAAAGACTCGTGGAACGAATTTTCAAACAATTTGAATCATTTAAGTAACTTAGAAATACCAAGAAATGTTTTCTGTGATGAACCTGAATACACAGAGCTCCACATATTTAGCGATGCATCCCAATCTGCATTTGGTGCGTGTGTTTACGTTAAGTCCATTGATAAACATGATAACATTACGATTAACTTGCTATGTTCTAAATCTAAAGTAGCTCCTTTAAAAACAGTTACCATTCCTCGACTAGAGTTATGTGCAGCTCTTCTCGGTGCACGCTTAGCAAAATGTGTTTCTGAAGCCATTAAATACAAACCTTCACGTGTTATTCATTGGTGCGATTCAAGCATAGTTCTAGCGTGGATACATTGCTCACCTAGAAATTTAAAAACATTTGTGGCAAATCGTATCGGTGAAATTTTAGAAATTACTGACCCATCTTCATGGCGATATGTACCAACATCCGACAATCCAGCAGATCTGATTTCCAGAGGTGTAAATCCAACCCAGCTTTCATCACTGGATCTTTGGTGGCATGGACCTAAATATCTAACTTTGAATGAATCTCTATGGCCAACACTACAAAAGAAAGTTAGTATCAATGACTTACCTGAAGTTAAATCACATTCAGTTATTCTTAATACTTTTTCACCAATTATTAATTTTGATAATTATTCTTCATTTACCAGATTACAAAGAATATTCGCATACATTAAACGATTTATCTACAACATTAAAAATAAAACTACAAAACGAACTGGTAATTTAAATATTGAAGAACTAAAAGACTCTTTTAACAGTCTCTGTCAACAATCCTTTGCAAATGAACTTAATCTACTTAAACTAAACAAACCCTTACCTAATAACAGTAAAATTTTATCTTTGTCACCATTCTTAGATAATCAACATTTAATTAGAGTGGGCGGCAGGATTCAAACTTCTACTTACTCATACGACAAACGGCATCCTATTTTATTAGATTCCTCACATACACTAACAAAATTATTATTTCAACTAGAACACATTCGTCAAATTCATGCGGGACCACAGCTCTTATTAGCAACTGTAAGAGAAATAGTTTGGGCTTTAAATGGACGACGTCTAGCACGTCGCACAGTGAACAACTGTGTCACATGCAGACGTTTTCAAGGTAAAACATTATTTCCTAAAATGGGAAATTTACCTCCACAACGCGTCACACCAGACTATCCATTTCTATCTGTAGGCACAGATTTTGCAGGACCTTTCATGATTTTAAATAGAAAGGGTCGTGGTTCAAAGCTTATCAAATGTTACCTATGTATATTTGTGTGTATGCGCTTCAAATGCGTTCACCTAGAAGCAGTTGGTGGGCTATCTAAAGATGATTTCATGATGGCACTTCGTAGATTTTTAGCTCGCCGGGGCAAGCCAGTGGAGATATTCTCTGATAACGGCCGAAATTTCACTGCGGCAGCCAAAGAGTTAAGTTTATTTTTGAAATCTCAATCAAATTCACTTTTAAACTTAGCTGCACAAGAAGGCATTAAATTTAATTTTATACCCGCGTACTCACCTCACTTCGGCGGAATCTGGGAAGCCGGTATTAAGTCCGCAAAACATCACATCAAACGCGCATTAGGTAATAGCCATCCAACCTTTGAGGAATTGCAAACTTTATTTTCACAAGTAGAAGCAATACTAAACAGCCGACCCTTATTTCCCATGTCTTCCTCACCCAACGATCTTCAGCCTCTTACCCCAGGACACTTCATCATAGGAAGACCGTTGACATCATATCCAGAACAATCACTGCTTGATTTTGAGCCGTTTAAATTGAAACGTTACGAGCGATTAGAGAAAATTAGACAACAGTTTTGGCACCGGTGGCAGAAAGAGTATGTGTCAGAACTCCAGCAGCGCCAAAAGTGGACGAAGAATAACACAACCCTCAATGTTGGTGATTTAGTCCTCATAAAGGAAGATCATTTACCACCTCTCTGCTGGCGACTAGGTCGTGTAATTAAAACATATCCAGGATCAGATGGCATCACCCGCGTCGTAGATCTCAAAACTTCTTCGGGTATTATTCGTCGCTCTCTAGTTCGCTTATGCCCACTACCGAAGCCAGATGACATCGATGGTTGAAAGAAGAGTCATTCAACGGGCGGGAGTATGTCAACGCATCCATATAAACGAAGAATCAGCAACTTTCAAACTCCGCGCGCAATGCTACGTCGAACGTTACTCACCCACATTTATTTTATTCAAGTTTTTACTACCGTCAACTTTGTCAATATATACGTCATTCATACTCATCAACGAAATACGCAATACATTATAACCATTGTAAAGCAACATTAATAAAACTTTTCATCAAGAATTTCGGGTTTATTTTCCATACAAATAGACTCGCAAGTGTCTCGAATTGAAGACAATTTACAAATAACTAAATAAGAATTTCCTGAAAGCAAAACAAGTAATCGCTGAATAAAACAGATTATTTATTCTCTTACATACAATCGTCTCCATCGGAGGATGGTTAAATAAGATCTTCGAAGAAGAAGATCTTCGAAGATCTTCTAAGAAGAAGAAGAAGGTACACTTCTTTCCATCATCTTCAATGAAGAGCTCATATGGAGCTCAAACACTCTAAGTAACCAGTCGTTGGTTGACGCGTACATTGGATCCACCGCATCCGCCATGGTGAGGATTATGATCACTTCCCTCTGTTTGATGTCGTATATCTCTTTATATTTCTCTGGAAACTAGATGCTGAGATCCTTTCGGCAGTGTAATCCAAAGTTGCAAACCCACTCTCAAGGGAAATTGAATATTAAAGAAGCGACGCGGAATGAATAGATTACGAAAAATGGCACAATATGTTAAGTGCTAGTCATCACACTATACATGGGAGTTTTCAGGTTTTAGATTATTGGGTAGAAATGCGTAGCGTAGCAGATTCTCAAGTGGTCTCAGGGACTTAGATATTTCAGAAGGTACCTCTTCAACATCGCAAGTAGAATCAATGTTTGCCTTAAGTGTACCATAGCGTACCGCTAGGAAAGGACGGACATTTCGGGCAGTGTCCCGCTGTTAGTAATTATTTATTGGAATTTGTGATAGAAATCTATATACTCAACCACAGCAAAGCTGCCTCCTCGCCGAAGGCAACATTGTCTACTCGCGCAGCACTTTTCAGACTTCTCTTCACTTCACTTCCAGTATGGTGCTCAAGAATAGCCAAACTTTCTACGGGAGCTTTAAATTTTAATGCAGAAACATTATAGAAAAATGTTATTCTAGAAAAAGGTTTTAAGCAACTATAAGGTTATTACTATAGGGCTCATTATCATAACATACAAATAGGTAACGAATCGGATGGTATACGAGTGTAGTTTATCGAAATTAGTACTGATAATCACACGCCGAAGTATCCAGGTGTTATTTACTATCTGCCACAGCGCGACGAGGGTCTATCTGATTTATGAAACGTTTCATTTTCAGCCGCTTCGCCTATTACACGTTACCTATTACGTACGACCTACTTTTCTTGATCAACCCTGTTTGCTGTGCAATTTATTTAGCTTAGTTTTTACTAGTTACGCTGATTTGTGTGCTTGTTAGCTGAATTTTCGCAAACGGCTTGTAAACGACTGCGGTTTTTATCATAAAATGTTTTTGTTTTCTTTGGCCAGCAACAAACTATATTAGTATTACCTAGGTAAGCTTCTATGTAAAAACACCAATAGCTCTAACATAGATTCATATTATATTTAAGTATATAGTTTTATTCGGTTGCTTGCCTATTTGGAATACTGTATCTTCATCATGTAACTACTACTCTTATAACTTAACTATTAGGATGAACATTGACAGAAAACCATATACGTGTCGTCGACGGATAAGAATTCATCATGTTAATACTTAAGCTCCTGATTCCACGTTAGATACTTACTTGCTATCTTTCATTTAAACCAACGTGTCTGAGTACGCGTTAAAGTTTTATTAAAATACTTATTTCTTTTCCACTTATGCCTGGTGGATTAATATCCTCGACACGTGTAATAAGTCTGGAGATTTATACCTCCATATTAGTGTGGTAATAAATATTGTTGTTATGAGAAATAAACAAAATAGGTATAAAATCTGAATTTGGATTCTGTCATTTTTTTATAAATGCTCATTAAGTTTTGTCATTTTACCAGGTAAAAGGTAATGGGTTATCAAACATTTTTGTGATATTAAAAGGTACTATGTTGATAAAGAGTATCGAATCGTTATGATTGCATTTCAAAAAGTAAGTTTCTGTACAGGACTATTGATAGGTCCAATGAAACCACCGCTCTATTTCACAAAAAGAGATCTGGAGACCTATTTTTGAATTACGAATGCGACTTCGAAAGCACCGATGTGACTAATAATCACCGATTTTCTATAATTCGTATTTTTGAATATCACTTATGTGACTACCTTAGTCACGGATGTGATTTCATTACGAGTGCCCTCACCCACTCGTAATCAAGTCATACGTGTGGAATTGTTATCTGTGTTTTGTTTAGAGAAGATATTGACAAGAGTCTGAAGTTGATGTGTTGATTTTTCAGTCTATATATATATATATATGTACTGAAAAATCAACACATATTTATTTAATATGTATGTATATAATAACCACGATGGTTAAGCCGGCAATAACCGGCAGTGGCTACATTCTGCGTGGAGCCGAACTCTTACATTTATGTGTGTACTTTATCTACGTTGGCAGCTCTGCGATCGACTTTCAAAAATTGGATGTTTAGGAATCCCTGACCTCGAAGTCACCGCTGACTGTTTATTCGTACGAATTAAGCAGAAAGGGAAAGTATTCGATAAAATACTATCAGATTTATCCGCGAGATGAAAATAACACATAGAACTATATCGCGTATTTTAAAAGATAACATAGAGCTTGCAGTTTTATAAGAGGTCTGGTCATTACTTAACCGATAATTAAAAAAATAATAGGTTGGTACTTAAGCTGTACGCAAGATAAGGTCACAGAAAAAAAATGTTTACGTGTGATCAGATGAAGAAGATAATAAAAATGCTATTAAATTCTTACTGTAAGATATATCTGTAATTTACCAACACTCTAAACATAGCAGTGGCGACAACCGAAATGTCAAAAATATATATACCATAGTATGAAAGAAAAGAAAATGCAAGTATCATTTTTTCATATAGCTTAAATTAGCTATATAGCTATAATACATATGTATTGTATATACGCCATTCTGAAAGTCTCTTTAGTCTTAAACATTATAGTAAAGTTAGTAATTTATTTCTGAAATTTTAGTTATTGCAATCATTCTAATACATATTAATTTTATAACTAAAATTATCTCCACAAAGTGTAATGTCCAAATCATACTTATACAGATAAACCTAATTACGTATTTGTATCTGAATTGTTATGTTTATGTCTATACTAACCACGTTTATCAAGTCACATTTATTATTTGAATTACTCTGTAGTTTATAGTGATTATATAATGCAATATAGTACATTTAATATAATTTAATAAATTTAATTTATTAAAAAATATTATGGTTAATACCAATTTTTTGTGGGTTGATTGACTATTTTGTTTGTAAGAATAAAAATAAAAAGTTTCAGAGCCTTTTCAGATAGCAATGATATGTTTCTTTTTTTTCTTTAGGCATTTATATATGCTTCCCTGTATCGGCAGGGGAGCCGAATCGGAAAATCGGCTGGGGGTTCCCGGAAGTAGCTTGGCGTTCCCGGGGGCTCCCTACATGCCTGAGGAAGGCCATCCATTAGGTTTTTAGTGGGTAGGCCTCCCCCTTCTGGGGAGGAGAGCCCCACATAACCGCCGCCCGGGTCGCTACAGCCGGGGTATGCAACTTAATGCATTTTCCTCAACAAAATGCATTAAGTTGCATACCACGAACAAAAAAAAATAAAAATTACACAGTTAAAAAACCAGTCCAAAAACTTGTCAACATTCACAATACTTAGCATTACGTAACACGAACGATTTTTGTTACATCCCATATTCAAAGTTTATTATAATTGTTTTCGTGTAGGGCAGTATTCAAATCATTGCAAGAAAACAAACTGCAAAATGTGCAAAAAGAAACACTAGATATATTCTTAAGTAGTTTAAGTATATCATAACACGGCCAAGGTCCAGTCTTCGAATAACGGCAATGTATTTGCGCACGAGTGTGCACCCACCACAGGTACGTCCTGGTTTCGACTACTTTCATCAAGGTTTACAATGCATTTGAAAATATAATGTCACTAGCACTCTATTAGTTTCTAGTAATTCGTCGAGTTAATTGGCAAAATATCTAAATAGTTTAATGTATCTAGCAAAAATATTAATTAAAATTGTACAAGGCAAATTTAAAATATTATGAGTATAATTGAGCGTAAGGCTTATGACGATTTCCAAATAAGAAATACCCAAGCTGCGATGAACGTTGACATGTTGTCGTTGGCATAACCAATAATCCAAGACCGACGAACTTCAACGATTGGAAGACTTTGTAAACATAGGTAAACAGCGTACCGAGGAGAAGCTGATAGAACTTAAAAATGACTTGAGCAAGATTTGCGAAATTTGCTCAATTAAAAATTATGGATCCGATTGGTAATATTAAATGTTTGGAAAATTATTGATATATGAAGAAAAGCATGTTTTATTTTCAAGAGGGCCAAAAACTATCCCAAAATCATCATTCTGGACAGACATGTGGATTATGAACTCAAAACCTTAAGTTCATAATCCACAAGTCACACACGAACAATCTGGACAGTCAAAAGAATAACGTACTTTATACTTATAATCACCAAACTGTTTTCGTTGGTTTACTTTTTAACCCCAAACTGGACCTAGTGGTCTCAATTAGGCCAAAGTATGCTACAAACAGTATGATTAAGCTATCAAATTTTTGAAGCTTTGCATATTTACTACCAAGATTAGAGTCTCTGACATACATGTGAAATATTGCTTACTAATCTGCCAATAAGTCAAAGTATCTAAAACTCCTGCATATTAAAGTTTTATTTAAATTTCACACCAACTTATACTTATACTTAGTTGATGAATATATTCCCGAAACATGTATTGCAAGCCTGGAGATATACAATTTTGTGAAGAAAGTAATATGACAAGTTAGAAGCACGGAATTACTTGACATTAATACATGTATAGATCCCTAAAAAGATTAAACGACGTTGCCAATATTTTAACAAACTACATAGACGAAAAAAGAAACATTTTAAACAAATAGGTTAAAACAAACTTATAAAGTTTCTCCTTTCAGTTCCGTTTTGCTATGAAAATACATGCGGCAGCGGTGGCAATCGGCCCCCGGTGCTACGGAATTGCGCCCCTACCTTCCTTCGGACAGTATCTGTACTTCCTCTTCGCGCCCACCCTCATCTACAGGGACCATTATCCAAGGTAATGTATTAATTTAACCGCGTTACTTTGTCTATCAATCATATTATAACCTCGCGTAGCGTATAGGAAGTCACGAAGGCTCTATACTAGGGTCGCCTACGTAGGTACCACCATCTATCCTATTTTTAGTTTCGGTTTGTCGTGTAAAATAAACAGTAAAGTCACTGAGTAAGGTACATCTACATCTGTCTCAAATTACATATATTCTTGTGGAGCTGACAACTTTTATAAATATCGCAAGAACCACATGTATTATAGGCGACTATAGTCATTTCAACCGACAGACGCGTACTGTTGGATATAGACTTTCCTCAAGTATGAAGAGAAGTTATGGGCCATTTCACACAACGCTAGCCCAGTACTAGTTGGAATGGAGCACCAAAGCCTTATCTGTTAAATGTAAGGGTGTTCCACAAGCAGGTGAGGTTGACTTGTGTCCAGTCAAGTGTAATTTGGAACCACTTAAACTCTAAATTCGAACTTGTATAGCAATAAAAACGGAAACAAAAATACTATTCACTTTGCAGTACTAGTTAGTTGATTCTTTATAGATAAAATTAATGTAATGTTATTTATCTATAGGATTAGTGTACGTCACGAGTACGTGATCCATTTCCTAGAATTCTAGATCGTGTAGCCTAACTCAATTAATGTTATAATAAATACTTCTAGTTAGATGATATATTAATTTACTTTTGAAAGTATACTTTTATTTCCAAATCAGGAAAAATGTAGGTATGTATATGATATACATAAGTTATTATTACTAACACTATCAAACTAGCAAAGCTAGATAAAGGAGATATACGCCCCCAATATAGGAGAGGCATTTACCTTGGGACAGGCACGTTTTGAAAACAAATTACATATTCTTTAATAAATATGATAATAATATTCATCGTTATTACGTATGAGTGATTAATATAATAATAATACTATTTTGAATTTTGCTCTTGATATCTTTTGCAAGCCAAATTAAGGTCGGCTATTATTTACCGCGCACTGAGCCATGTTGGTTAGCCATATCAATCAATCAATTTGTGTATTGTACAACGACTCCTGTTGCGGGAAGAAGAATATGCGTCGCATTTTTAGAACAATACCGCAGTTTATATTATATTTGTTATACGTACATTTTTTTAAACTAAATTAAGTGAGTAATATAAAAATACATTGATAATTATGTTTAAGCTTTCTATAGCACTGTGGAAAATTAATTAAAAATTATTAAACAATACATAACTATTTTTATGGCGAGATTAATTTATTTGATTGACTACTAGTAAAAATATTGTAATTATATCAGGACTTAATTGTATTTTCTTTTCTCAAGAAATCAATTTTCTACGAAAGTGACGTTTCGTTATCAATAAACGAAATTGTTTCAATCTTTGATCTTTCGAAATTGCGCTCTGAAAGTAAAAAACAACCTTAATACCGAAAATATGCTTTGATATAGGAACCAGATAATTTGTTTACAAAATATATTTACAGACAGCGACCTCAAAAGCAGCTCATAACTTTCTCTGTGTTGGGACGTAAATATCTAATAGCTTTACCTACATGTGTTAAAATTAATGCGAATTCTGGAAAACGGCGTTAAAAAAATAGCTAATTGTACAGTAAAAATATAAGCTTATATAACTATTAACGTATCTATATGAGTATGTAAGATTCTAGAATAGATCCTGAATGTAGTGAAGGATTTAAACGTAGGAAACTGAGCTAAGTGAGGGTTTTGAAATATGTCTACCGAGGCTAAAATAATTTAAAGATATTTTCTGTTATCACAAGCAGTAGAACTCATTACAGACCTCTTTAACTTTAATAATTTTTAAAAAATAGATTTAATAATTAACAAAAGGAACACAAATTTGTTATATTTATTTATTCTAAACCAATGTCCAAGAAAACTGTAAAGATTCCTAAGTTGGAAGAAAAGCGCAGTTATTAACAGAAAATAAAAATAACACAATACGAGTATGTTGAAGAACATGGGTTCCAACACCGTCGGAATCGTTTTGTTTGAATTATTTTTATATTTAAACATTTAATAAAATAAAATACAAAATCACAAAAGCAATATTATTATATTTTATTCTCGCTTGTTAGTTCTAAATAGATGTAATGTTTGGCTAAGGTGTTTTAAGGACTCAGATTAATGATAATTTTATAATTCCTATTGGGTCACTACCATATGCATGTCTAATCGCTGGTTACCACTTCTCATAAATAAGTTCCTCGAGTTTTACAAAGATTTGACTCCATTCTAAACTCCAGTAATTTGAAATTAAAAATGAAAATTTAGATACGGTCTTTTCACTTCCATCCAATAATAATAAATCCATTATTATCGTATAACGTTTAATGTCGAACTCATTTCAGTATCAATTAAAAAAGAAAAATACATTTTGCGGTATGTCGGCATACAGAATATATTCGGTAAAACCATGCCTAAATATTACTAAGCAATGTCTAATTTTAGCCCTCTGTTTCTTACGAAACATACCGTAATTATTGAGCATAGCTTATATAGCTTTAGAAATTAACAACACTTGCGCATTCGTGTCTGCTGTCGACTATTGCTTCTTTGCGAACTTTATTGGCTGCGAATTGCGGAATCACGATACTACCCTAATAAATTTTGATTACGGCTACGATTGAATGTAATTAACTAACGTAATTACACTAAGGCTCATTGAAAATAGCTACTCAACCTTAATTTATGAGGAGATATATAAATAATCCGTCAGTATAAGCAGGACTTCACAGCTAGTAATTGCTAAATGAAATAGTATCATCCGCATCAAACCGCACAGCGTTATAACACTTTTAGGTCAGTCAGCGTGGATTAAGGTGGAGCGGCAGTACGGCTTCAATCCTGGCATGCTTCATGGATAACCTTTTTTTTTTTTGTTCCCCTGAGGAAACTGCATTAAACTGCATACGCCGGCTGCGGCGAGCCGGCGGTTATGTGGGGCTCTCCTCCCCAGAAGGCCTCCCCCTTCTGCCCACTAAAAACCTCAGGGATGGCCTTCCTCAGGAATGTAGGGAGCCCCCGGGAACGCCAAGTGACATCTAGGAACTCCCAGCCTCCGCTCCCCTGCGCATACAGCGGAGCCCTCCTTGGGGGAGGCTACACTACCTCCCCGATCTCCTTCACTGACGACGCCCCCCGGCCACGGGAGGGCCGTGGTCTCTCCCGGGTCGCCAGCGGGCGCGAGAATGTCGCGCCCTCGGATACCGCGACCCGCGCGGCGCCGCAGCTGTTCCACCGAGCCCGACGCCGCCTCCTTCGAGCGGGATCGGCCATCTCCCGACCCCGCTCGGCGGCCTCCTTCTGGAGCATCACTGCTTCACAGAAGGAGGCCACAGCCCTCCAACGTCCCTCGTCCGCCAGACAGATCTCGCCCGATCTCTGCGACCAAGACTCGGCGCTCGGAGGTCCACGCGGGGCACTCCGCCAGCGTGTGCTGGGCCGAGTCGAAGTCAGATGTGTCAGTGGTGGCAATGTGTCGATACCTCCCGTCCTATTCGACACAGATACTCACCGAAGCAGCCGTGCCCGGTGAGTATCTGAGTCAATCGGTAGGTGACCTCCTCCTTCCCGTAGAGCCAAGCTTCGAGGTGCGGGAGTACGGCACCGACGGCCCGCTGGCGCGCGCAGATCCGTCATTCGAGCTGCGCACGCCAGGCCGCCACAATCCGTCGGTGCCACTCCCGCTTAGGCACTTCCTGCATAGGTTCCGAGGCGCTCCCCCAGTCGCTCCCCCGGCCGACACGCCGCGATGCATACATCGCCGCGTACATGTCGGCCAGGATGTCGGATGGGGGGGAGCGTCCAATAACCGTCGCCGCCTAGTACGAGATGGTACGGTAGCCTCGTACGATCCGTATGACCATTATCCGCTGCAGGCAGAGCTCTGCAGCGGGGGGACCTCACGCAGTGTCGCGACCACACGGGGGCCCCATACATGACCACGGAGCGCACGACACCGAACGGCGGCGAACTACATCCCTCGGTCCCCCGAGATTGGGCCGATGCAATGCGCCCACCACTCACCACCACCACCACTCGGCTCGGGGGACCAACCGCACGAAATGCTCCTCGAAGCTCCAGCGGCGGTCCAGGGTAAGGTCAAGGTACTTGATGTACGGCCCCACCGGGACCACCGCGTCACCCACCCGGATCCGGCAGCTGGGTGGTTCCCGGAAGGCCTCGGAAGGCCGTGGAACCATAGCGCCTCGGTTTTGTGAGGCGCTATTTGTAAACCCAGCTGGCGGATCGCCCGCACGACACATACCACCCCAAGCTCGGCAAGCCTGAGCACCGGCCAGAAGTCGGCCCCAGTCGTCACGACGAGAGTGTCGTCAGCGTAGCAGACCACACTCACGCCGCAAGGAAGACTGGTGAGAAGAACCGCGTCGTATGCGAGGTTCTATAGCAGGGGTCCCAACACCGAACCCTGCGGAACGCCGCACTCGACCCTCCTCGACGTTTCCGTCCCGTCCCGTCCCATCACGCCGATCGTCCTGTCGCGCAGATAGTCTCCGACCACGGCCCGCAGGTAGGGAGGCAGATCGTGGTGTACGAGCGCCTCCCTAATGGCCTGCCAGGGGAGGGTACCGAAGGCATTGACTATGTCTAACGACACCGCCAAAGCCACCCCCCCCCCCCCCAACCCGATCGGACTGCGGACTCCGACAGGGAACGAACACGCTGGACGGCGTCCAGCGTTGATCGCGTCCGTCGGAATCCAAATCGGCAGTCCAATAGGTCGGGACCCACGCGCGACAGGTGCTCGCTGATATTGAACTATATATTGATATACATCAATATATAGTTCAGCCGCCACGCTATCCCAGATGAGGCCTAAGATTGAGATTACAGTTTCTCCTGTTTCATTTCGAATTTCGGAAATCGTATTTTCCGCAGCTCAATATTTTATGTTTCAGCTATAAACTTAAATAAACTTAAATTTTATTTAAACACGAATGCCTCTGCCTCTGTATTGGTACTGAAAACAGAATTATCAAAATACAATAGACTTGCTTAATTCTTCAGCACAAACTTTATATTGACCCGTCACTTTTGAAATAATGAAGTATTGTAGTAAAAATAAACTACAAGTCAAGCCAAACAGCACCAGGCAATGCTGATATATATTTTTATTACTTATGAAGTCTTTACTTTCCATCTCTAAAACGCTTAAGTATTTTCTATCTTCAAGGTCACTATAGATTTACAAAAACGCTTTTGTAATATCAGCGATTATACCAATAGCACCTTGACGAAATCGATATTTTGAGATTTCGTTAAAATTAATACCTTTATCAAGACTAAATTGAAAGATTTGTTATTTTTGTAATTTGCGGAAGCGTTGAAGATTGGCAAAAATTTTGTCATAAGACGTAAGTTAAGCCTCTTTAATAACTGCATCATAAGATAAATAATAAGTAGGTACCTATTAAATATAGCCATTAAATTAAATTCAATATTTTCCAAGTTTTCATAATTAATCTTCCATGCTAAAATACTTCATACTTGTCTTCCTTATTTATAATATCTAGCCGTTAGTTTTGCGCTGTATGTTTCTCTACATTACCTATTACTCGTAACAAAACAGCAAAATCTGCTTCTATAAGTAATTCTGTTTCTATGTTTTCAGTACCTTTGTCTGTCCTATATTATTTGTACATGGAATATCACGGCAAATTCCATTCTGAACTAATGCATGAAAATTATGAAATCAAAACAAATCTTCTAAACTGTACTGTGACATTATATACATCGATAAGAATGAATGAAGAATAAGAATAAAAACAGAGGAGCCGTTTTTATTCTTATTTTTTCGAATAATAATTTAATAAGTAACGTCTACTTACAGGTTTTAGTCCTATAACTTTAAAACTGAATTTTTGATCTATAGGCGTTGTGCTCCTGTATCAAATAGCACTCTCACGTTTGTTTCTGTGACATAATTTGTTGTAGTGATTCACAAGATTGAAGTAACGATACCGGTTGAGGTTGTATGGCGTTGTTGTTGACAATGTCATTATTGTTGGAAGGCACTACTGAAGTATGTTCATCAGCTTTTCCTGCCTAAATCCACGAATTCCAAAAATATTCAAGCTCCAATAATAATATCTCCGATCCGATTTATTATTTTCCCAAAGTTTAATTATATAATAATTTCATTACATTTTCTTGTGGAAATATGTCATAAGTTTGTTTTCTCCCTTAAGCAAAATAATATTTTTATAACGAATAATACTATTTTGAACCACACATCAATCATTGAATCTCGAATATAGTATGGGATTTAATTGTAGAATCCTGAGCGCAGAAACGGACCCAAAGTATTTCGCCCAAGGGAAAATAATTCTGAAAACTAATATTGCTCTCTAATTATCATCCACCGTATAATCACTTATATTTATATATAATTACAATAAATTACCTTACAATATTCCTTAATCAAAAGTTAATAACTAAAAACCAATATGAATATGTGAAATATATGAGCAGTTTCGCATTTATTATTTTAAAGAAGAAAGTAAATCCACTTTCTTTTTATAGGGGGCACGGGTTTGTAATATTCATACAAATTGGCATTCGACGTATTTGGTCTCAATAATGTTATTCTTATATTTTTTAAATATTCATGTTTCAAATTTAAGTTTGTTCACACTGTGAGACCAAAATATACCTACTTTGTTCGTACTTAACTGCAAATTCAAGTATGTATGTACAAATTTCAAAACTGCTAAAGACGTTTGGTATATATTGCAAATAATACAAAAGTTTTTCGAAAAATCTTTTGCCGATCAAAAATAAAATCTCACTCGCACAGTTGATTCTCTTTCCTTTACTTAATTATGGTGACGCTGCGCTGATTTTAATGTGATACTTATAAACATATTACCAAGGTTTCTAAATGGCAAATTGAATAATATGGCCAACATTATGCCATTTGCTGTTTGCGATTGGAAATTCGACTATGTCTCTCCGTTATATACCGTTCTCAACTTCAAGAGTTACCAATTTAGGTACTCATCGAAGAGCCTGTCATATTTTGTCCCTACTTTACACAATCCTCCACAATCTAAATACTCCAGTCAACTTTAAGAAATGGTTTGAATATAGTTCATCTGGAAACATCCAGAACCTACGATCCTCTAAGAACCTACCTCTGTATCCTCTCCACCCTCCTCGTATTGTTTTAAATCTTATATTAATAAATAGTTGTGTAAATCTTTGTCCGAGTCTATATAGCACGCACCAAGATAGGCATCGCTTAAAAATAAACTGAAACTTATTTCCTTGAACTAGAGTATAGTACACAGCTTCAGACTTATATTTCTATATTATGATATATACATAACAAATTAAAAATATATAAGTTTATTTCATACGTGCATATATGTTGTCTGTTAGAATTCTATTGTTTTGCACTTCCCATCCTGCTATATATATTAATACTTTTAAATTGATATTTTAACAAAAGGCCGCCTTTTGTGTTTTTGTATCTTTTTCAAAATTGTTAACTAAATTATACTTTGTGCAATAAAGTATTTATACGGTCATTCACACAATCTATAATTTCCGAATAAAAATTAAATGTATATCTATTTATATAAGTATCTGAGATTAAATCTTCATATTAAATTATTTCAGAACTAAGAAAATACGATGGGGGTTCGTGCTCTTTAACTTCATGGAGGTTGCTGCCATAGTTTTCTATAACAGCTTTTTATGGGAGCGCTTCATTCTGCCTTACTGGTCCGATTATGGAAAACAGCCCACGGTGAGTGTGCATATTTAATATTGGTGATGGATGACACGCGTTTTATTTTTCTTAACCATACTATATTAAACGTTTAACTAAAATATATTTTTAGCTATATTAGGCTCAAACTTCAAATTTTATTTCCCATCAATTTAACTCTTGCGTTCATTCGCGAAAGTTAACGCTAATCCTTACATTTACACTAACAATATATCGGTATAAATTAAGAAGTTAATATTTCCATTAATCGTAAATCTAATACCTATTTCATAAAATGATCAAAAACAAATTCGGTAAAATCGGTTATTCCACTTTGCGGTCCTGGGTAATATGTGAGAACCTGGGATAACGGTTGTTGAGAATGACTGTCACTAATAGCATTCAGCAAAATCTGCTCCAAAAAGGCGTAGGTGGTACGATTATTTTGATTGAGCTCGTCAAAATAACAGCTTTCCTCGAAATTAATAGTCAAATTAACACTTCCGAATAATTTAATTAAACGATTATATTGAAGTATTTCGTTGAGAATTGTTGCGATTCAGAGGAGTGTCATTAAAACTAAGCTTCTGATCTAACCAAATTAGCCAATTGTGATGCTGAGGGAAAAACCTGAATATTTAAACAAAGATTAAAATTAACAGTTTAATTATTCGCTAATGATAAAACTTTAAATTTGCGTCACTATGACAGCGTAGATAATTATGACTCTTAATTCTTAGAGTAATTCTTAGACTTTCTTAAAACAATAGGTTTGTCAAAAGTTTTGAGACCCAATCGCTGCCTTCACATTGATATCGTCGTATTACACACGTAAAACATAAATCTTTGCCCTATCATGGGTTTGTTAATTTATCAATATTGTGCGTGGGATGGAGAACCCATCGCATTATGAATGCGTGACACATAATTGGACCACCTTTGAACAAGTTGAGTGTCCCTCATACCTGCTACGTAATTGTGTTACATTTTGGTAATGAAACCGAATAAATCTGATATACTGAATACAATTCTACCCACAGTTGGTAATTTGACTACGTCATGTACAAGAATAGTCACACAAAAGCCATAAGAAAACAATTCTCATACTAGAGAGATAACTCTTGCTCCGAATATACTCTATACTAACTAAATAAACTATAATCAGAGCATGAATTAATAGCTTTTCCCCATTATCAAACAATCTACTGTCCATATTAAATACAAGAACAGTTAATAATAGTAACTATACTAAAATATTTGTGGATGATAAAAACGTGAGTAGTGACTTATTAAAACAAATAAAATAGAACAATTTGTGAAATTATAATTATAGTAGTTATAAATTTATTAAATTATAATTATTAAATGGACCGAATTACCATCTCACTATATATACGGATGTGTATTCTGAAGGCCCAATTTTTAACAAACTAAAATACTAAGTAGCTTACAATTGTTTAATAAATCAAAACAATAATATTAATTTGAACTTGCTACCGCCCCATGTATTAGATGACGTTACCATTCAATTCTCTGATTCAATCTAAAACTTGAATAATAATCAATAACACACACTTATCGTAACGTGCTCATGTCTCACTTCACTTACTGAAAAGTTTACAACCCTTTCCATCATTTAAGACCAGAATATGGGCTATATTAGCCGAAGGACTATATCCCATCTTCGATAATTCGTATAAAATGCAGCCAGCAATCCTATCGTTGGCCAGAAATAATATATTTGATATACATGATAATTTATTAATGTCAATAATATGATTTTATCCATATATGATACTAAATGATGCCCGCGACTTTTTCAGCGCAGGATTAGTCTTTTAAGTAGCTTATATTAGCATGGCGTCTTTATAAATTGTAATCTATATGTTATTCAGATGAATAAGCTATGGTTTTTTTTAAATTTCATTCAAATGTATTCAGTAGTTTTTACGTGAAAAAGTAACAAACATCCATATTTACAAACTTTCGCATTTATAATATTAGTAGGGGTATGTAAAATTCAATCGAAAAGTGCGACGCACTTTTTTCTGTATAACCCAAAAAGATTTATTAAAATTGATTAATGTTTGTCTAAATGAGAGTGTTTCATTTGACACCATAATTTTTGCCTTTAGAGTAATCAAAATTTGCATAGCATTTTCCAATAGGTTTTTACGAAAATTGCTTAGCACTCAAACGGTTAATGTATTTTTCTTATTACAATGATTGTTTGAGATGCGCTATGCTTATTAGTTACAGAGTCAATAGTTACGTTTAGATTGTCATGATTATTAAATTTTTTTTTCAATTCATTATAATATGTTGGGGTTAAGAATAGAGAGTATAAGAATATTATTAATATAAATGTGACGAAAATAAAAGGACCCAGAATGTTTCCTTGCGGAACTCCAAAGTTGACAAGTGATGCCTCGCTAGTAACATTACTGACCTTAAGTGACTGATAGCCAGCAGTGAGATAATTCCAAAGCCATTTTAGTGAGGTTCCTTTGAAACTGAGATATTTGAGTGTTTTTAAAAAACAAAGTTATCCAAAATAATGCGCAACATACTCGTATTTTCTTGTTTTAATTTTGCCTAAGTATTGATAAACCTAAAAACACAAGTACTCTATAAGTGTACCCCCATTTCTGATTACTGACAAAGAAATATGTTATTATATATATAGTTATATATGAAGTTACACATATTTTGGATAGAAATAGAAAAAAATATCTGTGTATTTAATTTAATATTCTCTTCGTTAATACAATAATTAATAGGGAACCAATAACGCATTTAGTAAAACTGAAAAATTAGATAAACTATCAATTAACATTTCCATTTAATTGTTAAGTAATAAAGAATTTGGTATACTATATAGATAAATGGCTATAGCTGTGGCTATAAGCATTGACTGGTTTTAACTTTGTTTCCATTTTCAGTCCTGTAAATACAAACACAACAAAGCCAGTTTGACACTTGATATGTTTCACTTTTCTAAGTTTAAATAGTGTAAAAATTTAACGTTTGTAATGTGTGGGTATGTAATATGAGTTAAAGTTAGAAATAAAAAACAATACTTCACCAGTTTTGTCGAACATATTACTGTACGATCAACAATTTATTATTCGTGTAAATTGCTTTGATTATATAACAGTATATTTATACGTCTGTTAAATTGACGTATAATTATAGAGCTGCGAGCTTTAAAATCAACGAATTATTATAGGTCTTATAGTTGATTCTAAATTTATATATTGAGCCTATATGTTGAGGAATAATAAAACAGAATAAGATCCGCAGCTTACACTACGTTGAAAATCCGACAGCTGATAGATATATTGATATAGCGAGACTAGTCTGTTTCAAAACAGTCAAGAATAAAGGACATTGATGATGATTGAGAGAAGATATTAAAAATAATTATTCTCAAAATGATATTATTTTTACTTTTCATTCATCTCTTATCATTATTTTGCAAATAATGTTTTGTGGTTTTTATAAAACTCGTGTAATTGAGAAAATTTTGAAGAATTGAGAATATTTCATATTTTAACTTACCGCAAGCAAGAAAACTTAGGTACATTAACGAAATTACCATTATTGAGCACTTTTATCGTTCCTCAAAAATTAACAAACGCAAGTTACACGACTTTATCCTTAAAAAATATGACACTGATGGCCAGAGTTGCGTCATAGTTGAGTTGGTTAGGTTGTCCTCTATTTTGTTGTCATTCGTTTGCGTCAACATTATATTATAATATAAAAAAATACTAATTCTAATGTAGCAATCCCTGGTCAAACAACCAAAAAGTTAATGTCCGTTATTCTCAATTGATTTACATATATTGAGAAACAATCTATAGTACCTAAACTTTGCTCATGTTCCACACCGAACGTGAGCACGCCACTCTAGCCAGTCGCACTGAAGCCCGTATTACAGAATAAGACTCAAACTTAAATCTCTGCTTGAGTACCAGTTAGAAAGGAGTGGAGCTATGCGGGTTCAATGTCATATATAGAGATCGAATAATCGGATGCATATTTACCTAAAGTTAATTTTTGGCTCACAAATTATGGAAGCGGCTTTTTAAAATACATTTTGTTAAATAAAAATCCCGGGAAAATACGGGACTGCAAATTTAACGTAGTGATATTGTTTGAAAATTACTAAATTAGCACGTGGTATATATTTTCAAAAGGCCGAGACTCCGGGTTCATTTATACAACTATGCATACGTATTTACATGAAGTTTAGTTTCAGTTTCCCGTGCGATTTATGAATGTACGATTTATTACATGAAGAGTGTTATACGAAAGTAAAGAGCTAGTTTGACTAAAACAATAATCAATTAAATAATTGAATAAAAAAACAGAAATAGTGCCCGGGCGTAAGTGTGGTCTAGTATCTCACTCTGAGTTAACTTCCGATTTAATGAGTGTGAGTGAGAGGGCAGTAGGATATTATAAGCTCACATTTGTACGCTTCAGAGAAGGTTGTTTATGGCATGTACTTAAAGTATTAAAATTAAATTGTATCTTGAAATTATATGCTATAAAGTTTTGTATTTACTTATTGTTTTATTTAACACTCGACTTTCTTCCTCTAAAACTCTATATACCTACTCACAAATCACACGGGGAACTGAAACTAACCTTCATGTAACGTCGTTTTTAAGCTCATATTACCGACTAGTTTTGCATTACCAAAATGTTCTACAGTACCGGAATTCCAGGATTTTTATTAATGAAAATAAAATAAAAAGACAGTTCCACACTTTATCAAAAACTAAATTAGGTAAATAAATAAACATCCGGCTATCCAATTCCGCAATCCCGGGATTTTTATTTGACAAAACAATAAAAAGCCGTTTCCATAATTGTCTTAAACTAACTTTAGGTACATATGCATCCGATTATCCGATCTCTAGTCATATATAACGTTTTATCATTAAAAATTCTGCCAATACTGTTATATTTATGTCACGTCGAACCTATCCGATAACGCAAAATACCTATTATATAACGTCAACGGCTCAAATTCGTAGCCCGTAGTCATACCGTAGACATACAAAAATGTTCTACATTCAAGGCCGTAGACTAAACAGTATTATGCCGGGTTCCTATATTCATAAACGAGTCGTTTTTGCAACGGACAGTTAAAATTTTACATTTGTTGTATGGAAAATATGTCAGAATTTAACTGTCCGTAGCAAAAACGATTCGTTTTTTAATCCACTGACTACGCTACTGGCTACGGCTAGACAACACCTTATCTGCAAAATACAACTATGAAATTACTTCCGCGTACTGCCAGAATAAATTTATACTCTAAGCGTGCCGCCATTATGTTAGCCATGAATGTTAAGTACGTCAATTACCTAACTATAGTCTTCTGTTAACTATTCTCCCCGACCTAGTCCCTACACTTAAAAGTATACAATCTAACTTAATTCCAACAGTTGTACAGTGTTATATAAAAATAACAAACTAAATTTTGAGTTAAATATTTTATATTCACAGATGCATACAAAATGTCAAATTTGTTAATAGCCTTTTTCTTATTGTCCTTTTCCTATTTCTTTATTATCAGTTACCTATTTTACTAATAATACTCATTACGTTTTATTAATTTAACATATACTATTGCCTTTTTAATATATTATTATTTTTTTACTTCGCACAGATCGAGGCAAGCTTCGTGGTCCGGGGCATGTTTGCCTGCATCCTGCCCGGCGTGATCTCTTTCCTATGCGGCTTCTACTGCTTACTTCACGCGTGGCTCAACGCGTTTGCTGAAATGCTCACATTTGGTGACAAACTCTTCTACGAGGTTTCTTAAATTTTATATTCAGACGTATATTTACGACTGTACTCACAAAGGGTTAGGCAGGAATATGAAGAACACCTACATATCGTCAAATTTTATAAATCCCTGTGTAATAGCGGTGGACCTATTTCTGTCACTGTGTACATATTGCGTAATATTAATTTTCAAAACATTGATAATACACAATTTGAGAATAATGTAGAAATTTTGTAATACTAATTATGTAATGGGAGCGTTGGTAGCGCTGTCACTGGTCCTTTTCCTTTTTTAAAAGTCAAAGGTATGTGTATCTTGTTTGTGTTTTTTTTCCTTAGGACTGGTGGACGACGTCACAGTTCTCAAAATACTATCGTGCGTGGAACCGCGTAGTGCACGCGTGGCTCAGGGACCATATCTATAAGCCACTGGCGCCGCACACAGGCCGGGTTTTCGCCACGCTGATGGTGTTCTTAGTAAGTTCAAGCTCCGGATACAATTCACCCAACTATTTTGGAGTTTTAAGGTGGTACATTTAAGTTTCAACGTCTAGACAAGCTTGAATATCTATTAATAATGTAAAAATACGTAACACTTTCAAACTATGGAAATATGCGAGAATGTACACAGATACTTTACTTATCTAATACACTGAATAATTTCTTTCAATGTCTCTTTAATGTTAATTCTTTCAATGTTTCTTTAGCGTATGATTTCCAAGTTAGAGTTTTGTGTTAATCTGTGTATGACAGATTTTCCTCTCACCAAAATCGGTGACATAATTCCTATAAATGTGAATAGACTTTATATGAATTCCTATAAATGTGAATAGGTGAATAGACTTTATATTTTTTATATTTATAGACTTAAATTGTCAATATTGAGCTATCTAAATATATTACTTGTATACTACTCTCTTCATAAGTGAGATTTTAAGTATTAAACGAAAATTTGTATCAATTTCCCATATCCCAGTTACTCGTTTAGCCAATTACTCGTGTAATATCTTCAGAAACACTATAAAAAGGAATATTGTCTTATTTGTTCATTTGACGTCTTACGTAGGGCCTAATGGAGTAGCATCCTACACAATCACTAATTAGCCATCGTACTCCGGCCACTACCAACGAACATAATTGATAACAGTCTCCATTTATTAATGTCACGCCGAGATAAAACAGTATCTATAACGTCTTATTAATTTTCTTGAAGAATATGGAAACTTTATGAATTAATTACAAGCGACAAGTTTGATATAGATACCTTATATAACTACGTTATATTACTAGTATATTAATAAGCATCCTACGATATTGAAATATAACCATGTTCCTACAATAATGGGAATAAAAATTCAACAATCTAACTAATCTTTTTTTAACATAGACCTTTTCAGGCACTAATGAATACAATATTTAATTGCAACTACGAGTACATGGCGTAAGAGAATTAAATCAATATTAGTAGTATTTTCCAAGTTTACTTTCTTCTTATAGGTAGAACTACCTAGTTTACTTCCGACCTCACATGAAGTTCGTGACAATATCTTATCAGATCAGTTTTCAAATAGTTACCTTTCAAATAGTTAACAATTCCCAGTCATAATCTGCCGAAACCTATTGAAATATTTTTACTAAGTAACAAAAGGTGAATGTTAAATATGGACGCTCATATTGTTATTGTAAGTTAATATGTTATATTTTGAGACTACATGCAGTTACCGCTTTTTATGTAAAATATTTCAAAATATTCTACAAACACAATAACCAATATACGAAATAAATTCTATAATTCATAAATAGATTTTACAGACTTAGTCCGACAGCTGGTACCTCATTTTATTGTATTTATATAAATAAATCAAACTAACAACTATAACGCACAAACAAAATAAAGTAACTTCACATAAATACTCGCAAACAAAACATGACCAACAGACTAAAATTCCCTTCTACCTTTTCTTTTAAACATTATGGTCAAAATGTAATTGAATTAAAAAAAAATTGCAAACATGTTTTGATGCAAAATTAGAGTACCATGTACTATGTATGTGAACATTTGCACACCGATATGAGACTTATCATAAACCTCAAAAATAATTCGAATCGGATTATTTTTTATATTCCCATTAAAATATTCTTTTTATGTACTGATTTAAAAATTATTTAGATATATAAATTTAAAATCATCAACATCGTTTTGGTTGTACTGTACGGGGTGGTACTGAATGACCACACTTACCGGATATTATAAATCATATTACTATAATTATTCGTTATTAGAATTGTCAAATTCCAAACAATGACAACAAATCAAAACGATAGCGATTGCCGACATAAGCTAATCACAACGGCCATTAAAATACATTTTTTTTTTCATTACGTGCTTAGTTAATCTTTCTTTTTTGAAGGTATCATCAATAGCACACGAAGTGATATTGGCGCTGTCATTTGGATTTTTCTACCCAGTCCTGCTTATGCAGTTCGGAGTGTGCGGACTGCTGATGTTGCCAATTACAGCTACCAGCGGTCGCCGTTACCCTAACACTTTCAACTTTGTTATGTGGTTGTCGTTCTTCTTCGGAAATGGTGAGTTTTCACAAATTATATTTATTTATCGACAAAGCCCTAAATTACTTACTTCCAATTATTATGGCAAAAATGTCCTTGATTAATAGTTTCGAAGCGGAAAAACTCAGCATTATAATAGTCACATGATGGACCATCGAAGTGTAAAGATCACGTCTGGCGGTGATTATCTTTTGGTTGATATGTAGATCAATAATATGTTTATTATTTTCAAATATTTGGGAATGACGTGCGCAGCTAAAAATCCTATCCATGGGATTAATAGAAACACACATAATAAAAATAGCAAGCGAAGTAACATAATGCAATTATAAAAAAAAAATTCTTTTCAATGAAACCATTTTAATTTTTATTATATTATACCCTTTTCAGGCATTCTCTGGAGTCTCTACCCAATGGAATATTTTGCGCGCAAAAATTGCCCGCCTTCGGAGTACGACAGTTTTTTCGTTCCCAAATCTTGGTCATGTCCGAGTATAGTGCTGAAACCGAATTGGACATTCCATAATCCACTTGACATATTAAGTTATTAGTATTTCATATTAGATCATTTATAAGCTAACATTATCTGTGCAATTTAAGTAAAATAACAATTTCTTGTGATAGTGTTACATAATACTATGACTAAAATAAGTTCGACAAAACGAGAAAAAATATACCGTTACCAATTCTGTAATATCAAATTAAACTAAAATAATATAATGGTGCTATTAAGCTATTTCTTTATTACCTTGAATCATAGTCACAGAAGTAACTAGATTCGATATTAAGATCACTATAAGAAATTGTTGATTCATAATATTCGTGATTACCGTAATTGGTTGAAGTTGTGCACCAATGACGTGCAAATCAGGAGAAAAAAGATAACAATTTGCCAGTACAAACGGTAATATTTGTATAAACTACATACTTTATTGATATCATAATATTAATCGTAATTAATTTGTCTAACAGAACTCATTAAGTTGATTAACTAAACCAATGTCAAAATATTTTTAGTTTATTTCATAAACAGAAATGGCCGTTTGAGAGTGTCAAACTAAAATTAAGTTTTCTTTAGTTTTTTATTGCTTCAATTGAATTGGTTATACCAATACTTTTAAAGGTAATTTTCGATAATTTACAAATATACATTGTAATTTTTACATTTTTGTACAATTAAATTAATTTAATACTTTCACAGTAGTTCTCAGTGACCGTTAACAATTAAACAATTTATAATACTTTTATTGGAAACGACATTGTTAATAAATTTTATAATTGTTTTTATTCGTTTTATTTATGCGTTTTATGAAAATATAAAAAATTATCAGTATTAGTTTTTGCTACATTCCGTGAAGGCATATTTATCTTTCCGTTTCCGAATTTGAACACCTTAATTTTGACGTACTATCGCGGCATCTACCTTTTGTTTGTATATAACTTCATTGGTATTTTGTACCCACTTGTATGATATGATTAAAAACATATCTTTTAACGTTTCACAATATTAGTGAATGAACTCTTCTCTGTTTACGTCTCTTACTTTCTGCATATTTTGTTAAAAAAAAATACGGGGCGGAAAGAAATGAGAGTTACAATAGCTAAACTAAACATCTTTCTGCTGCTATTGCTATGGATTGGTCTGACAAGCCAACTCCCGTTCGACTTATAAACTATTAAGATGTTGGAGAACGACAGGCGGAACACAGTACCGCCACACACAAATACAGAACCATCACAAATTGCATGTACTAACGATTTCTATTCTGCTTGTAAACGTCGTAATTAAGAATAAATTAAAAAAAAACATTAATGAAGTCAAAAAGATCGACGCTTTTATCCTTATGTAATCAGTTGAAAGCTCGAGTTTGCAGAGCATCAAATGGAATCCCACCGTAACAGGGCCCTCAATAGATCCTGCTTGGAGAACCACATGTGATTGAAGGCCACTAACGCGAAGGTCATTCTCAGTGTCTATTAACTCTGGATCTTAAAATGTTGAAAAGAATTTCATAAGACTCACAAAGATCCAAATATATATAAAAACATCGCGACATTCTCCGGATAATACATGATGTGTCGTCAGTTTACGTTTTTTATATCCATTCCCATCCCTTAATGCATTCATAAAACGGTGGCCTCTTAAGATGTTTATCAAGCAATTCACAGAAACAACTATTAAAACATTAATCCCAAAATCCACATCCCACACACTGGTAAAAGCCACAAATGATCGTCAGCAACGAACTTAGATATCGGAGTCAACGCCACGGATAATGCCGTTGACAATCTTGGCCGTGGCAACCCATAACTCACATAGGTACACTAATGGCCGTTTTCACCAACCTTGTCTTAGCTTAGGTGACTCCTAAGAGACATGCTGTCTCACTCTTTTCAGTTAATATAAAAAGTGACAGCATGTCACTTAGGAGTCACCTAAGCTAAGACAAGGTTGGTGAAAACGGCCATAACTGACCCAATAGAGGCTACTGGAACATAAGAAGAAATTGAACAAGATTCGCTAAGCGGGTCTTTTGAAAGCAGGTACCATACCACTTTGTCACCGAACGCACAAATCAACGAACGAATCCGTTGCACTACTTTCTCTGATCACATGATGTTTAAATGTATAAAAATGAAAGGTGCGATAAAAACTATTCTGATGATGCAAAATGTAGTGTCTGCTGCGTATTAATTACCTTTTCTTGTGGTGAAATAACAGGGGTTTGTTTCGTAAAGTTTCGAGCCAAACGTCAAAAATCGTGATGCTACTCATCATAATGTATTATTCAACTTCAAAATCGGTTTATTTACGATCAATTCAGCAGCACCAGCAGATCACTAAAGCAATCAGTAGCTGATTGACGTAAGAAGATGGGAGATTATAGACCAGATTAGTATACTAGAAAAAGCAGCTCGGAACTTCCATATCTACCTGACGAAGTAAAAAGGTTCAACCAAGACATAGAAAGTAGAAAATGAGTAACGACTACGAATAAACAACGTGGAAATCGAAGTAATAAAGAATGAAAATATGTTCAATAAAATATGTATCGTATAACGGAGGATCAGGTTAGTTTTTATACTCGTACAAGGATACAATCGCGTAATAAAGTAAATGAAAAGTTTATAATGGTTTGCTTTAGCAACCACTATTCGAAAGAAAATTTCATAGCCGATGCTGTATATGTAAAATTTATGGCGGCTCTATAGACTGTATGACGAAATTAGACAGTTATCTTTCCTTTAAGATTCCAGCCCTTAAATAGACGTATCCATCCATATTTCATATTCCGCAGACCGGCAGCCGGTACCGACGAAACTCGTTTCTAATTCGAGCACAGTACACAGTTACCAAGCTACCCTTAACAATCTTAAACTGGATATTTTCAATATCAGTTTACTCTGGTTAAAGAAAGTGTATTATACTAATTTCTTTAATATTATTTTATTTAAGATATTTATTGATTAACATTTCTTCTGCTGTAATTTATAGAACAATCGTGCGTTCAATTTCTTATGCCAAAATAATGTGGGCTATAAGCGAAAACTTATGTAACTACAATGTAATGCATGTGTTGTTTTTGTTTTATTTTACCCAAATAAATAAATAAAAATAAATGAGTGCTTGTCAAACTTCGACTAGTATCATTCTCGAAAGCAAAACTGTTGTGATATACAATTAGTCCAGTCAAAATAGTTTAAATTATGATTCCAGTTTGCATTAATTCCCAACAAGTCGGATTTTTGTGCAGGCCTTGGATGCATCATTATAAATGACATGTCAAAAGTCCCCATCGATCCTGCTTGTGCTTTTTTATTCGAGGTCAAAGGTCACAAATTTGCGTTTTTTACGTATATCTCTGAAACAACGCGAGCTATCGAAAAATGGTTCAGACAAAGTTTGTAGATCGTAAACTGTCTACAAAAAAGATCTCCACACTTAAGCATCGCATCACTCCCAAAGCAGCCGTGCCCGGTGAGTATCTGAGTCAATCCTTCTTCCCGTGGAGCCAAGCTTCGAGGTGCGGGAGTACTGCACCGACGGCCCGCTGGCGCGCGCAGCTCCGTAATTCGAGCTGCGTACGCCAGGCTGCCACAATCCGTCGGTGCCACTCCCGCCTTTGCACTTCGTGCACGGGTTCTGGGGCGTTCCCCCCGTCGCTCCCCTGGTCGACACGCCGCGACGCATACGTCGCCGCGTGCATGTCTGCAAGTTACACGTAACCTAAGCCACAAACATACGCTGCGGCAAATTATACAGAAGACCAAACAGTCGCCACTGTGCTTATCATTTGTGGACTATGAGAAAGCCATTGAATATACCAAAATGTTCATAAACGTCCGTCTGTCATCAGCACCAGAACTTAAGACCAATTCCTTTTCTTTACAAATGACATCTCGTAGTCATGACTGACATCAAGAATTTTCTCTTAAACCTCAGTAGAATTTTGCTTTAAGTGGGTCTATAAATAGCTTGCTTGTAGCACCTACTCTCACAAGGTCAGAGACCATACTACAAGTTGTTGGTGAGTATATATATACAAGAGATAAATCACTCAAGTTATTTATAATGCCCATTGAAAAATTTAACTCTACTAATAATGTAGAACATTTTCAAATTATAAAATCTTCATTTATGAGACTGTGGATTGGGCACGTTTATATGAAAATACCAATATGATTGATTTTTTGCGGCCGAGTGTAGTATTATTTGATTGCAATTGCATTATAACAAAGAGAATAGAAACATAATATACTATCATTTCGCAAACAGAAACGAAAAACTATTGTATTTTTTCTAATAATCCTTTATTTAATCAATAATATAATAGTATCTATATTAATAACATGCAATTATATATCAATATATTTCTAAAGTTTACAAATATATTGTTCTTATGAGCAGAGTGAAAAAAGCATTGGATTGACAAGAGTCGATGGTTTCCCATTGTACTCATCCATAACATTCGTCAGTCTTCATTTTAAACATACGAAAATAATGATATGTTTCACTTCTGCTATTATTGCTAACAAAAAAATATTTGTTTCCCATTAAATAAATTCAATTAGGTACTCTCTATGTCAACTCTATATAAGCAGTACGGATCAGTTCACGTCGGCAACTCTGACGCCTGTTACCAGTATGTAAATGTAGTTCAATAGTTTTGAAATATATACATAACTTTAATAGTGCAACAATGAAAATACTACCCAGAAAAGTTATTAAACTCTTATAATTAATTGGTTCGCAATTTGTCATCTTTTTTAGGGCGCGTAATTTAATATTTAAAGTAAATTTTAATATTTTAAGCCGACTAAGTCAATCTACGTTTTGTCCATTCTAACTCATGACATCTTATTAAAGATACAACTAAACCTGTCTTAAAAGTGTTATTAAAACGGCCCTGTGAAAATAATTGCTAGTTACTTTTAAATGTTTTACAATAATCCAATTTAAATTATATATGCCTACATTTAACCTAAATTATTCCATAACATTTTTCAATTCATCTTAGTATCAGAAAAATCCTGTTAACATTTTCTAAATAGATAACAACAATACTCTATCCAAACCACAGAATTCTTTGAGTAAAACAGGCAATAGAATAAGGCTTGTCAAAGCAACACTTCTCTAAATCACTAGAAATCTACAATCTAAGCAATCAAAAACATTTTACACTTACATAAGACTTACATAGTTTCAACAACTTTGAACAGCAGAATACAAATTCAGAACTAAAACAACACGGAACAGAAGATCTATTTCACAAATTATGACACTCTAATCCCCCAATTGGTGTATTTATATATATTTTAATGTATTTATAATTATATTTATATAATATGTTTAAAAACCTTATTATATATTCCTTATCCCTATGGATTATTGTATTGCAATTACCTTATTCATTAATTACAATTTAAAAATGCAATAAAAATATTTTTCATTATGTAAATACATAAGTTGCAAAGTTCTAAGTACATAATTTCAATAAATTTTTCATTTATATAATTGACTTATAAACTTAATTCATTATTTAGAGGAATTAGAGAAAAAAATCACAATGAAACAACCAAGAATGGAATTAGATTCACAATGTGGTTGATACACAGTGGAATAAGAATTTGAAGTTATTATAGTGGATTAGTGTCATGATTTGTGGAAATAAATTCCCTGATGGATTTGCTTATGGAAGAAAGAAATTCATCGAACACTTCTTCAGTTGTAGTTATGATACTAAACATGGCTAATACGGGGGCGCAGCGCATCGTAGATGTTACTCCGTCTGTAGACATGGCTAATAAGAAAGCTCAAACATAACCTATATTAGTAGTGACTCCAGAATACAGATGTCTTTTTATGTTTTTTCACCATAAGAGCTTCGGAACAAATAAGGGCCGATTTTCCGACGGCGCTCGAGTCTAGCAGAAATTTAGTTTAGATAAATAGTTATAAAATTTTTAAATTAAATATCACGTTGGTATATGGCTGGTTTCAAATATGAGACCTTCTGAGCCACCAATGCGTGCTGCACAGTATACTAAAATGCAAAACGTTCCTTAGACTTGCATTCCTTTTATACCTAAAGGCAAACCTAGCAAATAATCGTATATTACAACTTATAAAATGTATAGATGGGTAACAAAACAAATGTTTAATTGCACGCAAAACAATTACAAATTTAATTCCTCCTCAATCGCAGAGCAAATGCTAATTATATATAAACTAGAAATTAGTTTTTTGAATTAGTTTCATACTTAAACACATACATTACGAGCTACATTATATGCTCAAATTTCTTTGGTAATAATTTTGATTTTACATAAAAGTACATGAAAAGGACTTATATGGATTGTAAAATTATAAAGTAGTGATACTTTCTCTCTTCTTATAATTTCTCTATATCACAAGTCTAATACGCTGGATAATTATAACATATTTGAGATAATTATGATTGAACTGATTACATTGATTGTTAGGTCAAACACTAGGAAACAAAAGATAAAATTGGAATTCGGCATTTTTAAATTGTTGATAATGCTGATGAAAAGATGTAACAATATCTCAAATGACCACTTGTCAGCACCATAATATAAATACCATACAGAGCAAAATTTTTAAAGTTTCGAAAACATTTTTAACGAAGTTCTGGTAATTGACATCAGTTTGACTTTTATAGCTTAACAAGATTTTACCTTTCTCAATATCTGGAATGAAATAAGTTATAGCCTTATATATTTCATTAGTTAGAATAATCCTCACAGCCTTACTGACTAAAATGTATTAAAAATCAAGCAATAATTGCATAAAATGTGTATACTTGGTAGCAATAATAAGTTGACATGAATATAAAAATAAAAAGTAGTGTATAGTGACATTATATTGTGACCTTATCATTCTTAAACAGCCGGTGTGCGGTCCACCTCTTTGAATAGAGATGAAGACATCCTGTAAACAATATCAAACAATTAAAATATCTTTTGATTATAATCATAATTAAAATTATCATATAGTCTTATTTAATTATAAACTAATAAAATAGAAAGTATACATTGGAAGTACTAAATATACATTAAGATAGCCAACTGTTCTATAATCCAACAAATTTAATGACAGCTGTCAAATAAACTAGCTTAATGTAGTGAAAAAATCGATACTGAGTATAAAGTTATATTGATATCTATTCTTTGGAATCGGTAATCGATACAAGTAATTACCGAAAATGATTGGTTAAATTAAATAAATCATTGCCAAACAAGCTATAATTTGTGGAGATAAGGTTCTCTTTGAAATTTATCCTCCTGATTTATTAGCTTTACCCAATCAATTATTGCGGAGTAAATGGTCAAAAAGATGGTCATATAGTAGTAAGAGTAAAGGATCATTTTATGCGAAATTGCAACCAGAATTGCCTATAAAGCCATGGTTTTTTAAATTTCATTATTGTAGAACAGTATCCTCCATAATTACTAGATTACGTCTGGGTCACTGCTGTCTCCCTATACATTTAAAAAAACTGAGAATTTTAAACTCCTCTATTTGTGAGTGTGGTCTAGGAGAAGCAGATGCTAATCATGTTTTCTTTGTTTGTACAAAGTATGATCGAAGAACTTTCTTAAAATCATTAATTAAATATAAATATCCACTACCTACAAGTATATGTACTATTTTATGTAATTTAGATTTCAAAACCATTATCTTACTTAGTTCTTTTATAGTCAGTAATAATATAAACATTAAGGGTTGGCAGCTTTATTTTTGTTATATTTCTCCATAAGTTATAATAAATATACAGTATACGTAGTATTGTTTCGCTCATCTTATTATAGTTAGTAGTAGTTTAAGTAGTAATAGTATTTTTCCTTTGTTTCAGGTTCGGATTGCCTATTTGAGCATATTCTTTATTGACTAACTTCTTTTGGTATTTTCGTATTGATTATTGTAAATAGCTGACGTGACGCTGGCAAAATGTTTTTTTGTTAAAAAACCATTGCCATTAACAAAATTACTTACAAAAGCATTTTGATCTTTCACATTCAGAAATAAAGTTATTCGTGATGGAATTCAAGAGTGATAGTGTGATTGCTTTATATTTGTGTGGAAATCCATAAGTGGCTATTGTTAGAGCCCTCGGCATTTAAATGTGAATAAATCTTTTATTTCTCGTACCTTTGCTCCTTACCGTGATACTGACTGTGTTGCATCGCGTCCAAAAAGTGGACGAAAAAAAACGGTAACAACACCAGAAATGATCCGAAAAGTGAAGGCCAGATTTGGTCGAAATCCACGCTGTAGTGGAAGAAAAATTGCTCGTGAGCTGAATATATCGCGAGAACGGATGCAACACATATTGAAAAATGAGCTTGGACTAAAGCCATTGAAGTTCCAAAAACTGCAAGAGCTCACCGATGTACAAAAAAAAGTTAGACTGGAAAGATCCAAGGAGTTGCTTCGCTTGCACGTAAGTGACGGCCGATGGTCGCTCCTCACTCTTATTCATCGACCGTGGGGTCAAAATAAATGACGAATATTATCGGGAAAATATCCTAAAGACAGTATTAAAGCCCCGGGCAGACAAACATTGTGGCCGCAGACCATGGACATTCCAACAGGACTCAGCAGCATCGCACGTTCCTCCCTTCGTTTCTACCGCACAATGCCCACCAAAATCTCCGGATCTCAATCCGTTAAACTTCTGCGCCTGGGGTATTTTGGTGAGTAAGGTTGGCACAAAAAACTACCAAAGTGTTAATCTTCTCAAGACGGTGCTTTGCCGAGAATGGACCAAAATACCGCAGAGCCACTTTCGTGCAGTGTGTAATGGCTTTGTTGGCCGTTTGAAGGCCATAATTCGTGCCAAAGGTGGCCAATTCGAACAAATCTAAACTGATTCTAAATTTGATGTTATTTCCGACATTTTTTGCTTTTGAACTAATTTTTTTTAAAATAAAGAAAATATAGCGCTTTACTTTGTTGCATTACATATCAGCCACCCAGTAAAAAGCTACAAGTCTCAAAAATCACATTTTTCATTATTTTGTGCTTTATGTCATTTTTCCAATTCCCTCGCCATACTGGAGATATTAATGAAAGTGTTATAAAGAATTTGTAAAAACAGCCATATACACTAAGATATACACCATATCTTGAAATTCATTATAAATATAACAAAGTATGATAATGATTGGAATTTTCTGTGCAAAACAACACACGAAAATCATAATCAATTAAATTACTCACTTGCTTATCATGTGTTGATATATGTAGTATGGTATTACAGTTATGTTTACAACTGACGGGCTGCTATCTATGACTCTCGATATGTCTTTGTCCTTCATACCAACAATACTGATTGTATTTATTTCAAGTATTTGATGATCAGTTAGAAGACCATTTCTGGCGGCTGAAGAATTTTTTACCAGTCCAACTATCTTTCCATCTTTAAAATGAAATCCAACATGACCAAGTGAATCTTTGTGCAGAGTAATAGTTCTTTCAAATGGTCTGAAATTGTGGAAAGAAAATAATTCATTATTAATATAGAATAGTAATGTCTCTAGTTCAAATACACCATTAGCAACATCTTACCTATCACGAACAGCCATTACAATTCCATTAACTGGAGCTTTCTTCAGTAAGTTGTGACAATTGTCCATTGACATACCAGCAACAGTAACATTATTGATCTCTAATACTTGGTCCCCAAACCTCAAGCCTGCCAATGCTGCTGGACTGCCAGCACCAACATAACATATAAATACTCCATTATTAACAGAGTGAAGTCGTAAGCCACATTTGCCATCTCTATCCTTACAAAGAACCACTTGTCTTATTGCTCCAGTGACTGTAGCTTTTACAAGTGAAGGTGACTGAGATGAGATCGGTGCAATTATGTTATTTGTACCACTACCAGATTGTACCTAATATAATAAAATTATTATTATACACAAAATTTTGGTAAATACTTAACTAAGGCAAGAATTAGTTTCAGAACAAATAACTTTACACTTACAGACTGGATCTGATATTCCGGCATATTCAAAGCGATTACATCTTGAGTAAGTTCAAGACCCATATAGTTTCCAAGGGCAGGATACACATTTGCAGGAGCACTAGGATATGAAGAACTATATGTAGATGGTGGCTGATGATGACTCATTTGAGCACGCATCATAGTATCCACTTTCATATCCTCTAAAGACGGATATAGAGACATCGTAGCCTAAAATTTAAAAAGGTTAGTAAAAAATATTATGATTAAACTAAATAAACATACGAGCAAGTCTTTATACAATATTAAGTTAAACGTTTGGTAGGTATATAGTAGGTTTCATTGTTACAAGTTCCAGAATAATCACATGCAAACTCACTTTTGTTAACAAATATTAAAGATAATATTTGAAACCACTAAATAAAGACACCACACTGAAAGATTTAAAATGATGAATAGATAAGTTAATCACTCTTTAAGGCTAATTGAATGAATTAATTAATTTAAAACCTTACAAATAACCACAGACCAATTAGACAGACTACTTAGAGATACACAGACTAATTAGAATACTACGAAATAACATTAAGAAGTACTTTTTTTTAATTCTCCCTGACATAGGGAAGGCAAAGGGATCTAAGCCCATACAGCCTTGCTGATTTGAAGTTTCTTTTCTAGATTTTCATTTTCTTAATATTTTTATTATTGTAGCTTTAATAAATTTATACACTTCCAAATACGTGCTTGTATTCCTCAGGAGAGTTCTTAGGTCGCGCGGTATCAAAATATCCTTCTTATATATGCCTTTTAAGTTTTTCAAAAATAAGTTTCGTTGCTGTTCAAATGTAATGCATTCGTAAAATAAGTGGTCAAGGGTTTGGTTAGCAGAGCGACAAAAATCACATAAAGCAGAATCAACCATCTGAAGTCTAAAAAGATGTTGCTTGAATGAACAATGACCCATTCTAAGTCTGCATATTGTTGTGTGTACTTTTTTTTTATTCTTCTCTCCTCACCTTTCACCTTTCACCTTAGGCACCTTAGGCAATATCTTCACTTTACATCAGGTGAGATCGTTGTCAAACGCACTCAAATTCGGAAGTGAAAAAAAAACAATTTTACACTAAACCTCTTTTTTTAGTATACATCGATTAGGAAATAGGATATTCTCCTTATTTTAATTTCTTAAAATTTTCATTCCTGATCGTTCACACTTAGAATTTCATAACACCAACGCATGTGTTTGTTTTTTTATATTTGGTTTTTCTAAAACTGGTAGGCACATATAACTTACTTGAAAACATGTTATTATGGACGACAATTAATTGATTACTATTGCACTATTGCGTTATTTGGAACACAGGCTCACGGAACGGAACCCAATTAATATCAATAGGTATTATTTATTATTAGTATGCAGTGCAGTTTTTTCGTAATTATAAACACAGTAAAAGAAAATTAAAGAGCTATTCTCTGCAAAATAATATTAGAGTATAAATACTGTATTGTATTATCTATGGTAGAATTTTTGTTTGTCTACGAAACGCTGCCTCATCTCTCTCTCTGGTCTACGCTGCGTAACAGGAAATGTGTGTTAACAGGAATAAAATAAAGCAATTAATAAAATCAAGGCATTTTAATGAACATCCACCGTATCTTAATAGGTTATGGGCCCAGTAGGACGGGAAAGTAATTGGATGTTCAGAATTAAGCCAGATTGGCACAGATTGATAGAAAGTTAAAAAGTGCGTTTACGGTCACATGGTAGGTAAGACTATGGCTTCTTCAACTTTGCAGTTGCCGCAATTCACAGGCGATAACTATAGCTCGTGGCTATTTAGGATTGGTATAATCCTAGAGGAAAAACAATGTAAAGAAGTAAGCGAAAATGTAGACATTGAAAAAGCCAGTGACGCCGATAAAAGAGATCTCAGAAATAGGGACGCGAGAGCCCGCAGCATTATAGTACAGAGTTTATCAGACAAGTATCTAGAATACGTAAGAGACTGTAAAACGTCATATCAAATGTTAAATAATCTCAAAAATGTATTTGAGCGTAAAAGTGCTATAAGTTTATTATATCTAAAAAAGAAACTTCTAAGTTTAAAATGTTCAGAAACAGATGAGCTAAGTGAACACTTTCGCCAATTCGATAAAATATTAAGGGAAATAGAAGAGACTGGAAGCAAAGTAACGGATCAAGATAAAGTCTGTCACCTATTATTAACGTTACCAAGCTCATACGACCCGATCATAACAGCTCTAGAGTCCACTAACATGGAATTGACACTGGACTTCACGAAAAATAAATTGTTAGATGCTGAACTTAAACTAAAGAATACACAACAGACAAGCACTAAAAATAGAGAAGAATACAGTTTCAATTTTGATATGACAACTATAAAATGTTATAAATGTTCAAAGAAAGGTCATTTCGCAAAAGATTGCTACAGTAAAGTACAAAGAGGCAGAGGAAATTATATGAGAGGAAACAGAAGTAGAGGTGCAAGACCAAGAGCAAATCTGATGCAAGAAGAAAAGTCTGAAGAAAAGAAGAAAGTTTCATTTATTGCAGATGAGGCATATTCATCACATGAGTCATGCAGTACTGAAAAAGAAAATGATATCACTTTTGTTATAGATTCAGGTGCTACACATAATATGATAAATAGTAAATATGAAAAATACATGATAGATATAATAGAAATACCAGAATTAAAAGTGATAGTAGCGAACAAACAAGTAATAAACAAAAAGAAAGGAACATTAGAAGTAAAAACGCAAAATGGCATAATACTAAGTATAGAAGCACTTATAGTTAAAGAATTGTCTCATAATTTATTGTCTGTAAAAAGAATAAATAAACAAGGATATAAAGTAATATTTCAAAATAACAGAGCAATAATAAGTAATAATTCTACAACACTATTCGGAAATTCATATAACACAGGATTATTTGTCTTAAAGTTTTATATAAATGAACATGAAAAAGCAATGATATTGAAGAAATTAGACAAAGGTATTTTGTGGCATAAAAGATTAAATCATCTGAATCATCAAGGGTTAAAACTACTTGGATTACCAACCTCACCAAAAATATGCAATGCATGTATGGAAGGTAAATCAACCAGAGTGCCATTCAAACCAGTTATGCATTCTAAGAGTAAGAGAATAGGAGAACAGATATATGTTGATATAGGAGGCCCAATAAGTCCCAGTACTAAACTAGAAGAAAGATATTATTTACTAATTATTGATGATTACTCACATTTTACAGAAACATATTTATTAAAGAATAAAAGTCAAGCTAAATATTATATAATAGAATATATCAACAGAATGAATAATAATGGAAACCGAGTATCAAGGATAAGGTCAGACCAAGGGACAGAATTTCTAAATGAAAAATTAAAAAAGTTTTATCATCAACATGGTATCAAACAGGAAACAACTTGTACATATACTCCTCAACAAAATTCAGTCTGTGAGAGAATGAATAGAACATTAATGGATAAAGTGAGAACAATGTTAACAGAAACAAACATACCAAAATATATGTGGGGTGAAGCTTTAAGATGTGCAACATACACAGTAAACAGATCTCCTACAAAAGCATTGAATTATGATGTACCAGCACATAATTTTTATGGAAGAGTTTCCTATGATAATCTTCGTGTATTTGGCTGTAAAGCATGGACTACTATATTACCAAGAGTAAATAAACTTGATAAAAGAGGGAAAACTGTAAGATTTGTGGGATATTCAGGAAATGGATACCACTTATGGGATCCAATAACAGGTGAAATAATCATATCTCGTGATGTTCGTTTTAATGAAGAAGACTTTGTGTATGATGTTCAGGAAAATATGAGTAATAGAGAATACAATATTCTACAAGAAAATATAGAACAGAAAGAGATAGAAGATAATCAAGAAGATATAGAAACAGAGCAAATGTGTAATAAAAATGAAGATATACATCAAAGTGTGCGTACTAAAATCTTACCAAAGAAGTTCACTGATTATGAAATGTTCATGGCATATGCATTAATAGGAAGTGATGATCCAAAAACTTATAGTGAAGCAATAAAAAGTGAATCTTGGAGAGAAGCCATAAGTAAAGAAATAAATTCATTACAAGAATTAGAAGTTTGGGAAGAGAGTGACTTACCAAAAGGACACAAAGCAATTGACACTAAGTGGATCTTTAGAACTAAACAGGATGGAAGCAATAAAGCGAGACTTGTAGCTCGAGGTTTTCAGCAAGATATAGATCCAATGAATAATAACAATATATATGCACCAGTTGCAAAAATGTCTACAATAAGACTAGGTTTGTCACATGCTGTAGTACAAGATTGGGAAGTTAGACAACTAGATATTCCCTCAGCATTCTTAAATGGAAATTTCGAGTCAGTAACATACATAAATATTCCTGAAGGAGTCAAAGTAAAAGGCACAACAAAAGTTCTAAAATTAAGAAAAGCATTATATGGTTTAAGAGAGTCACCGCGATGCTGGAATGATAAATTCAATAAATTTTGTGAAAATATTAACTTAAAGAGATCAAGCTATGATGTGTGTCTATACAAAGGAATAAATATATGGCTCATATTATTTGTGGACGATATAATTTTGATGGGACAAAAAGTTACTGTAGAATATACTGTCAATGCATTAGTAAAGGAATTTAATGCAAAGGATCTTGGTGAAATAACAAACTATTTGGGAATAGACATAACAAGAAATGAAAACACAATAAAATTATCTCAAGAAACTGAATTATTGTATGTGAAAGGATTAAATGAAGATTTTAACAGTGAAAAGTTCAGTGTTGTGATGTATTGTGACAATATGAGTGCTATAAAAATGATAAATAACTATGAGAACACTAAAAGGTCAAAACACATAGACATTAAGGTTCATTTTATCAAAGATATAGTGGTAAATAAAAAGTTATTATGTGTTAACTTTGTAGAAACAAGTGAGAACATTGCTGATTGTTTTACAAAGGCATTATGCAGCCCGAAGTTTAATTATTTTAAAGATAAATTACTTTTTGGCTTAAAATAAAAGTTGATGCTTTGTTTAAAGTGATAGTTTGTGGTAAAACCAGGTTAGAGTAATGTTTTGTATTGTGAAATTTTAAGGTTAGTAAAAATGTAAATTTTGACAGATGACTCACTTTGAAAGATGTCAATTGTGACACATGACATATTTTTTTTTTTTATCGACAGTTGCAAAATTGTAATGTTAAGTAATAGGGTTGCCATATATTGTGTAATAAGCAATTTTTATTTTTACACTAAAAATTGAGGGGCGGTATTAGAGTATAAATACTGTATTGTATTATCTATGGTAGAATTTTTGTTTGTCTACGAAACGCTGCCTCATCTCTCTCTCTGGTCTACGCTGCGTAACAGGAAATGTGTGTTAACAGGAATAAAATAAAGCAATTAATAAAATCAAGGCATTTTAATGAACATCCACCGTATCTTAATAAATAATATCAAATTTAGTCCATTAGACACAGTAGGAGCTATTTGTGTTGATTCAAATGGAATTGTGGCTGCAGGGGCTAGTTCTGGAGGGGTATATTTAAAGCATCAAGGTAGAGTCGGTCAAGCAGCATCATTTGGCAGTGGAGTAGGGCACAGAGTAGGACAGAAACAATGGAATAAACGGTCTCTACCTGCACGGCAACACGATTAGGCTCCACTTTAAAAGTTCGTAGATAGCGTGTTTTTTTAGTTAGAACATTGTGTTTTTTTTTATTTGGAAGCTAAAATGGTAAAGAATAAAAGTAAGCTATAAAGTTACATAGTTATAGGGCACATTTTTTTAGTAATTTGAAGTTTTTTAAAATAAACGTCTAAAAAAATAATTTTTTTCATAAAAATACATTTTTTTACCCAAGATAGTTACTTTTTTGCAGACTATTTATTATTTCATGGTCATCGCCAGGTATTGGGCATACTGTTTTTTTTTATTTCAAAGAAATAGACCCATTATTTTGGAAGAAATCAATACTTTTGTACATAGAGTCCTTAATGAAACATGAAAATCTTAAAATACCAATAAATCCTACAATAATTTTTTTTTTATATTTTTCTAGTCAATGATTCATGGTCTAGTTTCATCCCCTTTCGGGATTGCACTTTATCCAGGGACACACTGTATACTTAAAAATTAAATTTATTTTTCTACATAATCTCCTAACAGTTCGATACACTTAGTCCATCTCTTTTCTAAACCAACAATACCTTTAAAAAAAAATCATTATCTTGACTCTCCCAAAATGCCTCTACAGCGGCCATCACTGCGTCATTATCTTCAAATTTCTTGCCCCGGAGGTGTTCCTTGAGCTGAGGAAACAAATAAAAAGAAGTCGCAGGGGGCTAGATCTGGAGAATAGAGTGGGTGCTCCACCAGCTGGAAGCCGGCTTCTTGAATGGCAGCCATTGCAACTTCAGCTTTGTGTGCAGGTGCATTGTCTTGATGAAACAGCACTTTTGCGCGCAGTTTACCCCGTCTTTTTTCCTTGATGGCCTCTCGCAATCTTTTAATTTGTTCAGTATAGTAGGAGCCTGTTATTGTAGCTCCCTTATCAAGGTATTCAACCATAATTATTCCCTCAGCATCCCAGAAAACAGATGCCATAACCTTGCCAGCAGAGCTTGAAACTTTGAATTTCTTTGGTGTCGGTGAGGATGGCCTTTTCCATGTCATTGACTGTTGTTTTGTTTCGGGATCAAAATGATGAATCCACGTTTCATCCATAGTCACAAATCGAGCCAAAAAAATTTCTTGATCAGCCTGGAACATTTCAAGATTGGTCCTTGAAATGTCAAGTCGTTTTTTCTTTTGTTCGTCGGTTAACATTCTCGGGATCCAACGCGCGGAGACCTTTCTCATGTTCATCTCGGTAGTTAAGATCCTTTGAATGCTACCAAATGAGATGCCTGTGTTCTCAGCTAAATATCGAATGGTCACTCTTCAGTCTGCCAAAACCAGATCTTCAACTTTTTTGACGTTTTCCTCAGTGAGGGAACAGGATGAGCGGCCTTCGCGGTGTTCGTCTTCCGTGGATGTTCTTCCCATCTTAAACTCCTTGCACCAGCGTGCAGTTGTAGAATATCGAGGCGCAGAGTCCCCTAATGTTTCCACCAAGTCTGTATGAATGTCTTTGGTGGACATTTTTTTCAAGTAGAAGTATTTGATGACACTTCGTACTTCTTGTTTCTCCATTTTAATATTATCACTCCGACTGCTCGTATTCAAATGAATGTAACTTTTAAAAATGACGTCCTATTTATACCATTTTTTGTCCGGGAACTTGTGCAGGACCAGGGAGTTGAACAAATATTTTTTCAGAATTTTATTATATTTAGAAATATCTGTTTATCATTACTTTTTGATCACCCCTCGTAAAATTGTTTATAATCCCTACTTATTTTAACTAAGCAAATAAGGCTGTTGTAAAATATTATTTTCTAGTATTTGGATAATAATCTTTAAAATTAAATTATATCCAAATAATTGTCATCTTACGCTTCTTAGTTAAAATTTAGAATTAATCTTCTTTTAAGAATAAGAGCCGTATTTTACGTGTTACTTGACTGCATGCAATTGTTTGCACTATTATCTGAATGCGGACCGCACTCTAAGAACGCATTTTTTACTTTGACAGTTATTTATCAGTAATAATATTTCCAGATTTTGATTATATAGTAATAAACAAATATATCGTGATATATACATATATGAATTATGAAGTTAAAATTCTAGAAAAATGAGCAATATAAAAACGAATCAGATAACGGAATCAAATGTTGTTAAATCTCGAACTCCAAGGTAATTCAGAACATTTGTTTGTTTACAATTTTTAAATTGTCAAACAATTTTCATTTTGTCAAATATTTCCAAATGTTATTCAGTCCTTAAAAAATTAGTTATCTTACTTAAATAATCACAACCATCTATACACAATTATTTGAATATATTGAAGATTATTAAATTAAAGTTTAGAAATATACAGTGTTTTACCCCAACAACCTTTAGATTAAGTTTTTTGTTAACACTAAAATTGTCCAAACTTTTACTTAGTTCAACTCTACCTTATATTCTGTATACTACTAATGCAAAAAAAGAAGCATTTCCTATATTGATTCTTATCTTTTTCAGTCGTTGCCGGGAATGGGAACGACAGAGACGTAATAAATTCAACGAGGCAATAGCAAAGCTGGGCAATATAATAAAGGAGTTAGGTCAAAACAAGGAAGACTCCACTTGTAAAAGCTTTGAAACAGTCCAATATTCTAAAATAGAGATTATCCAGAAAGCTATAATAAGTCTCTCAAGTTTTATACAGGAAAAAACTCAGTTAAGTAAGTCAAACTATTTTCAATAATATTTTCTTATATATAGGCTGCCTCTACATCCTACAGTTGGTTACAGCTTTTGTAGGGGAAACAACTAATTTAACAACCTGAAACTGAATAAACATCAAATTACCCGAATTAATTGAAGATAAATATAATACAAAATAAAAAATAATTTTAAAAATATTAAAACCAACATAAAAAATTATGAGCCAGTAAAGCCTAAAATAAGTATTTACATACTATTTAGTAACACTACAAATAAAAATAGTCATAATTAGACAAATTGATTGTGAAATTCAATAAAATATATACTTTTTAATATTGTCGATTGGGGAACTTAAGTTGTACCAACATAAGCAGAGCAAAAAATATATTTATATACCATAATTATGAAATAATGTAGATATGTATCTGTATTTTAATGTGACATTTTAATTTACAATTCTAGCAAAAGTATGCAACTTTATTTAGAGAACAATTGGATATAATATTAGAAATCACTATTAAAGTTCATTATCATATTAGTGATACTTTATTAGTACTAATATTATATAATACCAATTACTATTACTAGTAGTAGATGTTTATATAATGAAATACTTTTTTTTTCAAGGAAAGTCAATGTTCACTGTATTTCATTATGTTATTATTATGTATTATATTAATTTACAGAAGCTGAGATTTTAGCTTTACAAGTAGAACTGGATATTCATAAAAATAAGACAAGGAACATGAAAGATGCTTCAAGTCAAGTTTTTATGGGTACAAGTAAAAAAACGCAAAGTAAGTGGTGATGTTTAGAAATAGTTAACATAGTTGTTGTTATAATTTAATCCTTTGGGGAGTCTCTTCTCTATATAAAGAATTAGCCACATGCCTGAGATACATCACCAGTGACAAAAGGGCTGGACTTTATCTCGCACAGACAATTAGCCTTGCTATTCAGCAGGGTACTTTGACCAGCCGTCTTGCTACACTTCCAGCAGTGGAAAATATTTTTTATTGAGGTTATATTAAATTATTTTATATTTAAACATAAATTATATTTTAATTAAAGTTCTAGTCTATTTATACAAACACTAAACAAGTTTTAATGTTATCCTTTAAGAAAATATGAAATATGATAATGGACATAATTTTTTGTTTCTGTCTAATCTTAACAAGGTAAGGTAACTTGTAAATAAATGAAATAAAAAGTTTCTACTTATGAAAATCATCAGATCTACTATTACACTATCCATTACTTGTTTCAATTGCTATCTTTATTTTAATTAATATTTTTAACTTATATATTATAAGGGTTTTAGTATGGGTTCATCATTGCACATTTGAAATATGTAATTAGTATTAAGCAATTTATATAAACCAATTGTTCCAGGTAGCAAATATATGAAATCTATAAAGCTACAAAAAACAAAAAAAAAACCCTTTAAGGACAAAACTCAACAACCTTCGAGTCCTGCAGCAGAACATAAAAAGTTACTTAAGCTTCTACCTAGATCTCATAATTCAAATGTTAAAAAAAGTAAGTATACATAGTATTGTTTCATGTTTGGTATGAATTGCACAATACCTCAAATTCGAATTGCTTTGCTTAAAATCGGTATTAGCATTGATTTCAAGTATATAGGCTTTAGGGGATCTAGTAATGAAATTTTAAGAGAATCTATAGATAATTTTGTTGACAGAAAATTAAGGGTCAGATCTCTCCCTTAATAAATGACAGAAACTCACAGACTTCCTTTATTTTTAGCTTAAGACAATTCTTCACAAACAAGTGACAGCATAAGAATTTTGAGATCTTTAAGCAACAATTTGGTATCTGTTGATAACACAAATACCTCAGCCTCATACATTTTGAGAGAGTGGGACACTTTGTTGTATTCTATTTTATTTAAACTTCTACACAATTTGTACATTGTAACACTTGTTTTGTTGTAGTTACTTTTTAAGACCTAATGTGAAATTAGCAGACATGTACTCGTATTTCACATATAGATTTTGCATAGTAATGCTAGAGTTCCATTATCTATATAATATATACTTGCACTGTATTAGCACACAATAGGATTGCAGGGCAAGTGATAAATTTTCAGTTAAACTAGTGAGATGCAACCATATTTTTCTATATATCTAGTGAGACTTTATAGTCTTAGAGACTATAAAGAGGCTCTGATTCATTCATTTCTATGTAAAATCTGGGTAGATCCACATTTTGCATGGAATATTTCATAATTTGTATGTGTAAGTGGAGGAAAATCTATCCAATAATTGTCCAGTAACTTTTCAATGTGGTAAGTACATGTGGGCTAGAATAATTGATGATCAATTGATATAATTTTTTGAGCTGTCTTCTATATTGAATGGGGCAAACTTTTTCGAATGTTTGAGAAACAAATACTCTGTAGCTTATCATTCAATTATAGACATAGAATATATGGCTACTAATTGGTGAACTCCTGCGAGGAATTAGTGCAACTCATAATGAATACCGGCAGTGGGATACACTAAAATTGTGGTATGTTCAGATTTAGATTTATTTGTTTGCACTTTAACAAAGAAACAACACTTACAAAATACAAGACAAACAATAAAAAAGTAATACTACAGAATGTAAATAACGAAAAATATAAATTCCTATTTCTAGTGTGTTGTATTATTAGTATGTATGGAGTAAAAGGATTGACATGTAGGTTTAATTTTAGGATTAACTTTACGAAATTTTATGATTCTAATTCTACAGAAGGCATCCTATAGGTTTTGTTTCTCTTATAAGTGTCAAAAACCAGTAAATATTTTTGTGATAGAACTATATATTTTCTTTCGTTCTTTCTTTCGCAATTATATATTCATTTGCGAAACTGTCGGTGTACGAGTTTGACTCGCACTTGGCGGTATTTACATAAGTCAATTTTTACTCCCTTGAAATGTATGAGGCTAATGTTTGTAGCGAGTTCTATCGATTCATCATGTCATCTTGTGATCACGCATTATTAATATAGAATTTCTATGAAGTGCTAAGCATAATAAACATATAAATACCTATATTTTTAACTTAATTTTATATTAAATATTTTTAAAGTATTATTGTTAGAGTTTGAACTATTTGGATAATAGCCTAACATCTTATTTCAGATCCAGAAAACACAATAGTAGTTTTACCAGCAACACCATATATTTTTCACCAAAGACCTCTGTTATTCCCCACTCTACCTCCTGCTATTGTATTAGTTGATCCAAATATGCAATCTCTTAAGACACCAGCTCCAGTTGGTAATAGAATCAGCGCAGATATTACAAAAACGACCATGGTAAATATTTTACCTATATCAGCGTATTCACATGCTTTGTCGGCGACAAAAAATAAGAAAAATATAAGGCAAAAAAAAGAAAATAGCAAAAAAACAAACGTGCCTTCAAAACAAACAGACCAAGTTAACAATTTTTCAGAACAGAAAAAACCTGATGATATCAATTTAAATGAAGTAAATAATACAAGTTCAACAAAAAATAAAGATGTTAATGCAAATCAAGATGTAACTGCCGAAAGCGAAAAACTAAGTGAGACTAATAAGTCTTCCAAAGTTGAAGTCCCACTGACAAACAATGTAGAAGCGACTGAAAATAAGTTAGATATAATAAGTAAAGTTCCTGCTAGTAAAAATAATGAACGAAATAGAGAAGAAAATGTTAATGCAGATTCTAAAACTGACTCTAATGACTTAAAAAATGAAAAGCTATCTTCTATTGATTTAGAAAGTGGTACCAATGTTGAAGCTAGTAATGAAAATAATTTAAACAAAGTAGGAAAAAAATCATTAATGACTGATAAAATTTCAACTACATTAGTTAAAGATAAAGAAAACAAATTGCCAAATATACTGGAAAACACATTATGTGACACTGTTGTAGATGGTGGAAATGCGCGACTCGAATTGGCTGAAGAATTTTTAGCAGCTTCTCCTACTGCTGCATTTTTGATGTCTTTCCCCTTAGTTAGTGGAAATAGAGCAGATAGTCCGGCTGATGAACATACAAATACGGTTCAAAATAGTGGGAAGGACAACAATCAAAAACGTAACGAGGTTTTACCACAAACACAACATTATTTTGACAAAAATAATTTAAATGAGACAAAGTTAAAATCCAAGGTACAAACATCATCTTTGTCTAAACATAATCAAGCAATAAAATATAGTGAAAATTATTTAATATCAAAGCAAATTGAAAATAAAATAACGAATGTTGTAACTAATAGTGCTACTGCTTCTCAGGATAATCCGTTTTTGAATCTATCTATGCCTTCTTTAATTTCATCCAATTGTACCACTGCATCAGATATTGGGGTCGATTTTGAATGCAATAAAGCTGCACAAAACCAGGTCACAAACTATGCATCAAATAATAATTTCTTCTACAAAAGTGATCATTTTAATACAGTAAAGAATACTATTTACAGTACGAGTAGTATTTCTTCAGGCCATGACTTTAATAATCTTGGACTTTATCCTTGTGCTATGGAGAAATATTCATCTAAAAATAAATGTGAATATTCTAATGTTGAAGAAAATTTTATGAAGATTGGATCATCTAGATTAACATATGATATTGATTTGGGCTGGTCTCATAAAAGTTTTGATTTTGTTAACTGTACGACATCTTCAAATGCATTCAATAAAGACAGTATAATAACAAACGTTTCAGCGCCATATTCAACGTCTTATAATCCGTTTAATCCTGAATTCCATATGCCATTAGTTTCAAATTCAACTAAAAAAGATAATTTTTCAAGCAAGCCAACTACTTCTTTTACAGACTCTATTACAAGTTTTTATTCGCAATCTAATTTATGGTCAGATGATACACCATTTTACACCAACAATAATGTAACGAAAATAGTAAGCGCGAAACAGCAAATATGTCAAAATAATTTACAAGCAAATTCAAGCTTAAAATCAAATGACAAGATTTTTAATAGTAGTTCAAAACAAGCACCAGTTATACATATTTCAAATGGAGTAAAAGCTCAAAATAACTTGGTGGAACCACAAGTACCAGAAAAATTTTCTAAAAAATCCCCAAGTAAAACGCATATTAATTGGATGACTTCTGAAACAAGACAAATGGAACCAAATTATAATTCTATTCCTGTGGACATAAAAGACAGTCATAAAACTTCATATACTCAACTAAATCATGCTATTAAGAAACAAAATCACAATGAAAGCTACTTTCCTCTATCAATGCATAATTTTGTATCACACCCTACTCAGGAAGAATTCCAAGTTATGTTTCCGGCTTCCAGAACAGTTGGCCCTACTGAAATAACAATGGAACCTCCACCAATAAATTTACCAACACTGGTTGGTGATTTAGCACTAGGCCCTCACGACAAAAAGAAAAATTCAGAAGGCTCAAATCGAACGCCGGCACACCCCCAAGACATACAAAATTGTAATACTTTTTTGTCAGTTACTCAACTAATGAATCGTTCTTCAGACATGTCTTCTAGATTTCAGACACCTAGTATCGATCCCGGCAAAGCCAACAACACAAAACAAATTAATCCTTATTTTTCAAATGACATCAGTCACAAATCAATGTCTTCACGCTTAGACAGCCAGCTACCGCAACCTTGTTACGGATTTCCTGAATCAAAATTGACTACTTATGATATGGGCCAATTTCCTAATAGTAAAATAAAGACTAGTAAATCTGATAAATCATCTAAAACGCATAAAAATAGTTATTCTGCAGAAGCATTAATTCGCGGCGGCAACTGTACACAAAAAATACAAGATAATTCTGCTAAATTTGTGGCATCTTCTCAAAAGCATAATGAATTTAATACACCGCAAGATAGTACCATAGCACAAGTTTCCCATTTTCCGCCTATATTGGATTATTCCGATAATACTTACGCTAGTCAGCAGTTTTCAGGGACAGGGACATTATACAATACTACGACGAATACCATTTCCAATTCATTTTATACCAATTTTATGCCAACGAGTGGTAATTTAATGTCTTCTAATTATACAAATGCGCCTTTTTCTGGTGAATTTATAGATTATAATCAGTCTGAATGTAATTACACAAACCATATGCGACCCGATGAATTCAAAATGAGAAATAATAGCACTGCGTATCACCCAGAAAAAGTGCTTTCAAACTATAAAAGTTCCCGGAGAGATTCTGCTACGAAACACAAATTAGAATGTAATAAAAAGGATTCTAGCAAAAAGTATCAAAGCAAAAGAGCGAAAATGCTCAATGAAGTTGACGAATGGAATGACACATCCCATCTCTTATGGCAAAACAAGGCATCAAATAAAAGACATGTTAATTTAGTAGCAGATGAATTGTCATTTCCCAATTATGTTGGTAATCAAATGCCTGCGCAATATCAACCAGAATTTTTCAACAGTCACTTAATGCCTTCTAACATACAAAGTGTCGGTCACAATATCGATAAGTCTCTCAGTTTTCCTGTAACCTCTCGTGCTAATTTCAATCTAAGCACTATATTTCCGGAAATCACAATGGTAAGTCAAAATAAACTGCACTCCTTGAACAATAATAATTAAAATTACACTTCAAGTCACCAGACCAATAAAATATTATTATCAAATCTCTATAAAATGTTATTTATAAAAAACAGGAGCTTAGTGTACTTGTGTATATAGACATATAATGAAACTCAAAACACTTTTTAATTTATTACTTCTAATTGTGTTTTTGTTGTTTCAGAAAGTGCAATAACATTTGAAAATATGTTTATTTAAACCAATTTAACTAATTGTTATATATGTATAGGTATGTATACAATTTTGGACGTTTAAGAAATGTAAATATTTGTACAATGTCTCTTATTTAATGTATTTTTATGTTAAACTAAACTGTTCACTTTTACAAAAGAAATATTTACTTAATGTTGTTATACATTTGTTTTATTTATTATAAAACCACAATTGTATTTTACATCAGCAATATTATACATACATTATTTATATTGAAAATTGATTTCACGTGGACGGATGCGAGTGTAAGGCAATTTTAGACGTTTTTTTTTCTCATTGCGTATTTTATAACGTTATGGAATACGCTTTTTCAGAGAAAAATTTATCTGGAACAGGCTATACGAGGATTGTCTGCTTGGGTCTTTGGTGTATTTCACTGTGAAGTAGATATGGGTAATATCAGAGTTTTTGTCTGTATTGTATTCTTATACCATATCTATATATTAGTTTTAAATATCAGATATTGAAACTATATATTTCAATATCTATATATCGGTCGGTATCTATGTTACTCTGAAATCTAAATATACCACACAACTTAATATCGTATACTTATCTTGAAGCATTTCAGATTTGTGAATATATGTAGTATCACGTTATTGTATGATATCTGTGATTCTCGACAATCAAAGTCGACTGTGGATATGGTGATTATGGTAAACATTTCGGTTTTGTTTGGATTGTGTAATTTATGTGTTTATGGTTTTTTTTTTACTACGTAGGTGTAATTTGATGAATGAGTGGAACTTCCTCTCATACTTTTTCAGGCTTAGGACTGACTCCATTAAAGTTTAGTAATTCTGTCTTTTACATACGATAGTTTTCTAATTTCAAATAAATGATATTTAATATAATAGCTCCATATATTATTTACACAAATTTACACAAAACTTCTTTAACATGACTACTTATATTCAACTAAAGATAAATGTTAATTAATACTAATAAAAACAACTAATTTCGAAACGGAAAATAGCAATTAAAGCAGACATATTATTTAATCTGCAGCTTACGTTAGCTTCGTAATGAACGAAAGTGACGAAACTAAAAATAGAAAATTAATCACTCTCTAATATCCAAAAAACCAAAATAAGAGCAAACTTTAGGTCCAAATGTCGTATTAATAACAACAATATCAAACAGCTTAAAATGAACCTTTAAAATCAGATTCATTGATTTTAAAGTTTATTTACGTTGCATAACTTAAGGTCTAAAATAATTTGACATTTGTAAAAGAATTAAAGGTGATAAATAAGTACTTTTAGAACACTCGAGTCAAAGTAATACCATACTGTTTTCGAAAAAATACATTTGAGATTAAACCTTATTTTGTTAATAATAATATTCACATTTAAAACTAAACGTTCTCATTGGTTATGCGTTATCGGTGTGAAGTTGCGCGATATCCAATATATAGTTTGTGCGTCGAGCGATATATAAATATCAGATATTGTGCCGGTATATAGATATTGTATCTGTATACGATTTGTATCGTCCACTCCTACTGTGAAAAATAAGATAGGCATTGGAATTACTGGGTATCACGACTTTTCATCTCGTGTCAAAAGTTACTATGTAGACTGAGATTTATGTGGGGCATATAAACTTCCTGTGAATCATGCAGAAAATACATGTCTATAAGCTGTCGTGATGACTTACCATCAGGTAGACTGCGTGCTTGTTTGTAGAATTACAAAAAAAAAATAACAGAATTCGCTATGCAGAAGAGTAGATTTAATTTCTCTAAACTTACTTCAATTGGTTGTTCTTAAATGTCTAGTGTGACTGTTTTGTCCTTATGGAATTTTATGAAGTAAGGAAGTTGGAGTAGGCTTCGAACACTGCCGCGTGCGCACCTGGCTAAGCGCGCACGCCAAGTATGTCTCTGTGTGGGTCTCTCTGTCTGGGGGACTGTCCAGGGGTTCTCGGACAGTCCCTCCTTTGGCGGTGACTTGACCATTCTGCTGGTCGAGCCGGCCCCGGGACACATGGCGGTCGAATCGCGAAAGCGCACCACGCCATGTGCCCTGCATGGGCCCAGAGAACCTGGGGGGTTTTTAGTGGGTAGGCCGGCACTCTGCCGGAGAGCCCCACACACGGCCGCGCCTAGTCAGCGCGGCGTCAAGGTGCATAAGGAGCATTTTCCCCCTGACTTCGCACTGACATATGGTCTGACACAGGTGGTCTTCTCGCCTTCGTGAATTCAATAGTATGTGCGTATGTGGAGAGCCAGAATCCTTCACTGTCAGACCTTCTGTTTACATCTCTCCAGACGACTACCACGTCTGTCTGCACTCTACTCGGCTCCTTAAAGCATCGACTTATTCACGGAGCCACTTAGGTATTCGCCACGATCAAATGTTGTATATTACTAAATATCAGCAAATTGGGTTGAGACGTGGTCCTTTTTTGCATCTTATTAATTCGCAAGAAGCATGCCAAATGCCTTTGGCAGCGGGGGCATTAAAAAAGGAGTATAATTTTGTTTCTACGTCTTCAAAAGAGATGTAGCTAAGGCGAAGTCGCAGCACATTCGTAGAATTTCGTCATCACAAACACATCGTTGAACTTCAGGAACAGGGCGCTCTAGTCACTTGCCAAAGCTATTAAGGAGAGTTACTGTAAAGCATCTTTTCCACCACTGTACAAAAACATGATTCGCCCACAACACAAATTAATTAAGCTAATATGTTGAGTAAATTGTTTGCGTCCACTTCGATGTTAGATGATGTGAGAGAACTGCTGGTTCCACCCAAACTCTGTGCGTTAATCACTTTTTCCCTCGACGTCAACAAGTCGAGTGAGCTCAATGGAATTACTGTTGTGATGAAGGCGCTGCAGAATTTGTACTAGTTTTGAAACATTTTTTCCGGTTCTTATACACTTCTGACATTGCTCCAATTACATGGAAGATATTTTTAGTACACCCTATCTCAACAAAAACCACTAATTCGTAAGCTTAGACCGATAGCCATAACCTCTATTCTCGAAGGTAATGGAGTCCATTATCTATAGCCAGCTCTTTGAATACCTCGAGCTTTACCAACTGCATTTTTTTATACAACGATGGTGGCAACAGACCTACGGCCCGCCTGATGGTAAGCGGTTAACGTGCCTATGGATAATTGCAACATCAAGCGTGTCACTCGCTTACCTTTAAAAACCTATTTAGCACCCTTTTGAAGAATCGCATACTGTATCCATCCGCGAAAACCCCGGCAGGAAGCGCGCATTGCACAGTCGAAATGTACGCGAGAGGAAATTTCTCTGGAATCGCACTTAAGGGACCATTTATGTTCCAGTGTGTGAACATAACTGCGTAACCATCGATGGCGAGCGGTGCGATCATAGAAAGTGGCCGCGGGCATCATATCGAATATATAATAGATAAACTGCATATCAATGACAAATCAGTGACATTCATTATTATGTGGATGACATCACGGGTGATTATTTTTAAACCAGCTGCACAATTATTTCTCGTTAAAATGTGGTCAAGAGCCGAAAGAAACGTGTGTCTTTGAAACTTCTTTAAAGAAAATTTCAGAATGAAGTCGACTTTCGCTGATTCCATTTAACCTCACAAAGGTTCATTGCCAGTAAAGCTGTCGTTATCGCATCTCGTCGATTTGAGAGTAATTCCTTAACTACCTCAGTCAGTATTTCAATCTTGTTATCAACATATCCAGCTAAGAACAATGCTGACATTTAGAGGATAAGACTGAATTAGCCACATAGAAGTTTGGTGAGCTCACTAAGATCGAGTTAGTATTACACACCGGCTTACCTCCTGTAGAAATATGAAAAAAAAAAACTAAAACGCAGGCGACGCTGCGGGATCTTATACCTACATATTTATTTAACATTAATAATTATTTTCGTCCTACATCCACTAATAACGATTCTACCTTGTAAATTTATCATAGTTTAATAATAATAAAAATGAAATTCCTAGTATTTTTTATGTTTTGAAGGCACTGACGTAAATACTTAGTTAATCGAGATAAGCTGTGATTAATGACTGGTCTTCCTTTGTCTTATTTGGAACAAGCCCAGTTGATAATGTTGAAGGTTTTTCATTCGCTTTGTTTATAAAAGAGCTTACTAACCATGGCACGTAAAATATTTAGTTAGATCTGCAAATTGTGTCATATGATTTCTTAGACCACCAAATCTTTTATAACTGGATCGCATTTGAAATGTAATTAATCATGTTATTTTATTTAACATCAACGTTAAGACTCAGACAATTATGGATGATAAAAAAAAGCAAACGATATTGAAAATGAAAATAAAATATTTAAATGGTTTTTTTTATTTCACTTTTACTGATCTACAGACTGAGGTGTAAACTGCAAGGCATTGCTGTATCACTGATCGAATTGTTTCAAGTTTCGTCTTCTAAAGTCGACGCCTATTGTATTGCAATGACTAAAGTAGAAACCATAATTCGAGATACAAGTTAGACTAGTCAGGTGGCAGATAAAAGGTTACCAGGTAGATGACTAGTAGCCGATATTGATATTTGCATAAATTGTTATTGTTGTGGAAATTGGCGAACATTATAATTGCAATTATTATTTCCACGTAGTCAAACATTATCCTTATAATAGAATAATTTAAAAGATCCTCAAGTTTTCTGTTTAAAGCGAAGCTAGAATGCTCAAATAGCAGTAGGAAGGGCATGCAGTACTGACGACGTTGAGTCGGAAAGATCCTAGATGCTACAGATTTTATTATTTTCTTACGGTAGGTGTTCAATTCATTGTTTTAAGTTTAAATAGTAGTTTATTTTAACGTTTTTTTTCAAGGTTGATGAATCAGTCATTCAAGCCATGTAATTTTAAGGTCCTATAATCATTGCCGAATCTTATAAGGACAAAAAACTCACGCATCTTACGACATATTGCAAACTTACGCATATACACACACCTACATGTTGACATGTAATAGGCAATGCAGTGCAATGAGCAAGTTCGCCTTGACCGCCCTCAAACTGTTTATATATTTAATTCAGAATGCAGCCGCTCCGACAGTGAAATGTAGGTATTCCACTAGAATTGAAGTTTACATGTAGATATTTATCTGAACAAAAAAAACTGCAGTATTAATGAATAGTTACTTAGTGGATTTTCCTAGCTGGAATATACTCGTATCATCCCAGCTATCAAATATGATTGTCTAACTTTATTAATAAAGAAATTAGATAAGTGGATTACCACTCAAACGTGATATCGTTTTTAGAGTATTTTTCCTAATACTTATTTGTAGGAAAGACTTTGTTATTTTAACGCACATACAATCGTATTGCTTATGACATGTGCAAGTTTGTCATTATAAGCACAAAGATAATAAACAAACATTATGGTCCGCCTAATTTATGCGTGCCGAATCTTAAATGATTGTTTATTGCAAATGCACGTGCATTGATTAAAACATCAAACATAATACTTCTTTGCATTTTGCATTCTTCTCGTTTGCGTGAATTGCTTGATTGAAGGCTACTTTTTAACCCACAATTGTGTTTATATAGATATTGTTTCTAATCTATTTTTAACTTCAAAAAAGCATTTCTTTTTTTGAATATACATACGAGAAAATTTTCGTGACAGCTCTTTTCTAAAATACACGTAATTGAGAAATAGAGTAATAGTGAAACTTTTAGTCCGCTATTTACAGGTTCGTCAATAAAATCACTAATTACATTCAAGAATTTCACGAATTGTAAAATGTGTACCTCTAAGGTTGTATGGAATGTCTGCTCAAGTACAGTCAAAGAAAGACGGCGCTACGTGAACTCAATAGTACCATCCCTTTCTAGCTTGACTCGAGCAAAGATTTAAGTTTAATTGTCACTTTAGATTACAAGCGTTAGGGCCTTTAATGCATTATCCTTCCAATGACGACCTCCATAGACGAGTGGATAGTACACCGGTTTCAAGGTGTCGCCATCTCTGAGGTCCCGGGTTCGAATCCCGGTGGGGGCAGATGTTCGTGTGATGAATGCCAGCCTTTGTACCTTAGTCATGGTTGTTGATATATATTTCAATAAAAATTATTTATATATGTGTAATATATGTATGTCTATCCGTTACCCTAGATCCCATAGCACAAGCCTTACAGAGCTTAGTTTGGGCTAGGCTAATTGGTGTAAGTGTAACAAATATTTATATTATTTATTTAATGCATCAGTTTTTCTCGGCAAATACCCATAAGGAAAGACGCATTCTGCCCGCAGCCATTTCTGGCACAAACCAGTACATCCAATTTATTGTATTTTGGACTCCAATCATTAGGAGGAAATACGATGAATAAGTACAATATCCAGATTCCGTCACCTATTCTACGTTATTATAGAGTCGCACAGCATTGCTAGACACACAGCCATTTTTAGTCTTCCGCGTCCAACCGTGCGATATAACCTGCCAAACCTGTAGATAAATAAAACATGTATAATGTTTGGACTTAACTCATTTCAATTCCTGTACCAGTACGTCTCCGAAACATGGATACACAGAACTGCGTCGTATAGTATTATCACCCAAGGTGTATTGAAATCTCTAAAGCCGTCTGTACACTTTGGGCCAACACATTGGCCCAATAAAGAGGTTATTCAAAAACTACTGTTCAAAATTTTTTGATGTCTGAACGGACAACCGACACTGTTACGTTACCGGCCAACGTTTGCGTCAACTACCAACATAACGCCAATTAATGATCTCCACGTTAGTCCAACGCGTGTGTAACAATACTCTTGTCTTACCCCCATACAAAATCATTAAAAATCATGTGTTTTAGACACAGTTTTAGAGTACTAATACTGGAATAATTCTTGTTGCTAATATTTTTTTATTATAAGTGACTAATACCAATAACCTACAAATAGGTGTACTCACATCAAGGCAGTAAATAGGTTTTTAAAAAGGTCGGCAAAGCGTTTGTGATGCCCCTAGTGTTGCAAACGTCCATAGGCGACGGTGACTGCTTACCATCAGGCAGGCCGTAAGCCTTTTTGCTACCGTTGTAGTATAAAAAAAAAATAGGTTCACTACGTTATAACTTTTAGGTTTCCGAACGCAATTTAGCCTGAATTTTTTTGGGGTTTACTTTCGGGATGCTATATTGCAACGACCGAAAAGTAGAAAATCCAAGCAAGATTCTTTCTCATTAAAAATTTAGGTAGAGTAATTTTTAAAAATTGAGTAGTTTCTGTGATCGATTCTATCTATTTATAAATGTAGCCTTGTCAATACAAACAATTTACGAAATGAAACCTCCACTGTTTCACCATATGGATGATGTCTCCATGGTTTTTGGAAGTCGGGTGCCGGAAGCAGTATCTGGACCTTGTGACCCTTTTAAACTTTACATTTCAAAACTTTCAATTATAAATAGTCAATTTTTTACGATTATTGTTATTTTACTTATTGTTGCAGATATATTTATGTGTTTACTATAATCCCATATCATTGTAGAACTGCACTAAGCACTTGTGTGTAAACTTAATTATTTTTCGAAGTTTTTTTCTTCCATTGCATTTGTAACTAAAGCTATTTAAAAAACCTTAATTTCTATTCCATTTTGGTGTACAAAATTTGTCATGGTCGACATTGTGTAGGAATGCCAGCCAATTTTATGTTCGTTCGCGTACGTTGTGACTACGTAAGTTTAGTTCAGTCCAACACGCGGTCGGCCGACGGGGGACGTGCGCGACGCTCGCCGGCTGAGCGCGGGAAAACTTTGCGATGACAGATAAATCCCCCTGTCTAATCACGATTCGCAGTTAAATATGTATGCTAAATGTCTTTTTGTAGTGTAATACTGTGAATCTTTGGAATTTGTGATCATGGGCGTTGTTTTGGTAAACGTAAGATTTTTCTTCTTATTTTTAGCAATTTGTCTATTATTTTGATGACTTATATAAAATTTATATTGTTTTTTTTTATAGGTATATTAAAAAAACATATAATAATAATACTAAACTTATAAAAAATCAGGTCTTTACCCAAAAATAGTAATTTTCTTTATAAATATAATAAAAATTAAATACTTAAAATTTTTTTTTCAGTGTTTTTGATCCATAAAACTGATTTCATTTCATAAAATGCGACACTTATATCAAAAATATTTTTTCAATATATTGAATAGGGCTATACTTCCACAGTTATTATGTAAATGAAGACTAAATGTACTGAAGCAAGCCAGTGCAATACGAAACCCTGTTTAACTAAGGAAAGGAAACTCTGAGTCAAGTATATGCACATTACTAATTCATAAAATATAAACAATTATCGTATCGTATTACATAACGAGTATGTAGACAGAAACATTTAGCGTAGCGTATATATGGTAAAGTATATACATAGATTTCGTAAACAATTGTTAAGTTACGAGAGCAATCCTTTAGTTTTGTATCTAATTGATGTCTTGAGCTTTATTGAGCTTTAGCTTGAGCTTTATTTTAATAATGAAAATGAATTGCCACAGAGATTGAACTTTATCATGAGCGAATGGGACTTTATCATCATCACAGCCCATACACTCCTCACGGAGGGGCACGAGCTTACCCTATTTTGAAGCCGTTAAGCCTTAGTCAATCGCGCTGTCCCAGTGGGGATTGTTTGAATTTCTTCACATGTATATGCAGGGTGCCGCACGATGTTTACCTATGCCATAGATAAATACATCACAGAATCGACCCTAGGTTTTCCCAAAATATGCGATACGTAGACCACAGCGTCACCGACTCCTGTGGGCGTACTCTTAAAAACGATATTCGATATATCGTGGACTTCGTCGTGTCGTATCTTACTCTTAGTTACTATCGTTTAAAACATTTCAACGGACGATCGAACGAACGATATTAATTTTGACATAAGAAAGCCTTAAATGACAACGATGAATTGAATTTGACAGACGAACATTCGAAAAATAAACGTCAAATTTACGATAATTACAACGACACCTCAAACTGTATCGTATTACTTTTGGCAAAAGTGACGTAAATTTTGCGAATGTCGGTGGAATGCCGAAAATTAAACGATAGTAACTAAGAGTAGGATACGACACGACGAAATCCACGATATATCGAATATCGTTTTTAAGAGTACGCCCCCAGGGACTTTATCCCTTCGAATTGCTCTACCTTCATTTGACATTTATCAATTTGTGTTTAAGGTTCCCGTTTCGTCTTATTATTTTCTTTATTTGAACTAGGAACCGTTAGACTGAATCTAAAAACTCACTTTATCTTCTATGAAAGAAAACTCCATTATTCAATAATGATCGATTACAACATTGACATTGACTATAGCATTTGGTCATTCCGAATGACAACAAGGAAAATATACAGGTTTTTTAAAGACATCCTTTATTTGCTTTGCGCAGTTGAATAAATAACGGTAACATGAATGTTGGGTGTCTGAACAAGGTTGCAATTAAAAGTAGTTAAAAAAAATATCGGGTGGGGCTGTGCCGGGGCACACGGCCGTTGGTTTTAACGTGAAATGTCATGTTAGGGAATCGCTTTTAAAGTAAAAGATTGAAATAAAAAAAAAAACAAGATTGGCGGTGTTTTAAGTATTTTAATAAAAAACTCAATGTCACAACAGCGAGCTGACTATATAAGTGAAATATTCACACCACATTTTTGTTTCTAAGACTAATAGTTTTTTAATTATTAAGGTACGATGATATAGACCTTTTCGTTACGGTCCACTTTTTAAACCTGGTACCCGTATGTTTCGGCGCGATTTTAAAGACGTTTCACGTCAAAATGAATAAATTGAAAGATGTAAGGTACTCACATCAAGACAGCTTTTAATCCTTTATATAGTGCTAGCGTGTAGAGAGCTAAATGATCACCGTTTGAATTCATTAATTAACTAAGTATAAGTCACAGTAAATCCACAAGTAATAAAAATTCGAATTTTTCAATAATATTCAGAATTCATCGAATAATATTATAATGTCAAATAAAAAATATTTTTTTGGTTTTTCATCTACACGTTTTAGTTTTTTGATGTTTTCCTTTCTATGTTTTTCCTTTTTTTTTGCTTGTGCTACATGATATTACTTCAAGCTATTTTTCATAATTCTAGGTCTATTATCCCATTAGTGAATTATCCCATAGCTTATATTGCTAGGTTAATTTGCAAAATGTGGAACATAAACTGAGCATCAGGGTCGTATCTCCTGATTGTGTCAACTTGGAAGTTAGATTTTTGTCTCTGCTAAATGGGACTGCAGAGATATCACGTTAAATTAATATCAAGTTCTCAGGGCATTTGATATTAATTTAAGTGGATACCGCGGCTTCCTGAGATAAAAGATCTTAATAGACGGGCAATGAACTAATCATTTCTTGCTATGAAGTACAAAAGCTGTCTTCTGATATTTGCAAAAAATTGTTTCAAAAAGATTCTTAACATATAAGATATAAAAAAGTGAAATTTAGTCAGGTTATTCGCTGTCGCGTATGTTATTTAAAAATTACTCCTTGTCTTCGAAGTCTAGAAAGTAAATCGAGACACAAAATGTTCATATGTCGTATATGTATTTTGAGAGATATCTCACAGTTTTTTGTTTAATGAGTGTAAACCAAACCCAGGACAGTACGAGTTAAAACAATGCTAAACCATATGATTCCAAGCCAGTGTTATCGGAAAATTAACCATTCACATACTACGACAACCTGCACCTATCAACAAAGTGCTTTTAACAATGTTAAACATTACATTAGTATGTATCGAGCGCGGTGTATCGAGAAGGTTGCGCGGGCGCAGGGTATTGTTAACTTCAGCACTGCTGCGGGCATAGTAGAGCTCGGTTTATACGGGCTGGAAGCGATAAGCATACAAATGGAAGCTTTCTTGCTAAACATTTCAATTGTGGGTTCGTTAAAGCATAATTTTGGACGAAACAACATTCACATTACTTTTTACAGAAATGATTACGTACACGGATACAAAAAAAAAAAGTTAGGGAAAAATATATAATATATACAACATATAGTTTGAATGTAGCAGCCAACTGCAGTGCAATGGCAAAGTAATTACCAGAACTGTCAAAAACAAGCATAGCACACTATCGAAATATTTTTGATATTAAGAAATTAAATACGTGCAATTTTAGAAATAATTTTATTTTAATATGAATAAGGTCAATATGAAACATATAAATATTGCTATAAATATTACATACTTTAAAGAATATCCTTCTAAGAGTATATAGGCAAAATTCTATTGGTAAACAATTTAAATCCTGTTTGTGGATAATCATCATACACTGGCTTTTTATTTGTAGCTGGTACCGTTTTCGGCGAGGGAATTCTTTTGTTACAGGTTATTATTACAAACATAGCACAGGATAACAGCAGGTATCTACGAGTAAAGGAAGTAAATCTTTAAAAAAATATTGTCATGAAGAAGATTAAGTGAGATTGTAGACAAAATGTTCGTGAAGTTAGCGTGATGGTGCGCATGCGGCGTCCGTTGACGCGATGGCTTGGATCTATGTCAATGCCGGGCCGTGGCACTATCGTTCTCTTATCGACCTCTTCGATTATTGGAAAATTACATTACATTACCGTTAACAACTTGTTTTGACTTAACAGGCAAATAGTAGTAAAGTATTAGTTGATTGAATCGTTTACATAAGGATGGTGATTAATGCTGGAGCGTGCAAGTGTTATTTTTAATTTCGCATATTACATACAATCAATATCTGTTGAATACTTAAATAAGTATTATCTTGATAGAAAATTTTATATTCTTTACAACAAATAAAAATTACAGCTTAAAATATAGTTTCCGCAAAAATTGAACGATTAATTAAAATTTTGTAACTTAATGCTTCATTACTATTTACATATTCATTTGTCCACGAAAATATTATATTCATTTTGTATTTCAATACCTCAGGTAGTTATGGTTATGTTGTTCAGAGTATATTGGTATACCTCTTTAAAATAAAAATTATGTTACTTAGGTGAGATTTATTGTTTTCTCTGGCGATTATTATATATTTATGTAAACCTAACATTTGAGCAGTAAATACTACCAATAAACGGGCAATTAATCATATAAGTCGTGAAATGTTAATTTTTAATATCAGTTAACTATCCTAAAGTGCTATCAGAAAGCGTGGGATATATCTATACTTACATATAAAGAATTAGTGATCACTTATTCCTTTAAGATTTATATCTAGTCGTGCTGTGTTGATGATGAAATCTTATAGTCTTTAAAGTAAGTCTTAATGAGACATATATTAGTACATTCTCTAGTGTCTTTGTATTATCAGGCAGTATTTTTTTATAATATCCCATGCCTGTTAAGGTAGACAGTTGATAATTAAACTGTTCTGTTGTCCGTATATTTGATGAGGAAGGGGAAGAAATATCGCCAAAATACTTTCAGACTTACAGATAGAGAAAGTGACGTCGGATTTTTTAATAGACTCCAGCATAATGTTACAAATAGACTCCTTAAACAGCGTAGGATGGGAGTGAGGATGACCAGAAATGAATAAGGTGTGATATAATATTGAAATTAAATCGCAAAGTACGATTCGAATCGAAAAAGAAATGGAATTTAGGATATGGTAATAATTTTTATTAAGACAAAACGTTGTAAAGGCTTGCAAAGTTTTGTTACACAAAACTGAAAGTCTATGCGCTGTCGGTATGCAAGCCATTTGAATCGAGAGCAATATTGATACTTTGAGAGAATATTGTCGCATTAAAAATGGGTTTATAGCCACATTCTGTGAGTGTACTATCATAACCAGAAGCTCCTACAGATTTGTCCATGCAACATCAGCAGAGTTCAGAAAAGACAAGTATAAGTGATGAATTAAAGCTGTGTTATTACAATTGGGAGAAAATTGCGGTATGTATTCAGTAATTCGTATCCATACACGTGTAAAAATTTCTTCTGTTTTCAAACGTAGAAACTATTCCATAATTTGTTAAATAAGTTATGTATTATGTTGTAATGTATATTACACTAGCTGTGCCAGCGACTTCGTCCGCGTGGAATAGTTATTTTGAGCATCATATTTATTTTTTGCAAACAACTACCTCAGCTGTTACCCGATCTTGATAACGCGACATATCCAAATTTGATCACCATAAAAAAGATTCTAATGAGTTAACATTAAAAGATAGACGTATACTGCCGCGGACATTTTTTTTAGATCATTTTAAGAGGAATAATTCTTTTATACATATTTTTTTGGTATCTAGAACCGTATTCGCAGCGCACGCAACGGAAGCCCTCAAAGGAATAATTTTCCCCGTTTTTTTCACATTTTCCATTATTTCTTATATAGTCGCAGCGTGATGTTATGTAGCCTAAAGCCTTACTCGATAAATGGGCTATTCAATAAAAAAAAGATTTCTTCAATTCGAACCAGGAGTTCCAGAGTATAATAGTGACTATAAAGCTGTTTTAATCACTGTTTTAGTGTTTGAACTTAGAACATCCAATATATTTAACCATAATTTTAATACTATACAACCTCCCAGAAAGTTAAGCACAGGTTTGATAGCGGAACGATTCTAATAATAATAATTAAAATATTTACGTTTCATTTATGATAATGTGTTAGTAATAATAATAATTCTCAATAATAATAATAATTTTCTCGAAAGCAGGTGACCGTAGTTTCTTCCCATAGTCAATTTTTCACGTTCCTGTCTAGATCTCGAATAACAATAGAACCTCTGCATCTATCTGGGTATAGATTTTAGACGCATTTGTCAAGCTCACTTGGTACACTCCACGATTACAATATTATTATTAACTAAAATTGCCTCTACGTGTTGGATCTATATCCCCGCATCGCCTTGTAAAGAACCGGGTCTTTAGACCCGTGATTAGCGGAGACATAATAATGATATAATTGTTCTTAATTTTAGTAATTCTTGCAATTTTAATATGCATTTTAATTATTTTTTTCTGCGTTAAATGCCTATTTTTGCTTAATTATTTCTTTCTCGTAGTAATAGTATTCTAGTATAAGTAATACTTTATTATAAGTACCTACTACTTTAGCGTTACTTATACTTTAGTATAACTACTTGTATAAGTAATTCTTGAATAAATCAGATCACATCGTTAAAGATTGTAATATATCAATTACATAATTAAATCATCATGAAACATTCCGTGAGGTCACGGTTCAGTCGTCAGAATCCTTCACTTGCTCGTGATTCATTTATGGCCCTCGCTTTATATGAATGTTATATTCTATTTATATTGATGATATTATTTTGATGAAAATACTGCTTCTATTATAATAGCTTTACGCAGAGTAATATATGATAATATTGCACGGAAAGGACCTATAGAGAGTCCCCTAATTTATGTATTGTATAAAGTCTCGAAGGGGCGGTTAGGCGATAAGATTGTATCAACGTAAGATCAAGTTCTTCGGCAATTTGTTATTGCATATCAGCTATCATATCTGAAGTTCAATATAACAACATGTTTCATTAATTTCACATCTGGAATTGCTATAATTAACCGCTATGGCCTATATTGGTCATAATCAACGTAATAAAACTGAAGTGTGTCTCTTTAATCTTATATAACCTTACGATATAATCCGTATTGAGAGAAACGCCAATATTTACATAGCTTTATTCTTCTAAATCATGAGTTAATTAACATTTTGCTGTTTTTTTGGGCTTTGTGTTTTTCTATTGTTTAAGTAATCTTTGAATATAATAAATATTTATAACGTATTTATTACTCTATTAAAATTCGGGTAGGTATAATATCTCTATTTTGACAACTATTACAGTTGACAAAAAGATGATAAAACCTACCCGAATTTAAATAGAGCAATAAATACCTTATAATTATTTTTATAGATAAAAGGATCTCTCCTTCTGGGGTAAATATATGAACTAAACTTATAGTTCGGCCAATCTAAATAAGTAATTCTTTACGCAGAACTCTCGCTCGTTACTTCGTCAGTACTTAACCTGTGTATTTTCTACCACGAAGAATGCACGCCGTGTTCACTAATATTAGAAACTACTGTCTTTACGAGTATTTGTTATGTAGTCATAATTAGTAATAATCTTGTCTATGTTTCAAATTGTGAACCAAATATACAAAAAAAAAGAAGTATTCCAGATAACTGTGCCTTTTGCGCTGAAAACCTTGGACAAACACAAAAGGTTTCCGCGTAAAAATAACAAATGGGTTGGGATAAGTGAGCCGCTAATAATATCGGTTGCACCGACTGAAGATATCCCACTACTGCTCACAATAATCAAACATAGAAACAGAATAATCAAACAGAAACGCATCACCATGCCATGTAAATGTTTTTGTTCGCTGAGATTACTGGTTCAGACTGTGGATGGATATATTGAAGTTTTTGGGACTATACTTTTTCTGTATACAAATGGGAATATTTACAGATACTTAACGCTCCATCGATTCACTTCCGCTCTAAGCTCTGCATTGACCGCAAGGGTACAAGTACAGCGAGTCTCTGTTTACACCGATTATAATATACATGTTTAAAAAAATTAATTATTATTAATACCACAGCAAAATCTACAATACTATTATAAACATGAATTAAATAAAATTACTTCAATATACCAATGTGTCAAAAATAATCGCATATTTTCAAATAGTTACAAACAAACATATTTAAATGTAACGACTACTTTATTTTGATGAGCTGCTGTGATGAAGGTGCAGTAAGCAAACAAACTTCCTCATGACAGGCGGTTAACCCGGTCATAGTCACACAAATATCCGACGGGTGCTATTTTTATAAACACACAAAAGTAGCCCTGCCGCCTATGACTATGGCGGATAGTGATGAACATGTCATACATAGAGATTCAGGAAGAGAATAGGGCCCTATTATAATAAATGTAAATTGCTTTCACCTTTTGATAATATGGACAGAGTAAAATGTATTTAATACCGAAGTGTTATATTATCTAATGTTAACGAAAGAAATTCAAATTTGATATTGAATTACATAATTATTACAAAAATTACTTAGTTTCCTAAACTTATATTTTAGATTATGATTTTCATTATATTAATAATAAAATGTCGCATCATAAAATTTAAATTTAAGTCATGCATATGATACGTTGTGGAGGTGATTTGCAAATTTAAACTGAAACACGGGCCAAGCTAGCTTCTGTGAAAAGCTGGAATTTGAGGAATTTGAAATAATTCAGATAAATTTAATAAATTGTATTACATATGTATTTTTGAAGTAGATATTATAACTCGATATCTTCTTCGCACGTAATCTCTGATAGAATTTTGTCTTAACTTGAGATCGTGGTTCTCGAAATATTGCTCATATTGAACTTAGCCACGCTTAAAGTATCAAAGTTAGAATTAGTTGCAACTCTTGAGAATAATGTGGTAAAAGTTATTTTACACCACCACATAACTGCTCAACTCACGTGCAGATTAAAAATGAGAGCAAGAATGTTCGCTTCATCAAGATGAGCAGCAAAATATAAAACTTATTAAGATATATAGGTAAGACTTATTGACGTTAAGAAATGTGACTTTGAGACTGTTTATTTAACACTCATTTTATATTGACATTTTGTTTTATGCTCATATGCATATGATCAAATTACAGGCGGCAACTTGCGCAATGGACAAACACTACAAACTCCGATCTGAGCTTGCGTGAAGCCTGCCAGACGTGTTTTTAGTGATCGACATTCGATTCCACTTGTATCATTGCGCAAATAAACTGAGTAATCAGGGCATATGTGTTGAGGTTTGCAATGAGTAGGCACTATGATTTACCTACAATAAAGAGAACTAATCATTTTATTAAAATATTTGTGTCGCCAAACTTCAGTCTAATCATTATTATTAAAATCAAGCATATAATTCAAATTGAAGATTTAATATTTTAAACTAATTTCTATTAACCATTCTAATAATTTATACAATATTTTATACAGGTTTTAATAGGTATTGACTATTATTATTACTATTTCAATAACTAACGAAATAGTTATCAAAATAGTTTGTAATCTGCACTGAATAAAATAACAACTTTTGTTTTTCAATATTATTTTTTCATTCACACCAATTAGCCTAGCCCAAAGTAAGCGCTTATAGTTAGGTATTTGGGCTAGTTTGGGATTATATTATGAAATTATCGGATGTTGAGAAACGGATCCTATGTACATATATTTCTAATATGTATTACAAATATTTATTATTCATCAGCTCATACATACATACATATATGTCACGCCTTGTTCCCAATGGGGTAAGCAGAGACCACCTCTTTCCACTTGCTACGATCCTGGCACACTTCATCATTACACAAATTTGAGTTAATATAGTGTAAAACATTGTCTTCAAAACTAATCAACCAAATTTTAGAAATCATCTTGCTTAATCAACATTACGTAGTGTTACACACACCTGCAATACTCAAGATACAGGCTTTAGTCTAGTTTGGGATCCACAAATAAAAAAAATTTTGCCCCCACAGGAACATGAATTCAGGATTTCAGAGATGGCAATAACTTGGAACCAGTCTATTACCCACTTGGCCATAATAATTAAATTATCTAGCATGTTAAAGAGGATATCTTTATAATATAATGCTAAAGATCTTAATATGGTCGGGTTCAGTTTACCAGATTTGTAATTTGATAGATTTGATCGATATGTAAGTACATCAAAAAGCAAAAGAAGTATTGTACACAGGCATAACAGGCATAACATTTATCAAAGAAAACATTTTCTTTGATAAATTAATAACATATATACTTACTTTTATCAAAACTTTTAGATCAGGGGACCTCCCTAAGAATCTAAAATCATGTCTGCCATTTATCGTCAAGAAAAATGAGATCGCTCCAAAATGATTTGTGTGCTTGTCGGATATCACTGGTTGTAGCGAGTTTTTCTAATAATAAATCTTCGATATCTCAGTTTCGAAGTTTTGCTTTACTTTTTCTTTGTATAATGGAGTAAAAATGCTATGTCACCTAACTTGGTTTTTGGGCTTTAAAAGACCCTCAGACTCAGGCTGCTCAATATATTAATCTCCACAATAAAACTACTCTAATATATTGTTATTCCTCCATCACCTCCATAAGGAATATTTTGCCTGATAACTAAAATATGTTCAGTGTTTTCTCATAGGTTTGTGTCTTTTTTATAGATGATATACTACCTGATTAGAGTGTTTATAGCAGATACCATAATTCTAGTCGGTATATAAGTACGGCGTGTGTTCTAAAGCGGTATACCTACCCACACTCTCAAGGATTTTACGAGCGGACAATATTGGAAAGATACTAGAAGCACGTGTACGAAGCTTTAAACGTACGGTTTTCTTCGCTCGTTAGTTTTTAAAGTTATCGTTTTAAATTGGTCGCCATGGTAACCAATGAAGGCCGTTAAAAGTACAATTTAGAACATAATTCAAGTCCTGCTGACAAAGTTGAACACTAAAGGATATAATATTCCTTTCAGTCAAGCTTTTCTTCCTAGTTTTATAAAATTCTAGGTATATATTTAGAATAATGTGCCGTGTCTGATATAACAGCGAAGTGGCGTTTCAACATGGATCAAAATTAAACTTTATAAACATTTCCACGAATCAATAGGATTTTCTTTATAAAACGCGATGCTCAAAAATTATATCATTACATATTCAGGGTTAATCTAAGATTTTAAATCAACAGATGAATCACAAGTCAATCACTTGCTATGAAGTGTGATATGTTAATGACCAATACAAATTGTATAATATTTAATCTACCCAAAGCAAACTATATGATATAGTATATATTAAATATCAAAATCAGCAGAAAACAGAACATCATATACGATAACTTAGTATAAAAGCTGGCAGTTTAATTATTCCTATTCTATTTCAAATTCAGTTTCCCCCTGACAATCAAACAGCTGACAAAGACTTTATTACTTCCTCAGCGGTTAAAGCAAGTCAGATAAGACTTAATACAAAGTTCAATTTGTCACGAAACTTGTGTAATGAATTTATTACGTTATAATTTACTACCTAACAATTTATTATATATTCTTCAAATCGAAAAAAGACATTTAACTTTATTGTTATTTTCTTTATACATTCCGATTATGTAAATTTCTTTGATTAGGTTCTTGTTAGATTTACGTTCTATTTAATTTTCGATTTATCAAATTTGACTGCGGCTTGTCATATTATTTGTAAAGTAGTAATTTTCGGAACTGGTCTACGAATCAGATGCCTCGGGAAATGATGGAAAAAGCGTATCTTTGTTGAGATTGGATCATTTGTATCCGGATCAGTACAAAGATTCGAATCAGTAAAGTGCTTCATTTGTAACAGTGACTCTGAACCGATTTAATCGGTTCACTGACACAAATTGACATTATCAATCGTGTAAGCGTCGCGTATCGAATGAAACCGAGATGCAATTGAGCGACGTGATCCGAAGCGCTGCGACTCTGAACTATTTACTTATCTCAATCGTGCGAGCACCGCGTGCCGATTGAAACCGAGATGCAATTGAGGGAATGATTCATTAGAAGCACTGTTAGAGATTTGAATCAGTGAATCAATTGGAAGAACTCACTGAGTCGTTTTTGTAAAGATTGACACATCTCTACTCGAGAGGCCCGGGGTCGATCTTGCCGTGTTACTACCTACAATGTGATTTTCGTTTTCGACGCTTCTACCGCGAATTAAAACATCGTGAGGCAACTAACATATATGTACTTCCGAAGAATTATTATCTATCATACATCTTTTAATATTAATTATATTAAAAGATGTATGTCCAACTAATACGCACTGGGCCAGCGTGGTTGACTAAGGCCCTAATCACTTTAATATAGTAAATAAATATAAATAAATAAATTACACCAATTAGCCTAGCCCAAACTAAGCTCTGTAAGGCTTGTGCTATGGGATCTAGGGCAACGGATAGACATACATATCTAAATAATTTTTATTGAAATATATATCAACAACCATGACTAAGGTACAAATGCTGGCATTCTTGGGCGGGAACGTAAATGAGTTACTGACTATTAATATTATTTGACGACCTCTTTGAGGTGTCTCCATCTCTGAGGTCCCGGGTTCGAATCCCGATGGGGGCGGATGTTTGTGTGATGGGTTCGAGTATTTGTACCTTAGTCATGGTTGTTACAATATATGTTACCCTAGATTCCATAACACACGCCGTATAGAGCTTACTTTGTATTAGACTAATTGGTAAAAATATAAGTTAATCACTATAGTTTCCAATCTGAACTATAATTTTTCAATTATAAACATTTTTTTTGCTAGTTGCGGTGGTGCTGGTACATCTTAATTCTGTCAGTGGGAGGGATCAACGGGGAGAAATTCACTCTCGGCTACATCACCGGTTCGCAACGACGTCCAGGTGACTTCAGCTACCAGAAGCCAGGAAGAGTGATTTCCGGTAATCTTAAATTCCAAAACAATGCTTGTTTATACGATTAATTGCTAATTATTTATTACTAACTGATCCAGTGAAGTTCGTCCCGTAATATATAGACCTATGATTTTAATCTAATTTACATAAAGTTGTGAAATAAAACTGTAGAATGGCAAAACTGAAATGCAATGAAATAAGAAATCTTTACGGAAAGCTTTTATAGTAATGTGAGAGACTCAATTGCACAAGATGGCAGAATGCCAAAACAGATATTATAATAAATAAGCAGTTTTCATCATAATTTCTTTTCCTTGCTTTGTTAATATTTGAATAGTTATTCTGCTATTCTTGATGGAGATAAATCTAACAAGTAGGCAATCTTATTTAAATCGGTTCTGCCGTTTTTATGTATAAGTAACATTGATGGGTAAAATGATTTAGCAGATCATTTTAATGCTTTACGTTAATAATAAATACTGGTTAACAGTAATTATATAAATTAAAACTAAATTGAATAGAAAATGCATAAGATGATGGTAAGGTACTTTATAGGCTGACGACATTCTTATGTTGAATGCCTAGACTTAACCTTTAAAGTAGTTAAATGAAAAACTGCAAACAATATATTCAACTCAGGTGGGTTTTATACCAGCGTCTTCAGCAAATCGTTAACCTTAATATTATCTTTATGAACCTTAATATAACCTGTCAGCCACCAGTCTGTTGCGTCAACTACACTCGTCTTTAACTTTGTTATGCCAAATTAGACTTCACTGTGAATAACTTGTTATCAACATTGTAATTTATTATTTTATATTGTGGGGGCACGTCACATGCCATGTCACATGTGCTACGTGAGCAGAAACAACCTACGGCCAACTAGCGCGTTGGCGTCACCCCAGTCGTCACACACTAGCCACTCAGAGTATACAGAATACTTCCGCGAAACCACATGTTTTGATTGATAACCTAACCTGCCGATCGGGGTAGTAAGAAACCCTAAGGACAAACCCCCACATATATTATGTATATAGTTTTATTAAATATTTTATTGTTATATATCAGACTGCCCGCCTGATGTTAAGTGGTTATTGTCGCCTATAGTATCTATTCATTTCAGAGTCTATCTCACCTTGCTCACCGGATGCGGACACTTTTGTTTTGCGATATCGAAACCTTCAGAAAAAGAGCATATTCCCATTTAAAAGACCGGCAACGCATCCGTGACTCCTCTGTTGTTGTTGGGTGTCTATGGGTAGCGGTTATTGCTTACCATCAGGTGATCCGTTTGCTCGTATGCTGCCCTATCCTATAAAAAAAAGGTAAGACGGACTTCTGTCATGGGTACCTCTCAAGCAGTCAACTCTGGTATAAATCTGCGTCTTGAGACACCATATATATATCAATATAGTAAATGCGCACAGGGGCAGCGTGGTTAACTAAATATTTGAGTTATTGATATTTATATTAGACATTTACAAAAAATGTTGCAATGCAATTTGGCTTGCGCTAGAAATATAGTCGCAGTAGGCATCAAAGTCGTCTGCTGTGCTCACCAATTTCATATCTATTTCTACTTTCATTCAAATTTGTGTTATTCTTCAAATCGGGACACTTCGTTGTGTTCCAGTTCCAGGGTAGGGCTTGCGGCGCTACATCTTGTTACAAGTTGGTAGAATGATAACAAAGTTGGCAAATTGCCGAATCTAACAGAAAACATACTACATAGCTAAAAGTAGGTGAAAGTAGCTGCTTGTTAGCAGACAAATTCAACTCGAGCGCTATCCATCGATAGACCTCATGAAAACGTTTTGCTGTTTTACAAAGAAATTGACATATCTCCGTAGATCTTAACCAGGTAATTTCCAGGCCAAAAGAAAATACCATAGAAGCTGAAGCAAGAAGTGACTTGTACAAGATTTTAGCGGGTCGTAAATCTAATCCTTTTTCATTATAGGCTTATAAATTTAATTTCCCGATCATAATAAAATTAATGAAATTTCGTTCATTTTGACGTTATGCCAATGCTGAATAGTTGCTAAGAGCTTTGCGATGTCGATAAAGTTTTCATTAGCCCGGCATTCCTCAGCTTGTGACAAAGTAACTTCTCGCACGGTTCGCGCCTTAAAGTTAGTCCAGGGAATTAACCGAATACTCTTAGTCAAGAACTAAGCTTATAGTGATAAATCCATAATGATAGATACTTATTAGGCTAAGCTTACATAGCTCGCAACTTGATAAACTACTCTAACCAAATTCATAAGCTGTAAATACAAATAAAAACGTGGTTTAAAAAACGTAAGAAAATATAATTTTACTCTAGTAGGATCATATAGGTATCTTCAACATAAGTATCATGTTGACGCCTTTACCTATTCTACCGCCGATTACCTATACCTACGTCCTTCTTTTAACTTAAGTTTAATTTTAATGTTTAACTTTGTATTGGTTAAGAATAATTCAACCTTACAGATTTGTATATTATTAATAAAAAATTCTTGACATTACTTATATTTATATAAGTATTTAGCACTTTTCTATAAAATGCAATCATAACATAATACAAGAACTTTGCATCACTTTAAAATATATAGGTAAAACGAGTAAAGTTAACTTCCAAATACGAGGTAGTAAATATTGGATCCTAATGCAGCACACGGTTAGTACCGCTAGATATAGCAAACGTGCCACGTGATCCATTGCCGACACTACTTGGCAAAGTCGCTTTAATCAAATCATTCATTATGTTTCTGTTCATATATACGTGTCTACCACCTGCTGATGTTTCAATTATACAGTCTGCATCTGTTTTTGTTGGATTACAATATATCTCACACTTTATATGCTGTTGAGTTAAAGTGTACTGAAAATACTTTGCGCATTATCCCGATATTTTATGTATTTTCTTGAAATAATCATCACCATTATTTTTAAGTATGTTTACCTATGTGACCAAATTTATAATGTACCTACATTATAAATTTGGTCGTCGATTTGTTTAATAAATATTTCTTTTTAGTCATGTTTCTATTTATTGCCTGGATTCCAATAATTTGCGACAGAATATTTTGACACTGGTTCTTACTTTGATGTTTTCATTTAGCCATCTAAATTTGTTCGTCACACTTGCCACTTACATGAAAAATGCATTGCATAAACGAAAGTCAGCAGGTAGGTTTGATGATAGAAATGACGAATCCTAAAACATAATTTAACTTGCCTATGGTTTAATTTTATTTCATCACGATATGTCCTTTGACATAACTCGACAAATCTGCAATTGTTTTGATATTGTTTTCCGTTTGGTTATTTAGTTGTGGTTACATACAAAACCCGAAATGACACAATATAAAGAAAAAAAAAATAGAGTAATTTAAAACATATGTAATTATGAGGCTTATATATAAAGAAGGTGTTATTTTAACTCACTTAGGTGCTATCTCAATGGCGGTTGACGAGGTGAATGAAAAATTACTCGGGCCCATCGGTCACTCATTAGACTTCGTAGTGGCTGAGACATACGGCCAAGAAGAGGTTTCTATTAAGCAGGTATGTTCTATTTGATAGTAACATTAACTCCACATCATCACCCAGCCATTATCTCATACTTGGGTGGGGATAACGGAACATATCTTCCTCTTTCATTCCTCTCTATCATACGTTATCATCGCACTGAAATTCTTCTAATGCATATCCATTTTTACGCAAATCATCCATACTATCTTGTAGCACTTCCTTAACCGCTCCCTTTCCATTTATAATCATATTCGAAACTCTTTGGTAACATGAGTCACATCTTCACTTCCCCATGCCACTCTAGTTTGTTACTTGTGTCACACCATACATCTATCTTAAAATTATCCGCCACGTCAACTTTGTTTATATCTATCTCCTTTGTTGTCCAATATTCATATTCATATAAGTCTGCTGACATATATGTATATAGATTTTCCTCTTTAAAGTTAGTCAACTCTGGTATAAATCTGCGTCTTGAGACACCATATATATATCAATATAGTAAATGCGCACAGGGGCAGCGTGGTTAACTAAATATTTGAGTTATTGATATTTATATTAGAAATTTACAAAAAATGTTGCAATGCAATTTGGCTTGCGCTAGAAATATAGTCGCAGTAGGCATCAAAGTCGTCTGCTGTGCTCACCAATTTCATATCTATTTCTAAACTCTTTGGTAACATGACTCACATCTTCACTTCCACACAAGTAACAAACTAGAGTGGCATGGGCCACTCTAGTTTGTTACTTGTGTCACACCATACATCTATCTTAAAATTATCCGCCACGTCAACTTTGTTTATATCTATCTCCTTTGTTGTCCAATATTCAGATTCATATATAATGATAAGTCTGCTGACATATATTTATATAGATTTGCCTCTTTAAATTTAGTATTAAATCACAGACAGTTCCTGAGATCTGTCGCCATTTCATCCAATCTGTATCTATGCGGTGTTTTACAACCCGGTCAATGTCACCGTCATGTTGGATAAGTGACCTAACATTTTTGAAGTCATATGAGACTGATATGGTTATACCAAAAATTAGATAAACTGGAAGTATATAACCAGAAACTTTTTTAAAAGTATTTCATGATGCCTAGATAGATACAGTTAGGTAGGTATTACTTATTTTACAAGTTGCAGCTAAGGTTCCATTTATATGTTTGCTTTGATAGTTGTTAAACAGTTTTTATTTTTTGTTTATTTCCGTTTTCTATACAACCACACTAACACATAACAGAAGAGCTTACGAGCAAAACATCGGTTCATAAGTCACGATAACAGATTCCGTTTGCCTTGCTGCTTGTTCCAGTCGGCTACAAAATTACTTTCTTCAAGACGTCAACTCACTCGCCATCTATTATTCTTTTACGGATGACGCACATTTATTGAAGTTATTGAACGTCTCGAACAAGCGTTTCATTCTTTCAATTAAGCAAAATGAAAGTCGCTTTTTAACCGACTTAATAAAAAGGAGTTTATCAATTCGACTCGTATCTATGTAATATTTCCAGAACTGCCCAGTTTTCGTATATGTTAGTCTATATCAGGGTTTGAACAAATCTGCCAAATTTCAAAAGTGTATGTAGGTATGTTTCTATATTTGTGTTCGCATATCTCCGGAACTACAAGTCCGATCTAAGTAATTCTTTTTTTTTGTTTTACTAGGTATTGCTCAACTTAGGGATTCTGCAAGTTTCATCGAAATCCCTATAGTCATAGTAATACTCAATAGTCATATGTATTGATATATATATCATATGCTATCATGGAAATATTCTTTTATATTTGATTAAGTTGAAGTAAAACGAAAAAGTATGAATAGGTGATATTCAAATTTTTAAAATTGTTTATTTCATGACACGAGTGACAATCTTAATCTTGTTTAGGGTAGAGATGATGATAGTATTAATAATGTTAAAAAAACTGTTATCTGCACTGGATTACATTTACTATAATCTATAACTGCAGTCTATTAAATCATTTTTTAAAACAAATCATATGGTATAGCAATGGTATTTGTTCTAGTAGTGTGTTATCATCACTAACTGAACTGACCCAGAGAAATCAAACAAAGGAGATAAGCAATTTACAACGGAAACCACTTTCCGATAAGACAGTTTGTGCGTTCTAAGCGTAAATTTTATGGGCAATAACCTGAACTTTACAATGGTCATAACTTCATAGGACATATGCCAATTCCCGATTTCTTCCGGTAGCTATCAACGCAGTCACTTTATGCGACTGAACCACCGTTATAAAAATAATAATGAAAAATTAAAGTTTTATGCGTTTTATTTAATTAAGATAAATGTATTAAAATGACTAGCATAATATGTACTGGAGATTTGGAGTAAAGTATTATTTTTGTATCGAATATTCATTACAAAATAAAAGAATCTGAGAATTCTGACAGTATTCTTAGTATAAACACTGAAATAAAATTACAAGTTTATATGTAAATGGCGTTTACAGCTCGTTTCAGCTATATTCGGCGATAACTGCTTCCTTAGGTTGAGTTTAGCACTAAGACTCAGCGAAGTAAAAATTTACGAGATAAATGCTAATGTCCAAAATTGGTAGCTAGAAAACAATGAAAAAAAATCTATTTTTCTCAATCACGAATACTTGCTGTTTTATTATTTCTATAAAAATATTTACTGTTATGCTATTTTACCGACGTATAAACTACTTACATGTCACTTTCTTTTATAACTTCTTGCTTTTCTTAATAAATTACTCTAATATAATTAATATCTAACTGTATAGTTTTTGTATAAAAACATCGTCCCTAGAGGATGTTGAGAACTAAATTCATTTTTATAGTATACGATACGAGAAACAACTTCCGAGACATTGGCAACTCATGGTAGTGTTATTGCTTTATGCGACAACCATAAATCTGTATTCATTTGCAATTGATATCAAATATACATATATTATATGATCAGAGAATCTGGGTTATACGGCAAAAAAAACATGGTATTAAATGAAGCACCTATATTTCGCCAATTTACTGTATATAATACCGGAAATTGGCGAAGCTTATTACCACTATGAGCACTTCATAGAGATGTCATTGCGCTATGTTTTTTAAAAAAGATTGTATTTTAAAATCAATCTAAAACTCTCCGCCAAGTACAGTTAAAAAGGGATGGGTACTGTTGAGCCCACATAGCGCCATCCCTTTCTAGCTGTACTGTGTAAGCAGAGTATTGAGTTTGCGTTTCGTTGTATAATACGGGCCCAAATTACTTTTAGTACTGTAGACTAAATATATTTCACCGAATTATTCTACAGAATGTACATTCTAAAAATAGAATATATCACTATTCAAACGATTTGCCGAAAGCGAAAATAATTCTTTCATTTTGAAGTCAATTAAAAATAACAAGTTTTTAATATCTTTGACAGTAGCCTTAGGTCTAACTTATATGCCTCATAAATAATATTTTTACAGAATTTTTTTTTACGTTATGTACACCGGCCCTGATGTACTCTATAGGTATAAATATGAAGTTTTTATTAAAATTTAAATATAAAAGCCTCTACCGAAAATGCAGTAAACTTAAAATAGCACCATATCAAGTTCTATAGTACGTCACACATATCGAAAGCGATTGCAACTCATGGTAGATGCTGCAGATTTATTGAGAACGACGCTTCGGGTAATTGACTATTTACATGGGTATGCAGCAGTAAATCAACAACCATTTCAAGAAGAGACGTCTAAAATAACATTTACAAGCAAAAAAGCCTTTTAATCTGCTTTAACTTTTAAGCTGACATTTCAGTATTAAGGCACAAGTTCTGTGATTTCATTCTTATTCTGTGAAGACTATGCTACTTCACGGTGAAGTAAAAATATTATTGTACTCGTATAACATTTTTCGTGATCAGATGAAGTCCTGTTCGTTTACTATTTATTATTGAGACTCAAGTTCGATCTCATAGCTGGTAGTGTCTCGAATTAGACGCCGTTGCACTCCCAAAGTAAATAATAATTTACGATACTCGCTCGGTTTAACCTATAAATATCCATATGAAAGGTCCATATGAAAATGTAAGACACGTTTCGTTTAGATTCGTTGTGTTTTAATTTAGCGATGCTTTTTCTCAGCCTAGATCAGCTCGAGCTCTACAAATTAACTGCATTTTTAATTTACATAAGAACAAATAGTGTCAAAAATTATCAAATTGAAGAATTTAAAGAAGAGATAGTAATAATCAACTATATATTTATAAAACAAAGCCAATAGGTATATAAAACTGTTACTTACAAAATGTTACAAAATGTTTACTTATAACTCAAGAAAAACTTGGAACAATTTAAATATTCACCTCCTTGCTAAATTCGTTTCCGTCAAGATTATCAGAATAACTGTTGAAAATATTGTGATAAAAACTATTCATTTATTATAACTACAGCTTTGCAATTATGTCATCTTGCACAGTTCTGTGTATTTATTTACTCGCTATTCTGGAGTTCTCCAAAACATACATTTTTCACTTGCATCTTATATGATATGACGGTATGTGATGAATATCAAAGGAAAAAAATTAGACTAACGCAGATTGCTTAACGGCAGAGTAAATATTTTAATATATGAAGTTCCGCTTGCGACTTCACCCACATTATATCAGATATTTCCAATAGGAAAGATATTTTTCCGTGCTAAAACTTTATATATCTGATTCTATACTATGTTTCTCCCCGGAGCTCAAACTATCCCAAATTTCATTAAAATCCACTCAATAGTTTTTAATGAATCATGAAAGAGTAACAAACATTCATACTTACAAACTTTCGTGTTTATAACATTAGTACGGATTAAGAAAAGTCAATCATATTAAATTGAATGTTGGAGCATCGGTAACGTTCTGATCTCGGCAGTAGCCTTTTAATATAGAGGTCCTTATTTTTTTTTGAGGGGGGGAAATGCGACCTTGTGCACCATGACACCGCGCTGGCAAGACGCGGCCGTGTGTGGGGCTCTCCGGTCAAGAGGACCGGCCTTCCCACTCGTATAACCCCCCCTAGTTCTCTGGGCCCATACGGGGCACATTGCGGGGTGCGCTCTCGCGATTCGACCGCCATGTGTTAATATAGAGGTCCTGTGTTTGAACTTGCCGTATACTAATGTGTTTTATTATTACTGGGATTTCGTATGTAATTTATCCGACGCTTTAACGCTGAAATAAAGCATAGAAAGACAAACTGCTTACATTTGCAAAAATTCACAAAGAAGTGTGTGATATGTTTAAAATTACCTTATCCACACTGAGCGAGCGTAATTGATTAAGGCCTTAATTAACACAATCAAGATATGTAACATATGCATTTATTGCACTTATTGACGTCAACATAAATTTAAATTAAAAATAACTTAAAGAGCCATTGTATATTTATATGTACAAAGAAAAAAATTACTTCACACCTGTTCAGATATTGGTAAAGCCTTCTCGAGAAGAACAGACGAGGAACTCGGAAAGGCAAAGGAAGATAGCTCTAATGATGATTATTAATTAAAATAGTGGTAGTAGATGTCACATAAATTTTGTGAAAATATTCGTTTTTGCAATAATCTTTCGTCACAAAAGTGTTCGTATAAATGTATAACCCAACCGACAAGTCCTTTAAATGGTATTTACGATATCCAATATCAAATACACGCATATTCTTAAGTGAGTGTACTTATACTTATCTGAAGGCAGATTTCTTTCGAGCATTTTTACGAGTATAGTAGATTTAGGTCACTAATACCGACCGCCCTCTGTGCGTAGCTTGACATATTGGCTTTGTTAATGCAAGAAATAGAAATTGCGGATTTCATCCCGTTTCCCTAGCTCTCGACAGAAGCTTTTGCCATCTTATAGCGAAATGCTATTACCATAAAGTTTTAAAGGCCGGCTGGCACGCAAACACAGCGTACAGGCTCTACAGAATCTTCTTATCGGAATGCTTACAATCAGGAGTTAAAGTGCCACTAAGGGTTTATAGAATGGCAGCCATTTGATTAGTTATTATTTAATTCTGTATTTGTTATATGTATGTCTTATAGTATTTGATCGCGTCGCGTTTGTTATTAGAGGGGGTCAGTCTGACGATTCGTCGGTTTGTCCAGATAAACCATCAAAACATTAGTTTATTAAAGGAATTCATTTTATTCTGAATAAACTGCCGTGATTTACACGCACAAAAATGTATATAATGCGCAGTTTCTCGTTTTTACCGACTGAACCTATTTATTGAATTATTAATTTTAATATATTTTAATTCGTATGATAAATATTATGATAAATCCGGAAGAGCTTAAATAGTGTAAAACTGTACCCTTTCTTATAATATGATATCGAGATGTAACAAAATAAATTATTTAAAATTAGATATTAAACGTATAAATAAATTATTTTGCAAAATATTATCAATTTTTATTTAAGAATGGGATAACAAGACATTTTACTTAAAATTTTGGCTTTTTGGTTGCTCGCAGCATAAAAATTTTTGAGAAACTGTGGAACTAGAGAATTTCTATAATATTTGAAACTGATGTCACAAATTATGTTCTTTTTTATATATTCTCGTCAAAGAGCGATTTTAGCATATAATTACCGAAAGCTGATATTTATTTCAATCACTGGTATCCTCTTCGTCTTGGCTTTAACCCTGCAATGTCTTCTAAGGAATAACTTACACAAATATAAAAAAAATAATAATAAATAAAAAAAAATCGAGAAAATCTTAAAATATTGTTGTTTGAAGATTGTTAACAAAAATTATATTCAATGCTTAATGCAAGCAAAACATGTATGGCCTTTTTTTTTTTTTTTTTTTTCCCCTGAGGAAAATGCTTTAAATTGCATACCCCGGCTGTGGCGAGCCGGGGTTATGTGGGGCTCTCCTCCCCAGAAGGGGGAGGCCTACCCACTAAAAACCTCAGGGATGGCCTTCCTCAGGCATGTAGGGAGCCCCCGGGAACACAAAGGCCACTTCCGGGAACCCCCAGCCTCCGCTCCCCTCTCTAGAGGGGAGCCCTCCTCGGGGGAAGCTACCACCTCCCCCGGTCCCCTCCACCGATGACGCCCCCCGGCCACGGAAGGGGCGTGGTCCATCCCGGGTCGCCGTAGCGGTCGCGACTTTCTCGCGCCCGCCGGCGACCCGCGGCGGCGCCGCAGCTGTGCTACCGAGCCCGGCGCCGCCTCCTTCGAGCGGGATCGGCCATCTCCCGACCCCGCTCGGCGGCCTCCTTCTGGAGCATTACTGCTTCACAGAAGGAGGCCACAGCCCTCCAGCCTCCCTCGTCCGCCAGCATTGCCGCAATCAATGCCGGCGGAGACAGATCTCGCCGATCTCTGCGACCAAGACTCGGCGCTCGGAGGCCCACGCGGGGCACTCCGCCAGCGTGTGCTGGGCCGAGTCGAGGTCGGATGCGCAGTGGTGGCAATGTGTCGATCCCTCCCGTCCTATTCGACACAGATACTCACCGAAGCAGCCGTGCCCGGTGAGTATCTGAGTCAATCGGTAGGTGACCTCCTCCTTCCCGTAAAACATGTATGGCCAATGTTTATTTTCTGTAAAACCTTATTTCCTGGGTCACCACTACTTTGACGGTGTTACAAGTATTTTGGTGCTGTGAACTAACATACTTGGATGCAGATTTTTTTAGGTTTTAAAACCTGGTCGCATTAATAAGTACCATCTCTCTTCAAATAAACAGATATTTTGGACGAAAATTGTTCAAATAATATGGAATGATGTTTAAATTTTAAGTCTGTTGAGGTTTTCTTAAATTTCGATCATATTATAAAGTATTTCCTTGTTTTAGTATCGTTTTTGAGTCCAAAATAATGTAATAAGAAATAAAATGAACAGATGATAACGAATCGAAACGTCTAGTGTAAGCGGTTACTATTATTATATTAATCTGTATTAAAATACAGATGATTAAAAATCGGATCCAATTGAGGTATTTTTTGAAATTAAAAATGTTCATTACTTTTCGGAAGACCAAGATAAAATTCCAACCATATAAATCTAGCCAGTAACAAAGAAAAAAGTTTTAAATGTAGCATTATATTCCAACATCCATCAGCGCAACTTCATATTGTAAACATTAAAATGAATGCTCGCTCGATTTATCAACCCGTAAACGACAAAGTGCTTTCAGCGCTTAGTTTTCTGCTCCGTTCGTTAGAAACTTCCAACATTTAATAATGTTTGTTTATTTCCTCACTATGTACTTGCTAACACTTGGAGGTTCTTACACATGAACACACACTACTATGGCAAATAAATTTATTATTTACATATATAAAATATTGTAATGGTTGAAATGGGTTGAAGTTAGAATTAAGTCCTTTGACTATCAGAGTCGAGTTTGCGTTGTGAGTTGTTTGTATCCGAAAGAGAAGAGTGTTACAGTCTAGTTACCATGAGCTAGACTGTAACACTCTTTTTTTTTACACTTTACATTTGCCAATTTCGATACTGGTAATGTTTGTATGGAAATTTTGTACGTACTCTTAGCGCAAATGTTATGAACTAAATTAATATAAATTAGTTTATATAATTTTAATTTTTAAATTTTAGTTTATAGAATAACATGGCTCTATTGAAGAACTTCACATATATCGAATATCTATCAAAAACGATAGCAAGCTTGTGATGAAGCCACAGGTAATTAGACGAGTTTCAAATTTATATCAACATTTATTGTTTATTGCGTAAAATCAAGTGAGCATAGAGTTTGTTTCCCTTTTAATGTTTTATATTCAATACAAAACATTAAAAGGTAGCTAATGCAGTAGATAATAATAATATCACTATTAAATCTACGTATATTTAAGTATATATAGTCTAATGTCAAACTAATAAGGGAATTTAGTAATAGCCTATAATTACACTTCAACTTAAAGCGTAGGTACGTATTACAAATTTCTATACAATAAAAAAATGTACCGACTATATTGACTGCAAACGAAAGATTCCGATAATTGTTTCCCACATTATTTAAGTTTATTAAAATAAATCATCGACATAATAAAATTAATATAATTTAAAAATATATAAATACAACACACGTATTACGTAGATTTAGTAGTTACATATAATGCTTTATGTAACAGGTGGCAGCCCTGTGGGCCGCTAACGTTTCCGCGTTTATCGGACCGCAAGAAACGTGCGTCCACGAGGGTCGCATGGCTGCTGCTTTCAATCTGCCCATGGTCAGCTATGTAAGTCCAGAAGAACATTTTTAACACCTGCTTATCTTGAAATGGAGTGTCAGTATATTTCGTGTCCGATATTGCGAGTTCTATAATAAAGGAAAACATTGTGTATACCATACACCTACGAAAAAACTCAAAAGGGTAAGTGTAGTTAATTTGATTAAGATAGAGACTACCAGGGTCGGACTGGGCCGGAAGAGCCCGGATGGCTGATCGCAATCCCGAGGCCCGAGACCAGTGACGTAGCTACCTAGGGGCTAGGCGGGGCTGTGCCCCGGGGCCCTCGAGCTCAGGGGGCCCTCAAATCCTAACTAGAAATCACGATCGAACTGAACTTTTGGAAATTTCTCCCATTTTCAAAATAAATGTGGCAGATTGCATCTCCACTTTAATCATGGCAACTCAGTTGAGACAAATTCAAAAGTTATGCCTAGGGAATTCCCCTAAATTCTTTCTATAGGTTGGCAGTGTTGTCAATTTGACGGATAGTAATATATATCGATGTGCGTTTTATTGTGAATTCGAGTTAAGATTTTTTTCGAGAATGGTTTAAAAACTAATGCTGTATCAGGAGCAAGTAAGCTAATGTTAATTAACTTTCTACTGGTTAATATAGTGGTTCAATTTTATTTAATTTTACCACTCATATTAAATCGTTAAGTCAATAAAGCGTGTCAAATCACGGCTACAGCTCATTGTACAACGCGAAATATCGTGAAAAAATGGAAGTCACCTGCAGTAGGTACATTAATTCAGGTCCGTGGCAGGAGATCGTTCATGGTCTCCACCATTATATGTGATACTAACGGTGATAATTTTTTTCCGGAGATTCCCCAACGACACTTTTATTTTACTTCTAACGTCGTCACGTCAGTGAACAATAAATACATACCTACTCGAGCACAATCAATTGTATTGTTTTAATAAATTAGAAAACTAAAATTATGGATAAAAAGAAGAAACCCAGTGGTGCATTTAAAGGCAAACAACGCCAAGAAGGAGAAGATAGTAAACAAAAATTGATTGCAGGAACCACAGACCTCTACATTTTTCGAAAATGTGTACGAGAAATCTTCTTATGACTTGGGAAACTTCACGAACAAAGTATTAAGTAATAACGAAAAACATCAAATTCTTGATATGGCCTTTACAGCCCTCAGGACCTTTTCCAACAGACATCAACCAGAACAATAGGTGTTTTTCAAAATCGTACTACGTTTCGTCTTCTAAATATGGACCAGTTAATCGTTTTTGGTTGTGTTATTCCAAAGTACTAGACGCTGCCTATTGTCAACCCTGTTGGTTATTTGCTTTACAAAGGAATAATGTTTGGTGTAAAGGTATTCGAGATTGGAAGCATTTATCAGAAAGAATGAAACAACACAGTTGTTCGAGAAGCCATTCGGAAGCATGTGCTGTGTATGAATTTTGGAAAAAAAAACGATACTAATACCATCGACAAAGAACTTAAAAATGAAATTCGCAAAGAAGCATTATTTTGGAAAATGGTTCTTCAAAGTTTATTCGATATCATATACTTACCTTAGCAAAGAGTTCTTTGGCTTTGAAAGAACACATGAAGAAAACTTAAGTCAAGGATACTACGGAAATTTTCTGTCCTTTGTAGAGCTTATCGCCCGATATGATCACATTGGCAAGGCTATGATGTCTAGTGTGATGAGTGTTGTGTATAATGGTGTACAAAAACATATTAAGGATATCCAGCTTAACGCAGAGTACGTGCATTGTGCCACTCATAATTTAAAGTTTGGTGATAAATGATGCCGTTAGCAGTTGTGTGCAAATACAGATTTTTTTCGCAACGTTGCAAGATTTGTATAACTTTTTCGGAAACAGCATCAAACGTTGGGATCTACTGTAAAAATTCACTGTCTAATCGTACACTACTCTAAAAAAACTAAATCCGACTAGATGGTCCAGTAGGGTCAATACGATATCTGCAATAAAACTTCGTTATTTTGATATCATCAAAGCATTATCAGAAATATAAAGAGTCCTAATAAAGATGAGCGTAGTGAAGCAGAGAGTATTAAAACAAAAATGCTAAATTTCGAATGTGTGTTGCTTTGTGAATTCATGCACAGTGAATTGAACGAGATCAATTATGCATCTAAAACTTTACAAAAATGCGACATCAATTTGGGCGAGGCGAGTAAAGTGTTAGCAGACACTTAAGCAAAGTTGCAAATTTATAGAAACGATTTCGAATTATTCAAGTGCAAAGCCAGTGAAATTGCAATAAAATATGATATTGATACCCATTTCCAAGAAAAAAGGCAAAGAAAAGTTAAAAAACATTTCGATGAATTAGCTGCTGATCACCGATTTCCAAACCGAGAAAAAATATTTAAAATTGAGATTTACAATAATGTACTAGACACAGTGATATCTCAATTAGATACACGTTTTTTGGTATGAGTGCAGTCTGTCATATATTCGATTTTCTAACACCAACATTTTTATTACATATTGATGAAGCAACTTTATTACAAAAGTATGACGAATTCCAAAGAAAATATTCAGATATAATAGGCCCTAGTTTTTCACTTTAATTTATTAATATTTACCACCTAGTTTTATCTCAACTAACTCGAGCATGGACTGTTCACCAATTGTGTAAGGAAATAATTTGCAACTATGGAGCGCTAGAATGCGACCTAACGGAAGTATTTACAGCAATGTTATTATTCTTTACAATTACTGTAACTTCTGCTGCAGCTGAAAGGTCAGCAAATTAAAAATAATAAAAAGTTATTTAAGAAATAATATGGGCCAAACTCGACTCCGACATTTATCGGCTAATAGCAATTGAATACAAAACCGCATCAAGCCTGAATTTAAACGAAGTCATTGATACTAAAGCCAGGAAAAAATTGTAAATACAATTATTATTTTGACAGTTGGTATGCCGGCCTTTATATAATAAACCCTTATATCTTCTCTATTTCATTTTATTAGCCAAGCCTATACCGACTATTTTTATTACCTGCACAAAAAAAGAGCTTATGTAGCTTAGCATTTTTAAACTATTTGTATATTTCATATTTTCATTGATAAAACCTAATCAGTTTACGTAGCAGTGGGGCCCCATTTTTTAATGTGCCCCAGGACCCTTGGTTACCTTGCTACGCCACTGCCCGAGACACCTTTTTTGTACGACGCATAGTTTGCGAGACATGCACGCAGGCAACCGTAGCACAGGGGGCCCGCGCAGCGTTGCCCCTGTGCTACGTGCCCTGCCGATTGCCGGCAACCCAGGCCCGTGGGGGGCCCGCGCAGGCTGGGGCCCGGCTGGCAAATGCCACCTCGACTGTATGGCCAGTCCGACGCTAGAGACTACGTAGATACTTAAAATAAATGACATACAATAAATGGCAACCGTGACACATGTTAATTTGAAATCATATTAGAATGTATTTGTGTAATTATGTAAGATTTAAACAAATCTAATTAAAAATATCTTCAAAATGTTGTTTCCGCAATTCAAGCTTACACTGCAATCACTCAGTCTTTGTTTTGTAGGAACTAGAAATAAAGTTTTACTTTATTTCTAGTTCCTTGTTAGATCCCATTAGATGCTCAACTTCTGTTATATATACATGAAGAAATTATAAGTGAAACGATACGGATAATACACACAGGAACAAGGTACGGATATAAGAGATTGAGAATAACACATTACGGGATTCAAGCTACCTGCTCGTGGTGCACGATAAACAGACTAAAGCATTTATACGCTCCACATAAATCTCTCCATCCACACTACCGATGTACAGTGTGCTGCGTGTTAATTTATAATTAAAATAAAAACATCAGAAAGTTATTTTAAAAGTTATTACTTAAATACAAAGGTTGTACGCTTTACCTTCATGAAATCAATATATATAGTCCTAAGTTGAATAACCGTTACATATCTACGGCGGGGCGGTTTCAGATTTTGGACGCAAAAAACACCAGCGTACCTCTATACATTTTTGGAACTCGATTCGTTCACAAATAAAATTTAATGATTAGTGTATCGTGTAAATAGCTCACCATCGGATTATAAATTTATGTATACGTTAGATACAAAATTTAGTTTTGTAAAATTACAAAGATGATAATGTCGGTATTTTTTTAAAGCCCGAAGTTAAAAGACATTTGCAATAGAAATGTTGGTATTGAGCTATACATTGTTTTTATTAATACATAGATTGTTAAATATGCTTCAGGTTATTAAAAAGGCAAAACCACAAATTTTTGTATATTACTAATAAGTAGTATATTTTGCTTTTAAGAAATAGGTAAGTCCCACTTACCGTAACAAAATCTCTTGTTAATAAAAATTCAGGGGTAATGCAGATGTCAATCGTGAATTAAGAAATGGTAGTTCATTAACGTGAATTGACGAAAAAAGCTAGTAGCAGTATCAATTTTAAATATAACGAAGCGCAACATCAAACCAGCAACGACAATGAAGAAACCGTGAACAGAGTATATCTCTAACTAGTTAGTTCATGATTCGTTAATCATGAACTATTTGTATTATAAGTTATCGGCACCAAAATTCGGAAGTGAAGGAAGATGTCAACATGACGACATATATACAGCGAAGTCTTAAATTGTTTGTTTATCAGATATAGGTACGTTAAATGTACGCATATTCTTTCTAACAAAAGAGGTTTATGACATTCGTTTATTTAATTAAATTAGTTAAATAGTTTCGCATGGAATTTCCACATACTTTCATAATTCTATTATAAACGTTTTGTTCCATTATTGTTAAAGTTTTTTGGTTGGTTAACCAGTTGGGAATTTTTTAATATTTTTATAATCCTTTTTAAAAATTATAAGATTGTGAAATTAAATTGTACGAATAATACTTTATGTATTTTTATATTTCAAGCTATGTGTGTAGGTACGTTTTATAAAAATCTAAGGTCTGCTTTTGGCAATCATTTTTTCGTTTCGAGTATAAAAGTACTTTTAAACTCGAAATTTGAAGAAATTAATATTGATTAAAACCACAAAACAACTGTTTAAGTCAACGGCCAACTAATGGATTTGTAAAATTCTTATAAAAATGGATCAAGTTAGAAAAAATACTTGATTACATTAGGCACGGCGGACTATTAGACGGAGTGGCGACTGTTGTTTTGAGCACATCCTGATTACATAGTACCGACAGAGATGTTTTGGCTATATTTCATCTAATGGCCAACATTTGTAACAAAAGTAATGATTGTTTCCGAAGATCTATTTCTTAAATAAAGTTGTACAAACTAAAAATACATCAGAAATAATTTGCCTAATTCTATTTACTGTTGCAATAATTCAAAGAATATTTAATAGTGTGGACCAATCAGAAGTGAAGATTCTATTGGAAAAACATTTGCGCTAATGTAGCACGTTTTGTAACTTTTGATTAATAAACACCGTTGAATATTTATTCAACTATCTGTAACACTCAATATATTATAATATACTCAATATATAAGACACATTGAAAAAGTTTCTTTACGTCACATCATCAACGACAAGATACGAAGAATTTCTCTCTGTCCTGTTCTTGTTGTGTTCTTAACAAATTAACGGCCATCAAAAGCAGACTCATCTGCAGTTAAGAGGGTAATATTCACATTTGAAAGAATGTTCAAATTTCTCTGTACACTTCTACTGTGATTTGTCACTAGTTTCCCTGCTAATTACAGAGTTGTACGTACTAAGTACATATTAATTGCATGTCATGGGATAAGCTGGTTTGTAATTGTAAAGGGCTTATAAAGGTCTTCGGATTAGGAAATTCTCAATAATAGTTCGTCTGGATTAGTGCACGGCTTAATCTCTCCAATTACGTGTTATGGTATAAGCCTTTCCGGGAGAACTGGCATTTAATTCTCTAATATAGAAAGGTTTTTATTTTTTTCCTTTTAATTATTTTTTTTACCAGAATTCATATTAGTACCAACCTATTTCATGACAGTGCGCCTATATCATTTATTACATTATAAGCACGACGAGCCCGTTTAAAATAAATAAAAAAAATTTTTTTTGTTCGTATTCACTTACCATTTTCTTCGCTGTAGTTCTGTTAAATTGTGTGTGGTTAGCGCACTGACACGACATTCGTTTATACAATATATTTTCGGTAAGCTGTTATCGCTATTATTAGTAATTTATTATAAATATATTTCAATTCAATCCGCCAACCTCATTTCTAAAACGAATACGGCATGAATAAATTAATGGCTTTCAATATTTTTATTTATTTTGAATTCTGTGAATTTGTATGCGTTTTCCATAGACAATTTATATGTTGTACCTTTCAAACTAATACATCTCATAAACAGCCTTGCAGCTTTGTATAACAAATAAGTAGTTTACTTATGTTTGTCTACAGTACTGCCGCGACGTAGCCAGCTCGAACAAACGCGTGTACGCAACGTTTGCCCGCACACGCCCCTCCGACATTGACATCTCCCGGTCCGTGGTCGCCGTCTTGAAACACTTCAATTTCATGCATGTAATCATTATTGTCACAAAATTACTTAATTTATATTTTCAATTTATGTGTCAGTTTTTATAAGTATGTGTAATATTATTATTGCAGAGGTGCTTCAGCAAAAAAAGAACATTAAACGCTAATTTCGAACAATACACTTTAAAGTCTATACACGGCGAAAAAATTGTTTACTGCTAATAACCTTCATATTCTTTCTCTTATTGTTATAAATTAATATTTCACAAAACTACACTTTTCAGGGGCATTACCAATCAAAACTTCTATTTGTCACCTCACCACTGATGAAACAAATATTAAACATTAATTTGCATATTTTAGAGAATTTTCCTTTTTAGATAATATTTTCAATTATTATCTAAAACAAAATTATCTATACAGTTATTGAATTAATTTACAATGATCTAAAACAATTGAATATGTATATACATACTTTTTCTTTTTGTTGTGAAATTTATATACTAAAGCACTACTCTAAGCCGGTTCCGAGTAATAATACCTTTAAGGGGTTGTAAAGTGCTGAAACACCTCTGATAATATATCCAAAATTAAAGCCGTGCCATTCGCGACCTGTTGATTATGTACCATTAGATTTACAAAGTATTTCAATAGTATTACGATCTATATATCAATCATAAGTACAAACAAAATAAATATAAATTACATATATTATATCGACAATCAAAAAGCGTACATACTCGTATTCTCTTATGTACAGAATCCATTAATCAACGGCTGCAACATTTATGATAAATTGACATAAGTAAAGAATGAATGAAATATGTTGTACATAGTCATTTTTTGCTATTTTAAAATCAGGTAGCATTCGTATACCTGAAGGCGCCAAACCACGACTACTCACGGCTAGCGCTGGCGATAATGGCGGCCGCGCGCGAGAGGCACGTCTCCATCCGCACCACCGCGGAATACCACCAGCCATTCTACTACGAGAACCGGCGGGAAAACTTCAGCCGCAATCCGTTTGTGGATATCGTAAAAGATACCTACAAGGAAACTAGAAGTAGGTTTTGTAGTTCTGTAGATGTTCTTTATTTAATAATTCTTTATTCAAACTTCTAACGTCATCTGCTGGGTATACCCAGCAAATGACGTTAGAAGGCCTCCCCAAGTATTTTCATACCGATTGGACACCACACCTTAACTGCTAGCATGCAACGCCAACCTACGATATTCAGTAAATTATCATTCCACCTGGTAGGTGGTCTACCTATGCTGCGATTCCTAGTATATGCCTTCAAGTGATATACCTTCTCTACCTAATATCTCACAGTCCTATGAGCAATGTGACCAGTCCCTGCCTCTTAAGGGATATGTCAATAACCCTGAATCAATTTGTTGGATTCGTCTCCATTAAGAATAGCAGAATAATTGCTTAAATATTGGAAAAATAAAGGAATAGAAGAAACTGCTGCACTGTTTTAGATCTGAGTAAAAAAAAACCTCCTTTGTTAATAGTTTTGTAGTGATTAATAATAACATTAGCATTACAATTTTTTTTTATAGGATATGGCAGCAAACGAGCAAACGGATCACCTGATGGTAAGCGATAACCGTTGCCCATGGACAGCTGCAACACCAGAGGAGTCACAGATGCGTTGCCGGCCTTTTAAAAGGGAATAAGGGGGAAGGGGGGTTGGGCCTCCGGTACCCTCACTCACTCAGCGAAACACAGCGCAAGCGCTATTTTACGCCAGTTTTCTGTGAGGCCGTGGTATCACTCCGTTCGAGCCGACCCAATTCGTGCCGAAGTATGGCTCTCCCACGGTAAAAAAAGTACGTAATACATAGACGAATGAAAAAAATAGTGCAAATCTGTAATGTACATATCAGCCACTATCCAACCGATCCTGGCGCCGCCGGTGACGCCGCTGACCACCTTTTCCGCTACCTTAGCATGCATGCAGTCTTACCACCAAAGCGATAGTCTGCTGTCGAAAGACACAAGCCTCCCCTAACTATGTTAGGGCAAATAAGCCTTAGTCAACCACACTGGCCCAGTTTGAATTGATCGACATCATATACACCTTTGAATTTCTTGGCAGGTGGATACATGTTGCCCCACGATATTAGTTGATAGATGTAGAGTCGGCTACAAGCAAACCTAACACTTGTTGCTGACTTAGCACTTAAGGGCACTAGGTCAGCGACAGAGACGTCTTATGATCAAGGTATTAAGTCTAATGCGTTACTGTGTGTACATATTAATTCCAAAAACACACTGGACCTGGACCTTCCGATTCGAAGAGTAGCGATCTTATCATGACATGACTTAGAGTACAGTTAAAAAAACATTGAAACAGAGTTGCAGCTTATAGCGCCATCTCGCTGCATTTCGCCGTCGTTCCTATTTTAAATAACCGTGGTAGCCCAACAGAGCCGAGACTAGCACCACCAGCGCTGTTCGTAGTCGTGCGTAGAAATTTAATTAAACCGTATGTTCTACTCTTTTTCTCCATTTGCGACATTTTACCATTTTACTGAGGTCTAAAATTATATTCGCCTCTTTTGAAATCTTAAGTGTTCACATATGTAAGTATTTGTATAGTATTGTCTGTTTGCATATAATAACAAAAGAATTTGTGTACAGTTTACGTATCTGTGGGCTATTACCACGATCACATCGGGCTGATGCTGGCTTTGGACGCCCTGAAGCTATTGGAGACAGGCAAGTTTGGTTGATAAGAAGATTTTATATTTTGACTAACATGACGCTTAGCTCCATTATTATCGTTTAACAAAAGACATTTTTCACCACATTACCATTTATTGAAACGTACTAATATAAATAAGTCTTCACACAACTTTAATTTAATTACTTAATAAAGCTATATTTTAATAAATAATTTGTCACTTATTTAATAAGCTACCACAAGATATCAATAGTTTCGCCACGTCCCACGGAGACTCACTTATTCTGATTTCCTGAATAAAACATTCAATTCTACAACTGTTTCAACGAACAAGGTGTAAAGTTGCACTTGGCAGTTATTTGCTTATGCAAATGAAACTTCTCAGCCGGCTAAAATAACAAGTAAATACTTGCTGACGTCGGGAAAATTATTAGGAATTTAATGAGAAGTTTTTTGTTGGGAATATTTCAAAAGGTACTTCACCTTACAATTCTTTAATAATCCAAAAAACTGAAATGTATATACTTATAATCGGCATAATTTAATGTTTGTATGTCATGCAAGTATATATTAATATAATTAACAAACATTTATTTGTTAAAAACTTTAAAGATAAGATCACAGAGTACCTAATTGCTAAGTTATAAGTAAGATATGACAGTGTAATTACGCTAAATCGTGGCTTTTGATTATATTTTAAAATGGTACAATGTGGTTCTTCTAGGATTTGCTGTCAATCTCACAGAAACAACATGTAACCACTTATCATCGATCCAGTAGTTTGCTTCATAACCAATTATATTAATATTAAAAAAGCTCTGAACTTTGACTGATGCCATTCTGTTAGTAGCCCTAAAACTATAAACTGACCAAGTTGCCGGTATTTACTCCAGAGTTTTTAAGCTCTGAGCTGACCAGCAATATGTTTTGTCAAAGCTTTAAAGCTCCTCTTTTCAATGATTGAGTTAATTACTTTCTTACTAATATTATAATGCCATATACAACTCTGTATGTCGTACTTTCATGCCAAAACTACTGAATCGATCTTTAAATGAAATTTTATACACTGGTAGTCTAGAAAGGGCAAAGGAATAATTATCTCCATGTTTTAGTATATTTACTTAAATAGAGAATAAAAGATTATATGTAAAGTATATCATTATATCAAAGACTTATTTTTCATTCTTTTGTATACATATATTTTAATATATAAAATATACGACATTCAAAATTTTATAACAATTTTACCCTAAAAGAATTAAGAAAGGGGATGAAAGTTTTTGTTTGAATAGGCTCAAAAACGATTATATTGATTTTAACGAAAATTGATCTAGAGATAGTTTGAGATCCGATGAAAGATATAGTGAAATGTTTATGACGGGGAAAAACATCCTTTCTTTTAGAATTACGCGATATTACGCGAGCAAAAAGCTAATATGTAATATATTGGAATTCCTTCCAAATTGTTGGAAAAAATGTGTAGGAAGAGTTTTGGCAATATAATGAATCTGTGAACCTTCTACAAAATTTTATAAATACTTGGAGAATTAAATCGGTAAAACCGTGCCCAAATTTTGAATGTTACATAATCAAAATCTACATATTCTTCAAATAGGATTTTACAATCACTTTTGAATGTCAAAGATGCTACGTCATTGGTTCACAAGTCTACGGCGGGAGACCTTGTACTGGAAAGAACCAACAAGAAAACCAGCAAGGGCAATTTTTTTTTCTCCCTGTATCATTACAGAGTCGTCAGTTGGAAGCCGGCTTCAGATACACAGTCTGAACCCAACCTGCGATACAAATTAAAACAACTAACAAATACATATTTCCGTCACAAGAGTCATATCGCATTAAACAAATCTGATATGTATATGTCCGGTACAAAACAAAAATATCATTTATTAAAGAATTGTTAAAATTATATATCGCAAAATTTACATCCAAGCATTTTTATCATTTAAGAAATCATTGACCTTGTAATACCCTTTTTTCATGAGAATATTTGTAATATGCTTTAAATTTATGAAATAATAATGTAAAGCAGTAATATTTTCCCTAAGAACGAACCTCTAGTTTTTTGAAGCCTTCGTGTTTAAATTTTGAATTTGAACATTTGTATTAAATTTATCCTAGTTCTTATAAACATATATTAAATTTTCATAAATATATATATGTTCGTAATGTAATAGTTACAGAGGTATATTTTACAAACGAGTCTTTGGTCCTTGTTCAGTAACTTACATTCAAACATTAATTTACATATTATACCAATATAAATAAATACGCTTACATTCTAAAGAAATTTTCGTTATCACCTCATATAAATCATGAGCGGTTATTATAATATTATACCAATTCGAGGAGTCTGCATACATCAGCGGTTTTTAGATCAGATCATATTCTGTTCTAACCCCACGCTGCATAATATATCTAACATGATTCATATATTATCATACTTTTGATCACCTTTTATTTTCAAAACCCGTGTTGAGGGCATAGTATCGTAGTGTTCATTAGTTAAAACTACGTCTTTTTTATAAGTGTAATACGTTATGACACGAAAATAAAATATGATATCTAAATAATGAAGTATATTATAAAAAACCAAAAATGTACAATATTACACGATTCGTCTCTTAATGAGTACACATTAGAACTTGTACTTGTACTTGCTATTCTTATGAGTAGTTCAATATTGTAAATTGTTTAAACTTACAATACTGAAGTACATTTTATGAAAGAAAAGTATCCAGTTGTGTGTACGTGCAATATTTTCATAAGCTGGGCTTAATATATTTGTCTAGATCTTCTCTTTGTTGGTGCGGCGACATCCCATTATTTGACGGGAATATCCCGCTTCAACAAGAAACAGATTCAATTTATTTATATTGCAACAGCTATTTTAGACTACAATGAAAAAAGAGGTCGGAAAAAATATCAAGTAAGCAAAAAATAGCCTTTTTTTTGTCTATTGAAAACTAAGATATAACTTCATATCAATGAAATGGAAATTTTTCATGAAATTAAAATCTAATATAAATGTAACATATATATTTTTATTGAAATCAACAATCAATAATTGGCCTTTCGACTGGTAGTCCATTTATTTTGAAGTCAGCTGCATCATTCGCTTAATCAATATGAATAGATGCGAAAATTTACACAAACGCATTCAAACAAATCTTATTGATTTATTACCTGAAATACAATATCTATATTAAACTAAATGCTTGAAAATTTTGTCATGTCAATCTAAAAAAAAAATATTCTAAACGAAATTTGGCTCAATTTCCCATCATCTTTAATTTATTCGTATTTGCATAACAGCCCACTGGAAATAAATAGCATAGATTAATTAAAAACTTTTTTAATGTACGAGTAGCTTACTGGGATTTTAATATTTTCATCATAATTATTTATATTTATATTATTCGGCAATTTCCGAAAACACTGATCATCCATCATACAACTTTACTGTACAAAAAATATACGCGCCGCAGTATTAATAGTTACTTTACAATAAATAAAAATATTCTGCTTAGTAATTTATTTTAATTCTTTTTAAATTATTTATTTGTCTAAACATGTACCGGAAGAAGAATTTATATTAGGATGGCCTGCTTGGTGATGTCATCCGATTCTACTGCAAAGCAAAGTGTGGCATTGCTATGTTTCATTTTGAAGGGTAAAATATACAGTGGCATTACTTCGTACCGTGCCTTTGCATGTTATAAGCTGCAAAGACACGGTATATTGCTAACACAGCAACGTACACTGTGTTTTATGTGGAAATTGTAGATTTGGCTCGCAGGAAGTACATGTACGTCCTACCAGCTACTGAAACCACCACCGCCGGGTGGATAGTCTGCCTGTTTACCTACCTACGCATTTAAACTACTATAAACTCTATTAAACGCTGTTAAATTACGGTTATTAAAAAAAATATTCTTGGTATCAGGAGAATACGCAGTCATCGGGGTTGATGTTGACAAGTACGAGCCAAACGAAGCGGTCCGATATCTCGCTGGCCCACTGCGCAAAGAACCGGAGCCGAAAACTGTGAAAGCATTCCGCTCGTACTTAGCAGTAGCTCCATCGCCATCACCGTCCTATCCAGCATTCGCCATGGAAGTGAACAGGAGGCTGCAGATGCCGCCATTCAATTTTACAAACCCTTTACTGGCGTTGGGTGGCGGGAAAGTGGTATGTACTAATTTAAATAGATATAGTTTTATTAGATACATATAAATACTACTTATATTAGTTAGTGGGAAATTAAGTTACAGAACAAAATAAACGTCTACTCTATGCTGACTAGAGGCTTTTTTGGTAACAGTGTCACAACACCAATACTCTGTGAAAAACTTAGACAGACCTACTGACATACGAGTACTTGCACAACCCTTAATCAATACTAAATACCTACTAATCTAGAGCCCGTACTTTGTATGCTATATCATCATGTCTGCACCAAAGGCCTGTTCAAAATTAAGATGATGAAGAATGAATCAACCCAGTGTAGTTATGTTGACTACTTATTTGTTATTAGTTATGCAGGTTACCTTAAAAACGTTAAATGTACGTAATGAATTTAAAAAAGCAAGAAGACAGGAGATAATGCGAGACCTCTCGACTAGGTCAGTGCCAACACCATAGCACTACCAACGCTTTAACTATGTTCTGTTTGTAATACTTCATCACTGCAACCCAGAGCCAGGTGCGGAATTCTCATTTAGCGACCAGCAGAAATAGACATTTTCCATGGTGACTAACTGGTATGGAAACTTTTCAAATTTCCGTCACTTCTGTTCGCAGAAGTATAATTATAGAAAGGTGCCTTAGCCGGTAGTTACTACTTCATTAGAAAACGTTATATATACCGTCATCCCTTGACATCATAAACCGATTAATACAATAATGTTAATCGGTTAATGTCCGAATCGTGGATATAATGTGTAGCCTTAAATAATGAGTTATATTTTATCGTATACAATCTAAATATAATAAGTTATTTATGTTCTTATATTTTAATAGTAATAAGCTTCCTATTTAATATATAAGAGGTATTTTAGATAAGCTATAGTTACGGACACCTCCTTAAAATAATTTGTTTGATTTACTATTTTAGAACAGTCACACACGTATAACATACACACGCGCGCACAGATATACAATCCGCGTGCTATCCCAACTAATATTATAAATGCGAAAGTGTGTTTGTTTGTTTATTTGTTTGTTTGTTTGTTTGTTTGTTACCTCTTCACGCTTAAACTACTGGACCGATTTCAAAAATTCTTTCACCTTTGGAAAGCTACATTCTCCCCGAGTAACATAGGCTACTTTTTATCCCGGAAAAATCGACAGATCCCACGGGATGCGCAATAAAGGCTTCGCTCAAAAACTACTGCACAGATTTTTATGCGGTTTTCATCAATAGATAGAGTGATTCTTGAGGAGTTTTGCGGCATTTTTTATCTCGGAAAAACGGATAGTCTCACGGGAAGCGCGATAAAATCTTCGCACCATAAACCGACTTCCGCGTATATGTAGCCGTGGGCAAAAGCTATGACCCTTAACCCTCTATACACCCAATCCCGAAATCCACGCGGGCGAAGCCGCGGGCAGAAAGCTAGTATATAATAAACCTATAGATAATTTTTTGTAGTGTTTTATTATTTATAAGTTTTATCTTGTATATAATTTAATACGTACATTACAATTACTCCAAAGGAAAGCTCTTTGGATTAATTGTATTGTACGTATGAATTTTGAAAAAAAAGGACCTTAATAATACAATAATACACACATACAGGTAGGATCGACCTTTAGTCTCTCGATTCTAATTGGGTGGTAACAGAGCCGAAACTGCAACGCCCCCGAATCTTGTATAAATGTTCATTTAATTATTATTAATTAATAACCTTATTTCGTCACATGGATTAAAATTGAGGCTCCGAAATGTCAATTAGTTATTACAGTCGTCAGTGTGGGCTTTGTTTCGCTAACATTAAACTGACTTAGGTCGGTATTAGATAGACGTCTTGTTATTGTTTAACATCATTGCCAACGTGGTTTAAAAGAAATGAACTGACCCTTACACATAAAAATAACTGGATAGACAAAATTTTCACCTAACAAATATTTTCCAACTAAACAATTCCTTAAGAGTATTCACCGACCTTTACTTACTTTGTCTTTATTGGATAATCAATCATATTACCTTCTGTAGTAGATTAAAAGTCACCCTTTATAAGTAAAGCTATCAATCATTGATCCCTTATTATATATAAAATCATCATGTCCAATAAAATGTGGCCGGCTTTTAAAGCTGCTTCTGCAACTTCAGGCACCAGTTTTTTTTTTAAATTATAACGTCTTGAAATATATATTAAAATCCAATTGCCGTTTACACTATCTAATGTTTATATAAATGGGGATCACTTTACTCAATAGATATGTTTATAATTTAACTTCTGAAACTCAACATTCTAATGATTATATAAAGTTAGTTCTGATGATTATAAAAAGTTATCTGATCAATAACCGGGTATAAAATCAAAAAGATATGAAAGGTTTTTTTTTTAAATTAAAAGATACTTATTTTATTTATTGCGGTTAATGAATGTGCAATTTTTTGATGTATTAGAATCGAAATCATACCCTTGATAATAAAATACGATGCAAAATATACGAAGGGAAACAGAAATTAACCTGGTCGACAATTGCTCATGAATGTACTAAGAAATATAATAAAACTGAACATACAACGCGTATAACTAGATTTGATGAAAGAGAAGAAAATGTAAATCATCTAAACAGAAAAAAAAACTAAACAAATTGAAAATTGGATGCTTCGAACTACTACTTTTTTGAGGAGGGTAAATGAGATTAACAATTTTTACTTGAATCATTAACAGACAATATTTTCATTTGAAAGTCAACCAAAGTCAGATGTGAATTTACATGTTTCTTTCCCAAGATAATTGAGTGTTAATAATGTAAAAAAGATCTCGACGAAAGCACTAACGTAATTTTCGCCTTGTACACAGATCCCAGTAGAGGCAGCATGGTTACACGATGCGGTATGGGTGTATGCGCGTGCTTTTGTCACTGCGCTATCGTCCGGAGCAAACCCCCGTGACGGACGAGCTTTAGCGGCGTTCATGCGGAACACTACCTACCACAGCGTTATGGGGTATAACATTCGCTTCCCTTAACACCTTAACTAGCTAGCTCGAGGCTTCGCCTACGTGCACATATTTTACATTAACTTTACGCTCCCAATTGCAGGCTTCTTGGTTGTAGCGGGATGATACGGTCCAAAATCTATTAATACATTTTAGACCGTGTTATTTATTGTTTCATTTCCGTTTTATTTTAAGGGCAGTCAAAGAAGATTCATATAAATTAGCCCAATGCTACATAAAATTCCGTAAAGAATAAGAATTCTATTCTTTAACCTACTACAAAAACGAAGGCGGTTTTCAATTCGACTGTATTTTTACAAGCTTTTATTTACTTTCACCTGTCCCGTTGTCTGTCGTTCTGTAATCAAATCTTGCAACTTAAATTTGATCCACTTCCCGGTTTCCGATTGAGCTGAAATTTGGTATACACGTTTAGTTCGGATGACAATGCATGATTAACTGTGTGACATCATTCTAAATCCAACATGGCGGCGTATCCAATATGGCGGACCAATTATTTTTAATGCACTCCTACAATATGGGTATCAAATAAAAGAGATTGCCAAGAATAACTAGAAAAATAATGTGACGTCATTCTAAATCCAACATGGCGGCGTATCCAATATGGCGGACCAATTATTTTTAATGCACTCCTACAATATGGGTATCAAATAAAAAGGCTTGCCAAGAATAACTAGAAAAATATAATGTGACGTCATTCTAAATCCAAAATGGCGGCGTTTCCAATATGGCGGACCAATTATTTTTGATGCACTCCTACAATATGGGTATCAAATAAAAGGGCTTGCCAAGAAATCCAATACGGCGGAGCACCAAAAATGGCGGATAATTTTCTTTTATTCGTTCCTACAATATGGGTATCAAATGAAAGGGCTTGTTCTCAGCAAGCCTGTAGAGGTACTAAAAAGTTAAAAATAAAATTAAAGAAAAAAAAACCTTTTTAAAAACAAGCTTTTATTATTTGTTTATAAAATGAACTAAAAAGTTAAAAATAAAATTAATTAAAAAATTAAAAATAAATTATTAACACTAAAACTTTTCACCATACATAATTATTCAATCTCGTCCCCCCTCTATATCATCATTGTGATAGCTTGAGGAAAATGTTGTGTTGTATTAAATGTAACACGCTTTTATTTATAAATGGGGACTATGATAAAGAGGGGGGACAAGAATGAATAATTATGTATGGTGAAAAGTTTTATTGTTAATATTTCTTTGTTTGTTACTTGAAAGAACTTTTGACTGAGTTTAGAAGATATTTTTATTTGTAAGCTGATGCTCGTGCGGTCCAATTTCAATTTAACTCAGGTGTGACAATGACATCTATGGAAAACCAAAAATAATTGTAACTGTAATTAAATTATATTATCGGTGTTTTTTTTTTTACTTTCTAACGCATATCAATTTGTTTTGACATAGTTTATTTTTTTCTTCAATTTGTTGTTTTTTATTTTATGTTTATTTATCTCTTCTAATCCTCCTAACGTTTTATTTTATGTTTATCTATCTCTTCTAATCCTTCTAATTCTCCTGACGCGCTTCACATAATTAGATGAATTGTGCTCACATTAGATTCAGTACAATTTAATCAACTTTGTAAGGTTTTATTGTTTAGTATAAAAGTTTAAAAAAATCTCGAAGTATCTTCTAATATTTTCAGTAACTATATTTGTAAAAAAAACGTATTTGGATTATCATTCGTGGAGAGAATACATACCATACCATTCTCAATTTGTACCATAATTTACAACTTCCCAATTCTCATAACTCAGAGTCGTACACAATGACGGGTCAGAATTTATCTCAACTTTGAGACAGCTCTTATGTCGGTCGTAAGTGGCGGAGTTCGTAGTAAAAATGTAAACCTGAACTTTTTGCTGAAAATACAGTAAAGGAACGATTCATCTTGTTCAACTGTCAATAACTTGCCACAAAGTTTCATGGCTTGTTCCGTCTGTAAAATGACAGGTATTGGGTGCATATGGACGAGAATGGCGATGCTGAGGGAAATTACACGCTGTTGTCGGTAGACCCGACGCGACCGCCCGGCATCTACCCGCTCGCCGTTCTGCACAAATCATCTCCGGTTGGTATTCGGCGAAATTATACGTATTTCGTTGTGTGTTGGATACTTTTTTTTTGGACGGACCTATACTGTGTCCTCAGATGTTCAGCTTTGTAATGAGTGTGGGTTGGATACTTTAATGAAAGTCTATTAAGAAAATATTTAATTTATACTATTTACTTTTTCTGCAATACAAGTTAATAAATATATTTTTTATAAGTACAGCAAACCCTTTTTTTATAAGTATTAGCTTACGAGGAATACTACGCACACGTGTATGACGTCATTCTCACTCCCTATCGTAAACCATTGCTTTACAGACAAGTAACTATAGTTTACAAAAATAAACATTTGGTAACTATAATATTATTACATCAAGACGACTTATCTATTATAAAGCATCGTCATCATGGTAGTTTACAATATAAAGACACACATTTATTTTTTTGGTTTTCACAAACACATAACGTACTAATTAATAACAAAGCGAGTGTTACAAATGTCTTGAAATAAAAATAATTGTTTTTTTTTATTATCTTACGTCGTGGTAGGGTAATATCTTGAGATGTAATATTTATTATATCCTATAATGAAAAGCGAGTTTTAGCATATTATTCACGACCTGATGAGCGCCCATATTTTAAGAGAACTTATTCGTTATTGAATAAGGAAGTAATTACAATGAAATTTTCCCAACCTAAGCTAAGGAGTGACGAGCCTTCCATCTGCTATTCAGACTAAATAAAAACAACTTTCAGACTATGAGAAATAAATAAGTTATTATAGCGATTTTCAGACTAGCTACTTAGTACTACCCGCCGTAATCAACATTCGATCGCCATGTTAAAAAAAAATATTGAGGACGGTTTGCCCGAAATACGCAGACAAACGTCCTCAACCAATTCCAAATCTTTCATTTGGTTAGTTATTTAAATGATACCAAGTATTGAACCCTTGATGATTTGCTTCTATTTGTTGTTGTGGCGTTGCGAATACCATTTATTTTTTACCATTATATTTTATTTATTACAGCGTATTCTATCCTGTTACAAACGATTCTATCCGGTTACATTTTCCGTTATAAGACAAAACCAGTCATGATTGAATATATTTTCTTAATATTTTTCATAACCAATATTACTGTCCGTATATTACAACAGCTTATGATTGCAGAATAATAACTAAATGTCGATTTTGAAATACTTTATGGATAGATAGACTAGATTAATTAGTAATTATGGTAATTTAGCGACCAGTTTATTAGTTTAAAAATCTATTAGAACACTGCTTTCCAAGTTGTCACGCATTGGAATAAGAGGCGATCTTTTTAGATGGTTCACATCTTATATTACCAATAGATCTCAGGCTGTGGTATGTAGCGGTTACATGTCACGTTGGTGTCCTGTTCCATCTGGTGTCCCCCAACGCTCCATTTTGGGGCCCTTACTTTTTTTAATTTTTATTAATGACATAGGGATATGTTTTCGAAATTCTCATTTTCTACTTTTTGCATGAAAATTTTTCGTATTGTTAATAATGCTATTGATGCTGAGAAATTTCAAGATGACTTAGATAGGTTGGGTGCCTATTGCAAATCTAATAAATTAGATCTCAATGTGAATAAATGTTTTTCAATTAGTTTTAATAGAAAATTAGTCAACTTCAATTGTATATATAGGATTAAAAATCAAAATTTATGTGTTAAAAAGAAGCTAATGACCTGGGAGTTATTACTGATTCAAAATTGATGTACGACCAACATATTTCCAATTTAATTAATAAAGCTTCCCGTGCTCTTGGTTTTATAATGCGTGTCTCTAAACCTTTTAAGCGTATGAAAACCATCAAAATTATTTATTGTGCTTATGTACGTAGTCATCTTGAGTACGCCAGTTCAATATGGAACCCTTGTTATAAATTGTATATTTTGAGAATAGAAGGAATCCAGAAAAAGTTCACACGTTATTTAAATTTAAAATCCCTAAATGTCCCTATGAACAACGATGCTCTAAATATCATTTACTACCTTTAACCGTGATGCTTAATATTTCAGATATTTTATTTTTTGTGAAATTGATTAGGGGGTTGGTTGATTGTCCGCAGCTTCTAGAGAAAATTTCATTTAATGTCCCAATGCGCATGAGACGTAATAATTTATATAATCTTTTTAATGTGCCCTTTGCGAATACTAACTATAGACGTAATAGCTATTTCATTAGAGTGATTAATCTTATAAATAGTATAAGTGGCGAAGTCGACATATTTAGTGATAGTTTAAAAAAGATAAAAAATGCACTGATACCGATTCTGTCTGCAATTTCTCAGATACCGAATTGATTCGATTGCTTTAATTTGTGATTATTTTGTATTGTCCTCGTTGTTGTTCATAGATAGCAAGTAGTTTTACATGTGGTACCTTATTATTAGCTTGTAGCTTCTTATTTTTATTACTACATTGTTATTGCAAGCTGTTAGCTACCCAAATAAAATAAAATAAAAATAAATAAAATAAAAAATAACATTATGTTTGGTTTTACTTGAATAATTAGTTGAAGGAATAATTTGTTTATGAATAATTTCATATTCTTTGCTTAAGTTCTAGTCTGCATGTGCATAATATATACGAGTATGGCGTATACTAATCTAAATTCGTATGTAATATCTGAAAATTAGTGTAAACATTTCAATAGTTTTTAGTAACTTTTAATTACTCCTGCATTATGTATCATACCTACATGTGTTTAGTTATGCAGTCAAATTGACATAACGTCTCATACCTACCTAAAAGAACTACGATACAGATGGACTAATTGGACTATACGAATGAAGTGACGTGAATAAACTAAGCGATAAGGTGACTCAAATGGACTACTGAAGTACTGAGCCATGTGAACTAGAAGAACTAAGTGAAATGAGTGATATACTTCATCTAGTCCAGTTGAAGTATATCATTCTTTACAAATTCAAATTCAAGTCTCTAACTTTGTATAGAGATTTTTAAGATTTAACCATTTTTTTTACTAACGTTCTCTTTATTTATTCATAATCTTGTTGTGGGTGTCTTTGTTATATTTCTGTCAATAAATCATAAAATTTTCGACAGCAGTTATTTTCGAAATTATTATTTATTTCAATTTAAATAAATAAATTGTGAAATTAAGAGTAATTGAAAATTACACTGTAGAGTTAAACTAAAATGCAAAAATAAAGTGATACCTATATTTCTTAAATTAAATAAATCATAAAGTTGCATGTATTAGTATGAACGTGGCAATGTTTTAGGTAAAACCTATTAAAAATTGTTTCAGTCTTCAATGGGTACGTAGGTCCAAACTTTCCAAGCTAAAACCCGGATTTTGTCTTGCAACTTTCATTTACAATTACCCTACTAAGATACGAATCAGGACTAGGTGTGTACAAAAACAATTATCTTTCTGTTGAAAACAACACAAAGCTGTAGTCATTTCGCGTTATCAGTCATAAGACGCTATAGAAAATGTACAGTAAATGGTAAATACAGAGTCTGGTCACGTCTTTGTGAATCCCTACGTGAATGTGCCGCACTGTTTACGTCACATTCTGGCCTCGCAGATGCACTTTTGTGCCAAAATTGCGTGTGAATGGCACTTATTATACATCTTAGTGCGAACTGAATGATTTAGATTACTTCAATAAATGAGCTAATTATCATTTTATTTTTGTGACATTTGACATTATCGTTTCGGAAGGTTTGTAAATATTTAACCATCAGATCTAGTTTGATATGACCATCTATCTGATCACTAAAAAATCAATTCCATTAGTGCAAATATTCATTTCTCGAATCAATTACAGCAATGTTCTTTGCTCCACAAATACGTTTTATTATCAGGCAATAAACAGTTTTATAGTTTCTTAAGATTTATTTCATTGTCAGCTTTAAGTGTTATAAAATAATATGTAATAAGTTAATATTGTTTAATCTAAAGCAATTAAACAGTGCGTAATCTTTAGTACCTTGATTATAGTTCCATGACGTTAAATGTACATATCCTAAATAGCATATTTACTATTCCAACGAAGTTTAACCTTTTCGTCATTCATTATTTTTCTTTAGACCGTAGTTACTATTTTATGCTATTAATGATCTAAAAAGAAAAATAATGTTTTAAAAAAGATGCGTTTTCGTTTTACTGATATATCAACGAAAAATCACAAGTATTTGGAATATACTGACGCTAAAACAAAGAGATTGTAATATAAAGAGATACGTCATAAGGAACAATTTTACACTAATATTAAAAATAAATTAACAAATGTTACGAAAGTTTGTTAAAAGGGTTTGAAAGGCTTTATGTTTACTGATTAATATCAATAGGACTTCCAAATATTGCTAAGTAGATCAATTCTATAATCACCATCAATATAGTAATCAATTTCATTCTAAAACTAAGTTTTCCCATAAATTTTTGTGTTATGACATAGATAGGGATTGCAATTGCTGGATCCAGCATACAGCAATCCAGCTGGATCCAGCGCCTTTTTAAACATGCTGGATCCAGCATACATCTTGATCCAGCGATGCGGATCCGCAAACGTATCAATTTCTATTGTTTAGTTTTGAGTTGCCGCCATTTTCGAATCGGTGCGGCAACGTTGCCGTTCTGTCCATAGCACGTGCCGCAGGAAAGGCAACGCCGACCAGTGTAGAGGCCGAAAGGGCATTCTCAGCAGCCGGCTACATATGCAGTTCAGTGCGAAGCAGGTTGGGAGATAAGACTATAGATAAAATTTGTTTTCTAAGGTCTTACTTTCAGAGAATTCACAAAAAGAAGTAGTCTCTTATCGTCAGACCTTAAACTGATTAATTATTAAGGATTAACGAGCGGAGAGAAGATTATTTCAAAGCTTTTTTAGTTTGATACAAAAATACTATTGAAAATTAAAATAGTGTTATTGTTACGGCCCTTTTTTAAAAGAATGTTAATTAAGTTAATTTTAAAAGAATTTGTGAGACTGATTGCTACTGATTTGCCGTCCTATCATTACATAAGCGTAATTAATAACATAGTGCTTACTTAGAAACATTATCTTAAATGTTATATGAATATAAGGATATGTTTGTTATTTAATTTTATGTTGATTATTTTGATCTCAAATTATTAAAAAACCAAAGCAAATTAATATAAGAACTCACCATCATCACCAAATGAGTGGAAGATTTCAAAGATTATCGTAAGAAGTATAAATTAATAAAAAAAGTCTTAAAAATGTCGTATTTTTATTTTCGTTCCACGTTTTGCTGGATCCGCGCTGGATCCAGCTGGATTCAGGTCAATCCAGCAAAATATCCGCTGGATTGAAAACGCCGCTGGATGCAATCCCTAGACATAGAACCTAATTACCTTAACTTTGGTTTCACTTTCCTGTAACTAATTATTGTTGCATCTGGATTCCAGACAGATAATAATATGTTGTTGTTTTTGATCATATTGTACTGTTTTGTATTTGAATTAATTTGCCAACCAACAGGCTCTCTGAGAGCTCTAGCGCTCCCTTTATTTTTAGTTCCACAGTAATCTATATACAGCATTAGGGGAGGCCTCCAACTGTGACCGTTTCTTGGCGATGATGATCATGGATATAGATAATACACAATTAGACACACACGTAATAGATAAGTGACTCGTAAATTGGATTAGATACTTTGCTTAGTAGGTTTTACTCAACTATGCACAATTCTATATTTATAAACATATTTTATTCCTTCTTTTTCTTTTCTATTGAAATAAAATGCAAAAATAAAGTTATACCTATATTTCTTAAATTAAATAAATCATAAAGTTACATGTATTAGTATGAACGTGGCAATGTTTTAGGTAAAACCTATTAAAAATTGTTTCATTCTTCAATGGGTACGTAGGTCCAAACTTTCCAAGCTAAAACCCAGATTTTGTCTTGCAACTTTCATTTACAATTACCCTACTAAGATACGAATCAGGACTAGGTGTGTACAAAAACAATTATCTTTCTGTTGAAAACAACACAAAGCTGTAGTCATTTCGCGTTATCAGTCATAAGACGCTATAGAAAATGTACAGTAAATGGTAAATACAGAGTCTGGTCACGTCTTTGTGAATCCCTACGTGAATGTGCCGCACTGTTTACGTCACATTCTGGCCTCGCAGCTGCACTTTTGTGCCAAAATTGCGTGTGAATGGCACTTATTATACATCTTAGTGCGGACTGAATGATTTAGATTACTTCAATAAATGAGCTAATTATCATTTTATTTTTGTGACATTTGACATTATCGTTTCGGAAGGTTTGTAAATATTTAACCATCAGATCTAGTTTGATATGACCATCTATCTGATCACTAAAAAATCAATTTCATTAGTGCAAATATTCATTACTCGAATCAATTACAGCAATGTTCTTTGCTCCAAAAATCGCGAAATCTTATAATTTTCTATATGATTTCTAATTCTCGTCTCTCCTCATAGAGTAATGACTAAAAGTCAGTTTTTTTTCCTCTTAGGACATAAATCGTCTCGGTATTTTTAGACATTGCTACATACAACATTCGACATTCGACTATTTGTTATTTTACAAAATTTTTGTTGCTGATTTTATATTAAAATGCTATTAGTACCACATGCGAACATAATATTTTCTTACGATGTTTTTTATCTTAATGGCCAAAGTATTTAGATAGCGTAATTGATATTCTCATCTCGTAGGAGGTGAGGTTCTTGCGCGAGCTGAAGTGGCCGGGAGGACGAGTGCCTCTCTCGGAACCTCCGTGCGGCTTCCGCGGCGAGAAATGTGCTAGTAAGTAGAATATCAAGAACACTAAGTGATGAATTTTATGATCTTAAGTTGTGTTACATTTTTCAGCCTTTCTGTTTTACAATGTGTTAATAGCAAGACCAAATAAAAAGGTATGCTATACGAAATCAATACGACCTAATTATAACAAAAAACATCTTTCTGATTAGGTATACATAGGGAATTGCAACTTAAATTAAATTGTAAGCTGGGCGTCGATGTCACTGTAGTGTTTGCACAAGTCTTCGGGGGGCCTGTTGTTTTTCGAATTTCATATGTATGTACATTTATATAACATTTCTTAGGTAAAAAACATCTTGAGACCAGCTACAGAAAAACTGAAAACTGTATCTGGAATCTGCTAATCTGTACTGGGACAACGTGATTGAATAAGGTGGACTCGTGCCCCTCGATGACGAATTATGAGTTCATAGATATAGTTCACGGTATTAAACTTTGGTTGCGTGATTATGCTGTTACGCTAGAAGTTCAATCACCAAGAAGCATCAATCACGTTGAAGAACAATTTTCACAACAATTTCGAGACCTTTTCAAAGTTGCTCGTTTTAATTTAGTTTAATGGTCTATAAATAAAGACAAAGGCGAAAAAAAATCACTGTTCGTTTTTTAATTTCTCTAAAATCACTTTGTTTCCGCAGAATTTTGCTTATATTACATAAATGAATGAATGAATTTATTTAAATGTATTATGTTATGTGAAGTGGGACACTCTTAATATCTATTGATAATCAATTAATCTTTATAATCCAACCGCCATTATCAACTGTGCGACGTCTAGTCACGTCTGATCGTTCAATTGTGACTTCATTAGCGATTCTGACTCCAGCAGCCCTGGCTGATCAAAGTCTCTAGTGAAGCGTTACGGGAAAATTTAGATTTCTTTCCTTTTATTCATCAGGTAGTGAAACGGAAACGGAAAAACTATCTACTAATCAAAAAAATCGATGTTCGCTTTGTAGATATTACAAATTGCACTCTATCTCTTTCTTGTAAAATGGATTTTTGTATGCGCGTTGTATGAAGAGTGCATAAAATGACGTGACGTCACATATAGGATCAAGTTTTGTTACGCATTTGATGTCGGCAAGTAAGCACAATACACAATAGGTCCGTTTAGAAAAGCAGGGTCAGTATTAAAATCAAAAATCAAGTGATATCGCAACGAACAATCGAACAAACAAAAGTCGTATAACATCTGACATTGACATATGACATTTCTAAGTGCTGTAAGAATAAACTCTCAATACAATAACATCGATTAGGAAATCGATATTATCGTGTAAATAAAATACTTATTTGTTGTTAATTGTTTTCGACGATTAACATTAATTAAACATTTTTCGCAAAAAATAGTCTTCTCTGTTATTTAATGATTTTTATTGAATTATTTTATTTGATATAACAAAAAGTTTAATCCGCTATGTCCGTATATATCGATTATTTTATATATTGACCGAAACTACAATAATCGATTATCTTGTTTAAATGTTCAAGTCCGGAAAATAGGAAAACTTAAAAATTTTTATTTAACTTTTTTTTCATGAAAGTTCTAGGAAAATAGTAATCATGTAACAATTCATTAATGAATATATAAAAATTACGAGGCAGTGTGATATATTTATACATGTTAAGGGCAGTCGTTTAGCCATCTCCTTTGATTCTGTTTCTGCAATTTAAAGATATATTACATATTTAGTACTTCAATCTAGTTTGCGTTCGATACATTTTCCTTTAAATATGTTACTCATTACATCGATAACATTGTATATGATATGTGTAAACATATACTCAAAGATCTGTTCATTGTAGCAATCAACGCGTAACTACACAGAAAACGTTTTAGCATAAGCTGTTCGTATAGTTTTTTTCCTAAATAAATGGAATTAAGTGAACTTTCCCTAATATATAACGCGTATTTGCTATTAGCGGCATTGTGCGGTCATGGCCCATTAGAACCGGCATTCTGTTTAGTGACGGATTAAAAAAGCTCGTTTTGACCACAACACCGCATTAACCGCACGTCTGGACCAAATAAGTTCCAGGGTCATGAAGTTTTTCTCTTGTCCGCAATAAAGTATCTCTACTCAGAATTGAACGGTTCTAAAATACAATTAGTGTGGTTTCGAATGTTCTAACGACTATTTTTCTGTCTATGGTTGTATCTAATTATACTCAAACTTTCATTAGCCATGCAACAACGAATATAATTTGTTATTGCTATTAATTACATTTTTTATTCCATTTACTATAAAATATTACACGAATGAATCTAGTAATAATAATATAGTAAGTAGCACTACAAATAGAATATTTTTAAATGGATTTGTTCTCTTTAAACTCATAATTCAAATTAGCAGACTATTTCATAATGACAGCATAATTATATATTTCTGTTTTCATTTAATATATTATAAATATATTTATTCGTTTGATTCCTATAACTGTATCTTTATATTTATGATACAAGTTTATTTTCTAGTTGTAGCATAATGTTTAGTTGATTAGTCGACTATTGAACACAAAAAAATATTTTTCAATTCGAACCAATGGTAGTTTCTGAAAATGCTGTGTTCAAATAAATTTACTTTTTAGTTTAAAATATTAAAAATATCTTGCTTTCAGCTCGCAGTTTTGCCTATGTTATATCGAATGTATCCCTTAGGGAAGAGATATTTTCCTCTATTAAAAACAATTTTATATCTTTTCCTAGGTCTGAAACTATTGGCATATCAAATTTTATCAAAATCATAGCAGTGTACTGGTGATTAATTCGAACTCACAAACGTTATAATAAGGTTCATTCATCATTTCAGCCAATAGACGCCCACTGTTGGACATAGGCCTCCCCCAAGGATCTCCACGCAGATCGGTCCTGCGCTGCAACCATCCAGCGCCTTCCCGCGATCTTCTTCAAATCGTCGGTCCACCTTGTGGGAGGCCTACCAACGTTGCGGTGTCCAGCATATGCCTGCCACTCCAGGACCTTTCCGCCCCAACGGCCGTCAGTCCTGCGAGCAATGTGCCCCGCCCATTGCCACTTAAGGTTCGCAATTCTTCGGGCTATGTCGGTGACCCTGGTTCTTCTGCGGATTTCATCATTTCTGATTCGATCACGCAGAGAAACTCCGAGCATAGCCCTCTCCATTGCCCTCTGGGTGACTTTGAGCCGCCTTATAAGGCCCATTGTGAGTGGCCAGGTTTCTGCTCCATATGTCATCACTGGCAACACGCACGAATCGAAGACTTTCGTCTTGAGGCACTGCGGTAGATGGGCCGAGAATATGCCGCGTAGCTTCCCAAACGCTGCCCAGCCGAGTCGGATCCGCCGATTTACCTCTTTCTGGAAATTGGACCTACCTAGTTGGACTATTTGTCCCAGGTAAACGTACTCGTCAACAATTTCCAGTGTAGAGCCTCCAACCTTCACAGGAGTGGGTGCTACATGGTGATTCGACATGATTTTCGTCTTGTCCATGTTCATTTTAAGACCCACTTGTTGTGAAACTCTACTGAGGTCTTCGAGCATTATGCCCAAGTCTTCCATGGTGTCGGCCATGACTACGATATCATCAGCAAAGCGAAGGTGCGTCATGTTCTCGCCGTTGATGTTAATGCCCAGTCCTCTCCAGTCCAAAAGCTTAAACACATCCTCCAGCGTAGCTGTGAACAGTTTCGGCGAAATCACATCGCCCTGTCTGACACCTCGCTGGAGGTGTATTGGTTTCGACTTCTGGTCCGGAAGACGGACTGACATTGTGGCGTTTTTGTACAGTGACTGCAACACTTGGATGTATCGATAGTCTATACGGCACCTTTGGAGAGACTGAAGCACGGCCCATGTCTCGACGGAATCGAAGGCTTTCTCATAATCCACAAACGCCAAGCATAGTGGCAGGTTAAACTCTTCGGTCTTCTGTATAACCTGCCGCAGCGTATGTATGTGGTCTATGGTACTATAGCCTTTTCGGAATCCGGCTTGTTCGGGAGGCTGGAAGTCGTCAAGCCTGCGCGCGAGACGATTCGTAATGACTCTCGAGAACAGCTTATAAACATGACTCAGGAGCGTGATGGGCCTATAGTTCTTCAATCGAGTTCTGTCCCCCTTTTTAAAAATAAGGTTCATTATAATGTTAATATAGATAATATATAGTTTTGTCATATAAGCTTTAAGTTAGGTACTTACATGATATATTTTTCAAGTAGTTCTCTCTTATACGTTTATATGTTATGTTTAATATTCATTTCAACACATATATTTATATAAAATAATGAACAACTGTCACGAAGTGAGGTATAAATATGTATAGTTAAGTAGTAGGATAAAAAGATTGTCTTGTTATAAAAGATCCCCACCGAGAACATGAAAATGGACTTGGGACTACAGACGGAAATATTGTTAGGAATCGGCTACGCCTGCCGCAAGGAAATTGCTCGGTAAATATATCAAAGTGCCTTTTGTAGGTGCCTTTTAACTCAAATGACCCAAACAACTGGATTTTATCTTGCTTTTATTATGCATTATTATTGCATCATGTACAATGCAACAGACAAATTGTTTTTGAAAAAATAATAAATTATAAAACTTACATTTTATATAACTAACTTTATGTATATATGTATCATTAATAGTCGATTTATTAATCGATAAAACTATCCATTAAAGAAAAAGATAATATTAAAAGAAAAATATTTAAAATTTGATTTTGCATTTTAATAAACAGATGAATAAAATGCAATCTAAACATTTATAAGCCTACCTTGTACTATATAAATAATAGTTTAACTAACTTTATAGATGAAATTGTATTTTCGAATAAGCATTGTAACCGAATAGAATAAAACTATTAGTAAATAGTATGTCATTAAGTTTTTATTTCATCTAAGTAAGCACTCGGCCCCATCTCGCCTGGTTATAATAGCAGATAAAATCTAAAGCGGGGCGTGCCTATTCAATAAAAGCATAATTATTCACAAACTAGACTTGAAACGACTCTACTTGAACTACTCTTTCACCGTCCCTAGCACAAAATTTGATTCGTGCAAAGTAAAAGAATTATCACACCCAAAGGGTGCGTCAAAAATGCCCTTCACATGTCCCATGGTAAAAGTGGGATGATGAAAACATAAGCTATGTAAAGATTTTCTTCTCATTCAATACAACAAATGTTCAATTATTAAAGCGAGTTGATGATCTCCTTACAATTGCAAAGTCTTCAATATTCTCAAACGGTTATCGTTTACGTTACTTTATACGCCAATAATAAAAATGAAACAGCACTTCAACACCAAGACAATGGTGTTAGGCTTATAAATCTTCTGCAGCTACGAGCTTACAGAAAAATCAGAAAATGTTACAGTACAATATTTTTTTTTTCCTAATTTAGTTTATTTTCAAATTAAACAGTTGACAGAAGACAAAGTCTATGTAACAAAGAGCTTGTTTAATAAAATGTTTTAAGTTTCATACGAAAATACTAAGCTCTTTAATGAAAACTATTACTGTAAGTAATATCTTTAAACATGAATAAATTAATGAAATATATAAAGCAGTCAATTTACGTATCGTTATACAACTTCAATTGTTGCGGAAATGTGGTAATTTAGTTTTAATTAAATAAGTATTCAAAAATTGTATTAAAAAATTGTAGCAGTCAATTTATAAAATAGGTAAGTAAGTAGCTCTAACCTACAACTTAATTATAATAAAAATATCTGAACATTAATAAACATGGCTGCATCCGGTTGCTGACATCCATTTGCGCGATCGGCGTCATAGCTACTTTACGTCAATTTTATTTTAGATTAAATTAGACCAGGAACTTAATTATATAAACTACATATTTACAATTAACTAATTTAGTCTATTGAAATGTAAAAAAATCTGTGGTTTAGAAGGTGGTTTCTTTAATAGTAGATGAATATGACTATAAACCTGACATTTTTCTCGTTCGTGCAGCATGTAACTTTTTCAATTAAGTCTTTAAAGAAACTATTTGTTTTTACATTTCATTTTAACCCTACAGATTATTTTACCTAGAGTTGAATTAAAATTGTAAATAAAAATACAATCTCGTAACATTAATGTTAATAACGCCTATATTTTTTGATCAAAACTTTGTGCTTGATTGAAACAAGGAAAACGTGTCTTCTAATATATGCGTTAGTTTAATATATGTGAAATTTCCAAAATATTTGGACTTAGTATTGAACATCTCCACATCAAACGGCAATTTTATAGCTAAAAGACCTAATCTACTTATTAACAAACAGCCTATAATAAACTGGACAAACCGTTTTTTGCCTCAGTGCTTTTAGAAATGGGCAGTAAAAACAGCCTTGCATAATAACTCGATTGTCTCTGTCGTTCATCTCCCCATGGGTACCGACAACTTTTACAGCTCAATTAGTACTTCATTTAATAGTTATGGTGATGAAATGAAAAAATACCGCATTGCTATGATCATCCAGCCAATAGCTGTCGTTGCTGAGATTATGAGGCCATATACTTATTGAACTTTTATAATGCTCGCCTTAAAGAGACAATAAATTCATTACAATATACATCATGATGTGAAACTATTTGAAATCAAATCACCCAATATTTAATCAATACACATACATTTACAGATCCTTGATATTTCAAATAGATTTCAAATGAACAGAACAGAGAACATAAAGAGCTTTAACGTTATAATAAAAGCAAAGCCTTCTACGAAAAGAACAGGCATACACTCATGGATACAGAAATAAAATTATTAGGAACTTTTAAGTGTATTGAAAAATCGGCCAAGAAGGGTTAAGCAAAAATTTAAATAGCTTTTCAACATTCAAACTTCTTTTTGACTTCAAATGTACTCTACGCTGTATTAAATAAATAAATAAATATGCCTTACACTTACACTAATTAACCAAGCCCAAAGTAAACTCTGTACGGTTTGTGTTATGGGATCTAGGGAACGAATAAACATACATATATTTTTCATATATAAATATTTTTATAGAAATATATATTAACAATCATGACAAAGGCACAAATGCTCGCATTCATCATACAAACATCTGCTCCCACCGGGATTCGAACCCAGGACCTCAGAAATAGTGACACCTTGAAACCAGTATAGTTACCACTCGACTACAAAGGTCGCCAAATGAATATAATTTTGCTATATTTAGATGAGAATCTAAGATGTCTTTATATTTCATACGATGTATTTATTACACTCAAAGAAATCTTAGAGAAGATTTAATTTCAATTTTACTTTCCTCTCTTCTTTAATGTTATGGACTGTTCGAGGATTTTCTACCTCAATACCTACGGATATTAACTAGTATAAGAAATAAATAATATATGAAGTCAAATATTGTATTTTTATAACTTTACACATGTAACATGAAATCTTTCTGTTTTCTTCGATATTTATTCTTAAATTCTACTGCTTCAGTAGCATTCATAGACTATTAATAATGTCACCAACAATGTCAACATGTATGTATAAATACAACAAACAACTTCATAATTATAGCTAATAATATCAATGCATGGTCAGTGTTTAAGATACACTGTTTTCTCGAGTACACATGTATTTGGTTTTTTGAAAACAATAACATATAGGTTAACATTAGGAGATTTAGTTTTGATTATAATATTACTTTAAAATTATCCTAACAATTATATTTATATTATATATTAAATATTTTCAATTTGATAGGTTAGCAATTTATTTTTCTTTACAAAAGCATTATCGTTTACGCATATCTTTATAGTAGGGTCCTAAGCTCACATCTTTTTATCGAAGGCTAACTGTCAAACACAAATGTTCCCACATCGAGCAGACCCTAAACATAAATAAAAGATTTTGATACTTATACCGTCGTTAACATATATAATCGATCTGTCGATGACACTTTTGGGATCTGGCGATCAGGATTGAGACTTCATTCATAGTTACCAATTTTTACTGACTTTTTCGCAACATTCGTCTATTAGATTAGACTAGACGAAATTTCATATATATAATAAAATTTGTTAGTTCAAAATTCATGCATACATACGTCATCATGATACAGAATGCACAATCACTACATAGTATAAAAAAGTCGCTATCCGCCGTCTGTCCCTATGTATGCTTAGATCTTTAAAACTACGCAACGGATTTTGATGCGTTTTTTCAAATAGATAGAGTGATTCTTGAGGAAGGTTTATATGTATAACACACGCATAATATAGTAGAGAAACACTGATAAATTTAGAGGTTTCTAATGTGATGTCGTAAATAGTTAAATTTTTCCGTATACGTTCACATTTTTTCTGTAGTGTATTTAGTATCACCATTGCACCCGTGCGAAGCCGGGGCGGGGCGCTAGTCACTAATATTTTGAAGTACAATACCTACTTTTTTTCCATATTCATATTCGTTTATTCACTCTTTGCTTGACATACATTTATCTTACAAATTTACCTTTTCAAGGCATTGTGAAAATTTACAAATTTAGAGTTTAGCAAAACAATATCTACATTATATCAAAACATGCATTTCATCATCTATAAACTATGTTACACAAAAAACAACATTGTAATTAGGTAAATTATAGGTACATTGATAAATTGTATTACATTATTTATAATTAACTCTGTTGCCATGTCATATACTACTAAATTATTATATTTTACTGTCAAATTTCTCTTTTATACAATGATAAATTGTATTACATACATTATTTATAATAAATTCCCATGTCATATTAGATAAAAATTGTATTAATTTGTCATTATGTCTTATACCTAAATAATCAATTTTATTAAATTTCATCTTAATTTACTGTCAAAATATTCTTTTAGATTATAAAATGTCTTATTTAGCAAAAATGTCTTTAAAGATTTTTCAAATTCTCTACCTTGGAGGACCTTTAAGCTTTCCGGCAAATGGTTATAAATCTTAATTGCCATATAATAGGCGCCATTTTTATATAAATTTAGGTTTACTGGGGGTGCAACTATATTATTTTCCCGTCGGGATGTGTAACGACTAGGCTTATCAGAAACTCTTTGAAAATAGTGAGCATGATTTCTTATGAATCTACATAATTCAAAAATATAAACGCCTGTTACTGTAAGGATGCGGTATTTAGCAAATAGCAACCTGCAGGAGTCTCTCCGTCCTGCCAGAGCTATAATTCGCATGCAACGCTTTTGTAGTATCGACACTGCGGGTGTGTCTGTGGAATTACCCCAAAGTACAATGCCATACCGTATCCAGGCTGCTGCGTGGCCATGATATGCCGCAAGTGCACACTCCTCATTTGTACATTTTCGGAGTTCTCGCAGTGCATATGAGAATCGACTAAGTTTGCTTAAAACTGAGTCAACGTGTAACTTCCATGAAAGATGTGAGTCCATTGTGATTCCCAGCAATGAGAATGAGCTGACCTCCGCAATCTCATGTCCGTCGTGACTAAGGTTAAGGGGCAGACCCATTCTTTGGTACGGTCTAAACTGCATAATTCTAGTTTTATCATAATTTTGCATAAAGGACTGCTTGAGTGACTGTTAATTACCTTCAGTTGTTGGTTATTAAATTGTGGATATTTAAGTGTTCTCCGCCTCAATGAAATCTGATAATTTTAATTTATAAGTATTGCGTTGCTTTATGAGATATTATAATTTTCATTTGTAGATCTGGTGAGTCATGATATTATTTTCATTAATATCATGACGCTTATACTCGCAATATTGATGATAAATTGCAAGACGTAATAACCATCCAAATCGGCCCACGCGTTTGGTTTTTAGAATGCAACAAATAAAATGATAAACTCATATTTCCTTTGAGTTGCGAAATCGGACAAAATACAGTGGCAGCTTCTTCGTCTTGGCAGCTATATTACAATTGCACTTTGAATTTTCAGCATGACATTCTTAGAATAACGGAATTTAGTTTATAATGCGGAATAGACCTTATATCTTAATACAGATTCTTGATAAAAAATTATTGAAGGCCTGCTTGTTTTGGCACGATTATATAAAAAAATACTATTTAAAATTAAGTATTATTTCGTTTTATGATATTCTGGTATTTTACTATAATATCATTAGGTCACATTGGAGCATGGGCGCTTGGGGCTTCAGGAGCTACACTGGTATTGCTAGCCCTGGCAGCACTGGCTCTGTATCGCGGCTGGCGCTACGAGCAGGAGCTAGACTCGCTGCTATGGAAGATAGACTTCCGAGACCTGCACCTCCCAGACGAAGACCAAAGCCCCAACAAAATGAGTAGGTAAAACAAATTTCTAGATGTTGTTGGCATGCTCGTATCTTTGGAGTGTATCTTGTAATTATAAGTGCTATTATAATTACAAGATACACTCTTCTTCATTTTTTTTCACAGTTCACGCATGTTTGTTTACGCATTTCATGCTTAAAATTTAAATCGCTAAATAATCTTTATTTTTTCTCATTCACATACAATCGATACATACAGACACAGACATCGATACAGATACATTCAGTTTATGTTGTCTAGCTAACCCCATAAAAGTTACTAAGTACTGTTTATCACCAAGCGTCGTATTAATAAAGAATTTTAAAGTCGTGTTTATTATCTGGTATCATTTTTGAAAATATATGTTAGAAAGAGTAAAAATATAGATGATAAAGCCAACCTTATTATTAATACGGACCTGAATTAAACACTATCTGAAGCTTGGATGGATTCAAATTATTATATTGTTATCATTTTGTTTGTCAGTTGAAATTTTTATTCAGTATGACAATAATAAAATTAGTTTGTTAGAACTTTGTTCAAATTCTATTTCTAACGTTATTTTTGTGAAATGATAATAGAGCACTGCAGAATTCTATTATGAACTGTACAAAGATTTCTAGATTTGATTTGCGACTATATCATACATTTAAAAATATTAAATATTTGAAAAACTATATACAAGAAAAAAAATTTGGCTTACATACATAATTAAAACACTTGGTTTACTATTACTGCTACTCAGATATGACTGCAGGTATACCTACGTATCAACATCCAAATAAGAAATCTTAACGTTTTCTATACTTATAATAAATCTGTAGAGAAATCAATTCTGTACATGAAACATATTTCCAAAATAACTATCAAGGGGTGATTAGGGATCGATACTGATGCCAAAAATGCAATCAGTAAAATTGTTGTCTGTCTGTATAACCATTATACAAACAAAAACTACTTTAGGGATTTTAACGAAATTTGGTACAATTATTTTTCATACTCCTGAGCTGGCTATAGTATACTTTTCATCACGCTACAATCAATAGGAGAAGAGCAGTGAAGGGAAATGTTGGGAAAACGGGAGAAGTTATTCCAATTTTTAAGCTTCCGTCTCGTCTGCAACCTTAATGGTTAAAGCTACACAGAAATCATATATGACGGAAATGTTCTCCTTAAATTATATAAAAAATATCCCACGACAGTATATCAACAACACTCCCGATAGCTTAGCAGTTCAAAGCTTTCTGATTATATTTGTCTACTCTTACGTTTATAACACTCTCAGTCATCCATAATTAAAAAAATTAACATTATTAACTAATCCATAATAAAAAGAATCATAGAAATCGGTATAGAAACAGATTGACATATTATATTTCCCTCCTAAAAATACGAAAGAAAATCTGTCTGTTACATCAAAACCACTGAACCGTGAGGATGGACATTAGGCTACTATTTCTTATATGATGTAAATATATAAAAAATTTATGAAATGTGTCTTATATGAAGAATAATTAAAAATGCAACCTAAAATTACAACAATTAAAAATTACGATTCCACGTGGACGAAGTTGTGGGCACAGCTAGTTTTTTAATAATTGCTTAAAAATCAAATAAACATTTTTTTTTAATATGTTTTTATATTATTTATTATTATTATAATAAAATCAAAAAGCATATTTTTTTTACTTTTGTTAAAGTATGACACAGCATATAATAAAAAAAGACGCGAATTCAAATCCAGTCCGAGAAACTTATTATTGTATTGATTTCTACTTGAGGAAAATCAGTGTTATCAGCGTGTTGGTCAGAGCTGATTTCTTCCAGCAAGACAGCAGCGCGGGTGTGACGGGCAACCCGTCTAGCGAGAAGAACGGGACCTCCAATGGCGGTGTACGCTCTAGCCAGGTGTCGCTCAGCTCCAACCCCGACCTGGACTTCCGCTACTCCGCCATCTTCACCGAGGTCGCGTTCTACCGCGGCCGCCTCGTCGCCGTCAAGAGGGTGCGCCGCCACCACATCGACATCAATAGGGAAATCAAAAAGGAATTGAAAATTGTAGGTCACTTGCCTCATTGTATTGTTACGAGTTCTGAGTACAATAGAAAATGCTGATTTAATCCACAGTGATTGGTTGTTTTATCATTCACACAATTTAATTCTTACTATCACTAAAAGTCTCGTACTGACTTAACACATTGATGTCTTATTCCGTTTGCTTGATATATAATACTGAAATAATATTTCTTTTTTTTATGACCCAGTCTTATTAGACTCGGGCACTAACTTTGGCTTAGTGTTACTATCGAAGGTTCTTTATTTGTATTTTGGAAAAATCGACGTATTACGGTGCTTTTTTCCGTTTTATAATTAAAAAATATAATGTAAGCTGTAATTACCACTTTCTACGAACAAATACTACAAAAACTGCTCAATAGAGGCATTAGTGTATTAAAGGGTGCCAAAGTGTAATGAAAGATGTTAGGGTATTGGTTACACATACCAACGAATTTTTATTTTGAACATTACGTATGTCTCATATAATATATACATATAGAAATATAAACATTATAAACCTTATTTGTAATACTCACATAATTAAAACATCTATCCAACTTCACAAAATTTAATGGAATAGGCCCATTTTATTGTTTAGCCAAAATGCAAAATATTTACCGGAACAAAAGTAGATAACGTATTATAGTAACAGTTATAAGCTTCGGGATAAAAGAGGGCTTATGCTTCCCTCGGTAAATGAAACATTTTCAAGGGGATGACAGAGTAATCGACTGAGACAAATCACTAGAATCCATATGGATTTACTGCGGCACAGGTAAGAACCTACATAAATGCAGTATCATGTTATTTGTAAATAAAAGTTTTATTCTATGAAATATATATTTCTTCTCTTACTTATAAGTTTTATTAAGAAAGTAAAGTACACTATTTTAGCTCAATTCATAAATAAACAATGTACCTTTATGACTATTACTTATTTTCATATGTTAAATGAATGTATAAATTTGATAAAATGCAAATAAAATATTCGACTCGGGCGGGTCTCGATTCCACGTCAACGTGCCGTACTTATAAGTTATAACTATAATTGTTCAAAAATTGTTATGATTAATGGAATCAATTATTTGGTTTCATGGACTCCAAAGCACCTTCCCTATCCCCATATACTTGTTTGAAGGTATGGTTAAATAAAAGTATGGCAAATAAAATATTGGTGTAATTAAAACAATACTTGCTGCGGAAAAAAAAAAATTTCTTTTGAGCTAAGTATTTCGACAACATGAGTCGTTGGAGTAACGAACATTTTTCGAACATATAAAGTACCTAATGGAAAGTGTGTCCATGACTGTGTGTAAAGAGTTTATGAGCTATAATAGGAATTGAGTGAACATCTAATATGGATATCTTATTTACCAGATGCGGGACCTGCAACACGACAACATAAACGGGTTCGTTGGCGCGTGTATCGAGCCGCCGAACGTTTGCGCTCTCTCCGAATATTGCACAAGGGGAAGTCTCAAGGTACCTTTCTTGTTAAGGCTCATGCTAACAAGACCATTCTGACGCCGCCATAACAGCCTATCACTTATTACACTTTCGCGTGAAGAACTCAATGAGGTATAGTAAAATACTTTTGACGAAATGATTCTTTTTACGTGACACCTCTAAGAGAAATAATTCTTGTAACATAACTCTAAAAATACTGGAATATAATTTCCTAGTCCTCGGTTATTGTTATACATTCACCACAAAGGAAGTATTTAATTAAATGTTAATACTTTTGGTAAATAAATAGGTAACTAGTTTTTTCCAATAACATTTATTTTACTAATCACAATGCAATTTTAGGACTATTTCCTATTTTATCATACACAGGCATAAAGGTAGAGTATATAATTTACTCAATAAATAATTTCTTCCTCTTGTTAACTAATTCAATCCTTCACTGCGCTCTGTGCCCTACAGTAGAATCTCTCGTTCAATTCGTATTTTAAAATAACGCCCTCACTTTAAAAATATTATGTTGTCCCCATAAGATACAATCCACTATATTTCTTTACATATTGCTAGGTATTCTCACTGCAATTTTATAACTTAACAATTGTGCCATTTTTGAAGTAACCTCAGTGGCTAGGGCTGAACGGACGTTGCGTCAATAAACGGTCAATAATCGATTGAATATTCAATGTATTATAAAAATCTAATTGTCTAAAAAAGAAGAGCGTTTTAGAATCATATATGTGTTGTGATGATAATAAATCTAAACAATTGGCTGCTGTGTAATAAAATGTGTAGTTTCTATTCTCTCATTTTAATGTTGCTTGTGACGATTTACGGGCGGACTCCCGCGGCGGCTGGGCCGGCCATATTGCACGAACTTTTCGAATTTAAGTATTCAAAATTGTAAATGGTAACATAAATAATAATTATAATAAATATAAAGCTTTGGTTAGTTTCTGTGTGTGTGTAAGGTTTGTTTCTAAATTACAAAACATTTTCATATCTACTTATTTTAATAAAGTTATATTATTATATTAATAAAGTTAACCTTTAACCGTTAACGTAAACTTAACAATTAACTGTAAGTGCAAACCCAATTACAAGTCGCTACGGCAGCAATGCAAATGCGGATTCGATGTTCCTTTTCCATTTGCTTAATGGTAATTTCAATATAAACTTTATGTACCTTAAATTAAGCTATTTCGTGTATTTTATCCGTTTTTACATTTATATCCGTTGCTACATTAATTTTGTATAATATTAAATACTGTATTAATATTAAAACACTATGTACTATATGAAGGTTTTAATAAGTTTATCTACTCTATTAACAATTTAATAATTTGAAATGGAATTTAATTTTTTCCAACTTTGACTTATTGCTCATAATTGTAAATAACAACCACGAGATCCTAAGTCGAGTAAAATTCATTCAGTTTATTGAGATTTTTCTCATTTATAAGACGAAAGAAAACAAATATACAATTCTATATTTGTGTCTATGGATCGTAACGTTTATGCGTCGGTAATTGAAAGTTTGATTTCGATTCGGATGAAAGCATTAGTACAATGCCGATTATTATTTCAACAAAATTGCAATCGATACAAATGCGAAATTTTACCAAAACCAAATTTCAACTGTCTAGTAACTAGTCTATTAGTAAATATTGAACTTTAGGGCTCCTGGACAAAGTATCATTCACGTTGAATTCGTTATCGAAATCTTTTCGATATCCAACTAAACCGAATCATTAATATTACTTTGGCTAGAGGCCCTGTACCTTGAGGAGAACAGGCGTCATTATAATACGTATATGAGTTTCTTTTAAATTGTATCGTAGGGGAACAAAATAATATTTTACAGTATGAACACTATTATGAAATACAAATAAATCGCGAGATTAAGCGCAGTGAAGAATTTAAAGTAGTTCATCTAATAAAAAAATAAATTTACGAGTGAATGATATTCTCTACATTTTTACCCCTATGAGGAAATCAGAAAATAGTCCTAAATCTCAAAAATTTCTTCAATTACTATAACTAATCTGATTTTATTTATTCATTTACTACTTATTTTAAATAAATACGTTTAGCTAGTGAAACTAGCAAACCACTTAAGTGCGTGGTTCACTGCAAGTATGTATCTTATTATTACTTGTATTGTATGTTTCCCACGGGCTTGATAATGTATTTCCATGTTTTTCGATATTCATGTTTCAAATTCAAGACTGCACACAAATACGAGCAAATGTCTACTTTTCGAATAGATTGAAACTAGATTTATTGCCCTACAATGGAATTAATTTTCTTGTCAACACACGAAGTTTCATAAATCTAATTATAGAAACATCAGAAATTGCTTTAACGATTTAATTATCTCCCCAGAAGTAAGTTATTTGTCATCTCCGGAATAAAGTTTGTAGATGTTTCATATTTTGTTTACTCGTACAGTTAAAATTAAAATATTGACACAGTCCATTTATCGTTTGACAAAACATATTGTTTGTTTGATTCTTTATTGTTTGTTACAGGATATTCTTGAGAATGAAGACATCAAGCTTGATAATATGTTTGTGGCGTCTCTCGTGGCTGATATTATTAGGGTAAGTACATCGTGCGTAAGTACAACATATATACTAATATGTTTATGTTGACATATTCATATTGTATTCATGTTGAAATATGTCTCCTAATTCTGAAAACAAATAGTCTGATATTGTTATTAATCCCACTTTTTTGATCACGCTATGAAGACTGAACTGTCAAAATACCTATAATAGAGTGAGTAGAGTTTTACAAAATGAGCAGATAAAATGAATGAGCGAGAAAAAGTAAAATTAAAAAATAATATTAAAACAAGAGCCGCAACATGAGGCAATAACTATCGTTGTCTCGATAGAATAATATATATCATATTCAACCCGACAGATTTTTATTATTGCATATCGTGCCCATATCACAGTTATTGTATATATTTCCAGTACGCTTTTCAATAACTAAACATTTTCTAGTTATGTATCAGAACATCATCTGCGTAAATACTCAGCGAATGAAACTGGTATAAGCATCGCATTATTACAGGGTATGATATTCCTTCACGAATCACCGCTACAGTATCACGGAGCGCTACGTCCGTCTAACTGCCTGGTGGACGCGCGCTGGGTTGTGAAGCTTGCGGATTTTGGCTTGAAGGAATTTCGCAGGGGGGAGCTCCCACCAGCCGACCAGAGCGCCATGCGAACTCATCTTGAAAGTAACTATTATTTCCAAGATTTGTGTTACATGGAACTATCTTTCCGTCACTCTCACACTACAAACATTCCTTGGCACCTCACAACCATGTAAATAAACATTTGTAGAATTTCAGTGAGGTTCTATATGATGGCAGCTGGACTACGGGTCGTATTCTGAAAACAAACTCAAATCTCTGCTTGAGTATAGTTAGAAAATAATGGTGCTATTAACCCCACATAATGCAATCCCTCTATGACTGTACTCAAGTAAGAGTAGTTTTGAGTCTCATTCTGTACGGTACGGGCCTAAATGTTCAAAAATCAATTAACATAAATTAACCTCCTGCAATCTTTCATTGACTTAATATAAAGACAACATTGTTGTAATAGTAAATAAAGAGTCGACCTTTGAAGCTGTGGGTTCATACGTTTGTACTTTTTGGGCGGCCTTGTTTAAAGGACGAACATACTACTTATCACCCTGTACACATTATGACACAGTTACATATTTACAAATTACGAGGATTATCATATTAATATGAAAATAGTTTTTTTTTTGCAAATACATATGTATGTGTATTATATACATACTAAATTGAATCATTTATATCGCAAGAAAATCAAATGGTTATCAATTGATTATTTTGAATATCGAATCCAATTAATATTGTGATCATCAGATCTAGTGTACTTATCTCCGGAGCTGTTACGTAACGCGGGCTGGGGTGCTGACGCGCTGCCGCTGGCCGACGAGCACCGCGAGGGCTCGCCAGCTGCTGACGTGTACGCGTTCGCGCTGGTTCTGTACGAGATCCACACGCGACGCGGGCCGTTCGGGCCCGACGCGCCGCCGCCCGCCGCGCTACTCAAGCGGCTCGCCGCACCGCACCCCACGCCTTACAGGTACGCTTTCTTTTTACATAATAAATATATTTATACTTTACTTTTTGACGTGAAACGTCTTTACAATCGCGCCGAAACATACGGGTACCAGGTTTAAAAAGTGGACCGTAACGAAAAGGTCTATATCATCGTACCTTAATAATTAAAAAACTATTAGTCTTAGAAACAAAAATGTGGTGTGAATATTTCACTTATATAGTCAGCTCGCTGTTTTGACATTGAATTCGTGTAGGGGTCGAGCGGGGCGGCGGGGGAGGGATACCGCGTTTACTTTGCGAAACCGGCGCTCTCGCTTGTTTCTATTCAGTGTTACTCGTGACTCCGACTTTATAGCGCGGTGATTCTTTCGTGTGTTTGTTAAGTTTGACTGATTGATTTATCCAAAAATTTGTGTAATTTGGACAGTATTTATATTTAAAATAACCAAAAAGTGATCGTAAATATATAAACATTTGCTATGTCGGCCTCAGCTCGTGCAAGAGCCAGCCAGAAATATAAGTCACGGCTATCATTAGAAAGAGGGGGCTATGGGCCACACACAGGTACCCCAATGTCCGGCGCCGAGCGAGCGAGATGGTTTCGGGAACGTCGCAAAGCTGCTGCCGAAAAAAACGCCAACTCCGTGAGAAACTTTATTAAAATACTTAAAACACCGTCAATCTTGTTTTCATTTCAATCTTTTACTTTAAAAGCGATTCGCTAACATAGACGTTTCACGTTAAAACCAACGGCCGTGTGCCCCGGCACAGCCTCACCCGATTTTTTACATAGCAGGTTTCATTAGTAACGCTAAGGTCTCAGCAGTGACCTGATCGAATAGTTTGAGATTCTGTTCTGCTATGTATCAGTGTGAAAAAATACTGAGCTAACATTTATACACCTAGGAAGAAACTGTTCATGGCTAATGGATTAATCGGCACTCAACTAGAATTTCTAATCTTCCTAACTTAAGATTAAGCCACTAATGTGTCACAGAAATGCAACTACGTGTCACCCACAGCAGACCTGCAAGTAGTTGTGTGTCAATATCACCTCACTGTTATATCATAAAAACTTATGATTGTATTTTTATTAATATTCAAACAGTGATCCCGAAAATTATCTAGTCGCTAATTGAAGTGACCTAAGTAGTACAGTCAGATGTATTTGCTTATATATGAATATCAATTGAAATATTTAGCCATCATACGAGGTGTTGAGTAGAGTTTACAAGTGATGAATTTGCTCGAATAGAATTGTAGTACCCGTTCGCCTCGGCCGATCTCGGTCTACTTTGCAAGCAGTATAGCGGCCGTTTAAGAGTTAGTACTTATGTTTCAGACCGCCCCTGGAGCCGCTCTCGGGCCGTTTCGACTGTGTTCGAGACTGCTGTAGTGAATGCTGGGTGGAGGAGCCTTCGGCAAGGCCGGACTTTAAAGCAATACGCACCAGACTCCGACCACTCAGGAAGGGCATGTAAGTCTTACTTCTAACTCGCAACTTTTCAGACGGTACTGCGACTACTGTCACTATAAGCCCACAATTGTAACCAGGGTATTCGTCTGTTACTTGCTTTACCTACAATAATATCATAAATTATAATAATGATTTTACGGTTACAGGAAGCCCAATATTTTTGACAACATGATTGCCATGATGGAGAAGTATGCGAACAACCTTGAAGCTTTGGTAGACGAACGTACTGATCAATTGCAGGAGGAGAAAAAAAAGACTGGTAAGAAACATTTTATTGGTTCTACTTGTCCTGATCTTTTTTAGCTTTATACGAGTATTAGAGTTAGAGGTAAAAAATGTAAACATCCCTTGAGATTGTTGAGATTTTACACAAATTTTAATTGATTCAATTTTTAACGTTGGGAATCATACTGACTTTATATTTTTTAAAACAAAATTATATAAATAAATAGACAAATAATTGTAATTTAGTTTTAGAGAATTAGTATTCTGAACTAGCTAAATTAATGACACAGATGACGGCTGAATGAAAATGATGATAACTTGAGCGTAATGAATTATAAAAATCAACTGATGACTTATTTATATATATATTAAAAAGTATCTACGAAAGATATTTATAATAAATAATTATATTTTTAACAAGCAAGAAAATCATATTGTTAATGTTTTCCGAACCGACATTCGGTTACATTGACTCTCAACAAAAACTAGTAATTTTTTTTTTACTTGTTAGACGCAGATAGTTTTTATAATGACAGCTTGATAATTATTCAGAGAATACGAAAACTATATACGTGCTTAAGAACTTAGCAATTCTGGTGCATTTCTATCGACACAAACTACTTTTTAACGTAGTTGCTGAAGAACGCAATCATTCCGTGATTTGGATTTATGATAGACGTAAAAGTGCCTTGGGCGATTTCGAACTTACCATGTACCGATGTATTTATTTTTTTAATATTATAAATCCTATTGCAGATTTCAATTCTTTATAATAATAACAGCCACTACGTTCACTTTCGTTTGCACTCAAATATTAGAAGCGCTCTCTATTGCCCTGCAGCGATTGTCATTGAATGACAGAAGCGTAGAAGTCCGTTCACACGGACATTTCTCTGACCGATATATTAAACAAAATAAAATATAAAAGTACATAAATATGATACAAATGTAAATATATTCCAGAGGCGCTGTTGGAGGAGATGCTGCCGGCGCCGGTGGCGGAGCAGCTGAAGCGCGGGCGGCGCGTGCTGCCCGAGAGCTACGACTCCGTCACCATCTACTTCAGCGACATCGTGGGCTTCACCGCCATGTCCGCCGAGAGCACGCCGCTGCAGGTACACGCTTTTTTATGCGACTAACGCAAAAGCACTATGGAAACCCGCCTAAGAGGGCCACCTCATAAGTGATTATTCCAAAAACGAACGTGCATGTATTATACTTCAAATTATATATATTCATAGAGCCATGTTTGGTAACATTATTTATAATATTGTATTATTTTATATGTGTATGTAAACATACATACGACTGTAATCGTATTAGGTATGATTGTATCTTATACTATATTGTATTTTTATATTATATTATTACTAGCTGGCCCAACAGACGTTGTCCTGTCAAATGTCTCAAATGTCACGTTGTCTCACGTTGTCTCAAATGTTTTTAAATAAATAATTTAGCTGAAAAACAATATCTATATGACCGTATTGTGAATCTAAACCATTCTCAAGCCCCCTGGAATACACACAAAAAATTTCATCAAAATTGGTCCAGTCGTTTAGGAGGAGTTCAGTCACATACACACGCACACAAGAAATATATATATAAGATAATTATTAACATTGAAAAGAGGAGATAAAAAATAGACCTTCAGAGTTTCTTGCCTGTTCTTCTCGAGAAGGCTCCTCCCAATTTCCGAACAGGTGTCGAGTCATATAATATTTTTTCTTTTTTTTTTTCCTTATTCGTACGTACGGACAAGGTTTTTGTTTTTTTTTTTTTATTATTTAAGCTTTTTTTTGTTTTGTTTGTTGACGTCAATAAGTGCCTGTAAAGGTCTATGTTGAATAAATATTATTTTGATTTTGATTTTTTGATTTTGATTATAGCTAAACAGTTACTCTTTTATTTTTAACTTAATTCAAATTTCTAACGATTTTTATTTCATAGCAAAGATCTTGCCGTAGTGCAGCGTACTTTTGTGTAGGCGTACGACTAACGCAAAAGCACTATGGGAACCCGCCTAAGAGAGCCACCTCATAAGTGATTTTTCCAAAAGCAAACGTGCATGTATATACTTCAAATTATAGCTAAAGAGTTACTCTTTTATTTTTAACTTAATTCAAACTAACGATTTTTATTTCATAGCAAAGATCTTGCCGTAGTGCAGCGTACTTTTGTGTAGGCGTACGACTAACGCAAAAGCACTATGGGAACCCGCCTAAGAGAGCCACCTCATAAGTGATTTTTCCAAAAGCGAACGTGCATGTATTATACTTCAAATTATAGCTAAAGAGTTACTCTTTTATTTTTAACTTAATTCAAATTTCTAACGATTTTTATTTCATAGCAAAGATCTTGCCGTAGTGCAGCGTACTTTTGTGTAGGCGTACGACTAACGCAAAAGCACTATGGGAACCCGCCTAAGAGAGCCACCTCATAAGTGATTTTTCCAAAAGCGAACGTGCATGTATTATACTTCAAATTATAGCTAAACAGTTACTCTTTTATTTTTAACTTAATTCAAATTTCTAACGATTATTATTTCATAGCAAAGATTTTGCCGTAGTGCAGCGTACTTTTGTGTAGGCGTACGACTAACGCAAAAGCATTATGGCAACCCGCCTAAGAGAGCCACCTCATAAGTGATTTTTCCAAAAGCGAACGTGCATGTATTATACTTCAAATTATAGCTAAACAGTTACTCTTTTATTTTTAACTTAATTCAAATTTCTAACGATTATTATTTCATAGCAAAGATCTTGCCGTAGTGCAGCGTACTTTTGTGTAGGCGTACGACTAACGCAAAAGCACTATGGGAACCCGCCTAAGAGAGCCACCTCATAAGTGATTTTTCCAAAAGTGAACGTGCATGTATTATACTTCAAATTATAGCTAAACAGTTACTCTTTTATTTTTAACTTAATTCAAATTTCTAACGATTTTTATTTCATAGCAAAGATCTTGCCGTAGTTCTTTTACGAGGGAGAACAGTCGCCGTCCCTGATGGCAACCTATGGAGACCACTATCATATTTTTGTCGCAAAGCAGTGCTTCTGACCCAATTTCATGTGAATTACGTGGTAACTTTTGTCACTTATAACGTACGTTGTAGATGACAAGGATTATAGACGTGCTGTAAATCATGCAAGAACCAATTTTGTCTTGGGTAACTGTACTCATATACCATCAGGTGGACAATCCTACCAACCTCCCATGGCCTTATCAACTGTCTTGGTTTTACGAGTCGAAACGCGGGAGAAGCGCGCACCTACATATAGCAATACCATACCGTATTTCTTGACTCCCTACATATTATTTAAATATGGCACTATTGTCCCTTGTATCACCTGTCCCAATACTGGGGCAGACAAACACACGAACTCCTTCCGATCTCCCTGCGGCCGCCGTGTGCTCGCCGTGAACCACCTTCTCCCGACAATCGTTTCTATGTCTCTATTCACTAAGGATTGTATTATGTTACAGGTGGTAGACTTTCTAAACGACTTATACACGTGTTTTGATTCAATCTTGGAAAACTATGATGTCTACAAAGTGGAGACGATTGGCGATGCGTACATGGTGGTAAGTTCTTATGTGCAAGCACGTACGGGTTATCATTTACTGATCTGTCGTTTGGTTCATACTGTCGATAGCATTATCAAACTTAACATTTTCTTATTACATACAAAGTTGGTTACGCACCGGTTTCAAGGTGTCGCTATCTCTGAGGTCCCGGGTTCGAATCCCATTGGGGGCAGATGTTTATGTGATAAATGCGAGCATTTTACCTTATAGTCATAGTTGTTAATAGATATTTCTATGAAAATTATTTATATATGGATAATATATGTATATCTATACATTACCCTAGATCCCATAACACAAGCCTTATAGAGCTTACTCTGGGCTAGGCTAATTGGTGTAAGTGTAAGAAATATTATTAAATGTTCTATTTTATTTTAAGTAAAAATCAAACAGCCCTTGTTGTTGCCAATTTAGTGACTAAGTAATCACGAAATCACATAAAATATAAGAGTTACAAAAAACGAGGAACGATAAAAACAATTATACAATAAAAAGTGATAGATAATATTTCTACATTTAGGCGATTTCGAATTTAATTAAAACGGCCAGGTTTTGGCCCATGACAGTCAGTCATCACTGGTAATATGCACTATTTAAAGAATTTCGTTTTGAGGCTGAGAACGTCACGCGTAACTACCTGCTCGTACGCTGCTGCTACTTCAGTTCACATAGTGAAGCAACCTGACATTGAAGTGTCGCGGCAGGTGTCAGGGCTGCCCATCCGCAACGGGATCGTGCACGCGGGCGAGGTGGCGTCCATGGCGCTGGCGCTGCTGGCGGCCACGCGCGCCTTCCGCGTGCGGCACCGCCCCGACCACCGCCTGCTGCTGCGCGTCGGCCTGCACTCCGGTACGGCTTCACTCGCATTGCACTGTGCTCATCCCAAATATACATCAGAATCGTGCACGCGGGCGAGGTGGCGTCCATGGCGCTGGCGCTGCTGGCGGCCACGCGCGCCTTCCGCGTGCGGCACCGCCCCGACCACCGCCTGCTGCTGCGCGTCGGCCTGCACTCCGGTACGGCTTCACTCGCATTGCACTGTGCTCATCCCCAAATATACATCAGAATCGTGCACGCGGGCGAGGTGGCGTCCATGGCGCTGGCGCTGCTGGCGGCCACGCGCGCCTTCCGCGTGCGGCACCGCCCCGACCACCGCCTGCTGCTGCGCGTCGGCCTGCACTCCGGTACGGCTTCACTCGCATTGCACTGTGCTCATCCCCAAATATACATCAGAATCGTGCACGCGGGCGAGGTGGCGTCCATGGCGCTGGCGCTGCTGGCGGCCACGCGCGCCTTCCGCGTGCGGCACCGCCCCGACCACCGCCTGCTGCTGCGCGTCGGCCTGCACTCCGGTACGGCTTCACTCGCATTGCACTGTGCTCATCCCCAAATATACATCAGAATCGTGCACGCGGGCGAGGTGGCGTCCATGGCGCTGGCGCTGCTGGCGGCCACGCGCGCCTTCCGCGTGCGGCACCGCCCCGACCACCGCCTGCTGCTGCGCGTCGGCCTGCACTCCGGTACGGCTTCACTCGCATTGCACTGTGCTCATCCCAAATATACATCAAATCGTGCACGCGGGCGAGGTGGCGTCCATGGCGCTGGCGCTGCTGGCGGCCACGCGCGCCTTCCGCGTGCGGCACCGCCCGAACCACCGCCTGCTGCTGCGCGTCGGCCTGCACTCCGGTACGGCTTCACTCGCATTGCACTGTGCTCATCCCCAAATATACATCAGAATCGTGCACGCGGGCGAGGTGGCGTCCATGGCGCTGGCGCTGCTGGCGGCCACGCGCGCCTTCCGCGTGCGGCACCGCCCCGACCACCGCCTGCTGCTGCGCGTCGGCCTGCACTCCGGTACGGCTTCACTCGCATTGCACTGTGCTCATCCCCAAATATACATCAGAATCGTGCACGCGGGCGAGGTGGCGTCCATGGCGCTGGCGCTGCTGGCGGCCACGCGCGCCTTCCGCGTGCGGCACCGCCCCGACCACCGCCTGCTGCTGCGCGTCGGCCTGCACTCCGGTACGGCTTCACTCGCATTGCACTGTGCTCATGCCAAATATACATCAGAATCGTGCACGCGGGCGAGGTGGCGTCCATGGCACTGGCGCTGCTGGCGGCCACGCGCGCCTTCCGCGTGCGGCACCGCCCCGACCACCGCCTGCTGCTGCGCGTCGGCCTGCACTCCGGTACGGCTTCACTCGCATTGCACTGTGCTCATCCCCAAATATACATCAGAATCGTGCACGCGGGCGAGGTGGCGTCCATGGCGCTGGCGCTGCTGGCGGCCACGCGCGCCTTCCGCGTGCGGCACCGCCCCGACCACCGCCTGCTGCTGCGCGTCGGCCTGCACTCCGGTACGGCTTCACTCGCATTGCACTGTGCTCATCCCAAATATACATCAGAATCGTGCACGCGGGCGAGGTGGCGTCCATGGCGCTGGCGCTGCTGGCGGCCACGCGCGCCTTCCGCGTGCGGCACCGCCCCGACCACCGCCTGCTGCTGCGCGTCGGCTGCACTCCGGTACGGCTTCACTCGCATTGCACTGTGCTCATCCCAAATATACATCAGAATCGTGCACGCGGGCGAGGTGGCGTCCATGGCGCTGGCGCTGCTGGCGGCCACGCGCGCCTTCCGCGTGCGGCACCGCCCCGACCACCGCCTGCTGCTGCGCGTCGGCCTGCACTCCGGTACGGCTTCACTCGCATTGCACTGTGCTCATCCCAAATATACATCAGAATCGTGCACGCGGGCGAGGTGGCGTCCATGGCGCTGGCGCTGCTGGCGGCCACGCGCGCCTTCCGCGTGCGGCACCGCCCCGACCACCGCCTGCTGCTGCGCGTCGGCCTGCACTCCGGTACGGCTTCACTCGCATTGCACTGTGCTCATCCCAAATATACATCAGAATCGTGCACGCGGGCGAGGTGGCGTCCATGGCGCTGGCGCTGCTGGCGGCCACGCGCGCCTTCCGCGTGCGGCACCGCCCCGACCACCGCCTGCTGCTGCGCGTCGGCCTGCACTCCGGTACGGCTTCACTCGCATTGCACTGTGCTCATCCCCAAATATACATCAGAATAATGGCGATACTACGTTATAGTTTTAAAAAGAAAATATAAAAAAGAATATGGATAAATGAATGAATGAATACTTTATTTGCATCATTTTACAACACACAAAAACAGACATAAAATAAAATAAATCAAACTAAACAACTAACATAGTTAAACGAGGAAAGGATGGATTGCTAACTTCTGACGAGTTAAATACGTATAGAACCTGCCAACCAACTCACCTCAGTCCATGTTACTACATAGTTATAACTAAATAATGATACAATACATGCATGCTGCAGAGATACAAAAAGGCGATAGGTAAGCGACTGATTTTACTTCAAAAGCAAAGCACTGGTATTCTGCTACAGCCCAGAGGATGAGGACAGGAAGCAAACTAAATGAAAATGTAAAATAAAAAGATAATACATAATACTATATCAACCATCAATATTAACCGTGGATTAAACCATGAACAACAACTGAATTGTTGAGTAAACAAGCGAACAAGTGATGCCTGTGTACCAAATAAATACAATGAATAATATAATATAGAGAACCCTAGTCACCAGATCAACACGCCCCACATACGGTTGAAAAAAACGGTCGAGAATCAGACAATAAAATCCGCCACCGAGCAACCATTTAGTATACCCACACGTTGCTTTTCCAAAATAAATAATTTAAATTGTTTTTTAAATGTAGATTTAGAGGCAATAAAATCAATTAAAAGTCGGTGGCGCTGTGGTGTTAGTACTGGCTCGTATCGAACGATTTACGAATGTAACCAGCCATTGTGAATATTTAGAATTTGATACTGTTACTTTAATAATTAAGAACTCTTTATGCTGATCACAAATCTAAATTTCTGTGGTACGCGGGAAAAGAAAATCCAGTCGTAGAATGCCTATTACTACTACATGTCCAATAGTAAAGCACTCTGTAAATTATTTACAATAACATTTATTGTAAAATTGTAGGTTATCATGTAACACTCGTCTGATGGTACTTGAAGAAAATTAGAAAACCCTAATGCAAAAACGAAACATATTCTGGGTTATTGCACTATAAAACCTATTATCGCTTGGCTATAAGTTCCGACTGCGGCATCAAGACTGGTATTGCAACATCGGAAAATATGATCAATCTTCAAAAGTAATAATCTCAATTACACTGTTACTTTACAATATTTCGCAGCTAATTGTATACTCTAAATATATCTAATCTTATTGAACAAAAATAATTTTAGTAGCCTATTAGTAACATTTCTCTTAGCGTAGCGCGCCGTCTGATACACGTTGTATAACATGCATGGTGGTAATTTTAAGCGGGCAACGCAGAATGTAACAAAATTTCGTCACTTGCTCGTTATTGACTAGAAACCTCAATCACACGCCATAATGTCTTTTAAAAAAGAAGCAACTGCGAACTTCAACAATAAAGTACGTTTACCAATTATACTACTCATTAGAGTGACAATCGTTAAGCCTTATATACACACAATATCTAAACCTTAATTTAAATCCGACGTTTTCAATAACAGTTTTTATGAGCGAAAACCAGTAACAGCCAAAGTGGTCCACCTAGACCCCCGGGGCTTCACGGGAGACTCAACGAGAGACATTGGGCGTGACAAAAATGGAGGTCCACAATAGTAAGCGGAGGTCCATGAAAATTATTTTGGTTTCGATAGTGAAGAACTGAAGATAGCTAAGTCAATATAGGCAGATAACATTTTAAGTGATTCAACGACTGATACTTATAAAATCTTACATATTCCATATTCAGTACAACGCGTCGAGACATGTCATTGTTTTTTAGATAGATCAAATCTTCAATTTTTAGAATCGGTAGGGGTACTACGGGATCCAGCAATTTTTGAAAGTGGACTATGAAACACAAGAATTTGGGAACCTCTGCTTTAAACAATCCGATTGAATTACTCATGCCCCCCCAGCACAATACATCTTACTATTTATGCATTACCTATAAAAAGCTCCACAATGCTGTCTCATTTCAGGACCAGTTTGTGCCGGAGTCGTAGGACTTAAAATGCCAAGATACTGTTTGTTTGGAGACACCGTGAACACTGCAAGCCGTTTCGAATCAACTGGAGTTCGTGAGTTTTGAAACATATTTGTTTTTAGGATAAAAAGGACAATGAAGGCATACAACGATACTTCTATTGAAAATATTCATAAATGTATAGAAGGAAAGCTAAAAGCCTGTGCACACTTACGTTAAAAAAATAGTGCGATATTTTAATCGTTGGCGTAAATACGCCGATAGGATGTCATCAAATGACTGTATATTTGTTGGTGGCAGTCATTCAAAATCATAAGTAATAAATTAAAGATGGTGGAAACATTCCAATTCAATCCGATAATTTTGACTATATAGCATACTTATTTAATTGTTTTAGTGATAATAAAATGTAAGTTAGGCGGCAGTAAAACGCAAAGATGTAATACTTATCGGAACGGCTTATTACAAAACCACATTAATACACCTATTAGGGTAACTTTCGTTAGTGTTAAAATGTCCCTCATTATGTAAAATAAAAGCCTAACGTTCAATTTTAAAGATAAAGAAACAAAATGTTCAAGTGACTTAGTAAAAATTTTATATCTACAAATTAAATTGTTGAATGGTCGTTATTTTTCTTTACATCACGTTACGTAACATAGATGAGTCAACATAATCGCTACAACAAAAACAATATAGATGTAGTATCAAAGTATCCACGATACTTACTCGGCTCGGCTTAGGCAGACCAACAAACGTTACAATTTTAGTGACAGTCAGTTTAATTGTCACTTTGTATAGGCTCCTGAAAAAAAATCAAAAAAGGATATTTCATTGCAAAACAACATTTGAAATATATTATATGGAATCAGTTTCAACATAAAAGTAACAAGTTTAAATTAGATCTACGAAAAACGTCCAGTGCCGTAAATAGGGCGGTGCCAGCGGTGCCCAGGCACAGGGCGCAGACCTTGGAGGGGCGCAGAAATGACCAGCATTTTTAAGCGAACATTCAGTAAGGTCAAATTAATAAAGACGTACCTGCAATCAACGATGGGCCAAGAAAGATTGTCTGGCCTTTTTTGTCGATTGAACGCGATATAGGGCGGCTTCTGTCGTATGAAAATGAAAGACTTCGCAACGAGAAAAGCGCGGAAAGTAAATCGTTAAGTAATCTTAAATTAAGGACAGCCTTGGGTCTTTACTATCGAGTATTTTGTGTCATTTCTGTATTTGACAAATTATCTTAAAGAAATCTACTAAGAAATCTACCTACCTATAATTTGGTAAGCAATAAAAAATCACCGGTAGCACTCCGGGAGTGCCGGCAGAAGGGAACACTTCAATATTAACGTTGTGTATAATTATAAGTACAAAAGTACTATCATTTATGAGGTAGAATACAAGGTTTATTTATTGCGCTATCGTACACAAATATGACAGACATTCGCGCAAGCGCCCTGTGCCGCCTAAACGGAGCAGCCACTCAGGCACAGTAGAAAGAGTGGGAGATACTAGTTCCTCTCCCTTCCCCTCAATCTTACGCTTTTTCGATCAACATCACGTGACCCTGACGCGAGTTTGGAAGTTTTCACTCATACAAAAAGTGCTCAGCGCCGCTAAAGAAGTTTTCACTTCAATAGATATATTTTTATGCACATTTGTCCATTTTATTAGGACACTTTTCTAGGACGCAGTTTTGAAAGCTCGCACCGGGCGCATGAAAGGGTAGTTACGGCATAGTAAACGTCGCATTTGCGCCAACGGCATAAGGGCAATTATTTTTTTTTATTATTTATTATTATTTATTACCAAAAAAAAAAAAAACAATACATTTTCTTACAATGGTACTACTAAAACCTCTCGGGTTTGTCTGTAGTACAAATGTACTAGACAACTGTAACTGTAGTACAATCTAAAGATCAAACTAATCTTGGCCAGATATTGTCGTGTATAAGGTTTGTAAGGTCTTGAAAGCCAAACATTTCTCAACAATACATTTACGAAAAAAAATTCTTTACAAACAAGCTTTTATTTAAATGCGCTAAAAAGAAAAAATAAACTCTTACACTGAAACTTTTACTGTTAACTTATAACGAAAGAATTTTTTGTCTAGTTATTCTTGGCAAGCCCATATTGATTGCCCATATCGATTTGCTGCCATATATGGCATCAAATCGATAATGGGCATGTAAGAGTGCGTCAAAAATAATTGGTCCGCCATCTTGGGTACGCCGCCATGACGGATTTAGAATGACGTCACTAGTTAATCATGCATTGTCATCCAAAATTAACGTGTATACAAAATTTCAGCTCAATCGGTTGAGGGAAAGTGCCTTAAAATTGAGTTGTAAGATTTGACCCAAGCATACAAACATACATACATTGCAAATTAAATAAAAGCTTGTAACATGATGCAAAACTACTATTTTACTTCCAGCACTAAAGATCCATTGTAGTGCTGCGTGTAAAGCGTTGTTAGACCAATTGGGCGGCTATATTTTGGAAGAGCGTGGTATAGTGTCAATGAAAGGAAAGCGCGACCAAGTAACATATTGGTTGCGGGGAGAAGAACCCACGGCCGCCGCGGCACGGTCTAAGCGACGGGCTCAGAAAGAAGAAGTGGCTCCCCCTCCAACACTCGAAAAGAGAGGACAACGCAGCTCATTAAAGAGCAGGAATTGGAAGAATCAAGTTGGGGGGTTGCACAGGTGTGTATTGATCGTATGCTTTATTTCAACTGTAAATACACATCATCATCATCATCATCATCATCTGTTATGTTAGGGCGATTAGGTCTTAATTAACCATCCGGAGCACATGGCTGTGCTCCGCATGGGCCTAGAAACTCAGGGGGGTTTTAGTGGGTAGGCCGGTCCTGTCAGACACACGGCCGCGCCTAGCCCAGCGGGGTGTCACGGTGCATTTCCCCTCTAAAAAAAAGGTATTAATCAACCACGCTAACACAATGCTGATTGATCGACTTGAATTACCTCACAGGTATATAGAAGTTACTATACTGCGTGTTTTCCTTCATGGTAGGAACGTTAGATAAATCTTAATATATATATTTCTTGTGTGCGTGTGTATGTGACTGAACTCCTCCTAAACGACTGGACCAATTTTGATGAAATTTTTTGTGTGTATTCCAGGGGGCTTGAGAATGGTTTAGATTCACAATACGGTCATATAGATATTGTTTTTCAGCTAAATTATTTATTTAAAAACATTTGAGACAACGTGAGACAACGTGACATTTGAGACATTTGACAGGACAACGTCTGTTGGGCCAGCTAGTATACATATGAAATTCCAAAAACGAAAAACACATCGGTCTCCAATCACTAGAACGGACTTAGAAATAACTAAAGAAATATAGTTTTATATTGACAAATAAGCAGATGATAATCGGCTTATACAAATGAAAGTAAGTGGCTACAGCAGCCAATACACATGGTTCCTGTGCGATTCCCACAAGAATTACAACATATGTTGCCATTTCATGACAAGTTGTAAAATGATGGGTACTTAGTAATTTGACAGCATTTTTTACCTTTTAAACATGAACACGGTAATACGAACACTGCTGTTTTGCGACAAAAATAGGTAAGATGGGTATCATTCACCATACTCTTCCTCTGCAGTCCTCCCGCCCTAGGAGATTATAACATATTCTTAGGTTACGAATATGGATGCAAAGAAACGCTTTATAATTATTTATATACGCGACAAACTGCAAATGAATTTGCAAAGTTTTTAAGCTAGAATCCAAATGGAAAGATTTGGAAGCCTTTTGAAGATTATTTATAACATTGTTCAAATCATTATTTGTTTTTTTTTTTATTACAGATGTTGCAGTTTAGAATCTCCAAAAAAGCTAAGATTCGCGTCTGGCAACCACTTAGAATCTCATACGGACAGCGTCCTGCATCACCGAAGCGATGAATATCTCATGGAGGTAACTCCTCTATTTTGAAATTTATCACGTCCTATTAGAGTCCCAGGTCATTTAAGAGGCCTATTATTACAATTCTTCATTCTGCGAGATTAGGTATTTCGAAGCGTCCCGACAACTCATTGAAGGTCACACGTCCAAAATACTGTGTTGCCGCTACGACTAAGCGATTTTGATACTTATTCCCAAAATTTTTATATTTATATTTTTATGGAATAATTCCTTGCTATATAATATCGTATATGAAGAAACACATTATATGAAAATAATATTATAAATGGGACAGATGATATTGTTAAAAGTAATGTTTATTAAATATTACCTAGTATGTTATTTAGCAACGGACGGTTTTAGTTTTAAATTAAAAATAGGTCAGATTAGAAAAAACCTAGTTACCAATTATATAGGAGTATAAATCATCATAAAATAGAATCACCTATTTGCCGAATTTCCATCAAATCGATCCAATGGTTTTGGTGTGATAAAGCTTTAGAAATAATAGATAAAAATAATATATTGAATATAATAACTTTAGAAAAAAATATGAAATTGAAAAAAAAAATAGTATAAAAGTCGCAAAAAAATAATTTTAGTTTCGTGATCAAAACTGATAATCGCACTATACACTGACGATCAACGGCACGATCACGGGATTCGATCGATGTTGGCGCGAAGAAATTCGACATAGGTCTGACTCTAAGGAGCGCTCAAGCTCGAATCACAGATTAGTATACTATTGCTCGAATGAATTCGGACGGCCTGTACATTGCATTTTGTAGTAATTTTGCAGTATGATTTATCGTTTTTATTAAAATAAGATAATAAATTCATGGTTAAATATTTAACATATTTATTCCTCATAAAGTGACATTTATTCTGGTATAAATTTTATTAATAGATACAATCGTAGATAGAAGATATTCACAGTCAACTTAAAGCGATTTTCTTTTTTTTTTTCGTTTAGAATTAGGTTTTTTTATTCTATATTAAATCAATAATATATCAAAATTCCGAGGCCGCCACGAACTATATGACTATAAAAGGGATAAAATTATCATTTTTTAATTTCATTTATGTAGAACAGTAGTTCAATCCAGGAGCTCACGAAAGTGCCTTCGCGCATTTTATGAAAATCTTTCTTTACAATTTTGGGTTTTGTTAAAAAGTTAAGAAAAATTTACAAAAAGCGAGGCCGCTACGAACTATGTCAATAGCTATTCTGCATTATTCATTAAGTCAAAATTGTTAATGTATCTTTGTTTCTGAGATTGAGAACGCCAAAATTGTCCATTTTACGCAAAAATCGCGTTCGAGATGTAATATGGCTCTTAAGTATCTAAAATAGCAAGTTCATATATTAATTATAATAAAATCATTTTTAATAGTTATTTATGTATAATCAGGGGTATTAAAACACGAATGTGATAATAGTATCACATGAGTGTTATAATACCTAATTATAACAGTTGCATACAAGACTTTATCTACAATCATGATGTGAATCCTCTATAAAAGATTTTCATACCATTTGTTGTAAGAACTATGTAAATTTAAGAAAAGTCTAAATGCGAAGCATGTAAAATAAACAAACCTTAATAAGTAAAAGAATTATTTACTGTAATAATTATTTACATTTTGGATCGTACAATAATTGAAGAGCACTTGAACATTTGCACCTTGTTGAATGTTGGCAGATCCTGATGTACTTGGAATATTTATATTCACCACTTCATTATTTCTATTTTCTATAGAACTTAAAATTTAATTCGACACGTGGATTTTGTTGGATATGTCATTGCATGAGAATGTTCTTTTTTTGAAATTCATAATATCACGCGTTTGGATGATATAATGATCATAATATCATTGAGTGTTTTAATGTTGGCAATAAGCTAATTGTTATGGGTTCTTTTATAGAGGATTAATAACATGATAGTAGATAAAGTATATTTATAAGATAAAGCAATCTTAAAAACACTTACAGCCGATATTGGGTTGGACTATCTTACTATTTTCCTTTATCTCGCAATATTATAAACCATCAGAATTTCTATGGCTGTTTACATAGGTTGTAGGTGAAGGGCGGTCAATTCCAACACAACGTGGCGACTTGTTAGAAGCTCCGAGCCTCCGACACGAGTACACGAGCGTGTCGTGTCCTATCATAGAGCACGCCGAGTGTCCCCCGCCACTGGATGCCGCAGATACAAAACCCCGCGCACCACTGCTGACCGAGGAAAAACTGACGGAACCTTGCGACATCAAACTGGTTATAAATGGTTGTACGTACAACGAGAGAGACAGCGCAGGAATACCTTTACTCGCAGATACCTAAACTAATTTAGAAGCAGTACTTAAAAAGCCTTTCAATCTTTGTGTCAGGACAGGGAAGTTACAAACTGAATGTTTATTAACATTATTTTTAGCGATGGTTACATGGCTGTCAAAGAACTGCCTCTACTAATGTAACTGTATAATGTACTCAAATCGATCAGCAAAATTTAACAGAGAAATATTTGACAGATCTGACAGAATTGACAGTTTTGAAGTTATATTGGAAGTATAGTTTGACTTCATAGGTACCCATATGATTTTTTAATAAGCTATTATCAATATATTGTGTTATTCTTATTGGTCTGAAACTGTTGAATATTTAGATTTTTAATTGCTTTTATTTTGTACTCGTATAAAATGTGTTTTCATTTTCCTGACACAAAAATTGACAAGTCCCTTAACTTAATGTTGTATCCACTAGTCGACACTTTATTTATTCCATGACTGTTACTATACAAATAGTTAAGTTTAATTTATGCAGTGTTAAATAAGATATATCTCGAAGTAGTGTTATTGTGATCTACGTCAGTATTATTAATAAACCATATTAAATAGAAATTATTTAATAACATTAAACTCTTATTTCACAATTCACGGTAACATCGTTTTACTTACATAAATTATTTACAACATCGTTTAATATACATATACATAACTAATATACATTTAATAGGATTAGAGTTATATCCGTGAAACGCCTGGCCCCTAAGGCGAATAAACAGCCTAAACACATAAATGACTGACCTAAACCAACCACATAACTAAATCACTATGACTATTAGAACAGGGCAGTGAAATTGGCGGAAAGTATGTAGAAAATATGTGGCTATAAATTATTTGGACTGCCTTATGTTATATATTGATATAGTTAATAATAATTATTATTAATAATAAGAAATAAGCCACTAGTCAGTAAAGCAAACTATTCGGCATCTTTAATTCAGTAATGCTTCAGCTTGTCGATACACTACTGATTACTAAGTAAATACAAATACAAAGACATAAAGTTCAATTTATGTTATATTCATTGCTATTTTAAAAAGTAATTTTTAAGATAATAAAATTTACGTATTTATGATACGTAATGAGTGTCTTGAAGTAGGTTTACATATTTTTTAAGGAAAGCATGGTTTTATGAAGTGGCTTATTTCACAAGACATTTTATTTCAGAGTCAAAACATAAATTGATATTAGGTTTTATACAGTAATAATAATTATTTTTTGCCAAAAATTTTACAGCAAATTACTGTGAGAATATTTAAACAGCAATTTTTGACTAGTCGGCAAACGCAATAATTGACGCATCTAATATTGATATATCAATAGTTTTTGGAATTTGCTATTTTATATATAATGGAAAAACGAAAAATTTTTGAACGTTTTTAAAATTCTTGTCTTAAAATTTCTCACAGGCTTAAAACTTACATTAACTATAACCATCTACAAAAATGTTATATATTTAGTTTTTTATGACCGCAATTATTTGGCGGAACCATCTGGACTAGCTTCAGTTCTGTGCACAACAAACGCAATATGTAGAGTTTATGTTGGTTAAGGTAAAATGGCTACCACTCACTACTATCGGCACTAGTTGATATTGTTTTATTGTGTAATTGGCAATAATGGCAAATTTAACTATCTCACTGGTTACATCTGGCGGGGCCGAGGGCGGCTTATGCCTAGTTAATGGCGCAATAAGTTGACTATAAATATTATATTTTGTTCGATATAATTGTGACATGTTCACATCTAATATACAAGGCGAATAAATAATACATTTATCTAAATTGATATCTTGTACAAAATCAAGTATAAGCAAAAGCTAACAATAATTATACGCGGTACAATAATTATAAGTATAATGAGTATTCCACTCATCATCAATACGACGTACATACACGTATTACGATATTTGGACAAATACTATTTATTAACAAGCTTAACCAATATTACATTTCCAAGACAACTATGTAGAAATAATATTCGAGGGATAAGATTCGTAACTAATTTAAGGTAAAAAAATTCGTTACCACATATTTCCAATGATTGTTTAAACCAATAACACGGTCCTTATGACTGCAACGCTATGGCGTAGTTTAGGGGCAAAGCGTGTCTCGGGCATGGTTGGTCGCCATATAACCGCGTCAGACAACAGACTCTCTGTCCAGTAGAGGTGGCGCACGACGCAACGACGAATCGCTACTACGCGTCCCATTAAAAATCCCGAGCAACCACGAGCGTATAGCGAATCTTGGCATCTTCCTGACATCGCTCTTCTCTACCGTTATATTTTCAAGTGACCGCCACTTCTTGTAGAACTCTATGTAGTTCGTATCGTGCACCTTTCTCTTGGAACGTTCGAATTTGTTGTACAGACTGCATTTTCGAAGGAGCGGACTGTCTTCTGTTTTTGAGTCGTCGGTGACTATTCCTATAATGGTCCCGTTGAACACGGGATCCCCGGACACGGTGGAGACGGGGCGATCGTCTAGTGACCGCGTGGTGTGGTGGCGGCGTATCCGCTCGCGTTCCCGACCAGCCAGCAAATCCAGCGACTGCGCACAGCGGAGTCGCGCCGAGCGCAGCGAGTCGCCGTCGCCTTCACCCACCGTTGACGACGCTATCGAGCTCAGCGCATGCCTGTTGCAACAAATACACATATTGCTGATCTCGTTTTTAAACTAAATACAGTTGCTACTAAAAGTACGTTTTCACCAGTAACCCAAAACAGTTTTTTTTTATTTATTTACTTTATGGGCATACACCTCATGGTTAAGTCGGCCAAACATTGTCTAATAATAAATATATAAAATATATTAAAAAGTACAGGCGATCGCACTAACAAATCGCAGCTGAAACGAAACCAAATCGTTCCACTCAACCAATCCGAGAGCTAGAATATCACGTCATCGAACAGATGACGTGATATTGTGGCGTTCGGATTGGTTAAGCCGAACGGTTCGATTGCGTTTCACTTGCGATTTATTAGTGCGATCGCCCCTCAGTAAAGATTTACCAAATATAAAGTTACATTAAAAAATACCTATATATTTACATTTTAGTTGTGTTCCTATTTACATATTAATACAATAATTCTTTAACAACTTGATCGCAAAGACAAAAACTTATATCCTAATTAAATTTCTAGAGGAACAAAAACAAAGAAAAAAACGGCTAAAAGTCGGTTCGACCTAGTCTCAATCTGAGTGATTGGAAAACAAAACTTAATAACCTGTCACTGTGTTTTGTAGAAAAATTGGAACTAAGGCAAGAGATTCTCCCTCGTAGTACCCGTATCACTCAGTAGTTCTCTTCTCAAGGATTCGTTCCTACCACATTCAAGAAATAGATGTAAACGATCCTCTTCACGATCACAATTCTCACAATTTGGACTGTCAATCTTTCGCATGAGATATGCGAATTCGTTTAGTGGAATGTGGTATGAGCGAATCCTGAAGTAGAGAACGAGCTCACGTCTATTGTCTTTTATTAGAGAACCAAGGTACTCGGAGAGGTTGACTAACAGCTGTCTTGTACCATATTCCCTTGGTTGAGGACTCTCTTTCAAAATACTCTGTCCATATCTTATGACAGTTTTGTCGTGATAGATAAAGCAAATCCGAATAAATGTTATACACTTCAAGGGGTACCCCCTCAGAGAGGGCAGACCTGGCAAAAAGGTCTGCCATTTCGATCCCACGAACCCCTACGTGAGAAGGTATCCATTGCAAAGAAACGTACGTACTGTTATTGGTTTATCTAAAAAAGCATACTCGATGCCTCGACTCACTGCGAGTCATTTTTTTATTTCATCTGCATATAAGGCTATTTTATTACCATAATATAGCGCTAGTTAAGTACGTAGATATAATTGAATATTTATATTAATAATTTGTATTTTTTTATTCATGGTGCAGAACACAAACTAGTAAAATTTGCTAATATTCGTTATTGGTACAAATATAGTAAGTAATTCATAGTTTTGCGAAGCTACTTTATTATGCAACAGAAATTGACAGCTATAAGGGAGTTTATTAATATTATGTGCCCAGTGCCTGATTAACCCTTAGGCTAATTAGGCTGCAGCCTATATGGGCGCGCGGATCGGAGGGCGGACAATTAATTTAGAAATTTAAAAAAACGCGCGTAAAACAAACGCTGACTTGACTCGAATCGGTTCTTTTTAGGCCGACCGTAACACACCTGGCGGGGGTGCGTTCTTACAATTAGCCTAGGGCGGTCAGAACTCTTGATCAGTCGCTGTATGTGCCTGTACTTCGTGAATACCATGTACTAGTGTCATGTATGTTGAATTTGTCATGCAACTTTATGAGTAACAACCAAAACTACAAATTAAATTAGCTAATGCTTTTTGAGTAATAATTGTCAGGTTGCAGTGGAGTTGTTTGCTTAGCCTTTGAAAAAAAAAAGCTTACCTGTTGCGCGTAGCGGTCGCGGCGGCGGTCGCGATGGCGGCGGCGGAGGCGGTGGCGGTGGCGGTGGCGGCGGCGGGCGCGGCGGCGGGCAGCGAGGCCCGCGAGCCGCGCGCGCCCGACGCGCCGCCCGCCGACCGCGTGCTGCTGGCCACGCGCTGCCGCACGCCGCACGCGCCGCCTGCCCAACCACCTTCCGTCACATCTACCGCGCCACCACATACGCTTATGGCTCATTTACATTGCCCGGTAACAGAGCTAACATACATCTACGATTAAATTACCCCTCGACACTTAACGGCACGAATAAAAAAACATACGATACTCACTCACTCATCACAATACCACGATGGTGGCAAACAGGCCTACGGCCCGCCTGATGGTAGGCGGTTACCGTAGCCCATGGACACTTGCAACACCAGGGGTACCACTCGCGCGTTGCCGACCCTTCAAAAACCTATTTACTCCCCTTTTGAAGAACCTCATGCTGTAGCCCTCCGGGAAAACCTCGACAGAGAGCTCATTCCACAAACGAAGTGTACGCGGGAGGAAATTCCTCTGGAACCGCACTGTACGGGACCATTTGTGTGTGGGCATGAACTCCCTGTCGATAGCGAGCGGTGCGATGATAGAAAGTGGCCGTGGGCATCACGTCAAACAATTCTTCAGAACACAACCCATTACACAGGCGGTAGAACACACATAAGAAGGCAGTGTCTCTCCTAAGACTTAGAGGCTCGATACCACCTGTGAGTATGGTATCGGCGACAAGTCTCACAGCGCGCTTTTGATCCGAGTGTAGGGGCCCAAGCTGGTCCCTAGGTGCTCCCGCCCGCCTCCCCCGAGGAGGGCTCCCTTTATCGACGAGGGAGCGGAGGCTGGGGGTTCCCGGAAGTAGCTTGGTGTTCCCGGGGGCTCCCTACATGCCTGAGGAAGGCCATCCCTGAGGTTTTTAGTGGGTAGGCCTTCCCTTTCTGGGGAGGAGAGCCCCACATAACCGCCAGCACGCCACAGCCGGGGTATGCAATTTAATGCATTTTCCTCAGATGAAACAAAAAAAAAAGGTGCTACCGCCCAGAGGTGGCAGCGGTACTCCATATGGGTCCGGACTTGTGACTTATACAGTACTAGTCTTTGCCCCGGTGTGAAGTACTGCTTCAGGCGGGCCGTAGGCCTGTTTGCCACCGTCGTGGTATAAAAAAAAAACAATCAAAATCAAAAATGTATTCATCGAATGAGATTTTTATGACCACTTTTGCACGTCATAGATCCTAATGCCATTTGAGAAGAAACCTTGTACTGGAATACTGGAAAGAAATAGCAAGAAAACCAGCAAGGGTTATTTTTTTTTCTCGCTGTATTATTAGAGAGTCTTCAATTAAAAGCTGTAATACTACAGAATAAATATTGAGCATGAGCTTGTTGCGTATTTCCGATACAATCGAATGCGCAAATGTGAATACATATTGAGTTGCTATTATAGAATGGTATTTTATACATTGTACATAACAAAGTCTCACAAAGATTTGCTTATTTACCTTTAATATATACAATGGTTAGTAAACTTTACAAAAAAAAAATGTATCTATAGAAATCACGAAACCAAACGATTTTTATAAAACTAATACTGTAAAATAAAATTTCGTTTATTATTTTTTTAGCAATGAACTTCAGTATTATATTCTAGCTGATATTTCAACAAAGCTGTACTATAACAATGTTGGTTTCATAAAAAAAAAAACTATATTGAAACCTTGACACGCTCTCTACGTCAGGTTGACTGGTAACTTTGTGATTAGGTCGAAATAAGGACTGGTTACATTTTTAGCAAACGGAATTGTTTCCGATGTTTATCAATATCCAATATTTATTTTGCAGTTCTGTACTTATGGTAAAAAGTGCAAGTAATGTACAAGCATATTAACCTAGATTGTACCTTGAGACCGTCTTCATACCCAGCATATATAGTAAAAGCATTTTTTTAGATCGTGTATTAGCTGGTTGTACTGGAGTAGTTTTGTGATTTGTCACATGTTTCAAGTTTCGTAAATATACCATATTTGTTTGCGTGATTTGTAAACATTAAAACTATTTAATTATAAAATATAAGGCTTACGTTGCCTTCTAAACATGTTACAAACAATAGTTATACTCCTACTGTACCACTCCTACTGTATACACATACTTCGAAATATGGTTTGTTATATGTGTGAGTATTTATATATTGTAGTTATAACATTAATGATTATAAATTTCTTTTATTCATAGCGTAATAAGATATTATTTAAATTAATTACAATTATTTTTTATAGTATTAAAACCCTGATGACAAGCAAATCTAAACATAGTTTAAATATTAAATAAACATAGGTTAACTATTTGTTTTATTCATGCTTGTGAGTTATATCTAGGACTTCATTCAATCTATATTAAAAACGAATTTCAGCGATTAAGACCGAGAAGTGTCGAACGGTAATGAAAAAATAATCGTTTTGGTAGATTAGCTCTTGGCATTTATTTGACCTTATGGTAAGAGTGTATGAAGTTGAAAATGAAAACGATCTTCACTTAGAGTCCTCATCATGTGACAAACTGGTTAGCTTACACCTAATTGCCGAAAAATACGAATACTATTCACATATTAGTTAGAGAAGACAATAACATAACACGTATGCAGAAGATTACAATGTAAAATACTTTTCCATGAGGGTTTTATAAACGTTTTAAAATCTTCCGCGAACTGTTCACATCTGTCACGCATCACACCAGTATAGTAAATATTTTCCAAAGCACATCTCAAATTATACCGTCAAGTAAACATATGTGTACGCTATACACATATATATATATATATGTATGTATATACGTAAAACAGTAGGTCACTACTACCGCAGTTGCGTTTAATCAATACGAGAAAGCAGATCAAAGACCACGTGAAAATCTGGTGATTTAATGGATTACACGTAACGATACAGTTTCGTTTCGGCTGTAATTGATTATTAGAATTTTCGCCCTAGTCAAATCATGAAAGCATCGAACCTAATTATGTATATTCAGTTTATTGTTCACCTGACAAGGACGGGTGCCTAGAATCTGTGAGTTTGGGACTCTTCCGTGGTCGTCGGAACAGCGGCCGCTCCTCGCCCTCCACTGCTCTCTTCTGAATAGCTCTCTCTGTTGCGGTTAAAAGCCAATACGTCTGCACCTGCAAACACGTAACACAATACGCGCTTATTTAATATAATATAATGTATATTTGTGAAAGGCGCAAGAACTGAAGGTAAGGGCCTTACCGACTAACGAATCCGGACATGATAAGTGAGTTGAAAGAAAATCCAGATCTAAATGATTGAATTAGACAAGGCTTTTAGAGATATACACACTGCTGAAAGTTCGAACCAGACAACTTTAATTACATATAGTAACTAATAATAGACAAACTAATTACATCGGTAAAAGAGATCAAGGCGAGTCATCATAGACTAAGCGGTTTAGTAAAACTTAGTTGGCTAACGCAAATTCTAAAATAGTACGCTATTTTCATATATGCTATTTCATATATGCCACTACAAATCTCAAGACAGCGGCCATGATGAAGTTATTGCCGAACTTCTGAAAGCAGATGGACTACCAGTCCGGAGAGCACTTCCAAAGCTTTACCACTACGCTTTACTTAGAGGTAAAACACCAAAAGCATCCAGCTGTTACAGCAACAGTATTTTACGAAACGCCACAATGCCAGTACGCTTTATCTAGCGGGATGTCAAACAGGGCCATGTAATATCGCCGAATCTTTCAACTGAACCGTCTTAATTTTGGCCTGAAGACTAGGCATCTACACTAAAGGCGATATGATGACGCACTTTTGGTATGATCATGATATCATAGTCATAGCTAAGACTATGGAACACTTACGCACAATGTTTAATACCTAAGTAGTTTTTTTTTTATGGGATAGGGCAGCAAACGAGCAAAAGGATCACCTGATGGTAAGCGATAACCGATGCCCATAGCAGCAACAACAGATGAGTCACAGATGCGTTGCCGGCCTTTTAAAAGGGAATAAGGGGGGAAGGGGGGATTGGGCCTCCGGTACCCTCACTCACTCGGCGAAACACAGCGCAAGCGCTATTTTACGCCGGTTTTCTGTGAGGCCGTGGTATCACTCCGATCGAGCCTTAGTTACTAAGACTTACAAGGAAGCTCAGTTACCCAAAGAGTTAAATGGAGAGAGCTGTGCTCGGAGTTTCTTTGCGTGATTGAGTCAGAACCGAAATCCGCAAAGAGTTGCTAACATACCCTAAACAATTAGGAAACTTCAGTGGCCTCTGCGGCATTTCTCGAGGGACTAGCATAGCAGGTAGTTGTTGAGAATCGCATCGTCGATAGACTTCCCACAAGGTGGACCGAGAATTTGATGAGGGTGCAGAAAGGCGTTAGATGCTAGCATTTTGGCGAAACCTATTGTCCAGCAATGGGCGTCTCTCGGCGGAAATAATGAGAGTTTCTTGGCTAAACACGTTAATCTCATACATTATTAGTTTCTTTTTTAAGTGTTGCCTAAACCTACTGATAAAAGAAGACTAGAGGTAGGTCCACATAGAACTCGCAGGCATACAACTAATTTCTAAAGTCCTATCTTGACATTGACATTATTTACAAAACTAACTTGATACACAAACTTGGCATAAAATCCTTACTAATAACTGTTGGTGAGTCATAATAAAAAAATAAAAAATAAATAAATAAAAAAATATATATATGACGGCGCATTGCTAGCGCCACCTGTTATATTACGTCGGAACTAGATTGACTGTAGTCACTCTAGCGGAACGTCGTGTCGATGGTTGGCGCGGCCATATTAGACTTCACTTTTTGTGAGACGTGCATGGCGAGCGCACCACGAATGCGACGAATCGCTTTTGATCCGCGTAATTTAGTGACTTTTAATATTGTATGTGATTATTAAACATTTAATAAGTGTTAAACTATATACTGGTGTCTTGATTTTTTGTTAATATAATTAGGGAGATATTTAGTTAATTAAATAACCTTTCAATTGAGTTTCGGTGTATTATTTTGCTGCTACCTTCACTTACACTGACGAGTCACACTATGGCTGATCCTGATGAAGATAGACATTCGCCTTTATCAGAAGTGGGATCCCATGTACCGCCATTAGCGGAGAACTTTGCCCATGATGGAAATGGTGCGCTAAAACTACTAAGTAATATGGAAGCACTTCTGACCCGCGTGTTATCGACATCACAATCATCAACGCGAGACAACAGTACCTTAAGTAGTACGGTACCACTAGTGCAATTTGATCCGGATGATTCTGAAGCAGATATAGAAGGTTGGTGCAATGTTACTGAACTTATTGTCAAAAGTAAACGTTTGGAGGGTGTTGATTTGCTCGTCGCCCTCACAGGCGCACTAAAAGGACGAGCCGCCTCATGTTTGACCAAGTTAAATTTGAACGATCTGACTTGGGAAACTGTAAAACAGAGCTTGATAGCCAGATTTTGTAGACCAAAACTATTCCAAGACTACTTCGACGACATTTTACATTTTCAAATTGCTGTCAAGGAAACTGCGTCAGAAGCTGGACTACGCTTATGGAATATAATCGAACGAATACCTAGGACTCATTTGCTTGAAGAGGTGATCACGGGATTTGTAATATCAGTTTTGTGTCAAAAAGATGGGTTGATACGTCGAGAGCTAAGTGCACATGCAATTACTACCAAAACCCAGTTATTTAGAATACTAAGCGGCATTTCACTTAAGCGGCGATTAGATACATCTGATACTCAGGAATTTGGATTTAAGCGACCTCGAATGACAGATAGATTTGTTGGTAAATGTCACTGGTGCGGCATACCTGGACATCGGCAGACCGAATGCAAGAAACGACAAGAGAATTCTTTTGCGATGACGAGAAACAAACAACAGGATGTGTCAATTCCCGCACGGACATCAGAGACACGCACTTCAAATATAATCTGCTACATTTGCGGTAACCCAGGACACGTGGCACCCAATTGTCAAGAAAAGAAGAATAGTGGTAGAACTGTCACAAGAAAAGAGGTCAATCTCTGTGAGCAGCGATTGTCGAGAGGTACCTTGAAGACGTCATCCGGTGAGACAGTTGGTTTTCTATTTGATAGCGGATCGTCTTGCTCTTTGTTGAAAGAAAGTTTTTCTTGTAAATTTCCAGGTACTGTACGCAATAATCTTATTTTTCTTACGGGGATTGGTGGTGATGAAATAAGGTGCACGTCTCAAATTGCGAGCGAGATAAATATAGGAGATATAAAACAAACTTTGACATTTCACATAATACCGGATATTTGCCTTGTGGATCCAGTTATAATAGGTAGAGATATTTTAGAGCAAGGTGTCAGTGTCACCATTAATTCTGATGTTTTAACTTTCCATCTTAAAGGAAACGTCTATGTTTGCGAGCCTAGTTTTACTGTGTCGGACTTTTCTCATGTTGACACTGATTTAACAGGTGATGAAAGGAACGATCTTGTCAAAATATTAAATCGATATGCCAACTGTTTTATAGAAGGTGTCCCCTATAAACGAGTCACGACTGGGGCGTTAGAAATCGAATTAATAGATCCATACAAAACTGTACAAAGGCGTCCTTATAGGCTTGCACCAATAGAAAAGCACATTGTTAGGGAGAAAGTTCGGGAGCTTCTTGAGGCGGGAATCATTCGAGAAAGCTCATCGCCCTTCGCTAGCCCTATTCTCTTGGTTAAAAAAAAAGACGATACAGAGAGAATGTGTGTCGATTATCGGGAGCTGAACTCTAATACTCGACCTGAACATTACCCTCTCCCTCGCATTGAAGAACAAATAGATCAACTTAGCGGCGCTCATTATTTTACGTCACTAGACATGGCATCGGGGTTTCACCAGATACCTATTCATTCAGACTCGGTTGAAAAGACTGCGTTTGTAACTCCCGAGGGGCAATATGAATACCTTGCAATGCCCTTCGGGTTGCGTAACGCTCCTTCGGTTTACCAACGGTGTATAGTGAAAGCTCTTAATAACCTGAAGGATAAGCCATTAATTTATATGGACGACGTGCTTTGTTACTCTGTTCATATAGATGAAGGGCTTAAACGCCTTGACGAAACTTTAAATGCTCTCTGTACTGCTGGGTTCTCTCTCAACCTTAAAAAGTGCAAATTTATGAAAAAGAAAATAGATTTTTTAGGATATTCTCTTCAATCGGGTAAAGTGAGACCAAACATTCGTAAAATACAGGCTCTAATAGACTCCCCTCAGCCGAAAACAGCGACACAGGTCCGTCAATTTTTAGGTCTTGCCTCATATTTTCGAAAATTTATTCCCGGTTTCACAAATATAGTTGGTCCGTTGTACCCTATGACCAAACTAAGGGGTCCTATAAAGTGGAATGAAAAGCACGAAAACATTCGAAATACCATTATAGGCATACTTACTTCCGAACCAGTTCTAACAATCTTTGACCCAAACTTACCTGTTGAGTTGCATTGTGATGCCAGTTCTGAAGGGTATGGAGCAATTCTGATACAAAGAAAGAACGATCTTCCACATGTCGTGGAATACTTTAGCCGACGTACATCAGAAGTAGAGTCCCGCTACCACTCGTACGAACTGGAAACATTAGCGGTTGTACGAGCGGTAGAACATTTTCGGCATTATTTATATGGCCGACATTTTAAGGTTTTTACTGACTGTAACTCGCTAAAGGCCTCAAAATCGAAAGTCGATCTAACTCCTCGCGTTCATCGTTGGTGGGCATTCTTACAATCATTCGATTTCGATATTATATATAGACAAGGTCGCGGCATGGAGCACGCCGACTACCTTTCTAGAAATCCTTTATCAGACCCCGATGTTACAGCTTCCACATCGAAAACTTCTAAGGTGGCCAAAGTAGTACAACTTGTTGAGCTTCATCAGGGCTGGCTTTCCGTTGAACAAAAACGAGATGCAGAGATCCAAGATTTAATCGAAAAGAACAGTAATGACGCTTTTCCTGACACAGTTGGTCAGACTTATGATGTAAGAAATGGCATTCTCTACAGAAAAGTTACAAGGAACAAGATCACCTCATGGCTTCCGGTTGTACCTCGTTCTTTAATATGGACCCTAATCAACCACGTCCACAATGAGTTACAGCATTTAGGTAATGATAAAACACTGGACAAACTGTACGAACAGTACTGGTTTCCCCAGATGTCAAAGTGTGTTAGGAAATTTATCGACTCTTGCATTATCTGTAAGGCATCAAAAGGTCCCTCAGGTGCACAGCCTGTGCAGCTGCACTCTATACCGAAAGCACCAGTACCGTGGCATACTATCCATGTAGACTTCACTGGAAAGCTAACTGGAAAAAGCGACCGTAAGGAATATTGTTCCGTAATTATAGACGCGTTCACTAAGTATGTGTTATTGGAGCATACTTTTTCGGTGGATGCGGCGAGTGCTGTTCGAGCCCTTAAAAACGCCGTTTGTCTTTTTGGAGCCCCCAAACGCATTATTTCTGATCAAGGTAGATGTTACATTAGTCAGGATTTTAAGAACTTTTGTTCCGAACACAATATTGACCTACATTTTATTGCAACGGGCTCCAGTAGGGCAAACGGCCAGGTAGAACGTGTGATGCGTACCTTAAAAGCCTTGCTCACTATTATCGAAAACGACCCCAACAAAACATGGCGCGACGAGTTAGGAAATGTTCAGTTAGCGTTAAATAGTACCAAATCTACAGTCACTAAATACACACCAACGGAACTTATGTTCGGTATTCGTTCGCAATCATTGGGAATGTCAAAAATTAGGTCCGCTAGTGCAAATAACGAACAGCGAATCGATTTAGACGATGTTAGGCGAGATGCGTCAAATAATATACAAAAAGCAGCAGCATTAGATACTCAACGATTTAACCAAGGTAGGGCAAACATTAAACCATTTTCAGTCGGCGATTTCGTGTTCATTAAAAGTAGTGAACGTAATCAAATCAAACTGGATAAGAAGTTTAGGGGTCCTTTTGTAATAACTGCACTATTAGATAATGATCGTACGAGTTAAAAAGTATATCAGGTTCAAATCGTACTTTCAAATACGCACACGAAAACTTGCGATCTGTACCTCGGGGACATGACGGATTACTCGAAGTATCTAGTAGTTTAATGAGTGAGGAGGAGGAGGCCATGACGGCGTTAGATAAAATAGACCTCAATGGTGATCACCTTAACAGCGGATACAGAAATAGTTCTGATACATTAACTGCAGATTCCGATACGCTTACTGCAGAGTCAGATACGCTCACAGCAAGATCTGACACTTACAGTGATACCGAGGATCATGAAATCATTGAGCATGAAGTGCAAATTCACTTAGAGCAGGACATTCCGTAATTTAAGGGTATGCATGGTAAAGCGATGTGCATTCTTAGTTCTATAAGATTAAATTGTAAGGCTATCTATAATTATCGAAAAGCAGTAATGTCAATGGTCTATATGAAATGGTCAATGTCAGAGGGTGTCATAAGCGGAATGTCATAAGCGGTCGAAAAGACACTCTTGTCTGATTCTAGTGATTAAGCAGCTAGCGGTTGATAGGACAGTGTCATCCGGTCCACGCACTTGTGGCTGGTCGAAGGGATACACTCGTCCGTTTCAACCACATTATTTAATGTTTGTATGGACAGTGTCATCCGGTCCATGCACTTGTGGCTGGTCGAAGGGATACACTCGTCTGTTTCAACCACATTATTAAATGATCGTATGGACAGTGTCATCCGGTCCATGCACTTGTGGCTGGTCGAAGGGATACACTCGTCTGTTTCAACCACATTATTAAATGATCGTATGGACAGTGTCATCCGGTCCATGCACTTGTGGCTGGTCGAAGGGATACATTCGTCCGGTTCAGAGGCAACATGATGTAATTGAGAAAAATGAGAAGTTGAACATTGCGATTTGCTATTCTCTTTTATCTGTCAAGAGGAAGGTGTCGTCCGGTCTATCAATAGTCGAAAGGACACACTTTTCCCCTTTGTTCTAAAATATTTACTCAGGCTGGACGAGCGGATTGATGATTTCATTAATAAATCAGTAGTTCTGATTGATTGTGTGATTGTTAAAGGGCTGCAATTTTCAGCGTCCGAGGACGGTCGCAGGTCAGTCCGGCCGTGACGGCGCATTGCTAGCGCCACCTGTTATATTACGTCGGAACTAGATTGACTGTAGTCACTCTAGCGGAACGTCGTGTCGATGGTTGGCGCGGCCATATTAGACTTCACTTTTTGTGAGACGTGCATGGCGAGCGCACCACGAATGCGACGAATCGCTTTTGATCCGCGTAATTTAGTGACTTTTAATATTGTATGTGATTATTAAACATTTAATAAGTGTTAAACTATATACTGGTGTCTTGATTTTTTGTTAATATAATTAGGGAGATATTTAGTTAATTAAATAACCTTTCAATTGAGTTTCGGTGTATTATTTTGCTGCTACCTTCACTTACACTGACGAGTCACACTATGGCTGATCCTGATGAAGATAGACATTCGCCTTTATATATAAATCGGAAAGTGAGTTTGTTTGTTTTGCTTTCACGCCGTCACTACTGAACCGATTGCTTTGAAATTTCTTTTTCAGGCGTAAAGATAAAAGTCCGGATTAAATAATAGGGTACTTTTTATCCCGGAAAAATCGACAAAACCCACGGGATGCGCCATAAAGGCTTCGCTCACAAACTACTGCACAGATTTTCATGCGGTTTTCATCTATAGATAGTATTATAGTGATTCTTGAGCAAGGTTTTGCGGTATTTTTTATCTCGGAAGAACGGATAGTCCCACGGAAAGCGCGAAAAAACCTTCGCGCCATAAACCGACTTCCGCGCATATGTAGCCGTGAGCAAAAGCTATGACCTTTAATCCTGTATACTACAGACCCGACTTCCGCGCATATGTAGTGGGCAAAAGCTAAGACCCAATCCCGAAATCCACGCGGGCGAAGCCGCGGGCAGAAAGTTAGTAAATAATAAAGGCATAAAATACAGTACAAACAAAACGTACCTGTCCCTTCCCCTTAATCGGTATGGTGCCTCTCGGCTCCACCACGTACCCGCCGATCTTGTCGAGTGCATGCTTGCAATTCGGCGAGATGTGAATCTTTAGAGGCTCGCCGTTGGACTCCATGCGTGAGGCCGTGTTGACAGTGTCGCCGAACAAGCAGTAGCGGGGCATGGTCAGGCCCACCACGCCCGCCACCACCGGCCCTGCGAATTGGTTGATATCATCTCAATATCTGTCTATCAGGCAAATGGCACTACTATGCACGACACTGCACGTTTATGAGTAATTATTATAAAGAAATATTCGGCTAGTTCCTAATCAAATATTAAGCCATTATGATTGTTTTGCCAGTAAAAATTCAATAAGTGTTTATGCACTGCAAGTTGAAGAGTTACAATCACTCATTCTACAATATTTGACTCTATCAGGCAAATGGCACTACTATGCACGACACTGCACTTTTATGAGTAATTATTATAAAGAAATATTCGGCTAGTTCCTGCTCAAATATTAGGCCATTATGATTGTTTTGCCAGTTAAAAATTCAATAAGTGTTTATGCACTGAGTTGCAATCACTCATTCTACAATATTTGTCTTATTGATTTACATTAAAACTAAATTTGACTGAATTTGTTGACACTTAAGATATCATTTTTCCTTCAATATTATTCTCAGTCTGTAATGTTTTACTTCATGTCGTGAATAGGGTTTCTCAATTCTTAAGCTTTTTTATTTCTCGGAGCATGAGAATTCTCGGGTTGTCGAGATATATGGAAATTTTTAAAAATATGTATGTTTTAACAATAAAACTACTTTTTATGCAATATTCAGTAACATTTATCAATCAACAACATTTATTATTAGTTTCAATTAACTTTAACTTCAGTAAGTATATAAAATTTTTATTAAACGAAATAAAATCTAGCGAGATCTTTTGTCATTATTTCTACACACAATTATAGGACTAAATAGCCTTCATCTTTGGAAAAAACAAATAAAATATCTTCTAAAAACAATGCCATAATGTCATCACAATATAATTTAGTACCTTACATTACATACTATATAATTTACTTTAGTCTCCGTCTGAACTACAAACTTTTCTATTAAAATGTATAATTGAAACGACAGTTTTTGAATTAGGTATAAAAATCAAACAATCAGACTAGCTTCATAATTACAATGAATAACAATAAGGTACAGGTAAACTTATTTTAGTCCAACTTTACAATATAAATTTTCAACATTTTGTTATATATAGACTTTTTTGTTACGTAAGTATACTTAAGAATCTAATAAATAATTAATAATCAGACTAATTATAATCACAATTTAATGAGGAAACTGCTCCAAAAGCCCACAAAGCTAGCCCACTAGGTATTTTTATTATTTAGAAAATAAGCTTTCAAAAATACGAGGGCATTTAAAACATTATCTGATAGTCGGTTTCGTATTAAGATTTAAAAATTTTTGACTTAATTTCTCGATTTCTCGACCACTTTTTTCTCGTCTCGAGTAAGGCAAAATTTCTCAGGAATTCTCGATTCGAGAATTCTCGCAGAGAAACTCTAGTCTTGAATCAATGTAATATTTTTTTAAATATCTATATATCGGGTAGTAGACATTTACTGTTTCGTATCCGCATGGCTTATGTACTCGAAATGGCAATAATAACCCTCAGACTAAAGCAGTTCACCTTCCCTATGAAGTCCCGTATGGCAACGTTTATTGACTCTCCTGATTTATTGATGAGTAAATTTATTTATTTTCATTCAAATTTTAAATCGTAGCTTAATGTAGCTAGTATTAGTGATATTAACTTTAAATTAACTTAAGACTTTAAGTAATCCTAGTTGTTTTTATTTGAAAGGTATAACCGTCTTGCATTATATCTAGCATGACTGTAAGTATACTTTATGCATGTATAAATATATAAATAAATTTGTGTGGTGACAAATTAAGAACACACGTGTTACTCTTTCATTCGTAAGGAATTTATTACATTGGGATTTTAAAAAAAATATGTTTAATTACACCTCTACATGTCTAATCCAAGCCTTCCGGGGAGAATAGTGATTGAATATTTTTCTACAACTAAATACGGATTATGATGTTTTTAACAGATCATTGAGTAAGTTATGTAAGATTGAGTTGCGTAATGTTGATTAATTTTTAAGAATAAATTGATTTCTAAACTATATAAATTGAGATAATTTTTTAACATGATTATTGTAAAACCAAAAAGTTTAAGGTTGCTTGCAACTAGTGTAACATGTTTTTAGTATGAGCAATATATAACAAAATTATTGATCATTTTATTTGTATATCATACAAATTACGCAAATATGCCACATTGTAACATCATATTTTAGTATGGAGCGTTTATAAGCGAGCCGCAACAACGCCTCAAAAATGTCGCTGTATCTACAAAAGTAATAATCTTAGGGAGACTGTTACTTCCACGATATCTCGCAGTTAAGAGCGTACTCTTTTTATATACGGAATGAAAAAACATGGGTGCAGTTAGAAACAGAGCTCTCACATGCACATACGCCTAAGTCGAAAGAAATTTATGCAGACCATACAATATATTTGTCTCGTGCGGGAAACAAACTCGCGACTCGCGGCACTGTACCCGATTACTGGATCGCTGCGCTGACGTGTAGTGAAAAAAATAATTATGTAATATTTTAAAAAAATTAACAAGAGATGTATAGTCATTATTTACATTTATGTTTAGTATAATAATACTCACCGGTGTGTATTCCTATTCTAAGTTTGAGAGTTTCATTTGGTCTATGTGATATCTTGTGACTTTTTACTGCATTCAACAATTCCAACGCCATCGAAGCGATTTCCCCAACGTGCCTATCGTTATTCCTGATAGGAAGACCTGACACCTAAAAAATATATAAATTTTTATCGTCTTTTATGCTATGCTTGTTGTTAAAAAAGAACTATAACTATCGATTTACATTGGCAAAGTTAATAGGTAAATACAGTAATATATATAAACTCTTTATTGAACATAATTACAATAAAAACATTAGGTATAAAAATATAAGTGGTCCAAAGGTGGACTTATCTCTCAAGAGAGATTTCTTCCAGCGAACACTAGATGGTTGTGAATGAAAAAAAAATTGCGGGGACACAGTATTTATATATAATTGATTTTTAAAATGTATATAATAGAAAAGTCATATGTATACTACATACAATACATATCAATGATATGCTGTCCGCTTGGCGGCATCCATTGCTATGCGGACGACAGCACTGGAAATGCTTTTTACACGAGCCGTGCAAATACCCCTCGTTCCATTGTGGAGGAAAGTCGTGAACAACTTGTGTCTGAAATCGAGAGTACACTAACCAGAGTCTCCAATTGGGGGCGGGACAATTTAGTCCGATTTAACCCCTCTAAGACACAAGATTGTGCATTCACCGCTAAAAAAGCCCCATTCACTGTAGCCCCACAATTCTAGTACACAACCTTGAACATCTCGAAGAGTATTAGGATCCTCGGTGTCAACATCTCCAGTGACGTCCAATTCCGAAGTCACTTAGATGACAAGGTCAAGTTGGCTTCTAAAAAACTAGGTGTGCTTAACAGAGCTAAGCGGTACTTCCTTCCGAGGCAACGACTGCTATTATACAAATCGCAAGTCAGGCCCCATATGGAGTACTGCTGTCACCTGTGGGCGGGAGCACCTCGATACCAACTTGATCCTTTTGATTCGGTCCAAAGACGCGCTGAGCGTATCATTGACGATCCCATACTGACATGCGGTATTGAGCCCTTAAGTCTGAGGAGTGACTGTGCCTCTTAGTGTGTGTTCTACCGCTTATACAACGGGTTGTGTTCCAAAGAATTGTTCGACATGATGCCCACGGCCACATTCTACCATCGCACCGCTCGCCATCGGTAGGGTATTCATCCTCACATGCTGGAGCCTAAATGGTCACGCACAGTGCGGTTTCAACGAAATTTCTTTCCGCGCACGCTCCGATTGTGGAACGAGCTCCCTGCTGAGGCTTTCCCGGGGGATTACAGTATGGGGTTCTTCAAAAAGGGAGTAAATAGGTTTTTAAAAAGGTCGGCAAAGCGTTTGTGATGCCCCTAGTGTTGCAAGCGTCCATAGGCGACGGTGACTGCTTACCATCAGGCAGGCCGTAAGCCTTTTTGCTACCGTTGTAGTATAAAAAAAACATACATTATTAAAATAGATATGAATAATTAATTTGATACATCACACATAATCATAAATATATATAAATATACTTACCCATAATACATACATATAAATACATACAAATACATATACAGACACATATATGCATATACATAAAATAAACAGCTTATCTCTCTTTGATGTCACATATATAATATGTAAATGTTTTACCTATTTAGAGAGACTGAGACAGTCTCTCTAAATAAGTAAAACATTTGCTTCTAGTTCTTTTTTACCACAAATATTACATTTATATGCCCTACCAACTATAATAAAATCATGTGAAATCATCATTTGTAGTATGTTACTATAATTTTGTCTCAAGCATGCTAGGAAATTTGAGCATTATTTTGACAACCTTCTTCGAGATAAACCGAAATTGCTGTACTGGCCAAATACATGCGAGCAGCGGCCGGCACAAACGTATGAAAATCCATATCTGTCGTGTTTTAGCGCCCAAATAAATATACATGTAAATTCATATCTATCGTGTATTTTAAAAATGGAACGATTTGTTGCTCCGAAAAACGGCAAACCAAGGAGGCAACTTATCAGAGTTTTATTAAATATCGAAATGGCTTGCAAAAAAATCTGTTTTGTAATGAAAAAAAAAACGAATCCTTTGGCGCATGAAATTTTATTCATTGTTGGTCATTGAGTTTGAAAAAAGTTCTGCTTGGCACTACTTAGTTATAATTTCCGCGCATTATTTGAGAAAAGTACTATACAAGCCTTGGCCACAACTAGGCATTGATGATGGCTCGGCTCCGCCTCGGCCCGCATGTACACGTTCGTCCATCAATGCCTCTATTGCTGGCCGCTGCAGTAATGTACTACAAAAGCTAACTAAATTGAAAAACTAAATTTATCACTTACCACCATGTAGGCGTCGCCGATGGTTTCAACTTTATAAACGTCGTACCCTCGAATGATCCGGTCGAACACCGTGTACAGGTCGTTGAGGAAGTTGACCACCTGCAGCGGCGTGCTCTCGGCGGACATGGCGGTGAAGCCCACGATGTCGCTGAAGTAGATGGTGACGGAGTCGAAGGACTCGGGCTCCACGCCCTCGCCCGTGGTCAGGCGACGCGCCACGGATCTGCGCGAAAGTAATGCTTCAGCATGCACCACGCAAATTACGAGGAGACGAATTTTTGAAACAATAGAAAAGCAATTCGCTTTCGAAATCGAGAGATTCGTATACGAATTACCGGATTCACTATTTCTGAATTTTCATTTCGTGCGTTGTGCAACGAGTGGTTCAACCCACTCGCTTTTTGTTTCTACTAGTATATTTATGATTATTTGTGATGTTTCAAATTAATTAATCATATCTATTTTAATAACGTATGTTTTGTATGTAGTATAAATATGACTTTTCTATTGTTCTATATAAATACTGTCCCCGCAAATAGTTCTTTAAGAAGAAATCTCTCTTGGGAGATAAGTCCGCCAATTAAATTTGTACCTCCTAATATTTTTTTTTATAATGTTTGTGTTCAAAGTATGTATATATATATATAATCCAACGCTGACGTGACCTTGACAGTGATCCAAAGAATTTGTTCTTAATGACAACACTGAATTCGAGTGATTCAAATCTATAAATCTATAATATAAATTTATAAGTAGTAGAAAGTAATTTCGCGCACGATTTGTATTCGTATTCAAACTCCAAATTCACATCTAATGATTCAAAAATACGTCTTCTGTAGTATCGGAACCGCTAAATATTTCAAGAAAGAAATACAAGAAGACGCATGTAACTCCAGTCAACTTGCCTGTTCTAACGCAGAGATTAAGCGCTGTTTCATTCGCAACTGATGCGCCTGATCCGATCCTACACAGACTATACCACCGTCTTCATTTCGCCATTTTATTTGAACGCGTAGATGGAACTGAGGCGTTACTTTTACTCTCTGATGTAGTTATAAGCCGGCGTCAATCACAAAAATTACGATACTAGTCAACAAAGAAATACATGTGTTTATATTCTATGTCAATGAAATAAAGCTTATTGCAAAATTTGAACTACAATGTCATTCAGACCATTCTTAATTATCGACGAATTCCAAGACTCGTTTTGTAAAAACAAGAGAATTTCCTTTAAATTAAAAAATATTAAAACGAATTTCCGTGTAAAAACATGGAAAATATTTTGAAAACTCGTGTAATTAATAAAAGATTACCAATTTTCAACATTACAATCATTTTGATTTCAAAATTATTGTAATGTTAACATCATTTAAATTTCAAAATCATTTTTTCTAATCATTTGATAACTGTTACTACTGTCAATGTTTACTAATAATTGTAATTCATTTTTTATTTTATTCTTTAGTTCTATGCTAAAGTACCATTATAAAAAAGCAAAGATTATTCTCAACTGTTACATTTTTAACTTAAAAAACCTTAATTGTTAAATTTTTTACAATCTCTCAAATTAATTTAATTTTTAAATCAATTTCAATTTTATATTGTATACATACAAAGCCCAACAAACATAATGCCCTTTCATTTATTATGAGAAAATCTACTATTTAAAAGAAGGAAGAACACGACACAGAGATAACGATAATGCTGAATACCCATAATCTGGTCTTTTAAAAATTCGCAGTACAGAGGACCGGAGCGGTGGCAAGCCTGACGTCACAATTTATCAATTGGATGGAAAAATATTTAAGGTTTATAGATTTAAAAAAAAATGCGGAATATTGTAATAACATTAATTAGCGTAAAAATTATCAAAAATGATATCTAAAGATAAAATACATGTTGAATGCTTACTTAAGAACATATATTGCCATTCTTATTACAATATGTGAATATATTAGAAAAGTAACAAAATAAGCTACGTTAATCAAATTGTAATATTTAAAATAATGCAATAGAACTTAAAAATAGCATGCTAAAGTGCATAATGTGTTGCTACTATCATTCAAGGTATTGTTTCCTAGCATTATAACAATACTTTTAAATAAAACTACATAATACTGTTACGGAATCTAAAGCAATAATGAAACTACCGCCATCACCCTTCACTCCAACACCACCGCAACCCCAAAAGCAAGCTCTATTTCTACTCAAACCAAAATACTAAAAGTAATGTCCTGGCGACATCCCGAGTTTGACTACGAGACGCGTTAGACAATTCTATTGCAAACCATTAATATCCTCAAGTTATTACCTCAAGACATTTTCGCGACATTTCTATAAGGGATTCAACCTCCACATCTGGAAAAGAACACAAGTACAACAAATTGATTATATTTTTTTCATCTTTCGTTTCGGTCAATTAAATCCACTGTTTTACATCAAGTCCATTTCATGGTTGTGATAGTTAGCTACTAATCAATCAGAAACAGGTTTTGTTAGCCTTACAAATATTATTCAATTGTTTGAATAAACATTGATATGAATCACTAATGAACCCTACAACTTGCAAATTTTTAAAACTAAATCAGGATACATCATGACGTAAACATTTTGATATTAAAACATATCAATATATTATTTCTAACATAATATTACTAATTCCTCCTAAAGTGCAGCTAGCAATCTCTGTAAAAGTTCTATTAAATAATAAACATATTTCTAAGGATTCAAATACACAAAACTAATTTTGTAACCAGTAAATTTTGTTAGGTTTGATGTGGAGCAGGCAGAAGATTAGAAATCTGTATACATTTAAGTAGCATACATAAAAAAATTGAATCTAATTCCGATGTACTATTATTAATTGGACTAAATGTAAAGCAGTGTGCACGCCACTGCACCAGGAATGTAACACAGCTTGTTGTATTTGCGTCTTCCTCAACAGTGCCTACGTTAATAACACCGTATTATTTGTTCACCTTTACGTAGGGTTCCAACTATTTATCTACAAAGGGGTTAATTCTAACATAATTTGAATTGCGGGTATTTGACATGCATATGTATGTTGTACAACAGTTTGTACTGGTACTTTACATTGGTACCCGACTCATCCACACTTTAAAAAACAATCAAACAAAGGTACCACGCAAGGATTATTACACAAACACTTCAGATGAAACATATATTGAAACTGATATATTCTACACAATTTAATTAAAAATTTTATTCTTTTTAAGGAATACAATAAACGACAACTTACTTTGGTAGCATTCTATGTAGTAAATCTTCAGTTTTTTGTTTCTCTTCTATGAGTAGCCTCGTTCTCTCATTGACTAGTTCTTCTAAATTATTAGCGTACTTCTCCATCATATCCATCATTTGGTCCATTATGTTTCTCGACCTGTACATTATTGGACTGTTTAACGAATTACAATAATAGGTGAAGGTTCGCCAAATACGATGTTCTTCACTATTATACACTATTATTATAGACAACTACTGCTTTGACGTCCATTGGTTCTATGTTGGTAGCGCGTGGTAGTGCCTTACTACGATCTACAATACAATCGTCTCAAGACAATCACCATACTACTCGGCATATGCCTGCCACTCAAAGTTTTTTTTGTCCAAACATTCTGTGAGCAATGTGCCCTACCATTTAATTATTATAGACTACTCATCAACAATTTATTTTTCATATAATTACTAAAATTAATAGACTAGGTTATTATAACTAAATATGGATGTTTTTATTATATAATTACCTAAATTAAGTAATTTTGATCTCATGAATCTTAATCAAATTAGAAATTTCGGTTTATTTTGTAAATAACTTAATTTTTTTATTTAAATCGCATAAAACCTCTTAACGTACATATATAGAATATAAAAAAAATAATCCAACCAATTATAATATTACACATTGTGGTTTTTTTTAATGATTAAAATTCATTACAATATACAAATGGTTTCTCTTTATAATATTGGAATTCTTAACTCACTTGCCAGATTTCATTTTCTTGAGACGGCTCCGGATGGTGGGGAAGTCGGGGCGCGCGTTGGGATCCTCGGCCCAGCACTCGCGCATGCAGCTCACCACGAACTCCTCCGTCTCCTCTTCCAGACTGCTGGTGTCAGGCCGGAAAACCTCCTCACCATCCAACTTCGGCCGTTTCACGCGTTCTACTATGTCTGTTACGGGTACATATGTTATTTTACGAGTTTTTTTTTTTATAAAAAAAGCAACAATGTACGTCCTAAAGTCAGTTTATTTTTATAAGATTTTAAACTTTCGCGTTGCATTGTACATATAAGTTATATTTCCGGGACGTAACGCGACGTATATTACATAGTGTGTAAGTACTACTTACTGTTCGACGTTTCGGCTCGAAAATATAACTTATAGTTTATTTTTATATCTGAAAATTGACACTTGTAAAAGGTACAGTCCAGAATTTGCTATCAGTACTCGTATGAGCGTGCTTGGGTCCATAATTAGAATTTGCTGAAACTTTGCACTACCTATTTACTGCTTAAACTGTTAACTCATTGAACTCTACATAGGCAATATTAATAATTATTCACTTATATGCAAATAGTACACAAGACCGCATCTTAACAGTTATATATGTTGATGATGCCTGAGTAAGTAACGCTCTTGGAGTAATTAAATCTACGCCTAACAAAACTATGACTCAATTAAAAATTAAATATAGTTGCTCACTATTATATTTTTAGCCATAATGTATTACGCATTAAAGACGTCTCTCTTTATGTATACAGAAAAATCATATTAAGTTTTAGTTAAAAGAGCGCAGGTAGGAATAAACTCCCTAATATGCATGTAACATATGTAAACCAAGTTACGCATTGAAGGAGTAGATCAGTGGAAATACAATACCCTCTCTTTGTACACCTCAGTGAGGTGTGACTGACGAAAAATTAACTTTTCCCGTAGATTCAGTAAATAGTTTCCCACTGCAAAACATAGATCTACAACAACACAGGAAGAGAAACAAAAAAGGCCTTGCTTTGATGATAGATTCCAGTGAAAGGTCCTCCGCCGCAAATTTATGGCGCCACTGGCGTCGCTTCATTCATGTTCTAAAATAATTATATACATACAAGTACAAATATAATTAAATTATATTTATAACTAGCTCACGTACCCTTAGGCTCTAATGCAGTAATTCCAAACGGCCCTCTTCTAGCAATTATTTCGTACAAAATTATACCAAATGCATAAACATCACCCTTTTGCGTTCCACCGACTGTTCCATTCGGATTATCTAATTCCCGCAATAACTCGGGCGATTTCCATAGCAAACCTAAAAATAGTATAAGCCAGATTTATTACCCGGTTAAAAAAGAAATTTATATCACTTATTAAAACTGCTTTGTATTTAATTAAATTTATTGACTTTTAAGTCATATGACTTAATATAAGACATTATTATCCAATTTTTATATACTCTTACCTCTATAATATTGGTGTTCTCCTATAAAATCATTTTCAGCACAATACCTAAGCTCATGGAGACCGAAATCGGTTACCTGTAAAGAAAAATAAAACACCTTTATTTCACATACCTACTGCAATAACATTAAACAGAATGAATGATATTCAAGTATTTTTACCTGAAGCATCCATCTTGATGTAACTACACAATTCGAGGATTTGAGATTTCCGTGGAATATCAATGGCGAAGTATGAATAAATATCATACCCTGAAAAAAGCAAATATTCATTATATACATATGAAATAATACCATCACCAAAAATCAATAATTCAATTGAAATTGAATTGATGATCACATGATCAAAATGTCACTCACCTTAATGAGATCATGAATTAATGAAGATATAAACATTTTGTCCAGTTTTATATCTTCGTTTTCAATTATATCCTGTTGACCAAACATTGTTGTTATAAGTAACACAATAAGATAATACTACTATATACGGCTTTTCTGTTATCTACATCTTATCAAAAATACAGCAGGACATATTAATATTTTTTAAGCATAGATTTTTAAATCATATCTTCACGTCTCATTTCATCTTTAAATATTAATATTAAACAAATTAACAATTAAATATAAAGAACTTTACATTTTAAAGAAGAATATATTAATTATATATATAATTTATGATAAAAATATGTCAGTATGGATGAAAGATAATATAGAAAAAAAACTATATAGGGAGTAGAGATAATATTTAATAGGGTATATCCTTTCTAAGCTAGCTATTCTGTAGTAAAAGCTTGATGAAATAAATGTTATGTCAAGTGTCTGTATTACCTGATATAAATTATGACTGCATGAGTGTCTGTATATAAATGAAATAAGTCAAAAGTAAAGACTAAATTAAAAAATTAGTACTCACATACAAACTACCCTTAGCACAATAATCAGTGATAAGCAGCACCCGCAACGGCTCCACTACTGCGCCAATAAACGAGTTCAGGTTATCGTGGCGCAACTCGCGCAGCAGACGCATCTCTTTCATCACCTCGCGGGAGATGTCCTGTAACCGTTCACGTACCGTAAATTCCTCATGAACAATCTACACGCAATCTTGAAGAGGCGTCGAAGCTTAGCGAAGAAACACCGAGTGGTGTGTAGTGATTTACACATTTTGGTCGAGTTGACAATAGCGATGTGCCGAGTACGGGTTGACTCGATTCAGACTCGATCCCCTGCTTTGGACTCGCCTACTCGAACACCAATTTATTTTGATTCGAGTACGCCGGACTCGATTCCGGTGTTCGAGTCAGGAAGAATCGGTTCGTACTCGCTAACTCGATTCTATTTACACGAGTCATACTGACTCGAGTCTAGTATTCGAGTTTGGTTAACTCGCTTGTACTTGCAAACTGTTTACATAAGCAATGACGTGGCGCGGGCCTAATATTACAAACAAGTTTGAACCTGCAACGTTTTGTTTTGTTCTAAAATCGGACTCTAGTTCTGGACTGGACTAGAATTTCCTGACTTAAATTTCTAGACTCGAGTCTAGGAGTCAGACACGAGTCTAGGAATCAGACTCGACTCTAGAAATGTTCGTATACCAAACATAGAATTCGAGTATCAGACTCGAATCAGGGAAAAGAGTCCTGATTCGAATACCGTATACCCTGAATCGAATCGACTCGATCCACCAAAACAGCGACTCGGCACATCACTAGTTGACAAAGAGCTATGGCAGATTTTTAACCACTATTTTTGAAAGCGTTTTAAGAACTCAAAGCAACCAATGATTATAAAATATTCATAAACTATTTTTGATGATTTTGGCACATTTAGACAAGGCGAGGTTAAAAAGTAATTAATTAAAAATAGCTATTAAGTAAATTACTTTTCCGGCATGACAATGTTTTAGTACAAGGTTGCCAGACTAAATAATTTTTAAGAGGTTTAAATGATTATAGCTAATGTAATTTTTGGTTTAGTGTATTTATGTTTATATAGATTTTAAATTATTTAAATGAAATTCAGTATTAAAAACCTTTTTTGGCAATTAACATGAAAATGGGCGCTGGCTAAGAGACTCTTATCCAGAGCTGTCAAAAAAATACAACGTTTGACGTTTCGTTTTTATTTTTCATCACTCAGCTCCCTTGCGCCAACGCTCGAGTGTGTTCTGTGTGTTTTCGCTGCTTTTCCCAGTTTTCTTTATAATTTGACCCGGATTGCCTAAGAACTCTTGTTTTCGCCACTAATAATACGACTCGGACTGTGATATTGCTTTTGTGACTTGGATGTGCTTAAGGATTCTATTTTGGCCTGTTTCTTGGATATTGTTGTTAGCCACGACAGATCTTCAGTAAGCACACGCATTTTGTGTGTTAATTGTAACAAATGTATTAATACACTAAATCTGTTCCGTTTTTGTTGTTATTGCGCAAAATAATATGGTTAATAAAGGCATAAAACTTCTATGCAAAATTGATTAAAAACCTGGACTCCTTAAATTACGATTTTATTTTCTTATTTATCAGCAATACATGCTCTTTTAAACAAGGTATATTTCATTCATAGACGCTTACTTTATTTTTGAATAAAATGATGTATTCCCATACACGACGCTTACTTTATTTTTGAATAAAATGATGTATGGGAAGCTGCCATAGCTCTTTTATGTATTTAAACAAAAAGTGAAATGGGAAGCACGGAAATTTTGATGACAGGCTCATTTGATGCTTTGAGTATAATTTTATCTTGGACACTAATTAACCATATTTTGGGTGTTATTTAATTATTCTTACACCAAATTGCAATTGTATTCCAAAACCCAGATAACCAAACTATATATACATTTATAAATTAATTGCCACTTTAAAAATATTCCTTGCTAGTAAGAAAGAAAATAAAAAATCATAATCCCATAAGAATACGTATGATACAAAACTTGGACAATAAATTGCAAATTTCAGTAAAATAATATAATTAATGAGACATACAAATTAATACTTACTTTCTTCTTAGAAAACTTCAACTCCTTGATTCTGACAACATTCCCCTTGTACTGGGCGGTGGTTGTGAATATTTGGGTACAACATCTACTTTCACAAGATATGCCACTCGCTAAACTCAACTGTAAAAGAACATCACACGTTATTTAAAGTCGATCAATACAGTGACATATTTAGAAAAACTAGCTGCATCCTATCAGATATTGCCATGTGAAAAGAATTTTTTCTACAGAAAAAAAATATTCTATATCCTGCCCCAGATCTCAAACTAACTCCATATCCAATAGGGTAGACGACTATAACTGATTATGGCCGTTTTTATACTATAATTATCTGATTTGAACAATTTATATCTCATGAAAGTATGTCAATATAGAAATTTCAGTTTAATTATTAATTTATATTGTTTTTAGATTTCTAAAAAATGAGCAATTAGTATTTACGTAATTCTAATGAAACGAACACATTTCTAGCATTCTCACATTAAATGTAACATTTTTTTATATAGAAAGTATACCTATAAACGTACAAATAAAGTTATTTTAAAATTTGTTTATACACTCATACAAATTAGGCAAGTTTACTTAGTTATAACGTCACGATTGCAGTGTTTTTAGTATGGAGCGTTTTTGAGCGACCCGCGACAGCGCCGCAAACATGTCGATGTATCTTCAAAAGTAATAGGTGCAGGTGTACTGTTGGTTCTACAATATTTCTCACTTAAAAGAGTACTCTTATTAAATATATTAAATTTAAAAAATTGACGTCTTCCCAATTACTTCACAATATGTTAGTTGATTCTACCACTTTTTCCTATAGGAATGATATATTATCCATAGAAAAAATATATATCGCCGGGTCTTTAAACTTCATACAAAATTTCTCCAACAACAGTCACGTCGTTTGGTCTTGAAAACGTAACAGACAGATATTTTCACATTTATATTATTAGTAAGGATTAATGATATAATAGGAGCAACAACGATCAAGCTTTTAGTTATTTATGTAACTGTTGTATAATCAGGGGTATTAAAACACGAATGTGGGTTTATCACACGAGGCGTAGCCGAGTATCACATGAGTGTTTTAATACCTAATTATAACAGTTGCATACAAGACTTTATCTACAATCATGATGTGAATCCTCTATAAAAGATTCTCATACCATAGGGTGCTGTACAGTGTTGTAAGAACTATGTAATTTCAAGAAAAGTCTAATTGCGAAGCATGTAAAATAAACAAACCTTAATAAGTAAAAGAATTATTTATTGTAATAATTATTTACATTTTGGATCGTACAATTATTGAAATGCACTTGAACATTTGCACCTTGTTGAATGTTGGCAGATCCTGATGTACTTGGAATATTTACATTCACCACTTCATTATTTTATTAATTCTATTGAACTTAAAATTTGATTTGACACGTAGATTTTGTTGGATATGTCATTGCATGAGAATGTTCTTTTTTTGAAATTCATAATATCACGCGTTTGGATGATATAATGATCATAATATCATTGAGTGTTTAATGTTGGCAATAAGCTAATTGTTATAGGTTCTTTTATAGAGGATTAATAGCATGATAGTAGATAAAAAAATATATGTAACTTTACGATTATTCGCAAATAATGAACCATACTGATAAAACAACTACCTTACTCGGTGAAGTTATGAGCCCACTGCCTAGGTAACCGGCTATCTCTTGAGGCTCTATCTTCCAAAGCAGCCCCTCGATCTCCTGCTCTATTTTCCACTTGCGGTAGATGCTGATAGTGACGACGAGCGCACAGAACAACGTGACAGCAAGCGTACCCGCCACAACCAACGAAGTAATCTGCGAGTCGTCTTTGGGACATTTCTCGTTGAGAAATCCACATGAGGGCTCGTCCTCCGGTTTCACGTTGTCTGGCCAATCGATCGGCAACCGGGGATTAAGTTTGTATTCCTGAAATCATCATGGTGACGTAAATCAGAAGTTCCAAACGATTTTACGACCATGGAGCAGTTCGAAACCATTTTCGTTAGGGGTTGTCCATTAATCACGTGAGGCTTGAAAGGGTGGGGAGAGGGGGAGTTGTTTGATAAAAATCACGAAAATAAATATTTGTTACACTTACACCAATTAGCCTAGCCCAAACTAAGCTCTATAAGGCTTGTGCTATGGGATCTAGGGTAACGGATAGACATACATATATTATACTAAATAATTTTTATTGAAATATATATCAACAACCATGACTAAGGTACAAATGCTCGCATTCATCACACAAACATCTGCCCTCATCGCGATTCGAACGCGGGACCTCAGAGATGGCAACACCTTGAAACTGGTGTATTATCCACTCGACTATGGAGGTCGTCAAATAACACAAGGGGGGGGGGGTGTAGTAAGATATCACGTGTAGTTATTTTTTCGTCAAACGCGCGATTTTTAAACAGTGTTATATCTTGACTTGCCACGATGACGATGACGGTGACGTAAAACATTATTTAAATAATTTTTTTTAACATTGTTTCGGCAATAAGAATCCACGCATACCGAGCTTAATTTATTCCTATACTTATGTACTATTTATTTAAATAAATATTTTTTGATTTGCTGTGACGGTACTTTCAGTGTTCCCGCCGGTAATATTTTGAAAATATTAAAAATTCTTTGTAGGTACTGTTATATACGTGATGTTGGGAAGGGGGGGGAGGGAGTTAGTCTAAAACCTCACTACATATCACCAAGGGCGAGGTAGGGCTTAAAAAATGCTAAAAAAAAAATCACGTGATTAATGGACGGCCCCTTAGAAAGGGATACTTATACAGTGGAAACAAATTCCAAATGTTGATATGTATGGAATTTATAATTGAAAACGTGTATTCAGGGTTATACTCTGATCGAAGAAAGTTTGTGATCACTTTTTAAAACAATGATAAACTTTATCATGCTAAGATCTAGTTATATAAAATGTCTAATTTTATACATATATTACCTATTTCGACTTAAAAACAAAAGAACTACCACTGGAACAAACCGAAAGCAGAATAAAGAAGCAAATCAGTGATATTTCTACATTTGAATATTCAATTTAATAAACATCAAAATGATTGCAGACTGTTTTTGATGTGTGTGAGACCAAGATATAGGATCAATATCATTACGTAAAGAAACCCTAAAACCATTGCATACTTTCAAGAAAAGAGAAAATATTTAGTCGGAACTGAAAACATTGAGAGACCTTTTTTTACTATCCGTGGATCACGTCACAGACACTGGGAAATAATGATGTAAATGCATCTCTAAAAATTGATATTACAAAATCTCGGATATATGAAAAATAATTCGCACATAGAATTTGCATCTAAAATCAGAACAATTTATTATATATTATATATATATAATATATATATTATATATATATATTATATATATATATATATATATATATATATATATATTAATATATTATATTTATTATATATAATGGTGTCAATTAAATGGTTAGCATAGTATTGTTATTTCTGTGAGCAGAAAACGGTGAGCAGAAATAGCTAATTGGTCAGCAACTCATGGTCAGCAAACATTTCAAAATCAATCAGCAATTTATGTCATTCTGGATGGCTGTAATTATTTTTGTACAGCATATTAATTATATAAGCTGCAATCAGCTGCTCATGTTTAATAAAATTTTGGTAAGCACTCAGAGTGTAAGCAAAAAAATGCATTTTGTGCTGCATATAAGAGTAGCAAAAATACTTTATTTGTCATGCCTAACCTAACCTAACCTAAAAACTAAAAAAAAAAAAAAAAAAAAAAAAAAAAAAAAAAAAAAACCTAACCTAACATACCAATCAAATATACTGCTTATAGACATGTTTTTCTGCCGCTCAATCATGAAATCTTGCCGCTCAAGTAGTTATTTTGCGGACTGAATGTTTTATTATGCAGACTCATGTTATTGTTGGCTGCCTATGTATGATTTAATTTTTGACCATTATCAAAATTAGTTGCGGAACAAGAATTGCTGCCTGTTTTTTTTTATTGCAAACAAAATCTTTGTATGCTGACCAATTATTTAAATGCTGCTTTTGGTGGCTCGCCAAATTTTATAATTGCTGACCATGTAATTACTTCTCTATATATATTATATATATATATATATGTGTGTGTGTGTGTGTGTGTGTGTATAATTATATCAGTAAGTTACAACACCTACTAATGAAATCAAAAATCCATTGTTTAAAAGTAATAAGTTATTTATGCAACTGTTGTATAATCAGGGGTATTAAAACACGAATGTGGGTTTGATAATGGTATCACATGAGTGTTTTAATACCTAATCATAACAGTTGCATACAAGACTTTATCTCCAATCATGATGTGAATCCTCTATAAGAAATTCTCATACCATAGGGTGTTGTACAGTGTTGTAAGAACTATGTGAATTCAAGAAAAGTCTAATTGCGAAGCTGCTGAAGAATGCTGCTTTAGAAATATCTGGTGGTGTGTCATCAAAGCTAGAATCACTCATTTTTGTAAACAACGCACACAGTAATTGTTTGTTTGCGATTTACAATATTCGAGTGGAAAAAATGGCGGGAAATAACACGATAAGACGAGAATCCGAAATTACGAATCTACAATTTATTGTTCTTTTTTCAAAATTTTTGCGATCTGGTGGTGAAAATGTCTTTGCATGAGAATGTTCTTTTTTTGAAATTCATAATATCACGCGTTTGGATGATGTAATGATCATAATATCATTGAGTGGTTTAATGTTGGCAACAAGCTAATTGTTATAGGTTCTTTTATAGAGGATTAATAGCAAGATAGTAGATAAAGAAACATAAAGAAAAAAAATGTTCATGTATCAGAATAAATTGTGTGATTTCTAAATAGTACATACTATATTGAAACATAATGGTACTAACTGGGAACTCTCTAGAACTCTGCTGGAAGTGTCCCACTGGTATCATACTGTGCGAGCAGTTGATGTCGTCGTCGCTAAAGGTGGCAGGTTTGAACGCCAGCACAGAGAAATTGCCCTCCGAGTCGCCGCGCTCATCCAAACGAATCGTCATACCAGAAACACCTGATCAAAAAGTAATATCACACTAAAATCGAACTGTATACACACTAAATTCACATAGCACATTAGTTTAATATTTAAAACATGAAATTATCGTTACTAATTAACAAAAAACATTTAACTAAATAAAAAGATCTCTACGTATATATTATTCTACCAAATATCTAAACTCACTAAACACTTATTATAAGAAGTTAAAACACTAAGCAGCATTCATATATCTATAGCAAATTTTTAAAACTTATCTCTTTGTCTAAACATACAAGTGTTTTATCTCATTGTAAAGCTTACTTGATGGATATGGCAAATAAACAATTCCATCGGAACACTCCTAACTAAATGAAGATTACCGCAAGAAGGATTACTTTATTAAACAGTCTTGTATTTACAATTCCAAAACACATGCTAATCTGCATCTTATTTATAAGTCATACAAATCTCATTTTATACTGAAATGCAGTTTAAAAAATACAACGTAATATTAATAGTAGGGAGTTGCAATTCTTACTTCTAAATGGCGTGCTCTCTATCATTTTTGCAACAATCCTCGTTCCGTTGGACGCTATCGTCATCAATTTTTGCTGAGTCAGTTTTTCCCTCTGAGTCTCTTCTCTTATAAGTCTGTCCAATGCAGTGGCATACAGCTTTACAGAATCGTACAAATATGCAGCGTAGATTGACACAAACTGAAAGAGATAATTAGGATCAGATGATTACAATTTAATCACGCAATTTAAAAAGAGATGCAGATCTATTTATTTTAAACTTAAGGGCCTAACATTGCCCAATGTACTTCACCATTTGCTCACTAGTAAGTGTCGTCAAGTTGGCAATGACTAGACTTAAACTATATATATATTATTTTTTAAATAAAACTAAACCTTCAAACATAAAAGAACTTCGAAAATATTTAAAACTAGCTGACCCGGTGAACTTCGTACCGCCTAATTATTGGAGGCATATTTAGTAAGTCACAAACACACGACACAATACTTTTTTAATTTTATTGAAATTTGTTGCTTTTAGATTTTTAGGAATATTAAAGAATTATAGTATAGGTGCACAGCAAAGAGGCGTTTACATTTCAAGTGACATTTTACCAATAGACAATTTTTTTTGAGTGAATACTGACAAATATTTACACTATAACTATAAATTTTTTTGACGGTGGCCATGGTTAGGAAAAGAAGAAGAACTACATCTGTCATCGAGAAAATAAAGAATTCAAACAACTATAATATTTAAATTGTTGATATTTTAAAACTATTTTCCAGAAGTTATAGTGAAGGTATATATCCCTCAACTCCTTAAAATGCATTGTCCCTTTTGTAAAAAGTGGATGGAGCGGCAGAACAAAAACAATAACTGTCCAGGTTGTATTAAATTATTATTAAGATGCGACGAATGCTACAACTAAGGGCAAAAACGGTTTTTCTCGATTTCCGGAAAAACTAAAAGTCCTATTGAAAAAAATCAAATGGCAAAATTGTAGGTAATAAAAACATCTAAAACTTTTGCATTTACACTTTTTTCACATAACATCAAAGTTCGTATAATACTGTATTTTTTTTCGCTTTTTATTATTTTTAAAGGCTTATAACCTGGTCTATATGGACAAAACAATGGAACGTTCGGATACACGGGTTCTTTTTACATGAGATGACGAAACAATATAATAAAAATATTTTTGAGAGTTAGTAACACTGTAAGGTTGGCACCCATCAAATATGTCAACACATTAATTATTTTTATATTTTGAAATTTAAATACACGATGTTATAAGCAAAGTTGATATTATGTTGTCGATTTAAAAGTCTTGTTTTAATGCGTTCTTCAATTCGAGTGGAACTGAGAGTACAAATACCGTCAAAAGTTTGACAGAAAGTAAGTGATCAACTTTTATATGGGAAAATGAAATTGTCGTCTTACTCTATCTTACTCGCAATTTTTCCTTATTTGCTCACCGTTTAGACCTACCCTGGACTACGACAAACATTTTAAAACCAAAATCAGCTCAATCGGCCCAGCCGTTCTCGAGTTTTAAGCAGACTAACGAACAACAATTCATTTTTATTTATATAGATAGATATAGAAGATATCCAACAAAATTTGTGGATTGTTAATTAGTGGGTACAGAGGGAATTTGAAAAAATGTATTATGTTTAAATATCAATTATTTTTATTGTGAACAATATATCTTTTATAACTTACCAACGTTTTCTTTATTTATTTAAATAATCAAAAAGCAAAAAATATAGCAATAAATTTTAAGCTAAGTAATAATGTAATACAATTGTTTTCAAAAAGTTTATATAAAAAAGCCAATAAACTAATATATATATATATATATATATATATATATATATATATATATATATATATATATATATATATTATATATATATATATATATATATATATATAATATATATATATATATATATATATATATATTATATATAAACTTCGTATAAACCGTAAAATAACTTACAACTGCAGTATTTCCTAAACGCAAGATATGTTCTTCAAACGAGGCACAGAAAAAGAGTTCCTGCAAAAATAGGTAGGTCGGCTGCTCAAATTCAAAACCTAGTACACCTACATTTAAAAAAAAACGGCATTTGGCATTTTTCCACTTACTTGGTAGTACTGAAACGATGTGGACCTTAAAATATCCATTTTCATACGTAATTTTTAAGATATAATTTAGAAAGTTTAAACAATTTGCCATGATTACGAGAATTTCTTTGAAGTACAAATTCTAAACTTTTACTCTCTTATTACAAAAACTTCTAAAACTCTGGTTTACATCAGGTCTATGTAGTTCGGGTCTAAACCAAAGTCTCTGGTTTAGACCGGACTTTATTACAAAAACAAATTCAAGTACGATCTTCCAAAACCCGAGTCTAAAGAAAATCATTCATTCATTTGTTCGTTTTTAACGGCTTTGGCGCCCTAGTTTTTGCCAATTTTATTAGTAAACCAATAATCGTTCCATTTCACGCAGCTTCGCTTGTAACCGACTTCATAACATAAAAGAGCGGCAAATGTTGAATAGGTACTTAATTTACGTTCCAACAAGCAATTTTTACAACGTGAAATGTATTATTATATTTTCTAGTATATAAAAAGAACTGTAAGTACGAATATTTTCTTTCATAGAGATAGTCTAGTCTTAAAATGAACGCCCCTCCAAACAACACGCATACATGCAAAGTAGGTGTAAAGACGCAACACACCCGTATTAGTATCAACCATTGGTCATTCAGTCACGGACTAAACACGAAAGTGGGAAGACGTTTCAATTCGAACCAAAGTACCGTCAGCATGTCAACAAAAAAGCATCTTCGCAGCCAGGTAAATATTTTTTCCCTTTAGCAGCTCATACATACATTGCTTGCAATTATTAGCATCCTTCGCTTACTCGGGATTCAAAATTAGTCTCTCGCTTGGAAAACTAACTTTCCTCTCTAGTTCAACAAATAACTATTGTTGTATTTGCGTGTCCACAGATTTATTTTTATTACATACTACAAGAAAAATCCATTTTATAGATGGCAATTTCCTCTTATTAATTTTACAATTATACTTACTGTTTATGATGATATTACGATAAAATGATATGCTGCTTGTTAAGATAAAATGACTTACAAAAAAAATTTCATCCAACTAATAATGTTTATTTCATGTTGTTGATAATCATACCTATGTATGTACATTCGATATACGTTTATTTTACAACATCAAATTGATGGGAACCTATTGAATAGCTACACGAGGTCTAGGTCATTCACAATAAAAAAATCTATGTACAACGTACCAATTGAAAGACGATAAAAGAGTTTATACTGTATATATATATTATATATATATATATATATATATATAATATATATATATATAATGATATTAATATATTTTCACAAAATATTTGATGAAATAAAGTTTAATTGCGTTTCTCTGAAATACGAGTATTTATTAACATAAGCAATTACATATCATATTTACAACTAAAATAAACAAGTTTAATAATAAAAACTTACCTGAAATACGAGAAACTACATTTAATGACCTTATTTCAGGTATTTTATTATATCTACAAGAAATAAAATATAACATGAAATTCTAATTGTTTTGATAGATTTGTCACTATAAGAAAACTTTCCTGTCACTTGGCAGTTCTTGTCAATCACTAAGTATGCATCAAAGACAAACTTTAGATACGTCGACCATATGAGGTCCATATAACAGCAATGAGTATCTTTACATCTCCCCCCAAAAAAGAACAATTACAAGTAGCTAACAGCGTACAGTAATTGTTTATTTGTCATCGAATACCGGCAATAGTTTTGTTATATGGTAGAGGTTTGATTCTGTTTTCCTATGTCCGGTATCAACTTCATAAATAGAATTTGAAATCTTCTTCAAAATTTTGTACGGACCAATCTTTAACTCTTCCAATTTCTTCCTATTCAATCGATTCCCGTTCTCCACATAAACTTTATCTCCCACTTCTAATTTACATTCTTTCCTATCTCGATCAAAAAATTTCTTATTAGAATTGTGAGATTTTATTGTGTTGTCAAGAGCTATTTTCCTATCTCTTCCCAAATCTCCCTCAGTAGGTCTTGATTTCAATTCCAATGGTAGAATATTTACATTTTTGCCTTCCAAAAGATATTTTGGAGCAAATTTTGTGACTGTGTGTTCGGTCTCATTATATTTTTCTACACATTGATGTGCAATTGTAGTCCATGCTTTTTTAATATTTCCTTCGTTTATCATGCATCTTATTTTATTAACCAAAGTTTGATTGAGCCTTTCATTAATTCCATTCGAGAATGGTGCATCCACAGCAGTGAAAATCAATTTAATATTTTCCGTTTTAAGAAATTCCTTAAATTCCCTAGAATTAATACCAGGATATTGGTCTGCCAATACTATGTCAATATCATAACTTTGTGTCACCTTTCTCATTAGTTTAATAAAATCGCTAGAATTTTGATTTCTTGAAGTTGAAATAAAGGCATATCGTGTAAAATGATCAACCAGAAGGTGTAAGTATTTCTTTGTAGATCGAGATCCCCCAAAACCGCCAATAGTATCAATAGATACAATTTCAAATGGACGTTTCGCTGGACCTAAATGTGACATGAGACCATATTTAGAATTCCTTCTCGATTTGTTTTTTATACAGATGATACATTTGTCACAGATTATTTTAATATTTGCAATGATATTCTCTGCTGTATAAAACGGTGTTATTTTATTAATCATTTGAGTCCTTCCAATATGACAGTATGAATTATGGACATTCTTTATTAGAATTTTGCTAAATTCTTCTGACAATACGATTTTATATCCTGTTTTATTTTTTTTGTAGTAAATATCACCTACCAACACAAGATTTCTCTTCCCTAGATCTAGATTTGTATGTTGGTCATTTTTAATATCTGTTACTGTTATGTTATTTACAACTTTAATGAAATCGTCACAATTATCGTGGGGCTCTAAAACTGGATTTCTACTCAAGCAGTCTGCTTCTTGATTTGATTTACCTGGATTATATATTACTTTAAAATTATATTGGGATAAATAATACATCAAATCACCTAATTCTTCATCAGTCCTTGCCTTAACATTCATATTTTCCAACGGTTTGTGGTCAGTATGCACAAAAAATTCTTTTCCTATAAGCCAATGCTGCCAATATTTTACAGATTCCTTTATCGCAAGACATTCTAGATATATCGCCTTTTTCCGCTTTTGGGTTTCAGTTAATTTCTTCGAAAAATACGCAACTGGCTTACTATTACCATTCTTGTCTTCTTGTTTCAATACTGCTCCCACTCCCTTGATACTAGCATCTGTATAAATGTTTATTGGTACTTCCGGATCAAAAATTCTCAAAATTGGCTCTGAACACAAAAGTGCTTTAATTTTATCAAAAGATTCCTGACATTCTTTAGACCATATGAATTTTACATCTTTTCTCAATAAGTTGTGTAATGGGTCCAAAATGACTGCACTGTGTGGTACAAATTTATGGTGAAAATTTATTTTTCCTAAAAATTGACGAACATTTTTCCTTGTCTCCGGAACTGGGAAATTTTTAACAGCAGTTAAATAGTCTTTCAAAGGTCTTATTGAATTATTTTCTATTATATGACCTAAATACTTCGCATACCTTGCAGCAAATGTACATTTCGTTAATTTGAGTCTAAAACCTTCTGTTTGTATTGCTTCCAGCAATTTCGATATATGTGACAGATGCTCATCGAAGCTTTTAGAAAAAATCAAAATGTCATCAATGAAATTAACAGCAAAATTAGATAGTTTGTATTTTCTTATAATATTCCCCAATATGCGTTGAAATATAGCCGGAGCGGTTTTTAGTCCAAATGGGAGACACCTCCATTGAAAATGACCCTCTTGTGTTACAAATGCAGTTTTGTATTTATCTTGAATTTTTAAAGGAATTGACCAAAAAGCTGAATTAATGTCAAAAGTAGAAAAATACTCACAGTTTACTGTTTTTACCATTAAATCTTCTATCAAAGGAAAAGGTTGTGACTGCGGTACAACAATTTTGTTCAATTCTCTAAAATCTATACATAATCTGGTCTTCCTGTCGTCTTCTTTTTTATATGCCAGAGTGACCGGTGCTGCAAATGGGCTATAAGATTCTTCAATTAAATTTTTTTCTAAAAGTTTTGATATTTGATTTTCTATTTCTTTTCTATCTTCAGGTGTGCATCTGTATGGGCGCTTGTAACAGTATTTATCTACCATCAGATCAATATGAGCTTCATAGTCCCGTACAGTACCGACATCATATTTGTCTTTAGCAAAGACAGATTTATACTTGTTAACCAACTTATCTATTTCTGATTGTTGGTACAAATCAAGATGGTTAGTAAGTATGTTAAATCCACTAGTGTTTATATGCTCATTGAAATTAACATTACATTTTGTTACTTGTTCTGATATATCAGTGTATGAAGAAAACTCTTCTTTATCATTGCCACCTAGTACATTAGGAATATTGGCTTTTTTTGAAACTTTTTGATCCGTGTAGAATCCGTTTTTAGCATCCTCTTCATTATCTGCCTCTAATTTATCTTTCGAATTATAACATTGTAGAATTTCCAAATGTTCATTTTGTATCAATTTGAAAGCTTTGATGCAATCCAAACCAATCAGAAAATCATATTTAAAATTTTCACTATCTACTACGAAAATATCCATTAATCTCTCGATATTATAAATTTTTATTTTTAAGGTTACCATTCCTACTGTTTTTTTCTCACCATTAATAGTCCTCAGATTTACTGGTGGTAAATCTTTTTTACTTCTTTTATGTTGTATCTTTAATAATTTTGCACTTATTAACGATACATTTGAACCCGAATCATATATTCCAGAAATATTCATAATATCATTTATCAACAAACTGACTTTTATTAATGGTGAAATTTTTAGTTTTTTGGGTTCTCTTCATTTAATTCAACCTCCAATTCTGAGTTATTTATCGATTTTACAATATTAGTAGCTTTTTGATGTTTAACATTAAACCAGCAACTAGCCTCAGAATGGAATCGTTTTCCTCTTTTGTCCATAATACAGATTTGACATGGCTTTTTTCCATCATCTTTTCTTGGTTTATCATCACTACGTATATTCTTTTTTCCGTATATAGCTGTTCCTACAAGATGTTCTAGTTTTCCTATTTCATTATAAAGATCTTGTGTTTCATGTAAAGATTCTTTATCAATTTTATCTACAACATAATTAGGTAAGCCAAATGCTATCAAATCTATAAGTGTCCCAGTGTCGATTGATCTTCTAACTTCCAATAATAATTTCTCTTTCTTTAAAGCATATTCAAGCATTGATCCCGCTTGATATTTGAAAGCCAAAGCATATCTAATAGGTGACCATCCTTTATTGGCAAATGTCTCACAAAAATTTTTCTCCCATTTGCTCCATTCTGATTCTATACTAAATTTCATTATCATTGAGTTATACCAATCTATACCGGAACATACCAAAAAAAATTTCAATATTTCAATTTTGTGTTTATCTTCTGAAATTTGGAAACGTTCACATTCCTTATTAAAATCCTTAATCCACTGGCATGGGTTAGAGTTTCTGCCGGTAAATTTGTCAAGCAAGAAATCCTTTGCAATTTTCCCAAGATTTCGAATTTCATTATTTATTGATTTTCCCTCAAGCAATTTCTCTAATAATTTTGTTAATGTGCCATTTGAATCACTACATATAGCATCAACCTGTTTTGAGTCATCCATAATTTCTTCCAAATAAATATCCTTAAACTGTATGTTTTGTTCCTCGTCCAAATATATTTTTGACATGTCGTTTGTCAATGTTATCCATATTTTCCTAGTTTGATGTCTTTTTTGTAAAGATTTTTTTATCTTTGCATATTTTGAAGTATTTATTATAGTTTCGTGTAGACTTGCAGGTTGGTATTCAACCGGAACTCCGAAAACCTGCCCAAAATGTGTGGCTATCGAGGTAATGCATATAATATTTGATTTTCCATCTTCCGCTGGTCTCACGGCAAAATCAAATCGTAACTTTTCCATAGTTGGTCAAATATAGGTACTTGTCGATCGAAAAATGTAGTTTTATAATGATATTAATATATTTTCATAGAATATTTGATGAAATAAAGTTTAATTGCGTTTCTCTGAAATACGAGTATTTATTAACATAAGCAATTACATATCATATTTACAACTAAAATAAACAAGTTTAATAATAAAAACTTACCTGAAATACGAGAAACTACATTTAATGACCTTATTTCAGGTATTTTATTATATCTACAAGAAATAAAATATAACATGAAATTCTAATTGTTAATTGTTTGATAGATTTGTCACTATAAGAAAACTTTCCTGTCACTTGGCAGTTCTTGTCAATCACTAAGTATGCATCAAAGACAAACTTTAGATACGTCGACCATATGAGGTCCATATAACAGCAATGAGTATCTTTACATATATATATTAGGAATTTTATATTGATAATTATAATATATATTTTCATTTAACAGAGCAAAGAAATTATTGCTAAAGTGTATCGCCGGATGAAATATGAGGCAGAAAAAGGAGTTGAAAACCTAAGCGATGCCAGATGGCGAACTGCTCAAGCTGTCGGTTATAGTGAACATACTATATCAAATATATTAAAAGAAGAAAGACAGGCTGGTGCTACAACATCCACAGATATAGAACAGAAGATTTTTAAATCGCCCTCTAAAAGAAAACGGGTAAGTCCGAAGTCAACTTTGGATGATTTTGATATGTCTGTGCTACGAAGGACAATTATGACATTTCACATAGAATTTAATGAAATGCCTACATTAAAAAAACTTAAACAAATTTTGAGTGAGAAAATTGGTTTTGATGGCTGTATTGAAACATTGCGTAAGATTTTGCGGGAATCTGGCTTTGAATGGTCTAAAACAGACGACAACCGTAAAGCACTTATAGAAAAACACGAGATACAAATGTTGCGTTTTAAATATTTAAAACAATTGTTTAAGTATCGTGCTGAAGGTCGATATATTGTATTCACCGACGAAAGCTATATTCACACAACACACATGCAGAACAAATGTTGGAAGCGCGCGAAAGGAGTATCACCACTTCAGAAAAAGTTATCGAAAGGAATGAGGGTCATCATTGTTCATGCTGGTGGATCCCGAGGATTTATTCCAAATGCTTGCTTGATATATAAAGGCAACCCAAACAAGTGGTGATTACCATGATAACATGAACCATGAGAACTATAAAAAATGGCTTGTAGATCATTTAATACCTAATCTCCCTGAAAATGCTGTCATAGTGATGGATAATGCTTCCTATCACAATGTTGTAACTGAAAAATGCCCTAATTTAAATTCGAATAAGGACATTATGAAAGCATGGTTAACCGAAAAGAATATTCAGTATGATGAAAATATGAAGAAAATAGAATTATATGATTTGATTTTGAAGAATAAAGAGACATTCAAAAGATTTGCAATTGATGACCTAATCAAGTCAAAAGGTTACGAAGTTCTACGACTACCTCCTTACCACCCAGAGCTAAACGCAATCGAAAAGATATGGGGTATATTAAAAAACTATATAGCGAAAAAAAATATTGGCCAGAATTTAACATCAATAATGGCTTTAATAAGAGAACGAATTGAAATGATCGATAATACTATGTGGGAAAATACATGTCGGCATGTTATTGAAACAGAAAATCAATATATGAGAAATTTTGATATGGATTTTGAATTCACTATTAATGTTGACTCTGATTCCGATGAAAGTGATGCTGATGACTTTGATATAAGTGAATAAATTATTCAATTATTTATTAATAAAAACTTAAACAATCAAATCATTAGTTTCCTTATTTCTATTTGTTTTTATTTACTTTATTTCCTTAATTAATAATTTTTAGGGTACTTTATATTAATGCATTGTATAATGCTGTAATTGCATTTATATATGTAAAATTTACAGCGTGGCGCAGTATGAACAATAGGTTTATATGGTTTTTTTACATGTATTAACATTTATTTTTTTATACAAATAATATTATTTTTTTACAAACCGTACGTAATAAATATGCGAAAAGCCGGTTTTGTTGACCAACTAGTGCATTTATGACGCGACCGCGCGAGAGAGCAGATGTGTCAATCCATACTAAGCGTGCGCTTCTTTCAATACAGTTCCAGTACTGCGATTGATCGTGCGACTAGTCGATCTCTTAGTGTGCGGACGAATCTAAGTTCACAATAAAATCGCAGCACGCACACAAATATAATGCTACAATAATTATTTGCCTACACACATGGAAACATAAACAATTAGTGGAGGGGCGTTCATTTTAAGGCTAGACGATCTCTACTTACATTTCTTCTTATATATACTTTAAAATTAAATTTATCTTATAAAATAAATGTTTTTTATCAACTTTGTAGATTTATTTTCACTATAGTTATGAAGTCGGTTACAAACGAAGCTGCGTGAAATGGAACGATTATTGGTTTACTAATAAAATTGGCTAAAACTAGGGTGCCAAAGCCGTTAAAAACGAACGAATGAATGAATGATTTTCTTTAGACTCGGGTTTTGGAAGATCGTACTTGAATTTGTTTTTGTAATAAAGTCCGGTCTAAACCAGAGACCTTGGTTTAGACCCGAACTACATAGACCTGGTTTAAACCCGAGTTTTAGAAGTTTTTGTAATAAGAGAGACTAAGTTTTGATACTGTTTTTATAGTTATATTTGGGTAAATTCACAAAAAAAAATAAAGTATGAGCGATTTTAGTATTAGATTACAAAGTAAAATGTCAACCATATTCCACAACTTTTCATCAAATACCCAAATCGTTATCTCTTCTGGTTTCGTCGGTCGGGCTAACGAATCAAAGTAGCCGAACCGTTTTTTTTTGTCCTGAATATTTTTGTTGGAAGGAGTTACTATGTTTTGATTTTAAGCAGCCGAAGTGTGTCCCTGACTTTACAGTTGTTCATCAGGATGGTTACAAGTTACCATCAGGTGAGGGCATTCTGTCTCCCTGTACCAAGAAGAATAAAAGAAAGGTTTGGTTTCATTCTGAAGTCAAGTTCAGGTTTTTCGACAAGCGCCTAGAGTCCATATTTAAATATTAAGTAACTTATATGCCTCCTAAATAATATTTCATCGGCTTGAAACACCACAGCCTACAGCATACAAGTAATCCAAACCATGAGGAATAGTGAATAAGTACTCAAAGGAGTCTTTGACCCGATTTTGATGAAAACTAAAACAACGTTGAATTTTTAAATTATAATATTGCTAACCAGGTATAGAACATAAATCAACACAAGAGTATACAGAGAATGTCTTAAACTTAAACATGTAGAGATACACGAGCCTGGAGGTGTACTCTTAAAAACTATGTTTGATAATATCGTGTCGTATCCTACTCTTAGTTACTATCGTTTAAAACATTTCAACGGACGATCGAACGAACGATATTAATTTTGACATAAGAAAGCATCAAATGATAACGATGAATTGAATTTGACAGATGAACATTCGCAAAATTTAGGTCAAAGGACATGGACAATAAGTGGGCCTCAATCATGTGCAGAGACGTAAGGATACAACACGACGAAGTCCACAATATATCGAATATCGTTTTTAAGAGTACGCCCCCTGTACATTGAATTTGTTTGTGAAAGTACCTTATTAAATTTGTTCTCGAAGACAGCTGGCAACGGGAATTGGAAAGGTTTCAGTGCGTTGTAGTGGCGAACACGCTCGGTGAAGTTCTCGTAACTACCCACAGGTTCCGAGGACACCACCACCAGTAGAGACTGAGCTCGTTTCCTGAACTCTGCTGTGTTCGGGCACACCAGCTTACTGGAGCCTCGATCTTCCGTTTCTATACAGTACCATAGCGTAAAAAGTAACAAAACATTAATGGTAATTTATATTGTTTAAAATTAAAGTAAATTATAACATTTAGTCTCGGTACCGTTCGCATAGACTGTAGCTTCGTTAAGGGTACTTTCACTTCCTGTAGTCATGCCTTAAATATTTTAGCGGATTTTTTTTTACATATAGCATTTATTTATTTAATGTGTGTTCTTTATATATGTATATATATTATAAAAATATATAATGGTTATTCGAAATTATCTCCGTTGGTTACAATACAATATTTTAATTGTAAGGCCAGTTATTAATAGAAGCATGTACTTATTCCATGGAAAAATTATTCACTACCAATCTTATGGTATGCTTTCATAATCATCATTTTAGCCATTTGACGCCCACTGCTCAGTCAGTCATGCGAGCAAAAAAGTGGGCCCTACCCACTGCCACTGCTTTAGAAATTCCAAATTACCTTGGCTTCTAGGGCCACTCATACCCTCTAAGATTATCCATAAATCATCACCCTACGGATTAAGGTCAGGCCAGGCTCAGGTCTCAGAGCTCTAATGAAGTTTGGAACATTTGTTTCAAACCAAGCTTGAATGGAGTGAAATTTACGACTCGTCGTTGAGTCTTGATGAAAAGATCATGATTGATTATGGCACATATAGTAACAAGTTTTACAACTGCCTCAATTGTTAAAATATTACTGAAACAAATTCTTAAACGTAAACAAAATTTTTCTGTGACCTCAATAAATAGTTGTTTTAATTTTACCACTCTATTCTTTTTAAATTATAAGTTAAGTACTGACCAGAGCGTCCCTTATACGCTGCAAATCTTAATGACTACCTTCCTAACCTAAGATGCTACCTTCATTACGCGATCTATTGTCTTTTGACAGGATTTCTTCAAATTCTTTCCCTTACTGCTTGATCGCCTTTATCTTACGATCGACACTATGTACGACCAGGTCTTTCTATCAAAGTTCATTGTACCTATCAATCACTATTGATTACCAAAACACAACAATTCGACTCGTATCAACCAGATGGACAGTTATAAAAAGTATATACGTCTTCATACCTATTTTATGTAATGCAATCACAGCAATTCGGTTTTCTTTATCAAACCTACTATGATAACACAAAAATATTTGGCGCGAAAATAAGAATCTGCCATTCTTGTACCAAACTAAACTGTAAAATTTTATTTATTTTTAATTTTTAGAGTATTTATGGACAAATTAAGTACATAGCTTAAAATCGTTTCAACATGTGTATGTGCTGTTGTTATTCAGAATAGTTTAGTCAGAATTGAAATTTTATTTTAATGTTGAATAACGAATTTATATACTTAGAATTGAAAACTTCTTGTACTGTGAAAAATCACGTTTTGAACAACATAATTTAACCTGAATTGGAAAATATTTTGGTCTTTAATAGTCGATTAATCAACTGCAGCCCGGACTCGACAACAAAAGTAAAGTTTCAATAGAGATCAGTAAAATTTAAGAAGAGGGCAGACAGCAGAATTTTTTACAATGTATAAGAAATTACAGAAAACAACATACTTATCAAATACTTTAAGGATTCCTTGCTTGAATAAGTCATCATGTCTACAAAGATCACCATGTATTCTCCATTAACAAACAGTTTCAGGGATTCCATTGCTGTCATCATGTCGATAAGACCCGCAGAAGACCCCAAAAAGACGTAAACTGAAAAATGTATATAAATAAAATTAATTTAATTTATTATTGTTTAATTACTAATGTGAAACTTTTATCATTACGTTGTGTCAATTGTGTGTCAATGAAATTTTCTTTATTTACAAATAATTGATGTACTAGAAAAAACGTCCTACAATAGATATAGATTGTAATATAGCCTTTAACAAAAAGTTGTAATCTCTTAGGAAACGTTCCGTGTATATAGTAGTCGGGGGAACTATTTTCCCGCATAGTATCTAGATACTTATAATTAATTATATTTGGTTGAACCATTTGAATGCTTTTTATGACATCAGAAAAATTACAATTAATAAAATATTGTTTCCAACTATTTTTCATTGTTTTTCTTTTTGACAAAGTAACTGAAAACAATAACAACAAAATAATCTAATGAAGAAATCACACTTTAGAGACATTTTAAAATTTTGTTACAAAAAGAAAACAAATTTGTTGCAAGCTACGATAAAAATTTTATATATTTGTGGACCTAATGCAGGGTCTTTTAACACATACTGCCTGCGAAGTGCGTGCGGAGACGGCGACATTTGTGTAACCTGTTTTTGGTGGATAATTCTGCAATGGAGAGTTCCACATAGCTGCAGAAAACCCCGTACGGTAGCTAAAAGCTATTTCTTTAGGTAAATAAAATAATCTAGGAAATTTGATGTCAAAGACGTAACTCTCTCTGGTTGTCAATAACAAATAAAATGGAATCATTTTTTTAAATGTAATTGTAGAAACGGAAATTGATTAAAAAACAGTTTCTATCCCTGTGACCCTTCTTATAAAATTATTATTACATAAAATACTATTATGAGCTGACATATGGTAGAGGTAAAAACAGTAATTACTTCTCGTTTTATTTTTGGTTTCTTGTATAAACTGATACCAGAAGCCCGGCGCACAACAACCACGTTTCTCCTCACAGCACTTCAGACCTTCAATGACTGTCCTTTGATGGTTAACAGTCATGTTGTTCTTCTTTGCGTGGTTCTCCAGTGTGAGCGCTACAGTCACCCACTGTTCTTCATAAAGAATGGAAAACTTGTTCCATCTATAATACCGGAGCAACGATATAACAGACTTGGTAGCCTGTTTAAAAAAATTTAATTTGTTAGGCTTAACTATAAATTAGAATGATTAATTTAACGGGATCATTTTTAATTGAGTTAGTTTCAAAAGTAAGAAAGAATACCTGAGTATCTGGCGGTTCCAATCTTGCGAAATTAGGAATTATAGAACTTTGGTAGTCGGAGCATTTCTGAAAGAAAAAACATTCGTTATAAGCATATTTAATACGAACCAAATATATATATGTAACAATCATAATAGGTGATTAACTATGAAATTGCTATTTTGTATAGACATTTTAAATTTTTCTTCTTTTTCTATATCAAACTTTCACTGATTTATTTAATAAACCATGAAAGTTATTTTTAAGTAACATTTCAATATATTATAATTTAGAAGACATAAAAATTTGATTTTACCAAATTATATGCAATAAATTTGAAAATATTAACTTAAACGCAGGAGCTATCGATTGAGATTTTCAAATTTTACGATTCACTAGTAAGCAAATGTCACAATGATCTGCTATAAAATAATATATAAGGTTATAAAGTTACGAACGAAATAACCATTCCATAGTTGCAAGACCTTTTATTATATTTATCTTACGTAGGAAATCATTGGCAAGTTCCTGGATTGGGCAATGATGGCTTCAGTGTGGCAGCGGCCTTCGGGACCGAAGAACGCAACGACGCCCGAACAACTCATGTCAGTGAGGAGGCGAGTGGCGATGATCGTATCACACTTGGTGTCGTTCCACTCGAGGCGGAGCTCGACATCGGGCAATATTACGCTGCTATTGTTAATCTGAATGCAAAACACACCAAATTTTATATCAACTGGAAGTACAATATTCTATCTCAATGGTAATAGCAGGGTGGTTAGATTACAAAAAAAATTTTGTTGATAATAAAATTAAATTATTTAATGAATGGTAGTTTTTAAGATGCCGTAAAGTAACAAAATAGAAAGGTCACTGATTAATAAATTGATATTCCAGTAGTTATCAAAGCGGTATCGCTTTGATAGTACACAGTAGTTTTGTCAAACAGTTATAGGTACGCACTATACTTTCGCATAATAACAGAGTCAATCAAAAGATGTCGCACAATGGTACATCTCACATTCGAAGTTACATTTAGGTATGTATGAATGAATAGACATTTAAAATAACCTTTTAAAATAACGAAACCTAGATTTATTAATTTGTTGTTTTTGGCTTGTAGTTTTTTATTCAAAACACTTAGCGGGAATCTCACCGCGTCAGTCAGCAATCGTTTTACATCGAGCTAAAAATTTGTGTCATATAAATATTGGCACGAAGCCATGAAAAGTTTGTAAACATATAAATCACTCAGTTTGTATTGCAAAATAAACTAATTGAACAATATTGTATGAACATCTCGATAACAACATCTGTATTGTCATGCACATAATCACATTCAACCATATTTTTATTGGAAATTCACTATGGTATATTAACAAATAAATGATAAATATTTTAAAATAACATCATTAGTTTAAAATATACTTAAAATAAAGTGAGCTAATGTACAAACGAAATGTAAAATAATAAAGGAACTCTAAAGCGAGTGATGTAAAGCAGTCAATCAAACATATTTGAAATATTTGTGTCTATTTATAAACAATTCTGCTGCCTGTGAGTTAAAATTACCCGCGGAAGCAGTGATAATACGAATTCGTGTTATACAAATAGAATTTATCATCCTCATTTTAAACTCAACTTGTGAGTTTGAAGTATAAGTCTATAGTATAAAAATACGTATATCTTATTGTTATAATCTAGATTTCAAAATAATTAATAAATGTGTACTATAAGTTGTAAAATGTTGCCAACTTCATATCATCATCACAGCTCATTTGTCTTACATATTTGGGCTGCAAAACAGAATTGCTGTATTGAAATTATCCTGCAGTAAAATACTTGGCACCCTGAGTCTATATCTTGTCACAAGTACCACAAAATACCGTGGGAGTTACAGATTTGCTACAAAAGTCACAAAAACGATATGTACTAAATGTAGCAGTTTCTCAATATTAGCTATAAAAATCTATACTTAACACAAAACAACAAAAAGGAAGCATACTTCTTCAAGTGCCATGGAGAGAGCGCCCGATATTGCGAGCCCCTGCCTGTCGCGCAGTTCACCCTTGATGGAGGGCAGGTAGCCAATGGTCAGACTGTACTGCTTGACGGCGAGCGCAGGCCCGGACAGCAGGCCCAGCGCCGCGAGCGCCAGCACGGCGCCGGCGCTGCGCCTCATGCCGCCACCTCACCCCGACACCCGCACCTGCACATATGTTCATCTAAACTAGACTGTTCTTGTGGTACTACGTTTATAGAACAGAGAGTACTAAACAATTTAACACTTGTGCCAGTTTACTCATTAGTGTAGCGTCTGCTGTCGATATTACAACGGATAATCGATGCGATCTAAGGAAGATCTAATGCGCGTAGAAGTTAAAATGTCAAACATTTTGACGTCACCAAGAAGTGTTAGATTCTACACCACCGAGCATCGCATAATGATTTAACATTTTTACATTAGAGCTGGGGGGCAATCGCACTAACAAATCGTAGCTGAAACGAAACCAAATCGTTCCACTCAACCAATCCGAGAGCTAGAATTAACAAATTAACAAATACCATTCACTACCTAGATTTCACACGAATTACCGCCAAGACACTAAAATTTTCAATTATTAATATAAGTGATTCCAACTGTCAAAAATGCAGAAATTATCAAAAATGTTATACAATCAAGTAGAAACTGTTGTTGCAAAATACCTACGTTACGTGTGTTGTTGACATTATTTCGTAATTAATCCATTCAAAGACCAAGAATATTAAAAAAGTATTTATACTAATCATTAAAGGCTAAAATGAAATGATATAATGATGCATGAACAGTATAATACTTTAATATGTATGTACGTAGTAAGCAATGCGTAAGAAAACGCATTACCAACCCGCAAAGAACCATCGTAGTTTATTTGACTAATACCTATGTAAATTAGCATTATTCCTTTAATGATTAGCATATCAAAGATTAAAAAATCATTAACCTAATTATAATTTTAATCATTGGGCACAAACCAAACGCATGACATATAGGTGTTGCACTAACGCTTAGAAGATAAAGATTGTTTAATATTGCCTGGACTTAAGTTTCTATAATAAAATTGAATACGAAAAGACAATTAAGGCGTATATTGTCCTTATATAGTACCCCAGTATTGTTACAATTATTTGAGAATTGGATATGAATCCCTTCGTCGAATTCACAAGTCAAGATAGCTAGAATCTGTCCTTCATATACGTAAGATACTTTATATATGTAAGATGCTATTAATGTGTCTTCGTCTAGTTCGTGAAAGTCTTACGTCTAGGAGAAACCAACTGGATATGACATTTTTATTCAAAATCTTCAGGAACATCTTGAATTCTTATCCGCAATTGCTTTGAAAGCTAAATATCAGAGTCCAATAAACATGAAATAGAACAGAAATTGAAAATAAAATCCAAATGAAAAGAAGGAAATTTAAGTTTATATTTTCTTAGTTACTTTAATTTCGATGCGGTACCGCAGAGTGGTATGCTATCTCCATTGATTTTCTCAATTTTTATTAATTCAGTCTGCAAATTGATTACTTGTAAATTTATGCTGTTAACAAAAATGTAGCTTGTACTTGGTAAATGTAGTTAGGCATTGAATTATGGAATTAAAATCAACTCTGTAAAAACTCAAGCCATAATTATAGGCAGTAAGTATTTCCATAATAATATCCAATTAGATTTACTTCCCCCTTTAATTTTGGATAGTATCTCTATAAGTTTGAAGGAACCAGTCAAAAATAAATATTGACTAATCTGTCCTGGGAAAATCACGTCAGTAGAAGGGTGAATTTTTCACTTCACCCTCTTAAATGTTTGCAAGCGTTTAAAACTAGAATAGTTTTGGCTCAAAGTCTATTAATGACTCTGCTGATGTCTGTTATTTGAATGCCTAATAGGAGCAATTACATTTAATTGAGCGCATACAAAATCTATTAATTCGTTTCGTCTATGGTCTTAAAACAATGTATCCCAATTTGGCTAAGAACTTGAGTGTCTCCCAATCATTTTTTTTTATTGCTAAACTTGACAAACAAGCAGGCTGCCCACCTGATGGTAAGTGGTAACAGTCGCCTATAGTACATGTGGTTCCCACGAGATTCGCAGCAAATCTGCAAACCTCATAAGAACCACAGTGTACGTTGCCAACTTGTGACATAAGAAGTAAAGTCACAGTACCCAGTAATTTCACTGCCTATCTTACCCTTCACGCCGGAACACAGCAAAGCGAACCCTGCTGTTTGGCGGCGGAAATAGGTAAGACGGAGGTACCCATGCAGACGACCCTGGTACAGAGTCTACCTCCTAGTTACCTATTTACAAGTTAGTACCTATTTAATAGTACCTATCCAAGTAGTTAGTTACCTATTTACAATAAACCCATCCTGCCCTTCTTATTTATGTGAGCGGTTCACCTTCGTACACTGTCAGGCCGCTGTTTCCAGTTCAGTACTTAAAATTCTCCTTGTCATCCCATCCTATTCTACTCAGTTCTACTCCAATTCCTTTACTGTTCACGCTGCAGGGTTATGAAGTTCTATATCGTATAGCATCCCAGAATGTAAATCACTGTATACTTTCAAGCATCGCGTTAGAATGCACTAATTAAACTCCTGTATCTAGTAATAATTAATATTGATAATGTATAATTATGTTTGTTATATCGTATATTGTTTCCTATCGCAGGTTTGTTGGTGGAAATTTCTTTAGAAATGAGCAGAACCTATGTACCTTTTTATTAATACTGTTATTTCCATACCTTGGATTGTTGTATACATAAATAAATGAATAATTAATTATTATAATGATTTCTATTATATGAGAATTATATATAACAGACTGTAACCACTATGCGTACCGATAGGAGTGACTAAATGAAGAATTATAGATATCGTTTCAGTGATATGCAGTAATTGGTAAACAGTTGCAACATTGCGTGTTTAATATCAATAACAATAAAATAAGACTCCATGTCTTTGCCTTGTCTATGAGAATACAGTGGTGCATGATGGCCACAATAAGTGTGTCTATTTTTGTAACTTAATAAAGGGAAGTCTTCCTGCTGCGCTCTTTCCGCCCTCAAATGTAGGAATTGCTTCCACGCTGTCAACTAAGTAATTGGCTCGCAGCCGGCGACTGATTAAACCAATTGGCTTACTGCTGTTTGACAACATTTCTTTTATTCCAGTCGCATTCTTTAGGCATATACATAAAAACACTAAAATTAGTTTGTAGTAAATCGAAACAAAAGAAATATTAAAATAACCAAAAATACAAAGACATAAATTAAAAAGAAACCTTTAGACATTAATTCAAATTGTATTTTTTGTGGTTGTGGTAGTAATGGTTTGTTGGTTAAACAATGAAACCACGGAGCCGTGTTTTTAAAGCAAATTACTACACCAAAAGCCAAGTTACATTCACAAACAATTTGTGTTTTGTAAGGACAAATCACAATATTGCTATGCAGGTGCACGCTCACAACAGCACTCTCTCTATCAAACACGAAACCGAGTGTAGCGCCGGAGGCAGGCGACACATGCGCTGGCGCGCCGTGATCTCGCCTTGAGATAACGTCAGCGATAACGCTCTCTAGAGCTATTTTTAGATTTAATAAAAAGGTAATATGATTATGATAACAATTCATGCAACAGCTTACTGAGAAGAAAAGGAAGATAAAGAGAAGTGGCGTCTGTCTACATCGAAGACTAAATATTATTGCACACGATGAAATTTTATAATGGATGGCATTATTTTGCATGATGTCAGTAATTATTTCTAAGATTAGTGAGATCACCCAAAGGATTCTCTCCATATTTAACACTATACATTGTGAAAATTGCGTACTCTACATTGTACGATGACAAATAACAATTGACTAATTAATTACAAATATAAAGTAAAGCCATTACTTTTAAAATTATAATATTCCTTATACATTGCGTCACGCGCATCTAAAAGTTAATATTTGTAACCTCGACTTTGGTTACATATTTGCCAAGCTATTAATAGCATACCAAATAAATACACAAGCTTGAGGTTGATTTAGAGCGGTCAAAGTGGCCGAGTAGAGCTAATAGGTTTTAGATAAACGCACGCTCACGGAAATAGAATTTGATATACACTTATTATAAAAATAAGGCATAATTTATACAGGTGCAGTGCACATCTTGTCTTAGGAATAAAAGAAAGACATGAGCGTAATTTATGTATTTTGTATAATATATGTACGATTAAAAAATGATATACAGATATGGTATATATTTTTTCATCGGGATAAATATATAAACTATATAAAGTTTGTTTATGTACCTACTAATACAAATTTCTGCGATATGCACAATGCAATTCCGCAGAATCATATCTTCGGTATAGAGTTAAACTGCCGACTCCGTTTGGGACAAAGAAGAAATTTTGTTGATAGTTTATATGGAAAAAGGTGTTTTTATAATCGGAGAATTCTACGCTTTAAGTTTTAAGCCATTAAAATTGGCTATCAAACAGAAAAGAAGAGGAAAATTAATTAAAAGTGTCTGGCTCTAGCACGACAATACTCACAAGAGTCTCTTGTTCACGAAAGTCGCGTAGCGGTAATTGCCTTGCATAAAATTAGCTTCAATATTATTGATCATCCACCTTATGGCCTAAATTAGATTCTCAGTGACTATATCTGTGTCAAAAATTTTTAAATTACTCAAGGAAAACAAATTGAAACCGATAAAGAATTAAAGGATGCAGTTACAGAATGCAAGCAAGGTTACAGAATATTAAATACTTTTTTAAAGAAAGTATTCACAAAATAATACATAGATCTGAGAATGGGTTGCAGTCTAATAGACGAATTGATCCGCAAGGCCCGATAACTTTACCACCAAGATCGCGGTACCTAAACCAACGCGGTACCGAAAATAATTCATATACTACCAATAATATTAACAATAAAAATATGACAATTAACGTACAACTTAAAGCATTATAATAGAAAAACAAAAATATTACCAACTCTTCAATCACATTTTTAGCGTTTACCAAAAAACAAAAATTTTGGATTAGGTCACTTCAATTCTAAAGGTGCGGATATGACATATTGTTACTATAGGACCAAAACCAATTATAGAAATCACTATGGATGATGCAATTTGATCGCAAATATTTTTGACAAAGCACCTGATGGTCTATACGGTCGAAAAATGATCTGTGTACACTACATCCATCTGAGCAAGCCACTCTATCGCGTGTGATATAACATCATTGTTTAAAATAAGATTAATAGTAAGATACCGTTTTTGAACAAAACCATGCTGCACTTCCAAATCACAAAAGCTAAAAAATCTAGAAATTACCTAGAAATTACCTAGATCACCCAAATTGAGGACACGATGAACATCGGAGTGGTTTAGTGGGTACGCCTCTCACGCCGAGTGAGGCTGATAATAATTCGTGTACAGTGGTACAGTTGAAAACAGACAAAGCTTAGATACGAGACGATTATTATCTACGTTAGACAAACCTCCCTTTTTAAAGACTGGTGTGATCATTACCGACTTTCAGAGTCGCACAGTACACCATCATTTAACGAACGTCTAAAACTTATACGAAGCGATATCACAATTCCATCAGTGCAATAATAAAAAAAATGAATAGAATCAGGCCCACCAGACTTAGAAAGATCTAAGTTTTTCAGTAATTATAAAACTCGTTTTTTAGATATTTGTATCGAACCAATTGAATTAGTACTGAAAATAACATTCAGGTAGTTACTACGAACAGGTATCCTGCCTCCTTATTCCAAAACGTGGACTAAATGTAGTACCAGGTTTAGTGCTAGGTTTAAACCATGAACACAAATAAATTTTATTACAAAACGAAGACTATCGTTAGTCCAAGGATCTTCTATGGTACTAAAGTTAAACCTCTGTGACCCCTAGTTTATTTTTGGTACTAACCTCAACATTCAGAAAGTATTGTGATATCGCAGCAATCTTTTTAGTGTTAAATTAAATAAATCGTGAAAGATGGACGTGAACGCAATTGATATCACAGATTTAGAAGATCTGGAAGTCTTGGAAATGTGGCGACAACCTAATAGATGCCGTATTCGTGTAAATCCTTTTGATTTAAATGATGAAGATTTTCGCTACAAGTACAGGTTCACCAAAAGGTTTGGAGCAACGATAGTAGATTTGTTGCGAGAGCATTTGAGATATGATCAAACAATAAGCAACATTTTTCCACTCTTTCATTTTTAAAACATTTATATTAGTTTTAGTCGACTTATCTTCTAATATACTAGCCGACTGAGCAATAAGTTGACGCAATATTTCCTAAAATAATAAATATATTCGTATTAATAATAGCATGAAACTTTTAAATATTTGGAGGTACGTAAACTGCAATTACAATTAAGACTAACCTTTTCTTCTGAAGTCCAATTTTTACCCCTTTTTGTTGTTCCATTTTTTTGTAATTTATTATATTAATTTATTTTACAGAAATTATTACAATGAAGTTAAGGCTCACAACAATTAAATTGTAATCACATCAAACTAAAACGACGATACAAAATCTTTTCTGCAATTTGAAATACATATTGCGCGCCGCATTCCACTTTTTTATACATACGTACATTGATTCAAAAATCTCAGTTCTACTATTTTACAATAGTGGAACCTCTGGTGTTATAATTCGTTATATTTTGATGTTATATTTAATAACCTTTACTTTTATATCAGACATTTCTATTTTGAACTCTGTACTTAAATATAAAAATATATATTATTACTAGCTTTCCGCCCGCGGCTTCGCCCGCGTTATATTCGAATTTCCCACAGGAAGGATATGTTTTAACAATACTGCCATACAACCTTTCACCCCCTCCTTTCAACCTTTTACAACCCTTTTCTGCTTTAAAAGGTAGCCTCTGTCCTTTCTCAGCCTCTAGACTATCTGTGTACCAAATTTCATTTAAGTCGGTTCAGTAGTTTTAACAATATTTCCATACAACCAATAATCCCTCCTTTCAACCTTTTACAACCCTTTACAACCTTTTTTGCATGAAAAAGTAGCCTATGTCCTTTCTCAGGCTCCAGACTATCTGTGTACCAAATTTCATTTAAATCGGTTCAGTAGTTTTAACAATATTTCCATACAACCAATAATCCCTCCTTTCTACCTTTTACAACCCTTTACAACCTTTTTTGCATGAAAAAGTAGCCTATGTCCTTTTTCAGGCTCCAGACTATCTGTGTACCAAATTTCATTTAAATCGGTTCAGTAGTTTTGGTGTGAAAGCGGAACAGACAGACAGACAGACAGAGTTACTTTCGCATTTATAATATTAGTATGTATGTATGTATAGTATGGCACAAACAATGAGCTTTTCCACAAATACTATTTTCACAGTACTTTTGATTAAAATTTCACCGTCTTCAATTTTCACAGATGACACTCCAGTTTTATTTATTTGAGTTCATTAAAATGACGATAACTTTTTTTTTAATGAACCGATTTTGATGAAACAAAGTTTAGATATTATTCTGAGTTAAAACAAAGCAAATAGTGAAAGTTTCAAGCAAATCGGTTCAGTACTTTCGGAGATAAACGTGAACATACATACAGACAGACAGACAGACAAAAAAATCCAAAAAATTTTTTTTGCTTTCTAATAATCTATTTAAGTGCCCCTCTATCCATTTCAGTCAAAAATACTAAATGTACAGACAAAATATTTTTACTGTCTTATTATATGTATAGATATATAGATTTTAAACATAACAAACATTTTGTGAAATGGAACGTTACGTCAAGAAACGCATGTTATGTTAACACGTTGTTGACACGTTGTTAATCTCTCATTAAATGTTAGATGTATGGATAACAGCTGGTTACTGAATGGGTTTATAGTGTAAAATTATCTAATTGACTATTTTTTGGTTATTTACTCATATATTTGGCGTTTAATAAGAAGTAGTAAACGTGTTAACAGCGTGTTATAATAACATGCGTTTCAGAAACCGGCCGTAAATGGTGTAATGACATTTGGCTGTTTCTATCTATGATTACGATTAAACCAGGGACGATCCTTAGTACTAAATAGTTCTTGATTGGTTCGAGATTTGTAATAAGAATGCAATTTAGTCCGAGGTTTAACTTTAATACCGATTAAACCTAGACTTAGTAATTCTGGTTTAAATCTGGTTCTTGGAAAGTTTTTGTAATAAGAGGGTAAAGGTTGGAAGGATGACAAAAAAATTTGGAAAATAAGTCACTCACATTTCCCCAGTTTCAGCAGAAAACTCCCGAAAGCGGAGAATTTTAAGAAGCGCGACGAAATTCTTTTGTTCGTAATATAAATCCAAAAGATCTTGGAGTAGATTTATATGGAAATTTAAAAATACACAAGATATAGAAAGATTAATTAAAATTGTTAACGATTCATAAGCCTATAGTGAATGAATTATTTTCAGTGTATGGATTAATCCTACAAGGATTAAATCCAGTAAACTATTGCGAGTAGCACTGCGTGATAATTATGTAACATCACGTATTTTGATATGATGCTATTTTTATGAAAATTTCATTGATGTTGGCGTTGCAAGCCTTGTTTAACGTTACCAGAAATATTTTTAAATCTAAATACGTATAATGTAAGAATATTTTATTTCTAGCTTCTTAATAATGCGTCGATCATAGCATAATACAAGCGTACATACGCTGTATTAAAAACTGTTTTTGAAGACAACCGACGCATTCATTATATCATTAGTTGGCTTATTGATATAATATCCAGTGATAGAACACTAATGATGGAATATCGTACTAGTAATGGAGTAGTGTTCGATAAATTGGAACATATGTACGTAGAGCTTGGAAGTTTGATATTGGCTACATGTTAGTTTGTGCTGTCAATAGTTCAATATTAGTGGTGTGCCGTAAACGGAATACTCCACTAAAGTATCGATCTCAACAACCTTTGTTTGGAGGTAGGTGTGGCCAGGTGTGCCACACCTGGCCACACCTACCTGCCTCTAGGATAATAAAAATCGACAATCACTCGAACTACACAAAAATTCGTTTATACAAAGTTTCCACAAGACTACTACATACTATTGCGCTGTCACTGTTTTCTTACCCTTCTTTCTATATTTAATGCTAGAGTTTCACTATATTACTTAGTACCGTCTAAAAAGCACTAAAACAAGAAATATGTATGTTTCTCTAAGCCCAGAAATTAAATAAAGTCGTTAAAATAAAATTAATATGATAAGAAACATTAAAGTAGTGCCCAGCAGTAGTCTATGGGTTGAGGTGTTGTAGTGCCTAAACATAGGACGCTCGTTTAAGGTGGCATATGCCCACTCAGGTGTATAAAAATTAAAGCGACATCCCAGATGTAGAATTTCAAATTGTAATGATAGTACCCTCAATATCCTCTTGATTTTGAGACTCATCTATTAAAAAGGATTCCTTATAATTCAAAGATATTTTGCATGGCTTAAAGCTATAGATATGCTTCCGCCAAATGCGATAGGAAAATGCGATCATATAGATCATGATCTAAGCTGTAATACAAATAAAAATGGTGAAGTGTTTGTCACGGTGGTTCTGCAAATGAACCGAAATTCTACTAATATGTGTTAACCATAACCAACCTTTAGGACTACATGTTACGTAACATTTTGTTTTTAATCATTATTGTAATAAAAAGGGCATTAACCGTCACGGGACGCATGACAGATGTGTATTATGTACAAGTTACATGGAGAGAAGAACAGACTACGACGGAAATTACATAACTCCACTTGATGTTTTTTTCTGTACTTAATCTACTATTTGATTAATGACTAATCTCATATTAAGTATTGAGTTCATTTCAAAGGAGTAACAATACGAAACGTTTCACTAAAACATATGATACAGTCGACTTTCAGCTTGTGTACGCTGATTATTAATGTATGCGTCAGATTTTTCTAATTGTATTGCCATAGAGAGTTTGAAAAAACTAAAACAGCAGAACTAGAAGGTGGATGGAGCTGGCTCCATAAGAAGTTTATTTGTACTGAGCTTATTTTAAACTTAGCAGTTGTTTATTATATTATGTATGATTGTTAATCACAGTATGTATCGCAACTAATATATGCAATTACCTATATAAATTTCTTGTTTTATTTACATAAGTACCACGAATGCAACCAAAACAGTATCTAAGAATTCTGGAAAAAATAGTAATCTGTGTGAGCAAAGTACGAGGAGTACAGTGGATGCCGCAGACATTACAATTGACCCAACGGCTCCATCGCCTTCGACGATGATGAGAAAGCCGAATGCTTCGCTGACAGCATTGCTTCTCAATGCTCGCTCAGCACTCAACCATGCTCTCCTCAAGAGCTCCCTCCCCCCCCCCTCCTCACGATCCCCCCTTAGACCCGATCTCCCGCGACGAGATCTTTAACGTCATTAGAGGCCTGCACAACCGTAAAGCCCCGGGTGCTGACGGTGTGTCCAATAAGGCATTAAAATCTATGCCCCACCAACTCCTTGCTTTATTAACCATCCTTTTCAACGCCTGTTACGAGAGGTGCTACTTTCCGCGTAAGTGGAGAGAGGCAATCGTAATAGGTATTCCGAAACCCGGAAAATCCCCCCATATACCTTCCAACTATCGTCCCATTGGTCTTATTAGTTCACTAGGGAAGGTATATGAACTAGGGAAGGTTTAATTCTCGCTCGCCTCAAAGAGCATCTCGATTCAAATAATATTATTATTCCCGAACAGTTCGGCTTTAGAACTAAACACTCATGCCCACAGCAAGTCGAACGTATTGTAGAGTTCATTTTAGATTCATTCAAATCACATAGGCATAAGGTCCTCGCCGTATTCTTTGACGTTGCCAAGGCATTCGACAAGGTCTGGCACGACGCGTTAATATTTAAATTACACGAATCTGGAACCCCTGACCGATTAGTTCGCGTCATACAGTCGTATCTGTCAAACCGCACTTTTCGTTTTAAACACGAAGGTGTACTTTCTTCCCCTCGCATGATAAGAGCCGGCGTCCCTCAGGGGTCGGCTCTCTCTCCTACTCTCTTCTCGATATACACCAACGACATACCGATCCCTAAGAACGGTATGCAACTATCTCTCTTTGCGGACGACACAGCCCTTTATAGCAAGGGAATGTGCGCCCAGCACATAGTTTCGAAAATGCAATCCCAAATCAATAAGCTTAGCACCTGGTTTCGCTTGTGGCGGATTGAGGTAAACGCGGAAAAATCTTCCGCAGTTTACTTCGATCGGATCCCAAGACACCGGCTAGTCCCTTGTGGTACTGACTCGCTCAGAATTAACGATAAACCAATCCCATGGCAGCGGTCTGCCAAATACTTAGGTGTCACCCTCGACAGTGCCCTCACCTTCCGTGAGCACGTCGACAGGGTGACTAGGTTAGCCAAATTTTACATGTCCCGCCTCCACTATATGTTGGGGAGGAACAGTAAAATGTCACTAAGGAATAAGCGAACTCTCTTTAAGGTTTGCATACGTCCAGTAATGTCTTACGCGTGTCCTGTCTTTGCCCACGCGAATCCTAATATCATTAATAAAATTCAAGTTATTCAAAATAAATTGTGATGATGAAAATGTTCGTAATGCCGATCTCCATAGGGACCTCGATTTAACGACCATTCAACAACACTTCCGAATCTGCTCCGAACGCTTCTTCAAAGCCGCAGAGCAACACGCGAATCCTCTTATTAGGAAGGCGGTGGATTACACACCAGCCCCTCCATCTCGTCATTTACAACGTAGACCCCGTCACGTCCTCATCGATCAAGATAATCAGCTAACGCGGGACCTTCTGTCCTTGCAGGCAGCATCTGCGCTGCGGGCGGCATCTGCGCCGCCAACTCCTCCAGATCCCTTAGTTCGGCAGCCCTCAGCATCGCCAAGACTAGGTTCCTCATGATAAGGCCGGCGTCACTTTGACTTCCCGCGCCTCTTCTAGCGTTTTTGGCCCCTTTTATGGGCCTGCGCTGCATCGCCCCCCTCTTGTGAGGGGCGGTCGCCCTCACGATTTGCCTATATGGTTTTAGAACCTAGGCCAGGCTGAGTTTAGTCGGTAGGTCACGTGGCTGGACCGTTCCGGTCGCGTGGAGTCCGACATAACCTCCGTGACACTTGCCGTTGCGGGGGTATCCTGGGTACGTTTTGCGCTCCTTGTGAGGATTCTCAGCCTTCCTCTCCTGAGGAAAAAAAAAACATTACAATTGTACCTCATCCAACTTAGTGGTTGTTTGTTGTGTAGTATGTGGTCTTGCGTTGTCGTCAAGCAGCAAGCCTTAAGCAATTAACCAATCTCGGTTGTTTAGCAGCTAGTACTTCCGTCATGATTTGCAGTTGCTGACAATAGATATTTGCCATAATCGTTTGGTCAGATTTTCATCCCAAGTAATGATTCGATTTAATATCCCTTCATTATTGTATCGGTTGACAAACCAACACAGTATTTGACGCGTTTGTAAGTTCGATTCACTCAATTCATGAGGATTAATACAGTTTAGTCACTTACCCCGAAACCTGCAGCTGTCTCTGAAGTGCTTTGTAATGGAACCGCTTCCACAATAGCCTTTAATTCGTCATTTCCACTTTGGTGTCTGGTCGTTCACAGGGTTGGTTCTGAAGGTCGAAATCCAGAACGAAAACGTTGAAACCACAAATGTACTGTGTTCTCTTATGCGACACCAGCGCCGTACACATCATTAATTTTTTGAGCTGTTTCTGCAATTTTCATATTTTCCATAGTACGATAATAAACGGCGTCAAAGAAAATAATATTAAGGAGAAAAATAATGATTGGTTCTAAAACTTAAATGTAGCAGCTGAATTATAAATTTGAATTTGGAATTTTGAACCAAAGAGGAGATATTTCAGATCAAAGTTGTCAGTACCACAAAACACAAATTTCATATGTAAGGAAACTACAGTCGGGTCAATTTAATAGGCCACATTTGACATTTGTTCATAGTGAGGTGACCTGCTTAAACACTCCGATTATGGTGAAAAAATCGATATTTACTTCAAACATATGTGAATCGAATACAGTTATTATGGAAAAGTACTTTTTTTATAAGATCCCTATCTTATAAAAAAAAGTACTTTTCCACAATAACTGTAATAGGCAAACGAGCAAATGGATTACTTGATGGTAAGTGATTATCGCTGCCCGCAACAACAGATGTGTTGGCGGCCTTTTAAATGTGAATACGCTCTTTTTTATAGGTACTGTATTAATATATTTTACGAGTTTAATTGCCTTAAAATTTTATAATACCAAATATTTCTCTGTTAAAGAAGTTATTATTGTTTTTTTTATTATAAAACAAAAGAATAACATGTTTTATTTTAATAAAAATTTGACTCAAAAAAATCAAAATCAAAATAATCTTTATTCAACATAGACCTTTACAGGCACTTATTGACGTCAACAGACAAAACAAAAAAACAAAGCTTAAAAAAAGAAAACGAAAACCTTGTCCGTACGTACGAATAAGGAAAAAAAAGAAAAAAATAAAAAAATTGACTCGACACCTGTTAGGAAATTGGGAGAGCCTTCTCGAGAAGAACAGGCAAGAAATTCTGAAGGTCTATTTTTTATCTCCTCTTTACAATGTTAATAATTACAATAATATAATACAATATAGTATAAGATACAATCATACCTAATACGATTACAGTCGTATGTATGTTTACATACAAAAATAATACAATAAACTAACTGACTGACTATTAATTCATGGTGAATAATGCCTTCACAAGTAATCATTGCATTCATTCGATTTATTGAGGGACATCACTTACGTTTAGACTTCACTGAACGCAACATTGTAACAACGGTCATTTGTGCATTTCCAAACTAAAAAAATATTGAATATTTTATGTCCGCCATTACAAGGTTAGTTGAGGAATTTTAATGAAATGTCAAATGTGGCCTATTAAATTGACCCGACTGTAATATATGAATAAATAAATGAAAACATTACTACACAAAAAACAATTTAGTTAAATATAGTTGAGAAAAGGAAAAAACATTAATTGGGGTATTAAAAAAGGTTTTATTTATTGTTTTTACAGTATATAACTCATCTGATGGTAAGAGGTAAACACCAGTCATAGATATCATTGACTATATAAATTACCAAACCCTGTTACAATAAATCCAATAAATCTCAAAGATATTCTTAGGTCTATCTTAGTAAAATTTTATTCTTTCAGGACCCCTCCATGTAAATCAGGTGTTCAATCTTTTCTGTACTCTCTCTATTTTTACTACTGGAATAGAGAGAGCACCAGATCGACAAGCTATACTCAAGTAAATTGAAACCAAACTGTTGTATATACTTGTTTTAGTTTCACTTGATTTTTTACATTCTCGAATGTTTTGCAGTGGAAAACCAAGTGTTCCTGATGCTCTATTTACTGTTTCCTCTATATACCTATATGAAATGAACTTGCAACTTCTTTAAATCGTCTGCATACATATACTTCTTAATGCAATCCGAAATATCATTGACATAGACGTTGAACAAATTGGGCCAAGGTCAAATCCCTGAGGAACCCCAGATGTTACTGAAAATATTAAAGAATTAAAACAACTGAGCTACATAAAATGATCTCTCTGTATGACTCAATCCACTTCAAAAGCAGACATGTGATTCTGTGACTGAGAATTTTCATAATTAAGGAGCAGTAATTTTAGTAGAATTTAAAACTTTTAGTATTGCAATTGCGTTCTTAAAACACCCCTGCATTGGGTCCAACCAAATAAGAGACATCTATTCCTAGCTACAGAATGAGCAGGATGGGGGTTGTGTCAAATTCCAGTAGAGTAGACCTTAGAAGAAATTGTAAAAGCAATAAAAGGTGAAACAGGATTAGACCCAATTATTTGCACCCATAGACTAAATAGGAAATTGATTATAGATGAGACTACAGTCTGAAACCCCACCCAAACTATGTATTACTTTAGCAGAGCAAAAATTGAATCCCAGATCTATTGCTGCTATATGTCTCTTTTTATGGAAGTATACATCCATCAAACAATTCTATGCCATAAATGCTGAAAACTTGACCATATACAGTATAGATTGCAGCCTGGTTGCTTTGTATGCACCCAACCGCATGAAGGTATATCTTGTTCCTGAAGTGAAGTGTTCAATCATGTTTTTTTCTGTTCTGGTCAACGAAAGACCATTAGACCGTTTTAACCAGATGAAAAAAATAAGTATCAAAGTTGCGATTTTTCAAAATATAATATCTCATATTCTGAGGCTTCAGCTGGGAAAGTCATTTGCTAAAACAGTTGATGCAACTTAAGACAATTTTCAATTATGCCTTATTTTATATTCATTACCAATAACAACTCCTCAATTCTCATTTACCTCCCATTGTATAAAACACCCATTGTCAAAAGTAATTTTTAAAAAATAAAGTAGTCTAAGCAATTTGCCATGATTACGAGAATTTCTTTGAAGTACAAATTCTAAACTTAGTCAGAATATAAATTTAAACCATAAAATGTCAGTCATATACACAACTTTTCGTCAAACACCCAAGTCATTATCTCTTCTAGTTTCATGAGACTAACGAATCAAAGTAGCCGACCCGTTTTGCTCTCCTGAACATTTTTGTTGGAAGGAGTTACTATGTTTTGATTTTATGCAGCCAACTAACAATGGCAATAAATTATAATTTATCTGTCTACTTACTTACAATCTGTTTTTATATTTTATTTATGTCTTATTTGCTTTGTTTTAATTAATAAAAAAAAGAAATGAAATATGCCTACCCATTTGATAAACATAAACTGAATATAAATCTTGATTTGGGTGAAATCTCAAAAGGAAACACCACCAAAAAAAAAGATGATAATTCTATACCAGGATAATCTGCTTGGATACCTCCGTCTTACCTATTATAACAAAATAGCAATGAAGAGAAAAAACAGTATTTTGAACATCACAATGAACCTAATTAATAACTTTCATGAACTGTACAAAACTAATTGTAAACCATAAAAAATGTTGTACCTTATTGTAATGTGCAGTATAAAAACAATATTTGGGTGAGTTTTTCACCAACAATGTTAATATTACTATTTCTGTGGTCACAAATCATTATGAAGTAGAGTTAGCACACTTACCATGGCACATTTAAGTGAAATTAGTAGTGTTAAAAAAAAACAAATCATATCAGTGCTATTAAAAGTGCATCTTATGTCGCTCAAAATGCAAATATAACTTTTACAGTAGATTTTTGTGATAAATAATGTGGATACTAGACAATTTTAATTTTAAAAAATTGATATTAAACTCAGTCATTGAAAATAATAATATTATTAACCAGAAAAACCTTATGTAACTTATATACATTGTACAATTTATTGACATTTAACCAAAGTATATTTATAGCTTCTAACATCATAGAACTGTAATAATATTATGATAACAATAAACTGCAAAAGCAACATACAGAATAGTAAACTTACCATATATTTCCAAAGGTTATCCTGTTCCAATCGTATGTGATTCTTCTTTATTCAGCACTTTCATCACAATCACCGATAATAAACAGATATAAAGAACATACAAAAAGAATATTCTTTTATAGAAATTACTCACAATTCAATTAAAATAAACACAAGTCCCTAACAAATATGCATTGTTAAAATCAATAGAAAAATCTAATAAAATCGAATGCAACACAGTTATGACAATAAGCAAATGAGGTTTGTGAATCCGGATTAACCACTACGCAATGTGAACGACAGCTTGAGTCTTATCATTCTAATAAAACACTGAGAGTTAGCAAGTTAAATATACTTTCAGGTAAAGATTCTATAAATTCATTTCGTTAGATACCTTAGATGAGCGCTAGTAAACTTTAAAGATCTATATTTCAACAAATAACACTATCTAAGAAGTTATTTGAATAAGTAATAGTTATTATAACTCAGTACACAACACATATAGAAAGTCATTTGCTTGGTCAAGAAAACGAACCAAGGTACCGCATAACATATGATAAATCAACTGGTTACACTTAGAACTGCATAATTGTAACCTTTTATTGAATTATCACTATAAACATCTCAATTCTTATTTTTTAAGTAAAAATACTAAAAATAGTAGACATTACAAAAACGTCTCAGAAACATCACTTCATTTACCACAGATAGCGTAAAATTACAGCCTAATAAGAGCTATTTGGGTAAACAAACATAACACAGACTATAAAATCAATCATATAATCTATAAACCATGAAATAAAGATTTATGCATGTTGATGATTTATAAAGCTTCCACTAATAATACAAAGAGAATGCAGTTGAGCGTACTGCAGTATGGGACCGCAAATATTATATATTAACGATAAGGATTTAACATTTAATTAATGATGTCCACACAAACGGAATCATAAAATATTGAAACATGTTTTTTATTATCACTGCGACATCGTATTTTGGTTATGGTAGCCGGGCTATGGTTATTCTATAGTCACCAATATAAGTTCTAATGACTGACCCAGTGTAACCGACTTAAAAATCACAATGTTTTTCTCATGCTAGTTAAATGATGGCTCTGACTTCAGGACTATACGAAAAGATGATTATTGAAGTGAAAACTTTTTAAATGTATTATGAGAATAGGGTCTTGGACTGTAGTAATAAAATGATATGTTGTTTTGTACAGGGATAGTGTATGCGGTTAGAATTAATTATTAACAGGAATAATTAGATAAGAATCAACTTTTCTTTATTTTTAACATAATAAATTATTATTTTTAATGTGAAAGTCACGTGACTACAAACGCCAATCACAGCGCGTGACGTCATTTATCATTGTCACCTACTACTTGTTTACGTTGTTTGTGATTTCGAAACATCGTTTATTTCTTGCATATTCTCTGTGATTTAAAGTTTCAGTCGTTTGCTTGAAGTAAAATTTCAGTTTATTTACGAGGGCAAAGAAATTCGTAAGAGCTGATAGTTCAAATTTGCCACGTATCGACGTCATGATGGTGGCAGAATTTTCCGCTATAAACCCTGATTTTATCTCATCGGAATTCAGAAATGTAAAAACTGTCGCGTAAGTATCTACACACATGAAAAGTGAATCAAAATTTCTTTAAATTTGATTTTAAGTGACCCATGGTTGGTTACAATGTAACCTTAAATGTATTGTTTTTGTTTTAGATCGTGCAGGTAAACATATGAAGATGATGCTATAGGTTTTATGTGGAACTGTGCCGAGAAAACGATAATGTATGTGTAGTTAAATGCAAAATGTGCCTACAGCACAAAGTTCACAATAAACAATATAAAGTAAATCATCGACTTTATTGATTGATTTTTCCAGTCTCGTCTTGCCAGTACCATCCATTTTTTTCGCATATTTATATCATGAGGCACAGGTATAAATAGTTTGTCAGGTATCTTATTTGTATTATTTTCGCACAGGGGAACTAAACAATACTGATAATATTTAATTGCACTCATTTTTGATATAGATTACGAAATATAACCGAACGTTTACACATGCTGTATCAATGAGCAAGTAACCTCTGTATGATAAGTGACGTCATAATCGAGACAATAAAAGTGGTCTTTTAGCGCGAAATTCAAATGTGAAAAATAATTATCAATTTTTTAACAAAGAATAAAGTAATTTCAGTAGGAAAATATTTTTATCAGCTTTTTACATAAGTAAACAACAGGTTGAAATGGTTTTCATGAAACAGTCCAAGACCCTAAAGTTTATGTCATAATCACGCTTCGTCACCAGCATATAGTATGCTCCTTGTTGACTTTGCAAATAATTAATTAGAATAGTATGTTATTTTATACTTAGCGCAACTAAGCTCAATGTTTGTAACATAACATTTGAAAGGACTTTATAGATTTTGGAACTATATATTCTCTCTTTAACATTTCTTACTGATAGAAAACTCAAAAACTAGGTAAGTAAATGCTTGCATGGCTTATGTCGGCGCGACAATCGTAGTGCCGAGATAACATCAGCCAAGTTTCTGAATTTTAGATATCCCTTAATGCCGCACAAAAGTCTTATAATTATCAATTGGTGTAAAAAAAACTATACTATATCATGTTTACTACGTTTTTACTACGTCTTTTTACTACGTTTTTATCTCTTTCTAACTTATGATATCAATTAAATAACAACAACATATATTGCCTAAAGTTCAAAATTATCATTTAATAGGGGCCAAAATTTTGGGATTTGATATATTATTGTCTGGGGCTGGTATTAATAAAGATTTGTTTAATCTCATTTAGTTAACGGAATTTAAGACCCAAACATCTTATAAAATTTTCGATGGTGATTAAACATTACCTTTAAGCTACCCACGTTAAGTTACAATTGAATTTCGACTACTAGTTACGATATTTTATCGATAAAAATCACTACACGACAAATATTTTTTTACTACGGATTAAACGTGGTATATGGTGGAACTGGACCACCGATGCGTTCACAGTTCTGATCATTGATCTCTTTCACCGATTCGTTGATAGTAAATAGTAAAACAAGTAGTCTCCATCTTTAAAAAACTGTGCCGGTTGCGAGAAACTATTCCCTAAATATGAATACTTGCGATGTTGTATATGTAATGCGGAGTATGATCTTATATGTCTCAAAATGTCTAGTAAAAGATACAGTTCATTTTATGCTACCAATGAATAACTTAAAGTAGTTGGAAATGCCCTGAATACTTGTTGTTGTGCAAACAGCCCAAGCGAGGTAACATGTTACTTACTAGTCTGTGGGTAACATTAATATCCGTCGTCCGATCCATTGCTCCGGCTCCGACCAGTGATGATGTAGACGTTTCACGATGATGAGAGTCAGAACGTGACGCAACGCTCTAAATCGGTTAAATTTTCTGTTCAGGACACAAATAAACCTTGACTTGTCACCTTTGATTAACTAAACTAGACTTAAGAAATTTCCACCTCAATATAGAAAAGTAATATAAAAATTCATATGCTAACAATTTTAATAAACAAGAAAGAAAAAAAAATAAGATATGTTTTTAACTTATGGTGAGAAATGTCTGAGAATCCTCACGGATACCGGTTACCAAGTGCTACGGTGATTATATCGGACTTCAAACCGATCGAGACGGCTCGACCAGGATGACCAACCGACTAAATTCAGCCTGAGCCTTGCCTATAAGGACTCTTGGAGCTTGAATGGTACTAACGTTTAATATACTTTACTATATAATACGGGTCTGTAGGATCAACAAATCTGTGATCCATATCGGCTGAAGGCTTTAGGGACCACGACCAATTAAAGAAATAAAAAAAAAATACTAATCTATGTCTGTGATTGTTGTTACGTTGAACTAAAAATACTTATTTTAATTTGATTCGTATCTATTTTTATTTACAGTTATTGATCAAAAGTAACTTTTGCGTCCAAGAGTTCATATCTTTGTACCAAATCAGGCGTTAAAAGCACTTATTATTTTGATATTGATCGTTCCAATTTTGGTAGATTTTGCTGTCAAAGTAACAATGGGGAAAGGTTTCAATAACTATATGTGTAAAAAGTTTTTTCACCCTGCATCTAGAGATAATTTAAAAAGGGTAAAGAAATATTTATTTGGTAGAATTTATTTAAGAGATTTTCAAAATAGAAACTAATGTTAATTTATTATCAGGTATGGATGGCAGAACAAAAAACAGAAGCATATAAAAAGAAACAAGAAGAGTTACGTGTTCAATATGAAAAAGAACAAGAACTACATGAGAATAAGTTAAGATCAACCCTAAACTATATAATGCTACTACCAATCAGTATCACACTTATTTGTATAGTTTTCATATAGCCTTAACGCTGTATACTTTAAATTTCAGAGCAATGCTTAGCAAAGAAAGCAAAGATAAACAGAGTTTAAATTTTATGTATGAACCCCCACCTGGTGTAAAAAAAGAAAGGGAACGTGAAGATAATGAGCCTGAATATAAATTTGAATGGCAGCGAAAATATAATGCACCTAGAGAAAGCTACTGTAAGGGGGATAATGAAATAAGAGATCAACCATTTGGTATACTTGTGAGAAATGTAAGGTGCATAAAGTGTCATAAATGGGGGCACATAAACACAGGTACTGTATGTATATCTTTAATGCTGAAGCTATGTTGAATCAAAGATATATTGTAATGTTTTTATCTTGGTTAGTTAGTTTGGCTGGGCTTCACCGCACTTAGCCTTATGATTGGGCCATTGTATGTTTTTATCTTAAAACTAATGCTTGTATAGAAATTAAGGTTGTGCAAATACTGCATCCACTATTGATTCCAATTTGGTTCTACATTTGCACTGATAAGAATCTGAGTAGAGTTTGTTATATATATTTGTCCCACAACATAAGTTTTTTAGATAACGATGTTATAGAAATTATATTTCTAGTGTATAAGTATTGTAAAATGATAAAAGCTGGTAATCAAATATTTCGAAACTTGTATACTTAAGACTAAGTTATCAGAAAGTCATTTTTATGTACTTTTTATGCATCTTATGTATAGAGCGCTGTCTGACCCATTATGGCTACAACTTTAGATTTTGTGTTTTTAGTTAGATGAAGGATTGGGTAAATTTCTTAGGTATTGCACCTTTTGTTTGTTTATATCCTGCAGTGTGGTTAACTAGGATAGAATGCAGGTGGATATTTAACTTTTGCTTGGTTACTTTGTTATCATGATATTTACACTTTATTGTTCTTCTACATATGTAAAGTTGACAACAAATATAAATTTATTTTTAAGATTTCTAGTACTCTAAAGTAGATAATGTAATTATTAGTGTTTTGATCTTTATTCAACATGGATAGATTTTCTGTGGTAAAGACTACAAAGTGAGCAGTTCTTTTTTTATTTTGTGATATGTTACATGTCGCAGTATAAATAAAAATGCAGTAAAATGCAATTTACATCTTATTCTGTCTGTTAAATAACAAAAATTTCTTCCTTGACAAGATAATGGGGTAGCTCAAGAAGAAACTAAGCTAATCATTAACAAAATATGTTTTATAAAAAATGTAAATAAACCATATCAATTTTTACCACAACCTAACACATTCTGGTATTGAATTATTCACATGTCTAGTTTAAAAAAAAAATTGTATTCAATCAAATTTTTCAGATAAGGAATGTTCCATGTATTCATTGTCAATGAGTGAGGCTAGAGCTTTGCAAGCATCCACATCTGCCCCTGAAGAAGAAGAAACCAAAACAGATGTACCTAGCTTAATGCAACAGATGCGTGATACTGGACTTGTAATGAAACCAGGAGCTATGCCTTTGGCAGCTAATAAAATTGAAGAACCAGAAGCATCAAGTTTGACAGAAATGGATTTAATAAGTCAATTGACAAAGAAGCAGAAAAAGAAATTACTAAAGTAAGTGATAATTTAATCTTCACTGTGAAAAATTAAGTAACTGTTTTTTTTATATTTTGTTATTTTGTTTCAGAAAACTGGAGAAGTTGGAGAAAAAAAAAGATAAGAAGCATAAAAGTAAATCAAAACATTGAATTTTATAGATATTAATAAATTGTTATCTATATTCTTATTACTTTTGTATATTATGATTAGTGCTCGGAATAGGTAGTTTAATTTTATGTACTTTTTTGACATCAATAGTATGGATATGCCTGGTAACTTACTATTTCAGAGATTGTAAAAATATTATATTGAACTTTCAAAATAGTATTTCATCTTTTAGCTTATTGTTGTAATAAAGTTGTAAACATAAAATTTTACAATAAAAGCGTAAAGAAACAAATAGCAAATAAAACGGAAATTTTAGGTTTATCCATGTTACGCTTACATTGACTTTATTTCTGCAAGTACATAAAATTAAACTACCTATTCCGAGCACTAATTATGATTATGAAAAGATAATATTAATTATGATTTATATGGCCAGTTGGCAATACTATTGTAGTTTATTTGGTATGGTTTTATATTTATTTACCATCCATACCTGTATATTTATTTTTATACAATTATAACAGCAAGTGACTTACGACAAATGATTCCACACTTCTAATATTTGTGGCATTACTAACATTCAAGTAATACTACTAATCTTATGCTCTAAGCTAAAGGCATAATAAGGATAATGACATTTCAAATCTCACATGTAGGAAAGAACTAGACCGTATTTTAGTCAAGTAACAAGTAGTTTTACATGCTTATGCAATGTAAAAAAAATATTAATTATGAGAATAAGATGCAAACTGTATATGCTACTATACCTTCAGTACAGCTCAGACATCAAAACAATACATTTTTTACAGGTGTGTCGGTTACTTATGTTTAATATAATTAAAATAAATTTTCGAGAATTATGCTGACTGCACCTGTCAGAAACGCAGATTCTCCCACAGGCCAGAGTAATGACTGGTTCATTAACTAATAAAGTCCAATCTGATAAATGTTTGTCGAGTTTATTAGTGATTTAGTTCCGAAGTCCAAACCCAATTAAAACTTATTGGGATATTAAAAGTTTATTAACTTCACATACATTTTTTGTGTTTAATGGGGAAAGTAACTATTAATGTATTCCATAATATGAGGAACTTACTAAATTCATATCTAAATAAATTGTACGGCACTCGTTCAATAATGCGACAAGTCAAGACTTCGCCGTAGTATCCGACAACGGCTACTATACAAGGTATGAGAATTATTATTCCGGAGATTTATATTATTCATTTCACTCCAATGAAAAATAATTTCACGGATGCGATATTCCCACTAGCTGGCAGAACTCATTCTATATTTTATAGATATAGTTATTTCACCATGAAAAACTGCTTTGTTCTATAAACACACAAATTTGATATATCGCACGCCACATCCTCTTAACATGATATACATAGTGAAGTTAGAACAAAACTTGCGGCGACGATGGTCCTTATCTTCCATTTTAAAATAACGGCACAATGTTAATACGTACGGCAACTGTACGACAAAATCATACGTTTAATAGAAGTTGAGATAATAAGAAAGTGACTTTTACGACGACGAAGTAAAAAATATAGGGCATACCTTCAAATAATAACGCATGAAAACATAGTTATGTAGAAGATAGTCTAGTCTTAAAATGAACGCCCCTCCAAAGAACTTACGCATACATGCAAAGTAGGTGTATAGACGCAACACACCCGTATTAGTATCAACCATTGGTCATTCAGTCACGGACTAAACACGAAAGTGGGAAGACGTCAATTCGAACCAAAGGTACCGTCAGCATGTCAACAAAAAAGCATCTTCGCAGCCAGGTAAATATTTTTTCACTTTAGCAGCTCATACATACATTGCTTGCAATTATTGGAATCCTTCGCTTACTCGGGATTCAAAATTAGTCTCTCGCTTGGAAAACTAACTTTCCTCTCTAGTTCAACAAATAACTATTGTTGTATTTGCGTGTTCACAGATTATTTTTATTACATACTACAAGAAAAAATCATTTTATAGATGGCAATTTCCTCTTATTAATTTTACAATTACACTTACTGTTTATGATGATATTACGATAAAATGATATGCTGCTAATTGATGCGGCTAATTAAGATAAAATGACTTACAAAAAAAATTTCATCCAACTAATAATGTTTATTTCATGTTGTTGATAATCATACTCGTACCTATGTAGGTAATTCGATATACGTTTATTTTACAACATCAAATTGATGGAACCTATTGAAGCTACACGAGGTCTAGGTCATTCACAATAAAAAATTCTATGTACCAATTGAAAGACGATAAAAGAGTTTATACTGTATATATATATATATGGAATTTATTGATAATTATAATATATATTTTCATTTAACAGAGCAAAGAAATTATTGCTAAAGTGTATCGCCGGATGAAATATGAGGCAGAAAAAGGAGTTGAAAACCTAAGCGATGCCAGATGGCGAACTGCTCAAGCTGTCGGTTATAGTGAACATACTATATCAAATATATTAAAAGAAGAAAGACAGGCTGGTGCTACAACATCCACAGATATAGAACAGAAGATTTTTAAATCGCCCTCTAAAAGAAAACGGGTAAGTCCGAAGTCAACTTTGGATGATTTTGATATGTCTGTGCTACGAAGGACAATTATGACATTTCACATAGAATTTAATGAAATGCCTACATTAAAAAAAACTTAAACAAATTTTGAGTGAGAAAATTGGTTTTGATGGCTGTATTGAAACATTGCGTAAGATTTTGCGGGAATCTGGCTTTGAATGGTCTAAAACAGACGATAACCGTAAAGCACTTATAGAAAAACACGAGATACAATGTTGCGTTTTAATATTTAAAACAATTGTCAAAGTATCGTGCTGAAGGTCGATATATTGTATTCACCGACGAAAGCTATATTCACACAACACACATGCAGAACAAATGTTGGAAGCGCGCGAAAGGAGTATCACCACTTCAGAAAAAGTTATCGAAAGGAATGAGGGTCATCATTGTTCATGCCGGTGGATCCCGAGGATTTATTCCAAATGCTTGCTTGATATATAAGGCAACCCAAACAAGTGGTGATTACCATGATAACATGAACCATGAGAACTATAAAAAATGGCTTGTAGATCATTTAATACCTAATCTCCCTGAAAATGCTGTCATAGTGATGGATAATGCTTCCTATCACAATGTTGTAACTGAAAAATGCCCTAATTTAAATTCGAATAAGGACATTATGAAAGCATGGGTTAAACTGAAAAATATTCAGTATGATGAAAATATGAAGAAAATAGAATTATATGATTTGATTTTGAAGAATAAAGAGACATATCAAAAGATTTGCAATTGATGACCTAATCAAGTCAAAAGGTTTCGAAGTTCTACGACTACCTCCTACTACCACCAGAGCTAAACGCAATCGAAAAGATATGGGGTATATTAAAAAAACTATATAGCGAAAAAAAATATTGGCCAGAATTTAACATCAATAATGGCTTTAATAAGAGAACGAATTGAAATGATCGATAATACTATGTGGGAAAATACATGTCGGCATGTTATTGAAACAGAAAATCAATATATGAAAAATTTTGATATGGATTTTGAATTCACTATTAATGTTGACTCTGATTCCGATGAAAGTGATGCTGATGACTTTGATAGAAGTGAATAAATTATTCAATTATTTATATAATTATTATAATTATTAATAAAAACTTAAACAATCAAATCATTAGTTTCCTTAATTCTATTTGTTTTTATTTACTTTATTTCCTTAATTAATAATTTTTAGGGTACTTTATATTAATGCATTGTATAATGCTGCAATTGCATTTATATATGTAAAATTTACAGCGTGGCGCAGTATGAACAATAGGTTTATAGGGTTTTTTTTACATGTATTAACATTTATTTTTTATACAAATAATATTATTTTTTTTACAAACCGTACGTAATAAATATGCGAACAGCCGGATTTGTTGACCAACTAGTGCATTTATGACGCGACCGCGCGAGAGAGCAGATGTGTCAATCCATACTAAGCGTGCGCTTCTTTCAATACAGTTCCAGTACTGCGATTGATCGTGCGACTAGTCGATCTCTTAGAGCCGATTTCACCGTCCTTCATAGAAACCGAGTTTAATAAAACTTGGTTTTGATTGATCGAGTTCAGAAGTTAGTTGTGATCTTGGTTTACATCCGCACCGATTTCACCAACTCCCATTGATCTCGTTTACTAAAACGTAGTTAATCCACAGATTAGAGTAGTAATCTTTGACAAAGAATGTACGAATGAATGATTGCTTTTAAAGTGTTGCAATCAAAGAAATTATTTCAAATCAAAATGGGAACATAAATTATAAGAATTACTTCAGGATACGATATTCTTGATTCAGATAGTCAGTAACGGGTGTTAAAAATTCCATAATTAATTACTTCTTATAAATAATAACAAAACAATTACTCATCTCGTGTAAATAAAATAAAATTTCAAAACAAAATATAAGGAATTTTAAATAATTGGGTAACTTCACGGTAGCTTACAATGACCTTGCTTGTTTAACGGACTCCAATTACAATGTCGAAAAGGATAAGGGACCCGACCTTTGCTGCGAGCGAAAAACAAACGCTCATAGAACTTGTCGAGCGGCATTTCGATATTGTTGAAAGTAAAAAAATAGATAGCGTCAGCGTAAAATTAAAAAATGAGCTCTTTAAACGCGTTTAGAAACGCTAAACTTCCAGAATCGGCCGTTCAGAAACTGAACCAAGTTTAACATGAACGACGATTACGCAAAGCTGGTGAAATGCAAACTCGGTAGCGAAACTCAGTTTAGAGCGTAAACTGAGTTTAACTTGAACTGATCGCGTTCAATTTCGACGGTGAAATCGGCCCTTAGTGTGCGGACGAATCTAAGTTCACAATAAAATCGCAGCACGCACACAAATAAAATGCTACAATAATTATTTGCCTATACACATGGAAACATAAACATTAGTGGAGGGGCGTTCATTTTTAAGGCTAGACGATCTCTACTTGGAATGATGAATACAGTGCAGCAAAAATGACGTGTGAAATTGCTTACTCGCGACCCAAAATGGGGCCGTCACTGTGGAATTGGTACCCCACCAAATGTGGGAATTTTTAAAATTATAGTGTCATGTTATGAAATGTTACATGCAATATATATAGAGATATACCCGATTATATTAGTGAAGTTACAATTTCTTTAATAATGCAAAATAATTATAAGGCAAAACCATGTAAGAAAAATGTTTGTCTCGCAGAAGTTCGTACTACAGTCTAGTCTATTTTCGAACATTTGTATAGCAACGTTTCGTGAATTGTTTTTAATCATATTTATAGTTTGTAATAATCTATCTATCTCTCTATGCATAAATAAATACCTATTGTATTTTACGTATCACATTTTTAATTTTTATCACAGATTATTATAAATTTACATAATGATAATTCTATATTATACCACTAAGCAATGTTTTGTTTTTTTTTATAACTCATCATTACCACTAACCCACTAAGTACATTATAACTATTTGCTGTAACTGATTAGACATATATATCAATTAGATTTTACCACACTTTGATCTAACCAAAATGAATAACACGTTAGGTATATGACAAATTTGTACAATTGAAACAATGTTATTAAAATATAATTCAATCAAACTTCTAATTTTTACGTTTATTTACTATAATATAAATTATTTTACATGTTCACCGGGGCGCAATCTATCTCTATACCTCTAATCGGTAGTACCGAAACTTATGCATAGGTAAAGTTTGTAAAAGGGATTCGCAAACTTTACCTCTATTTTACATTAGTATAGATAACATCAAGATTGAGTATCTAAATAATATTGGAATATTGCGCGGCGCATCTTTGCGAAAAAATGTGAAAAGTACATTCAATATTTTTATATAAGATGGATCGACTGATTCTTATATAGGTACATCTATTTACATTCTAATAAAAAGTTAACCTGAATAAAAGCATATCTGAAGTCCAAATATTAAGTGATTAATAATTACAATATTATTTTTAACTATACTATATATTTATTGCAACCTCAAAATGATCCTATTCTACACCACAATCGGTCTGTAGTAATTATTGATATATCCGTTCACATACAATTGCAACACATGGTAACTTGCAAACTTGAATTATGTACCACATTCTTCCTAGTGCGACTCCTATGACTGACATAACATTCGTAAAAATGAAAGCCATAGAATTTAAAGAAAAAGTTAATAGAATGTCATTAGCAGTATTTATCCTCTATAAACAGTTAGGTATGTGATAAATATTATTTTATCTATCAATTGTAATTTAAGCCAAAATTTCTGCTACTTCTGTACATTTAAGACCACAAATAACTAGTTCATATAATATTGGATTAGACATCAATGTATAATTCGGCTGCTACTTAGACAACCTGTGTCTGTGATCTTGTCTTCCCATCTAACTATATACTTAATACTCCAATAAAATAAATTGTTGGCTATGGTCTCAACATTGGGTGTATAACAACTGTACATACTATCAGCAATTATGTCTAGGTACGTACACAGCTATCAGACCACATTTCCATTTCACGAAAAGCATTGGTTATCGAAATCTTTTATCAAGCAAAATCTAGTTCCTCACTCATTTGGGAGGTAAAACGGCAAATAAGTGTATACTCAATAGAAACTAGCAGTATTTTACACTGGATTAGCGATTCCAGTTCTATAAGGGGATCAGCCAAATTTGGCTACCAATGATTTAAGAGACAGGATTTGTGCGTGTTCTATCATATGTACAATATGGAGTGTTTTGAGTAACTATTCAAACTGGTACCAGCAGGATACATTCACCATCACAGTACTCGTCTCAATGGTATCCTTTAGCTGTATGGATCACACATTCATTTCATAACTTGAACATGAGCACTGCGCATGTGCGCACATGCATTTTATGAAACAATCTTCCGACAGCTACATTACCTTGAATCGATGGCAATGCAATTGGGGCCACAAGTAATGGTAATTGCTTAACATCAGGTAATACATAAGTTCTGTCATAAGTTGTCTGTAAACTGCATAAAAAGCAAGTGCAGTTGTATTGTCATCTAGTGTTGTTAATCTTAGAGCAATAATTTTTTGCATTTAATATATATAATTACAATATACAACTGTAACATTAGATATCTAATAATCATTAATTAAATCGGTAATTAATAGATCGATAACCTGTAAGACTAGCTTTTCCCTTAAAAAACAGTCAAAGAATAGTTTTCCTTTATATCAGGACCTTCACATGTGCTATATATATGCACATTATAGTTTATATCTTAACAAATGTTTCGTCATCAATTTCAATTATATCTTGTCTGTCACCTCTTTCTTTCCAATGTAAATAAAGAACAAATCCTGTTATAACAAATACAATAGCAGCTAAAACAAAAACACTTTTAAGAATAACTTTGCTTGGAGTAACAAATAGTTGTGCTCTCCATAAAGAGGGGTCATTTGGTGGTGCTGGAATGACAACTATTTGGGAATTTGGTATAATCTGTGTCCAACTTCTATAATTCCCAGATAGACCAACATTTAATGTATCTACAAAATTAGGAGTTCGATCTAAACCAAATATTGAATACGGTAGTTGTAAAGCAAAATAAGCTGACTGTGGTAGCTGAGCACACACTCCTGTCCTATAAGTTCCCTCCTGAGACCAAGTGTTGTAACCAATTCTTGGGCCGGGCAAATTAGTACCTGCAACAAAAAACTAGGTTCAAAGTATACTAAATAACATTATTTAGGAACATCTACATATTGCATTATACATTAAAGGGCAGGAAGGGGGTTAACAAAGGGTAATATTACATTAAGCCATACATTAGGTTACTAATGAAATAATATTAGCCTCTTATTTATTTGACTGGTTTGATTTTTATTTAGTATTTTTTATGACTGAATTTCATTAACTTACCAAATGTGCCTTTCCTTTTGTACAATGTTCCATTAATTGTTGGTGTTTTTTCATTAGTCAGACCAGTTACAACAATAACTTTAATAAAGTTTGTGTCATACTCTAATTCATTTCTATATGCATGCATAGTATATTTATGAGTAGTGCTATTTTTCCTGACATAAATTATATCCAGCACACCATCCATGTAAAAGTCATAAAATGTTGCCATTACAACATTTTTTCCAAAAGACTCAAAAAGGTCCCATTGAACATGGAAGGTTCTAGAAAATTTGCAACTGTCAAGATTGCATGGAACATTATGTAGTAAGAATATTCGTGTTTCATTTTTATTCATAGGACTTAAAGTCATCAGTATATCAGGATATCCATCCATGTTGTAATCTCCACTACGCATGGTTATGGTATCCAAATACAGGTCATTTCTAGGTGGTGCAAATCTCCACAAGGTGCCTGTCCCATCATTCAAATCAATATGTAAATCATGCCATTCATGATTGTCATAAATCAGAATAGTGCTGTTAAAACATTCTGTGTCAGAACATACAGGTATTACCAAAAAGAATTCACCAGATAAAGCAACATCAATGAATAATGCTTGTCCATATATAATTTGATGACCAACTAGTAATTCAATACTATTGTTAAATTTAAAACCTCTTGATTCGTCACTAAGCCATATTTCTATATCCAGTTTAGTAGTTACTAGTAAATCTGCTGCATTATCATCATTGACGTCCAAATATGAGTGTGAATGGGGGAGTTTTATTTGTTTCATCAAGTCATTACCTACCATAGTGATTTCCTTTGGTGTGCCTCTTGATTTGTCAAATACCCAAAAGACTCGCTCATTCTGTGTATTAATTCCAAACAAATCTAAAGTCATATCGCGATCATAATCCATAACCAAAGGTTGCCCAATGGTAATAGCTTTTATGAAAAGAACATCAGAACAATTTAAAGTAGATGTACCTCCCCATAAAATTCTAACTTCTTGTAAGTATGATGTATCATTAATTAATGATGTCGTAATGAGAATGTCCATATAGGCATCCCCATCAAAATCTCCAGGAACAACACTTGTAAGAATCATATTTGTAAAATTGCATACATATATGGATGGTCTCAAAAACGGCTCTTTGTCATGAGCAAGAAAAACTTGTATACGTGTTTGATTAACAATAACAAAGGCGTCAGTTAACTCATCGGAATTGAAATCTCCAAAAGCTGCTATAACACCTTCATTATATTGTCCAAATGAACTCTGTGTCATATCATTAACAGCAAATATTGGTGCAATTATAAGTAACACCACAAATAAGTAAAGGTTTCTGTAACATCTCATCTTCGCAATCTTATAACTGAGATTATTTTTAAATATATTTTATTTTGATTACATTCTTCTTCTTCTTTTGGGTTTGATGGCGGTGCCCATAGGATTTCGCCAACCTCGAGTTTTTTTGCTTAGAATACTTTTTTTTAATTAAAGTATGCGCGACTCATGTTATTATCCAGGCCGTGAAAGTACAAGTGGATGCAAAATTAAAATTAAACAAGACAAATAAAAAACAATATACCCTGTTCGCTGTCTATAAAGAAATATATAAAAAAGTTAAAGAGCGGAAACCAAATCGGAGAATAAAAAGATACCAATTAAAGTTTAATACGATTGTAGAATAAATAATGACAAAGAATATTGATGAAGGGTGAATTAACATAAGAAAGAAGAGAGTTAAATTGACACGGCTTAGGGATATAAGGGGGAATGACATCATACAATGAATATGAATATTTTGTACAATCGAAAAATATGACATTAATCTTGCTCATTTACATTACAAAAAAAAAAATTTTTTTTTGTTTTATGACCTGGTAACATAGATCTTTTAGTCGTAACTAAACAACGACAGATTAGAGTAATCTCTAATCTGTCGTTGTTTAGTTTACAGACAAGTTAGAGATACTGCTCCCCTAGACAAATGCTACTTAACGTTAGCGTTCGAAACTGTGGAAAAGACAAAATGTATGGAGATGACATTAGGTAACGATAAGTCACGTGACATTTCCATACATCCATATGTTAATACATATTAATAATAATGTAAATACAAATGTACATACTTTCTGCACTACGCAAAATGTACACTGTTTGAGAGAGAGGGGAAGATGACGTATCCAGATTGCAATGCGTTAACGCATTGCTTCCACCAGTACATTTGAGATCGGCAATTCGTAGGGACAGAGATTCGTGCTTCTGCTGTATGCGGATTAAATGTGTTCTCTATTGATAACACAGGTCTGTAAGTAAAAAACTGCATAAGTTTTTTATACATTTTCTAATATATTTTGGTGTACTAAAATCAGTACAAATATTTAAAAAATTCCATCATTTAATTTTTTTTAGAATACCAAATTTAATATTTTGACTCAATTTTAACAAATATAAAATTCTTATTAAGTTTAAATTTTGTATTTAATTTGTTAAGCTTCAAATTTAATTAAAATGTAGAATTCTAACTCTAATTTTATTATTTATTTGTGTAGGAAAATAATTCATTATTAAAATTATATATTTAATTAATTCTTGGTATTAGTAGGTAAAAATGCAAAGGCTTTTTTCGGCATAATTTTAAAACATCAGTGTATAGTAAAAACTTACCAGTCATTGAAGCTATTTCTTATAGTACTGATTCTGGGTTATTATCCTCTTTCTGCTTTAATTCAGAATGATATTCAATAGTTCTTATTCTTTCATCAACTTCTTCGACATCTTGCAAATTCTCTGGCAAAGAAAGTTAATCGTTTTAAAATTACTAACAAAAATACAACATAAATTAATAATGAGTATACGTAAAACATAGATGATGTTATTAAAATGAATACGTTGACTGATGCGATGTACGAATGAATATAATTAGTTTTATTCAATACGAAGAAGCGTAAGTAACTTATTTGTAAGGATACGTAAATTATAAATCAAAATTTTATTATGACGACTGGATTGGTAGGTGTTCAAAGTATCAAAATAATATTGTCTATTAACCTATGAAATTCAACCTTGTGAAACTGACGTTGACGTTCATACAGAGTTGCTATATATAAAGTTCGCAAATAATTCCAGTTCCTACTTTCGTTAGCCAGACTCTAATATATTATGAAGAACAACATTTATTTTTAATAAATGGTGGTTAATCTTGTTTTCTCTCGAACCCTTACCCTATTGCTATTAATTATTTTATTATATTTAGATTTATATCTACTCATTTGTTGTTTATTTGAGTAAAGCCCTACTGAAGGCTTGTAGTGTCCTAGAAAATGTGCTGGTGGGACGATCTTCACAAAAATCCTCCCATGCAATTTGTGGTCGCTCTGTTTCTGATTCGAGTCTTGAGAAGGAGTTGCTGTTTGACTTTGTCATCCTGGTATCTTAGCGTCATTTTCAAGTTGCAATTTATAATTTCGCACGGAGCCGCCGCCTGTGCTTCGGAAATTAATCGTACAATGGCATCATCAGCACAGTGTCCCGTATAGTAGACACATGTGCTGGTGTGCCTTTTTTAAGTTTAAAATAGACAAAAATTCGAAGTTTTTTCGCTGTTTCGCAAAATCTGAACAGGTGGTAGAGTCAAATTTTTAGTTTTTAAATGCAAATAATCACATATTATTGTTTGATTCACAAAAATATATCAATTCATAAAAAATATTAAAATCAAATATGTAGAGCTGTTAGGTATTTATCGATTATTGACATAATATTGATATATCGATATTAGAATGACGACAGTTAATACGCGTGGTTCAGGCCTAAACTCTAGGATTTTTTTTTATTTTCACTACGAAACAACCGTTTCAAGGCCTGCTTACTATCTGTAAAATATAATAATATACCAACCATAAGGGGGTAAAAAATAATATACACTAGTATACTCATCTGTGAGCTATGACTAACTCACCAATTTGTCGACATCGCAATAGAGGAGAAGAATCGTTGGACCATTTGTTCTTCAATTGCTCCTCATTTGGCATTCAACGCCTTGTGCTAATGAATGAGCTTATAGATCTTTACAAGAACACAGATGATATTCCGCGTTCTATCCAAGAAATTTTAAGAAACACCGCATCATATCCACATCTTTTTAAATTTATAACCGACACTGTGTCAGAAATATGAAAAGGGGAAAAAATAAAGAAATAGGAAAGTGAAGAAGAAAGAAGATATTTACCATTGAATAGGCTGTATGGGCTCTGCTTTTTGGCTGCTCGATACGAGCGAAGATTAAAAAAGAATTATGGTTTGTATTTGTATGATGTAGTTTAAGAAACACTGCATCATATCCACATCTTTTTAAATTTATAACCCACACTGTCTCGGAATTATAAAAAGGGGGAAAAAAATAAAGAAATAGAAAAGTGAAGAAGAAAGAAGATAAAGATTTACCACTGAATAGGCTGTATGGGCTCTGCTCTTTGCCTGCTCGATACGAGCGAAGTTTAAAAAAAAAATTGTATGATGTAGGTCAATATCAAAGAATATTGGTCAATATACAAAACAAATACTTGATCTGTGTATACAAAAGTACTCTGTGATGTAGGTGCTATAAGAAAGTTATTTTTATATATTCATCTGTGGTTGTTTACCTCCCCGAGTACATATTATATTCTTTGTTGTTTACTATATTAATTGTATAGGTATCATGGAAAATTACTACAAAGGCAAAAATATCGAGGAAGAATTGGAACGAAGTAAAATTCCCATGGATTTGCCAGAGGATTTCCTTTGGATGAAAGTAAGATGATAATGTGCTCTATTTGTCGACTTTTATTGCTTCCTAAAATTAATATCTGTAGTAATACTGTTTTAGGTGAAAGGTGGCAGTAAAATGAACAATTTGTTAACACATGCCTCAGAAATCTTAACAGATAATGCTTCAACTGCAGTGGTTTGGAGTGGAGCTGGAGTGGCGATACCCAAAGCGATATCATGTGCCGAAATTTTAAAACGCCAGTTTTCTATTCAGCATCAAATAACAAAATTAACACATAAGAGGTAATTTTAAAACACAATACAGAGCTTCACATCCCTTAATATTCTAGCAAACCAAAGGAATTGCCCATATTTGAGTATATGTTTAAAATTTTAATAATAATACCATTTTGTGATGTACATACACTAAAGTGGTCTTCTAATCAATCCCACCATAAACCCAAAGATTTTTATATTTATTTGATATTTAACATCTGTTATGAAACTGATAATGTCTGAAGTCAACCAAATTCCACTGGGCTAGTGTGGATGACTAACACTTAACACCTTAGGATATTCTTGTGCCCCTTTATAGGACAACTGTCTAAAGTATATGAACTGTCCTGCTTTAGAGTGGTTAACACAAATGAAATAAATTTGAATATTTGACACTTTTACGGTCTAATCTTATTTAATGTAGATGTGTTTCTGTTAATGAAAAGTTTCTGTATTTCAAAATATTATAGAGAACAATTGATAACATGTATGCCAATCTATCCAGAGCGAAAATTTTATATTATCATTTTTAGTTTGTATTGCCATCAATCAGGATAATAGTAATATTTATAATTTCAATTGAATACATTAAGTTAATCACTTGCTGATTATTGAAACATACCTATTGAAACATACATACATTTCAGAACTGTATGTATCCAATTTTAATATCAACATAATTTTTGGTGAATAAATATTATTTACATATGTATTTCTGTTTCAGTGTTGAAGAATACTGGGAGCCCAAATTGGATGGTCTTGAAACTATTGTAGTAAAACGACGAATACCTGTTATTCATATTCTTCTTTATACTAATGCTACAATAGATACCAATCAAATTGGGTAGGTATATGTTTCTAACAATATTAGATGTTTTGTCTTATCGCAACATACTAACATGACCACATTAACCTTATTTTTTTGTTCCCCTGAGGAAAATGCATTAAATTGCATACCCCGGCTGTGGCGTGCCGGCGGTTATGTGGGACCCCGTCTCTCCCGGTCGACACGCCGCGACGCATACGTCGCTGCGTACATGTTGGCCAGCATGTCGAATGGGGAGGAGCGTCCCAGAACCGTCGCGGCCTCGTACGAGATGGTACGGTAGCGTCATACGATCCGTATGGCCATTATCCACTGCAGGCTCCGTAGCAGAGCTCTGCAGAAGGGGACCTCGCGCAGTCTCGCGACTACACAGGGGCCCCATACGGATCGCACGACGCCCTCGTATAGGCGGGGAACTCTATAATCTCGTACGAGGCGGCGACGGTTCTGGGACGCTCCCCCCACTCGACATCCTGACCGACATATACGCGGCGACGTATGCGTCGTGGCGTGTCGACCGGGGGAGTGCCCTGGAACTCGCGCACTAAGTGCCTAAGCGGGAGTGGCACCGACGGATTGTGGCGGCGTGAGTATCTGTGTCGAATAGGACGGGAGGGATCGACACATTGCCACCACTGCGCATCCGCCCTCGACTCGGCCCAGCACACGCTGGGGGAGTGCTCCGCGTGGGCCTGGTTGGAGGGCTGTAGCCTCCTTCTGTGAAGCAGTGATGCTCCAGAACGAGGCCGCCGAGCGGGATCGGGAGATGGCCGATTCCGCTCGAAGGAGGCGGCGCCGGGCTCGGTAGCACAGCTGCGGCGCTGCCGCGGGCGGGCGCGAGGAATTCACGCCCGCGGATACGGCAACCCGGGAGGGACCACGTCCCTTCCGTGGCCAGGGGGCGTCGTCGGTGGTGGAGATCGGGGGAGGTATTGTAGCCTCCCCCAAGGAGGGCTCCCTTGTATCGGCGGGGGAGCGGAGGCTGGAGGTTCCCGGAAGTAGCTTGGTGTTCCCGAGGGCTCCCTACATGCCTGAGGAAGGCCATCCCTGAGGTTTTTAGTGGGTAGGCCTCCTCCTTCTGGGGAGGAGAGCCCCGCATAACCTCCGGCTCGCCACAGCCGGTGTATGCAACTTAATGCATTTTCCTCAGGGGAAAAAAAAGGGGTTTTTGTCTTAGTTACCAATAAATTGTATAATGAAACATAAGATTTCGCTTTTTTAAATTATTATAGCCTCTCTTACACCTTAATATAAATAGTCCGAGTACCCAGATATTACTGATCAACCCGATTCCTCACAGGTGATATGAAACTAAAACCTAGCCACTTGTAATGGGCGATATAAGAAAGCTCAGTCACTCAAAGTGCAATGTAGAGGACATGTTTGAATCTATGATTGAAAAGTACATTCCATATCTCATATTCTAATAAACATTGTATTTCGTTTATATAAAACAATATTAATTTTAAATAAAATTAATATTTTACTTTACTTACTGCAGTGAGTATGTTACTAAACCTAGATGGTCCTAAGGAGTATTTATTTAACAGTAACAAAATTTGTACAAATTGCAGTTTTGGCATGATACCCTGAAATAAAAGAAAAAACAACATTGTTGAATAAATTACTTCTCAGGATAATATAATTTTCGGTCATATGTTCACTTCTCTAAACCAGCGATACAAGTACCACCATCTAGTACGACTTCTTAAACCATTGAAATTCAACTCCGGAGTCTAAGCAATCAATCAAAGCAATCTAACCTTTCATAAATCTTTGCTTAGGCCCATATCTAGTATTTTACCCAGTATTTGCTCGACTATATTTGCTTACGGTAACTATACGGTAATTAGGTCATACTCCAAAGGTAAGTTTTCATAGCCGCTACCTCGCCCGACACTCCCCACAAGGTGCTGCTAGCAGCTCCTACGTCCTCCGACCGGACTTCTCCAAGCCCGCTACGGCGCCAAGTGCCATTCAGGCCCCAACCTCTGTCCGTCTTTAGGCTTCAACATTTTTCCTGAATACAATTCGTTTCCTACACGAAAATGAGAAATTACGAAGCCTACATACAACACTCGAGACTTTCCACTTTAACTTTCTGGTGGTGAACATTATGGTAATTCGACATATTGCGAATCCCGCAATTTAAGATGTCGACTTTACCGACCCGAAGTGAATCAGTTATCTCCCCAAACAGGTTTTCACCTTTATTGCCTCTTCGAAGAACGCGTCCTATAGGTTGTTCTTCACAGCGTTCCCAATGAAATTGACACTCGAAACAAATATATTTGTATATAAAAATAAAATTGAAAAATTTTAAGTAACATTTTCTGCTTTCAGGTATCAGTCACTTCAAGGAAAGAAGTTTTGGCAAGAATTAACCCCTAATCCTAAGAAAAATGTCACTTACAAATCAAAAAAATCTTTTAAATTTAAGCAGTAATATATATATTTTTTTAACAACCCTATTACCTGTCTTACTAAATACGTTTTCCTTTTTATTTTATGAGGAAATATATAGTATTTTACAACAAAGATATGATTTAAAAACTGATGAAAATGTTACTGATTTAAAACTTTGAGATATTATTTTAGACTGTTTCTACTAGTATCTACTTTCAAAGTGATCAATCATCAAAACAGCAGATTTAGGTAGATCACAACACCTCATAGTGCCGAAATAGACAACTCAATTTACAGTGAAACAGTTTGTCGAACATAAATAACGTAGACCTTATAAAGGATACTCGAATACGTTTCGGGACTCGTTTAGATTTTCTAATAAAACAGAAATGGAGAATTTAAACGGATGAGGATGATGATGGTTAAAGCTCAACTTCTTTAATTCCAAAGCTTTATTTCAAGCTTTGGCAAGGATGAAATTCTATCAGGCATCTATGATCATCATCCGATTTACATGCATGACCTGAGCTCCTTGAAAGAGTGGATGTCATAATAGAGGGAGGTTCTCGATACAACTTGTTTGACAAACGGTCCAGCTCTATTATTAGTAGACCCATAGGTCTAAGTCATAACTTAGTTCCACTTTATTCCTCTAAATCTCTACAAAGTACATTATATAACCATACTAAGTACGCATTTATGTTTAGTTATTAAATCTAGTAATGATGTCTTGTTTTGTGCCTTTTCAGGTAACCCAAAAAAAAGATATATCCTATATATATATTATACTATTGGCCGCTATTGGAAATAGAGAACTGTGTTTTATCCATAACTTGAGTTGGCAGTAGTAATGCCAATGACCGTTTGCCATATATAAATAGTGTATAGATAAACATTTCTATATACTTACATAGTTATAGGAAACCATATCTATAATTCACGATAATCAAAGGATTTAATTAGCTGTTATATGTTGTTATAAATAAGTAAGAAAAAATTCGTCGCCGTGAACTAGAAGTCACGATCCATGATATCTAAATTCAAAAATTGATACCATTATACAGATAGAGAACTATGGACAATCATGTATCCAACATGTAATATTACTACTGCGCAAATTTGACAGTTTGTTTAAATTTCACACCAGGTGGTTATAGTTCTATGACGAGGTTATAACATTCTAAAATGTATTGCTAGCAGTATATTATAACTGAAGTAAAGCTTTAATAGCTTTTTTCATGAGGTTAATATACAATATATTTTTAGTAAATCTATTTTTAAATCATTTACTGTCATCAATGCTACCATTTCTGTTAAAAATGGTTACAATCATTCCTAATGCTATACTTTTCAATTCAATTTTGTATGTCACCTATAAGATAAATTAACAATTATATACCGTAGGAAAGCTCTAAATTGGCATCCAGCACCTTGCACAGCTGCTACCAGCACAGATCAGTGATTTTGGGGGGAGGCATAGCTCCAGTGGATGTCTCTAGGATAATAAAATCTTGATATTTTTGGTGTTGATATTTACTTGATTATTATTATACTCAAGAGCACCAAGCCAGACCTGTGTCTGCCTTGGTGGCTGGGGCTGTCCCTAAAGGGCAGTAATTAAATAATACCATCACTGAAAACACAACAACAAGTTCACCAAAGTGGTTGAACAAAATGAAAAACCAAAATTACTGACTTAAAATTTTCATTCCACTTTTGTTAGTCATAGTCACAAATCTATAACGGTCACAACTTAAAAATATGTCAATCCACAAATCAATTAAAACTTAAACATTAATTTCTCCATTTTAACTTTTTTTCTTTTAACTAGCATGCAAGAATATATTGTCAAAAAGATTGTTTTGATATAACTGACATACTCTTGAATGAACCTAAACTTTGCCAACTATAGTAATTAGAATTATTTTAAGATAGGATTTGTAGTAAGATATAATAAATATTTATATAGTGCCAAAAATGCTAATTGTTCATTTGAGTGAGTGCTTTATATAATTTATGCTTCTGATTCACCAACAGCTGCTGTAATTGGCAACTCATCATCAAGTTTTGGAAGTATCAATATTTCTTTCGGAATAATAGAATATTTTGTTACAAAATAAGTGAATCGTTTGCATAGATGTGTTTCTTTTTCGAAAGCATCAAATATTGCTCTATGGTGGAAATACGCATGAGAAAATATCCTATACACTCTTCGACAAACTGAGCCGAGCTTAGTGACTGATGATTCCTTAATATTGACTCTGAAAGAGAAATGTAATTTGATTATTAGTTGGTGTATCAAGAACGTATAATTTACACAATGTTAAAAGCCACAGTCTTATTCATAGTGCACTTAGAACACATTATTTAAATAAATAATGAAATGTTTAAAGCTGGTAAATATGTAGAAACAAACTGCTTGATTGATAAGGGCATGTCACATACCACAAACCTATAACGATGGTAACTTCATATTTTATTTAAACTCAAGGAATAATTGTTAATAGGAATTGTTACAAATAATATTTGAAAACTAAATTCATAAAAAAGTCTAAAAATTATTTACAACTTGATAGTTAATAATTCCTTATTTATTGAATTCCTAGGTATAACTCCTTAAAAAATCTTAATACAAGGTTTTAGTTTCTGAAAAATGTTGTTTTACAATATGTATATCACAAAACCAAGCAATATTACATATATACTTTTGCAGACTTTTATCTGTGTTTATGATTTAAAATATATTTAGATGTATGTTAAAGGTTTTACTATAAATCTTAAAAACATACCTGCTGGGAAAGTATTTGTTGCTATTTAGCAAACAAGCAGCACCATCTAGAGTATGCCTTGTGTAATCAATTGCTGGACATTCTTTTGGAGTTTTATGAGCAGCACACAGGAAGATCCACTGCTCTGTCGCTGTCATTTGTGTGCATGTTTCAGGTTTACATTCACTTTGTAATCTAACTGCCAATCCGTTAAGTTCCATACAGAATTGACTATAATTAAAAAATTACATTACTTTCACATTTTAGAAATGCAAGAGCTATTCAACTTTTTGTTATTTCCATTAGGTGAAAATTTCAATATTCAATAAATTAATTATCAAATTATGTTTAATAGGATGAACACTGGATATTCGTTTATATCATATAAAAAAAAATAACAAAGTTTAGTCACCGTAAATGTTCGTATTTCCATACACCTTCTTCTTGAGCTTCTGGTTTCTTCAAGATAGCTTCAAGATTGGAAGGGTCGCGACGTATGGTTTGTTGGATATATTGGGGGACCGCAAGTGTACTATCCATTTCTTCAAAAGGTTCATCAGGCCATCGACAAAAGTCCTTAATTAAAAATAGCTTAATATAAAGTTTGATCAGATGGCAATCTTTTCGGACAGGACTAAAAATAATATTAATGCCAATAACGAAATATGATAATAAGTACCAACCTTTGCTTTGGAACCTGGGCGGTTCCGTCGTAATGTTTGGACATCAGCCATAGCGTGTCTGTTTTGGTCACAAATTAAATACACTTGTTTTATTTAATAGCTTAAAAACCTAAGTTTTATTACTGTAGATTTATTAGCAACAATATTTAACAATATGTTTTAATTTCTTTTTATTTTATATTACCGGCCATGGCTGCAAAGGTCTTCAGCCGAAAAGATAACTTTTTTATTTGTCCACAAAAACCACAGACTAGTCATCATAACTTTAACTTTGGCACAGAGTAGTTAGAAGAGATATTAAGTGAGATGAATTACTCCTTGATAATTTTATATCACTGACAGAATTTGTCAATAGAATTATTGATTCTAATATTTCCATATGTCGAATTCTTTTAGTTAAATAAAACCAAGTTTTCTGTTGGTAATTCATTTATTATTATGTATCATTAAGTTTGACTATGGCTAGGTGTTTCGCCCGACTTATGCATTTGCCACTACAACAGGAAAATGTTAAGAAGTAACCAGTACCTAATCTGTGATTGAAATTAATTATTAGATTAATATGCAAATAAAATAATTAATAATGTAATCAACTCATAATTTCATCAACATCAGGCGGTTCTGCGCTGCTAGGATCCAGCGCCTTCTTGCGATTCTCAACAAATCAGACGCCAAACAATTGTATGCATTGCTTACTCCATTGACAAGCTCAAGTTTTCAAGGACGGAATGAAAATTCAGCAGAAGAGAAACTCCATGACTTTATAAAAAAATGCCATGGTCATCATCTACAAATCTACCTCGTATTGGTACTAGTTGGCACTTTCATCAATGGTCTAAATAAAAAGTAAACAAAGAAATCGTTTACATTTCCTTATGGCAGATAATAATTACTTGTGCAGTTGGATCTCGAGTTGGAGCCTTGGAGATCACAGCGGCCATTTTATCCTGAACTACTTTCAGCTCCAAACTTTCTATGCAGGAGATTTTTGGGCTATATAGACTAGTACTAGACTAGACAGTAATTAGAGAAACTTAATTATTTACCAAGCCGGACTCTCGTTGAAAATACCTCCACAAAACATTTTTATTTACGATTATTATTAGAAATTACAAAAGATAATTATTAAAAAAGACAATGATTCAGATCAGTTGAAGTAGATCTGACAAACTATGAATGGGTGGTCCTATCGGGTTATGAAATAAGTGTGGACTGTATTACGATAGGGTGTTTAATAAAAGGTCGAGTACAAAATATCAGTGTTCGCGCTGCGCGGTGGTCGTGAGCCAAGTGCCGGTCCGATTCCCCGGGCGAGGCGGCGCGGCGCGGCGCTCGGGCCTCGTAGGCGCAAGCCGGTTGGAGGTAGAAGGGATGCGCCGCTCGCGCACCAACATGCTCCCCGGGTTGAAGCATCGTCTTCAAAAGTATTTTAGTCTAGTGGTAGGGGGCAGATGCAGTTGAACGCCCGTCGCATGGTACCACTCATGGTTTTCAGTTCTGCCACACGCGTGACGCCATCCACACCAGGGTAGGTTTTTACAACTCGCCCCAGCCGCCACATAAGAGGCGGTGCAGCCCGGTCTTTGATGAGGACAAGGGCCCCAGTCTTCACGTCGCCTGTGGAAGAGAACCATTTCGCCTTGGTCTGCAGCAGAGAAATGTACTCGTTATTAAAACGTCGCCAAAAGTGCTGCGCGATGTACTGCGTCCTCCTCCAGCGGTCCAAGCGGGAGATGTTGCTGGTGGTCACCTGTGGGTGTGGTACAGACAAGAGTGGTCGTCCAATTAAGAAGTGTGAGGGAGTGAGAGCGGAAAAATCATTAGGGTCAGACGAAAGCGGAGTAAGAGGGCGCGAATTTAAGACAGCCTCGATTTTAAAAAGACAAGTTGACATTTCCTCGTATGTCAAATGAGTGAGATGCAAAAGGCGTTTTAAATGATGCTTACAAGATTTAACTGCAGCTTCAGCTAGTGAGTTAAAGTGTGGAGTATAGGCAGGAACAAATTTAAATTCTATGCCCTCCTGCGCTATCTCAGATGCAACATTAGACGACTGAAGGAACGCTTTCAGTTCGTTTGACGCGCCTACGAAGTTAGTAGCGTTATCTGACGTAATGCTTCGAGGTTTGCCTCGACGCGCTATGAACCGATGTAAAGCAGCTAGGTAAGACTCGGTCGTAAGGTCCGTAACGAGCTCCAAATGTACAGCTTTCACTGCAGAACAAACAAAGATACACAAATAAGATTTAATGAGTTTACAACCCCGTCCCTTTCGATCAGCTATAAGTATTGGCCCGGCATAGTCAACGTAACAATATTGAAATGGATGTTCAAGATACGTCCTTGAACTTGGTAACTGCCCCATAACAGGCTGCACGTTTTGAGCTCTATGTCTAAAACAGATTTTACACTTATTAACAATTGATTTTGCTAAGTTCTTGCCTTTAAGAGGCCAATATTTTTGACGAATGTTTGCCAAAAGTAACTGAGGACCGGCGTGTAATAATTTAAGATGTTGCATATGAAATATTAGTTTAGTAAGCGTATGTTTACAACATAACAATAAAGGATGTTTAATATTAAAATCATAAGGGGAATTATCAAGCCTCCCGCCCACGCGAATAAGGCCATCCTGGTCTAAAAAAGGTGATAAAGAAATTAACCTATTTTTGCGAGGCAATTTCCTATTAGTTTTAAGATAATTGTATTCATCTGGAAACATTTGAATTTGAGCGCAATATATAATATAATTTTCAGCATTTTGTAATTCTGTTAATACGAGATTGCCATACAATTTATTATTTTTGTTTTTTAAGTTAAATAAATATCTTTTTAAGAAAGCGACTACTCTTTTTAATTTACTAAAATTAGAATATTTTTCTATTAAATTTTGAACTACGGAATGACTAGGAAGCGTAAGACAGCTACTGATATTGCTACTGCTACAACTACTTGCAAGCGTTACTACTTCGGTCAGATCTTGTCTTACGTCGTTGGGCATTATCGGCCATTCATTTTCATTTTGCAATAAAAATGAAGGTCCGGACCACCACAATGAAGTAGAGTCAATAATGTCGGCGCTAAGGCCACGTGAGACGAGATCTGATGGGTTGTCTTTCGACGGTACGTAGCTCCAGGTATGACCACAGGTACTTTCTTGGATTTCGTGAACTCTATTTCGCACGAATGGTTTTAGGTTAGCTGTTGGACTAGCCAGCCAGCTTAGAACTATGGTCGAGTCACACCAGAATCTACAGGAATCTATGCGCAAGGTAAGAGACTCTAAAACCTTAGTACACAGTCTTGCACCTAACAGAGCGGCACACAGCTCGAGCCGTGGTATGGTAGTTGGCTTGATCGGAGCTATACGATTTTTTGATGCTAATAGCTGCACGCAAACCGTACCAGAGTCATCGAAAGAGCGAATATAGATGCACGCGCCGTATGCTCTCTCAGATGCGTCTGTAAAAACATGAATTTCATTATTAATTGAATTTACACAAAGTACCCAGCGAGGAATGGTTAAATAATTAAGATGTACTAATTTAGATTCAAATAAAGACCAAAGATTATGAATTTCGCTTGATACGGGTTGATCCCAGTCATACTGCTCGATCCATAAACGTTGCATTATTATTTTTGCTTGTATGACGCATGGACCGACAAGACCAAGAGGATCAAAGATTTGACTGATGACAGATAATATATGACGCTTTGTAATTTGTTCTGAGGATTCTATATGAATTGAATAAGTTAGGTGGTCTTTATCACTGACCCAATTTAAGCCTAACGTTTTAGAAATATTAGAATTTTGACCTTGCTCTGAAAAAATTAAAGTATTAGAAGTACTATCATCGACACACGCATTAGAACCGTTAATTTCAGATAAAATTTCTAAGTTGTTGGATCGCCATTTTCGTAAATTAAACTTTGCCGATAAAAGAATGGTTTTGACAGATTTTGTAATTTCTATTGTGTCAGCGATAGTCGGCCCGCCACTCAGATAGTCATCAACGTAAAAGTCACGTGATATGGCGGACTTAATGCGATTGTCTTCAGTTTCATCTGCTAAACTTGTGAGACATTTGGTGGCCAAGTACGGTGCAGAAGTAGTGCCATACGTAACGGTATTCAGAGTGTATGTACTAAGAGGGTCATTAGGGTTGAAACGAAACACTATTTTTTGAAATTGTCTTTGATTAGGATTAATCTGGATGGCCCGGTACATTTTTTCGACGTCACCTGATACGACATACCTGTGTTGACGAAAACGAATTAATATTGAAAAAAGGTCGTCTTGAACAACAGGCCCGGTCATTTGGATGTCGTTCAGTGACGTACCTGATGTGGTAGGAGCCGAAGCATCGAAGACAGCCCTAAATTTTGAAGTGGTACTAGATTCCCTCACGATACCATGATGGGGAATAAAATAATTTATTTGTTTACTGTCGAAGGAACTAAAGAATTCATTATCTTTTGACATATGTCCTAACTTCTCGTATTCGTGCATAAAATCTAAATACCGAGATTTAAAAAGAGGTTCCCGTTGGAACCGGCGCTCTAAGGATAGAAATCGATTTTTGGCGGTAATGTATGAATGCCCTAGGACACTTGGATCCTTTTTGAAAGGCATAGTAACTACAAAACGACCTTCGCTATTACGAAAGGTATGTTTATGAAAATGTTTTTCACATTCTTTTTCCTCAAAAGACAAGGAATGATGGGAAGGTACATTATCAAGCTCCCAGAATTGTGTAAGGTCGGGAGATGCTTGAGAAAAATTACATGTCTGAGAAGTGGTAAAATCAGTTTGTTGTGAAACGCTACCGGAAACTAACCAGCCAAGCTTGGTTTCACACAATGTAGGAAAATTTTTACCTAAACGAATGGATTTGGTACCTAAGACGTTCCAAAATACTTCGGCTCCAACCAGAATATCAATGACCGACGGAATGTTAAAATTCGGGTCAGCGAGTTTAAGACCTGGCGGAATAGGGATATGGCTAATGTTCACGAACGAAGACGGCAAGACTTTAGTGATCTTAGGCAAAATATGGCACCGAATATCCGTTACGTACGCACAGCATAAAGACTCGATCGAGAGGTTGCAAGACTGTGTACTATTAGATACGTGATTGTTGATACCTGTGACCTTGGTGCTAGTACCGCGTCGTGACAAACCCAGTTTATCGCATAAGCTCGAGGTGATGAAGTTGGCCGTACTACCGTTGTCCAGCAGCAGACGAACCGTATACTTCTTACCCGACGCGCTCACCACATTCACCAGCGCTGTGGACAGTAAAATATTCGAAGAAGTAGCAAGCTGCATAGAATTGGCAGAAAGGGTTATATTTTCTGATGTAGAAGGCATAGGATTAATAAGAGGCTTGGGTTCATTTTGTTCTAAATGTAAAAGGGTATTATGTTTATATTTACAATACTTGCAATGCGTTAACTTGCATTGTTTAACGCCGTGACCCAAGCGCAAACAGTTTAAGCAAACTTTAAAGTCCTTTGCCTTTTGGATTCGATTCTCAATGGACAAGTTCCTAAAGGAATCACATGTAAATAAAGTATGAGTTTGGGAGCAAAGCGGACAAATTATTTTATTATGTTTAGTTAAGGATTTTATGTTTTTATTTTGATTATTATTTAAATTGCTAGAATTTGAACAGTGACTATTGTTTAAGGCAACTATTGTTGTATTAGATAAGTTTTGATTCGATTCAATTGATTCCAATAGGTCCGCCTTCCTACTAACAAATGTACAAAATTGTGATAAAGTGGGATCCTCATTCAATTCATTACGATACTCTTCCCAATGACGACTAGTTACTGAATCTAACTTCTTGGCCATAATAAAGATGAGAATAGTATCCCAATACTTTGTTGGTTGATTTAAGGTTGTGAGCGCCCTTATATTTTTATTAATTGTTTCGACAAGATTACGAAGTAAAACACTAGATTCTTTAATTATAGGCTGGACATCAAAAATGGATTGGAGATGATTATTTATTAAAAGACGATTGTTATTGAAACGCTCGCATAATAGATCCCAAGCTATCTGATAATTATCTCCCTTGAAATTAATATTTTTTATTATTAATGCTGCATTTCCTTGGAGTGAAGCTCTTAAATAATGAAATTTATTAATATTATCGATGCAGCTGCTATCATGAATTAAAGAAATGAACGTATCTCGAAATTCCAGCCAATATTGATAACTGCCATCGAAATGGGGCAAATTAATTTTGGGCAAACGTACTAAATTATTTTTAAAATGATTGTTCGGTGCATTTGAGCAAACGTTGTCAGAGCTCGATACGGAACCTGCGACGGTGGTGGAAGTCCCCAGCATGCTGCGCGCGATTGCCACGAGTTCAAAGTACTGGGACTCAAATTGCTCGCGCTCAGCAACCGCAGCCTCCAATAACGCGGAGTCCTCCTCCAAAACCTCGATTTCAGTCTGTAAGGCATCAAATTCCGTATATATACTTTCAAATTTACTGAAACGCTCCTCTAAGTCTAAACGTTGCAAGTGAGCCAAAGATGAAGTTTCTTTAAAAGATTTTAAATATTTATTAAAAATTGTGAGCTTTGACTTCATAGAACTGCGCCTTTTAATTAATATTTTCATTTCGCCAGCCATTATAAACAAAATCAAAAAGGTTGAAGCACGTGCGAATAAGTAAAGTGCAAAGCTAATGAACGATAAAAGATAACGCAGGAAAGGAATGCACACAAAAAAGAATCAGTAGCCGTGCGATATATGGATAGACAATAGCAAACCGGTTTTAGTCACCGATCGTAGAATCCGGCTCGAAGGACCAATGAATGGGTGGTCCTATCGGGTTATGAAATAAGTGTGGACTGTATTACGATAGGGTGTTTAATAAAAGGTCGAGTACAAAATATCAGTGTTCGCGCTGCGCGGTGGTCGTGAGCCAAGTGCCGGTCCGATTCCCCGGGCGAGGCGGCGCGGCGCGGCGCTCGGGCCTCGTAGGCGCAAGCCGGTTGGAGGTAGAAGGGATGCGCCGCTCGCGCACCAACAAACTATAACTAATAACCAAAGTCAGAATATACTTAAAGATTCAAATTTGGTATCTGAATATGGAACTCCAAAATAATATGGCATCTAAATATTAGGTGGTATAAACATGTTAACATCTCAGTTATTCAACACTAACCAAATTAATTATGCTATAATAGCAATACAATCAGCAAATTAAGATTACAAAATTTTAATAATTAACAATTAATTTGTCATTTTTGACGAGGCCTACAAGTATATGTTAGTATATGCTACAAATATATTGCAAAACCTACATGCGTACGATAATACCTTAAACAAAGTAGTTAGTAAAGTCAGACATTATGTACGCATCATAAAATGGAAAATATTTAACTTTGACATTACTCGTGTTTGTAATTTAATACCTTTTCGCAGTCAACTTTAGTTAGATTAATTTGTCAATTTCTAATGCATTGACAAGTTTAGCTTTATTTTATGGCTAACGAATATATTTTAATTTCATCAAGAGTGCAGTAGCTGCTGACAGATTACTGTTATGGCACTATTCTGTTCCGCTATAACACCATGTTTATTTCATAATTATACGACATGCTCCACAACTATTCTGTTTTTATGGCATAGAGGGTGATATAATTTGCGCCTAATTCTCATCACACCACTCTTATTACACTATTTGGGAAACTAGCGTGACTACTATAACACACTATTTTGCTAGATGAGAACAGTCAAAACAAGAGCCAAGGCCAAAGGGCACGATCAAGTAACATACCATACTGGATATATGATTTCGCAAGTACAATGCACTTGCGGAATCATATATCCAGTATGGTCTTAGTAGCTACGGCAGAACTTATAAATCTTATTTAGATCACATCAACAATTTAAAGATTAGAATATTAAAATCTATAGTTTCGGATAATATTAAATCAAAATTTAAAGATGATAACAATGGACTGCTTAAACACTGTAAAATATTACCAATACAACTGCAAATACAATACAGTATATTAAAGGAAAATTATTTCAATGAAAACTTATAAAGTTCCTATAAAACATGCTGTATATACGCGCGGTGTGGCTAGTAACCGTCTTCACAAGCCGTGCGCCAACAATACGTACGGCGAAAGAACGTGTAACTACCTCCTTCCGACTTTAATAAATGCCATGTCACCTGATTTAATTAACAGTATCACACACAACAACATTAAGTTAAAATTGAAAGAATATTTTTTAGGTTTATTGTGATTCCATAATATATTAGTTACCTATCCATTATCCCAACTAATATTATAAATGCGAAAGTGTGTTTGTTTGTTTGTTTGTTTGTTTGTTACCTCTTCACGCTTAAACTACTGGACCGATTTCAAAAATTCTTTCACCTTTGGAAAGCTACATTCTCCCCGAGTAACATAGGCTACTTTTTATCCCGGAAAAATCGACAGATCCCACGGGATGCGCAATAAAGGCTTCGCTCAAAAACTACTGCACAGATTTTTATGCGGTTTTCATCAATAGATAGAGTGATTCTTGAGGAGTTTTGCGGCATTTTTTATCTCGGAAAAACGGATAGTCCCACGGGAAGCGCGATAAAATCTTCGCACCATAAACCGACTTCCGCGTATATGTAGCCGTGGGCAAAAGCTATATGACCCTTAACCCTCTATACACCCAATCCCGAAATCCACGCGGGCGAAGCCGCGGGCAGAAAGCTATATTCAATATATATTATTGTGTAAAAATAATACTACGTATAAATAACTGTTTTCATTTTGTATTAAATTAAGCAAGTATTTAAGTTTAAAATCGAATGCATAAGCGTATAAACCTCTGTGGTTTTTTGTATGCATTGATTTATGTAAAATGATTATAAGATTCTTTATATGGTAAATAAATAAAAAAAAAAAAAAAGTGCAGAAAAGATATAAACGACTAACGATCGTTATCTGGAGTATTACTTAACGCTAATTCAGTATGGCCTTGTATGTGGCTTCAGTTATATGCTCGGGTAAATATACAAGTAAAATCATTTATCAAAAACAAAAAAGAAATAATTCTTTTAGACGTTTTTGTGTGTTTTTACAATAAATTCTCAAGAAATATTTAGGGGCGTTGTTTAAACAAATTTCAGTAAAAAATTCGAAGAAGTGTTCGTCAGTGCAGGTATTGAGCCTGCCTTTAGATACTTGGCATACTTAATATTTAAAAAAATTGACTCCCCGAGTGTATCTTGAATGTTCTTCCCGAGAAAGCTTTCCAAATAACTTAACTTTAATAAGCGCCTGTAAAAGCCCACGTGAATAATATTTTGACTTTTACTCAATTCCTGGGCAATCGCATCGTTTCATAGTGTACATGATACAATGATTATGATATGTAGTTGCGGCACTCTACTGTGTAATTACTAATCTTATATAGTCACTCTCCCCTACCCAACAACTTAGACGGAAATGTATTCCTCGAAATGTTTTAATTTAACATTTTTATATTAAATGACTGATATAATAATAATAGTTACTATAATATTTAATTAAAGTAACTATAACTATTATTATTACAAGTAAAACGTATATGTATATCGATAATGTTTGCGTAATAATAATTGTGTCTAAAGGTTATCTTTATGGTCGCAATATTATTTAAGTAAATAACACTCAGAAGTAGGCCGTGACTAAAAAGACTTGCTTTATTTATACATAATTACGAAATGCATATCTTTATGAAATTGTGTCTTCTTTACACAGTATTTGTATTAGTTATGTGCAGAAGTCGAAACTATTTCGTTATGAACGAGAATTGGGTTTGCAATGTGAAAAGATTGTGTATCGACTGCTTGCGACTTAGCCAATGCTCTTGGTGCAAAACGGAAAACAAATGCTTCTCAAGAAAATTAACACCCGAAGACTATTGCAGAGATAATTTTATCGATTACCACGACCATGGCTGTAAGTTACTATAATTTGCCGAGTACTTTATAATATGGAATCGTAGTTGTCCTCCGGCTTACTTCAAACCCCCATATAATTTTACTGTTTATAGCATGTGCTATTAAAAAAAACTTAATTCTAAATTATTTTGATTTTTGTTAAAGAAATTGACGTATGTATATGAACTACACAACTGCCAAATGGCTCTGTAAAATTAAATGGTTCATGCTCCACCTGAGTTTTCCACTATCGTGAAACCACCATGAGGAATAAAAAGTTGAACCAATGTTAGAAAAGTTTGACTTAAAAGACTTTGAAACCAGAGCCTTTAAAAGATATTTAAAAAAGACAGTCATTGTCCATTTGTTGCAAAGAAACCAGGAAACGGGAATCGTTTACTTGTTTCTTTGCAACAAATAAACCTTTGAACAAATAAACCACCCAAATGATTACAATCTAAAGAAATATTTTGAAATTTATTACTTTTATATTTTAATAAGAGCAATTAGCTATTAGGTGAATATGTATGTACACTAAACACAGAAATATTAAAAATATGCATCTTAATTTCAGTAAGTTTGTTAGATAACGCAAAGTGCTCGTGTGCTGGCGATATTGAAGAAAATTGCACCCCACCGGATATCTTTACCGACCAGAAATGTTCTGGTCGAGGTTCATGTCTCTGCGGCCGATGCGTATGCGACCAACCCGATCCTGAACATCCGACCAAGGTAAAGATTGTAATTCTGGTTTTCATTTAAGTGTTTTCCAAAATGAAACTAAATGTAATCCCACCAAAAACATTCTGTAAAAAACTAGCCAAGTCTCGATGGAGCTGCTAGTTTATCTCTAAAAAGTAATGAAATATAACAAAGTCGTGCCAAGTCTAAGGTTCCTTATTGCGATTTCGTTATTATTATAGTTAATGTTGTATGACTTTGCCGTTGTCCAATCTGTCGCCAGAACCGCTACCGGCAGTGTTTGCTTCGCGCTCGACTTGGCGGGGGCACTGCCGTGCCCCCAGATAACTCTTAGCATTAGGGTTTATTACTAGAACGAGCAGCCTGACCGAAGTCATTAAGCTCAATGAGAGGATGAGTGCCTATACATTTTTTGGGATCAACAGCAACACGTCAGTGATTCTTGTCACATTCAGCTGTGTTACTTCACTTCTTTGTATGAACTTTCTTCACTTTATTTAAGGTTTAGCCGTCTCACCAGTTCTTAATGCCAACAAGTACTCAACCAATGGATTGTGCAAGATGATTTTTGTCATCATCATCTTCTTCGTCACCAATTTAGTCAACAGACACCTATTGTTAGATGCCTAAGGATTTTCACACCGATCGATCATGCGCTTCTATCGTTAGTTTATCTTGTTCAATATCCGTTATATGCCTGTCAATGTAAGGACCTGTGTCGTTACGCCCAACGGTCGTCAGTCCTGCGAGAAATGTGCACTACCGACTGCCAGATAAGGTTCGCTTTCTACATATTGGATTATTTATAGGGATAGATAGTCCAATTAAATAAATATACTCATCAAAGCTTCAAGTGTAGAGTATCCAACCATCATATTAGGGTTCTATGTATTTTGTGCTGAAATTTAATTTCACGCTCCATATTCTCCATTGCATTGTGCATTTGCTTACCGCCCACATGTAAAAGCATGAAAACAAAAGCAACTTATAAAATTCCTTCTTGATTATAATGACCAGTTATTTAGTTTAGATGACGTAATCTTAAAATGCCGACACCGCGAATGCTAAATGTTCTCATAACAAAACGCCTGGATTTGAAAATGTCCTCATTCAGAATAACCTAAGCTATTTAAAGTCTGGAGATCCTCAATTTGACATTATTGAAATTATTGTGATTTTCAGTTGTCCGACTAAATTAATCGTATTGATGGGGTTATCAACAAAGTCCATACAGCCTGATTACCTATTACCTTTTTTTTTTTTTTTTGTTCCCCTGAGGAAAATGCATTAAATTGCATACCCCGGCTGTGGCGAGCCGGCGGTTATTACCTATTACCTACATATATGTTTTTTTAAATTTAATATTCCATTCAGCCAAATTAATCTAATGTTTCATTAAATTTAACAAAATATTTGCAAAAACAAATACTTTATATTTTAGTTTAACTAAACTAGATTTTTATTATTTTTCTTTCATTGTCAGATGGTGGTTGGAGACTACTGCGAGTACGACAATTTTTCTTGTGATGGACCTAAATGTAATGAAGGACCGTATCACTATTTGCAGAATGATACAACTTTAAGTATCGACAGTGTTTTCGCATCTTTGTTCTCCAATGAATAATTGTATAAGTTAAATTGAAGGCCGAATGATGTAGTTTAAGTACGCGAAGTGTGCTAATCTATGATAAGGTCCATAAAATTGAACAAATTACCACTCTATAGACAGATAATTTCGGAGTGTTAACTTTCAAATCACAATGGAATATTTAGAATTAACTAATTCATTTTTTTTTCTAAAAATATAATGTCACCATTATTCTCTGAGATAAGTTTTTTTGTAAAACATAAGTATGATAAGTATATAACAGATAATTTCTAAGAATATTTTTTTATAAAAGTTTAGATTTAAGAAATATAATTTATTAGATTAGTTAGCATTCTGATGTTTAAATATTTTGTAAAAATTATTTTATGGAATTTTTGCAATAAATATTTTTGTTTTCTCATTTAATTCATCCAGTATAGTAGTAGCTCGTCCAATTTCGGCTGGGGTGTAAAATACTTTGCTCAATATTATTTTAAGTCCCAGTGTAATAACGGGGCAAGCTAAGTACCATTGTTCGAGAACGTCGCACAGATATTGGGCTAAACTCTCTTAATCAACGCTAACGATATACACGAGAACAAAGATTTACACCACCAGATTAACATTCTATTTTTAATGTGTGAATTTGCATTTTGTTTAATAATACTAAATAACTGTTTAATTATGAAAAACAACACAAGCAAAATGTATGACGAAACGTGACATTGATGATACTTACCCTAGTCAAGACGTCAACGTATCATGTTGAAGGTGCGGTTACGAAATTCATTTTCATTTTCAAATTCAAATTATTTTTTATTTGTATAGAAAGTGAAATAATAAAATAATAGTAATAGTGAAATAATAGTTGTTTAATATATATTGAACTCGTTCTCACATTTCGTCATATTCATGCGTCATATGCATGAAAGCCAATTCGGCTTTACCAAAGGTAGATCCACTACCGATGCCGGAACTGCACTTATGAAACATATTTTTGACGCATGGGAGGGCAAGCGGGATGTAATTGGAGTGTTTTGCGACCTTTCCAAAGCGTTTGACTGTGTGAGTCATGAAACGCTTTTAAGTAAACTTAGACATTATGGTGTCTCGGATGGAGCTGTTAGCCTTTTAAAATCTTATTTATCAGACAGATTGCAGAAAGTCGTTATTAATAGATCAGAATCGTGTATGGTGTGTGCATGGTTGTTATGTATTATTAGTATTGTGTGTATTTATGTGTGTATGTGATTGAAATTTTTTTAGCGTTAATTTTAAATACATTTTTATTTTATATTCATCTATTTCTTAAGTCCACGGCAAATGTTATTATGTTATGAGAAGAGCAGAGCCTTCTGACACAAGTATATTTATACTTAAAAGGAGACTCTGGCCACTATATGTCAATGAATTGGATTGCAGAAATAAATATTTTTTCATTTTTTTTCATTTTTTCATAGTAATATGGTAACATTACATTTAAATCTGAATTTAATAATTTTCAATACCTATTTAAAAATCATAATATAATAATGACATATGAATTGTAAAAATAACAATTCATTAAAAAAAACTTAACAATTGAAGAATACAAATAATGTCACGGTTCATAGGACAATATTTCTCAAAACAAATGGATTACATCTTTTTTGGAGATTAACGTTGAAAATTAGTATTCCTAGTTGTTTTTCTTAAGAATTTATATATTTTTTTATGTTTTTTTTTAATAAACTTTTAATTATATAAAACAAGTAATAGTACTTACCATATTTTAAACGCTGAATAAATGTTGATTGTGCTACTTAAGGTATATTATTAGGTAAATATAAGTTTCCATCAATTAACCATTAAATAAATACCTATCTAAATAAAGATAGCATGGATAATTATGTATATATAGGTAGTTGAATCATCAGTTGGTATATTTCGTTCTAAAAGTGTTCAGAGAAAAATATTCATAGCAATTTCAAAGTTTGTGTTAGTCGGGTTGCTGTGAAAAAGAAATCACGAAGATCGTTGAAGATGGTCGGGTTTTCAGACGGCTCACTGAGGCGAACGACGTCTTCAATTAACGAATTGATATGAGGTGCCGTCTGTCGCGGATGGCTCATCGCTCTCGAGTGGCTGCCCGTTATGGTTACGCCAAATTAGATTTCAACGAGTCTATTTTCTTCTCTACCTTTTATTTCCTTGAGATCTATCGAACACACAGCACCGCAACTGGATAAATATATACGTAACGGAAACTAATATTCTGTCTGAACCTCCAAGAGCAAGTCTTAAAGTGAACTATAAAAATATTATTGAATGAATGAATGAATGAATGAATGATAACTTTATTGTAATAAAAAACAACATTTACACATGTATTATACATACTATCTAAATACTATAGTACAAAAGGCGGCCTTATTGCCAAAGCGGCAATCTCTTCCATTCTCATCTATTATTGTATTTAGGCTGAATTTATTTCATGTTATCACATATATTTATGAATATTAAAACTTTCTGTACAGAAAATATTAATGTTAAAATTAAAATAAAATGTAGCATATCCACAATGAAAGTAACACTAGAAATATATATTACTTCAATCCATTGATGATATTCTGTAAAAAGAGGTTAAAATGATGTTGATATTATATTTTAGGTTGTAAGTATCTTTAATAACTTTGCACGGCTCAAATTTATAGTTCCAGTCTTAAAAAAGAAAAATCGAAAGAAGACAACTCGTAGTCAACCGGACATTTCTTTATTGAGTAAATCAGAGCAAATAACTTGTTAACATGTCCATCGGACTCTTGTTTTTTTTTCACTTTCTCTTCAACGAAAGCACTAATTACAATTTTTTTACCTTTTGTTCATATGTTTATTTCATTCACATGTTAACAAGAAAGTGTTCAGATTTTATGCAGTATTTATGAAAACAACACAATAATCTCTAATTTCATGGAATGAATAAGAGGATGCTAGTTACTAAGGATTTCAAAATATAGGTAACAACTAATTAACCTGTTTTTATAGACCGTAGATAGGTTATTTTGAGGTATTTTATCATCAATATCTGGAAAGACTGTTCATTTTTCTAATAAGTAAATTGTGGTGAAACGTTCCCTGGAAGCTGGAAGGAGGTCGCTTCGAATTCGATTATGGAAGGAGCCAAATTGTTTTAGTGTCGATCAACGCGGCATGCGCGACGAGTAGGTAGTACAGCAACTTCGGCCTTAGAACAACGGAAAGTAAGTAAAAAATAAGTGAATATAAAATGAATATTGCAAAAAGTTAAATAACAAGTAGAAATAACCTGTATATTAGTTATACTCTAAATTAGTTGACTATGTGAAACATGCAAAATTCAAAATGTTGACACTACCGGTTTCCACGTATCTCTCTAATCTTAGAAGGCTACGCAAACTTATTTATTAAGGACGCTTACGGCTCCTTATGCATTAATAACTGAGATCGGATTATTGCGCAATTAATTTGTTCATAATTAACATGTTACTAAATTCTAGAGCGGTGCGGCACACTATAGCAAAACAAGTTTCGTCTTGTTAAATAAATATTTTACCAAAAAGGGGTAGGTTATCATTTCCAGTGTATGATTATATTATGTGTTTACTCAGCTATTTATAAATTGTTACTGATAATTTTTATTGTTTAGTACGTAGGTCATATTTCACAGGGCTTTTTATGAATCAACAAATAGATAAATAATTATTTACAAATAACAGACAAAAAACCTATAATTTAAAGCAAGCCAAAACTTTAATGGACTATCAACAAAAGATACCGGCTCGAATATCTATTTTAATTATAAACATTTATCCAATTATATCTGTTTATAATTTATTATCGTTCAAAATAACTTTTGAACTGTAAATCTAAAGTCTAAGGTATTTTGAACTTACAAAAAGTTTAATTATGTAAAAATATGTTAGTCAGCTGATGAGATAAGATCTTTTCAGCCTATGGGCGTTAACATCTGCATTTACAAAATACTGGTGTCATGAAACGATAACCTAAAGCAGAGTTAATAAATAATAAAGAATAAGATAGATGGCGCTAGTTGCCAGTGATAAGATCAGCTCCGTGCTATTTATTATTTAAAAAAAGATTTAATTTGCCAAAATTAGAAAAAAAGTGTTATTCGTGGAGAGCTTTAAGCAGTTTTACAGCTCAAGTGTTATCTAAGTGAAATATTCAATAACTATCGCCCTATTACAACAAGAAAATAAATTGCATTTAGTTGTGTTAAAATTTCGTGAAATAGTGAAGTGGTTAATAAATACAATCCAAAACATAATAATTGCACACTGAAGAAACTATTTTGATCTATATCTTATTCGGTAAGTGGAGAAATGATTATTCAAAGTGTGAATAATATTTGAAAATGTAGGGTGTATTTGAAAGTGTAAGAAGGTATATATCACAAATCAACGAATCACCTGTCTCTCTAATAACTGCACTGCTCTCAACTAGATGTCATTGTTGATGTAACTTTTTAATATAACATACAAGCTATTCACCGCTAGATGCTGTTACTTTGTTTGAACGAAATGTATTGTATGTTTTGCCACCTAGCGTATTAATAGTGAACTATATGCTAAAACTAACATTATTAAAACTTCCCACCACTAGATATCGCTAAACGATATGAAATCGATCCAATGTGTCATCTAGGAACATTGTTTGGAACTAATAGAATATAAGCAACCTCAAACTACATGCTTTTATTTGAATTTGGACACTCGCCACAAGAGGGAGTAGCATTCGGAGAAGGTTATAAAATAAATACAATCCAAGTCATTTTAATATCTTTTATCTATTATTATCAATTAAAATACAAAAATGGAAAATGTAAACATGCGTAACCGTTGTCGACGTAAGTCATCATCTTTAATAGATCTCTCAAAAGAGTCTATTTTCGACTCCACGATGATGAGCCTACCAAATAGCTCACTTAATGAATCGTTGAATGCTACTGATCAATATGAAAAAATCCAGGCACTCACAATTAGACTAGAACAATGCAGTCTGCAACTGAAGAGTGCACATCAAGAGATAGAAAATCTCCTCAGTGAGAATTACCGATTAAAACAAGACCTTAACAAAAGTTTGACAACCATTGAACATTATAAAAAACTTGATATGTCGAATCAGCCCTCTGGAACCCCGCTATTAATAAAAAATAAGAGGAAGAATAAACGAAACAGTGTATCAACGCCATTAAAATGCCACATCGAAGTAAGCACTAAGAATCCTGAAGAAAATCCAAACGCACCGAATTCTGAAACTTGTAATCCATATATTACAAGTAATTTAAAACTGAAGGGCACTAAAAGAAAATTATGTGTTATAAGTAATAAACATTATTCTGGTTCTCTTCAATGTGTCGAGGAAGCGTTTTCCGCGGACTTCACAGTTTGTCGCTATTTATCGCCTAATTCCAGTATTAAGCAACTTTTAGATGGCTTAAAAAACAAACTATTGGATTATACTTTTAATGATTATTGTATTGTTTTGCTAGGTGAATCGGACTTTAAAAAACACTGTAACTTTACTGAGCTTATAGATTCAGTAAACATTTATTTGAAAGAATTTTGCACGACCAACATAATAATATGCACGCCTACATATATACGAGGGGCACCTATGTATAACTACAAAATTGAAATGTTTAACAGTATGTTATATGTAGAGTTAAGAAATAATCAATTTGTTCATTTTTTCGATTCTAATATGTATTTGACATTTGATATGTTTTCGAATTACACGGGTAAAATTAATAAAAAAGGACTTGATAACATTTATCAGATTATATCGAATAATATTAAAATTGATTTAAAAAAATTTCCCCATTCATATATTGATAGTAATAAAGCCAATGAATGCAGCGACATAACTAACGATAATTTTACGTCAAATAATTTATTTCGAATTTAACTGTCTATATGTGTTACATCAAAACATGGACGGACTTTTAGGTAAATCTGACTTATTTATGGTTAATTTAGACAAGTTAAAAGATACAGGAAAATCAATTGATATTCTGTGCATAACTGAACACAATATGATGGAGGTCGACTTGCATCGTTTGAATGTAACAAATTATAAGTTAGCATCTTATTTCTGCAGGCAACAACATAGAGGAGGATCTTGCATTCTTATCCAGAACTATCATGAGTACGAAAATGTTACCTCCATAGTTAAGCAATCAATCAGTGGCGTATTAGAGTGTTCGGCAATAAAACTGGTTCAGCACAAAATATTTATTGTATGCATTTACAGGCCTCCCAGAGCAAAAGTAGAGGTAGTCAATCTATTTTTAAATAAAATTGATGAGATTATAAAACTTATTAGTATTAGCAATTATAAAATAGTTATTTGTGGTGATTTTAATATTGACATTTTAAAAAATAACAAAGTATCTCGTAGTTTTCAACAATTGATATCTCAACATAACATGAAATTTCAATTCAATGTGCCAACTAGGTTTAGGAGTAATACATGCTTGGATAATATCTTGCATAATTTACGAGGTGCTAAAGGACAAATAATTGAGTTAGCTCTGTCTGACCACATGGCTCAAATCCTGAAGGTACCAGTCAGTAGATCATGCAGACTGAAACACTGGTACACCTATAGACGGAACTATTTACCAAGTAGCATAACACAATTTTGTTCCTATATAAAATTGCAAAGTTTTGAAGAAGTATATAAAACAGAAAATCCAGACTATGCTTTTAATGTATTTCATGACAAATTTATATATCTTTACAATTTGTGTTTTCCTAAGGCTAAAGTGAAAATATCTTCTAAGATAAAACCTAAATGGATCTCAAATGGTATTAAATTATGCAGCAAAAGAAGACGTTTTTTGTTATGGCAGTACCGGCTATTGCCGACAGAAAATAACAAACTAATTTTTGAGAATTACTCAAGAAGATATAAAAAAATTTTAAAGCTCACGCAAAAAGCCCAAAACGAATATTACATTGGAAAATCTAGGAATAAATCACAAGCAACATGGAAAGTTATTAACAAATATAATAATAATGTGCCGAAAGAAAATATTACTAGTATTTTAAGTAACAACATAGAAATAACTAACGCTGTTGATATAGCAAATACATTCAATGACTTCTTTATTGATTCTGTTCAAAGTAACTTCTCTCATAAATCCCAATTATGTTGTATTAATAACAGTCAATCTAATTCTATGTTTATCACTCCCACCACAACATTTGACATTTTGAAAATTATTAATTCTCTAAAAAACACAAACAGTGTCGGCTATGATGATGTTTCCACGAGAATATTGAAACAAGCAGCGAACATTATAGCACCAGTCTTATGTTACATTATAAACTTGTGTATGGAAAAAGGAATATTTCCAGATAGGCTAAAATTGACAATTATCAAACCGCTGTTTAAAAAAGGTAACAAAAAGCTTGCTAAAGATTACCGCCCTATCGCACTAATATCTACGTTTGCGAAAATTATTGAAAATGTTATCTATAAAAAACTTAATGAATACTTTGAAAAAAATAATTTATTTTCAAAGCATCAATATGGCTTTCGTCAAAATAAGTCAATAAATATGGCAATATACGAATTTTTAGAAAATGTTACTTCAAATGTTAATACCAAGAAACCGACCATAGCTATGTATATGGATATGTCTAAGGCCTTTGACAATGTACACCATAAAACATTGCTCAATAAACTTGAATCTTACGGTATAAGAGGTAACGCTTTAAGATTGTTTGAATCTTACTTAAGCAATAGGCGACAGATAACTCATATAAACAGAACAAATCCTATAACTGCTATCAACAAAAATTATGCATCAAATGAAAGACCGGTACATAATGGCGTCCCGCAAGGAAGTGTACTAGGCCCACTTCTATTTATTATATATATAAATGACCTGCCGGGTATAACTAGTCATCCTATGACTATGTTTGCTGACGATTGTACAATTTTATTAAATATGAATAATTTTGATAATTCAGAACAAGAAATAAACAATTTATTAAAATCTTTAATTGACTGGTTGACATTAAATAATTTGACAATTAATTTAACAAAAACATTTATAATGAATTTTAAACAAAGAAATAATCATCCTCTAGACTTAGATATTAATTATTTGGGCAAACCAGTCAAAGAAATCGAGTTTACTAAATTTTTAGGTTTAACTGTAGATAAAAATTTAACTTGGAAATATCACATTAGTTCATTGATACTGAAGTTAAATCAATTTTCTTATGCACTATACAAATTAAGAAACGTTGCTAATATAAAAACATTGCTATCAGCTTACCACGGATATGTAGCATCAACCTTAAGATACGGCATAATATTCTGGGGCAACAGTAATGACAAGCACAGTATCTTTAAAGCGCAGAAAAGATGTATAAGATCTATGTTTGGTCTAATGCAAGATGAGTCTTGTGAACCGTATTTTCGACAATATAAAATACTTACTGTACCATCGTTGTATATAAGTGAAATTGCCAATTTTGTTAGGAAAAATCCGACCTGTTTTGAAACATGTCCAATCGGATCCCGTCGTGAAGGTAAACTTAAAGTTACACAAATGCGTAGGGCACTTCTTCATAAAATAAGTGTGAGCTGTATGGCGCCTACTATTTATAATAAAATTCCGCAGTATATAAGAAATATTATCAACTTCCGCAAATTTAAAACTGAACTCAATGGCTTTCTTGCTAAAAACGTTTATTATGACATAAATTTATTTTTAAATGATAACATGAGTGACGTATAGAAATTGAATGTATATAATTTTTATTGTAAATAGTTGTATGTAGTACAATCATTTTATTCTATTTGAATTGACATGACAAATATTTTGTGCTAATGACATTTATGAATGAAATGATTTCCAGATTTGTTTTTTGTGATGATAATATGATTGAAACAAATTTAAATTGTATAACATATATTAAATTAGCTGTAGTTGTTATTTTGTAATTGTAATTGACACGACATTTTCCAATTGATATTATAATATTTACTGATTATGTTATAAATATGATAATAATATGATTATAATAATTTTCAGGTTTATATAGTGAATATTGTTATTTGTTATTATGCATTTATTAATTTAAATTGAAAATATCAAATAAAAAGTTTTTATGTCAGTTTAATTTTAGAATAATGCTATATAAATCACTACATTTGTTCATATGCCACAAGGTGAATCATGGTTGTAACTATTTTTAATTATTATTTAACACCCTGTAATACCCATGTTTATGAACCAATAAATGAATTGAATGAATGAATTGAATAAAAAAAAAACGTAATAATAAAAATCTAATGACAATTTTTGACATCATGCGTTTTATTTTATGTTCTTAATAGCTCCGTGTGCATTTAAGCTGTCGATTTAAAAATATGTAGGTGTTTTGAAAACGTTTAGTTAAATACTTACTTAAAATTAATTTCATTTTGCTTTCATTTTTAAGTGTCATTCTTACCCCACGGTAGAAAAATGAAAGTTGACAAATTTAAATGATACTTAAAAATACCTACTATTGTCTTATTGTGGTCTATAATATATGAGTATGTAGTAAAAGATTATTATTAACACGATTAATGAATAAAACGCTGCATTAAGACTTTAGCAACGAAATAACATAGTAGAATCGTCGAAATTGCTATTGAAATTCGAGTGTAGACGTGAGACGCGTTCTGAGAGAGGAATAAGATGTCAGAAACGACGTCTACTAGTTATATACGTACTGCATAATGGAGAAGATCACACATAATAATAGGACATTGGTATTCCAATGTCGGAAAGAATGCGGCTGGCGGGCGACTCCCTGGCGTGCCGTGTGCTCGGCCTCATCGGCGAGAGCACTCGCTTGCTGAAATGCGCTCAAATATGTCAAGGAAATGCGTTATCACACTGCACTCGATATGTGAAAATACTGAATTATATTCTTACATATCTACCTAACCGTGTAAAAAGTGATAATGTTTTAAAAAACTTGAGAGATGAGATCTATTATCACATTTTATACAATAATTTTTATATTTTCTTATAAAACTCTTTTCAGTACCACTTTTCATACACATCGCTATATTATTTGTTATTACAAAATCATAATACCTGTTGCGATAACCAAGAGTTAAGTTAGTACCGTGGGTAGGCTATTAGCTAATCGAATTCACAATGGGGAAGAATAGAACGGAATACTTGACATTTTTATTTGTAGTGATTAATAGGCTTAGTGACTTATTTAAATGTTCCTTTTTTTTTCCTCAGGAGAGGAGGCTGAGAATCCATCATGGATACCAACGCAACAGGCAAGCAGGGATGCGTTGATTATGTCGGACTCCTGGTGAATCGAGCCGGCTCGACCCAACAGACCTACCGACTCTGGCTACTGGCTACTACTGGCTTATATTGAAGGGAGCCGCACCTCAGGAGAGATACAGTTAGCGCTGCCCCATGGGGAGGGCGATAAGCGCTAGAAGAGGCGCGGTTCTCCAAAGTCGGACCGGCCTTTGTTGGCTGGGAACCTACTCGTGGCTGAGCAGAAGGCTGCCGAATAGGGGGAGACAAAAGAGGCGACGGCTCAGACGCCGCCGCTTGCAGGTCTAGAAGGTCCTGCGTTAATTGGTTGGGGGGGTCGCTCAGGACATGCCGCGGTCTGCGTATCCTCTGCCCATATGGATTGGGATAAATGTTCCTTTCATAATAGAATGAAATAGCAATAAACGAAATAAAAATATTGCCTAACAATTAAACGATACAATTAATCAGGTAGGTACTAAATTACCTGTAACTAAATGGTCGCCTCCCAGCGGTTACTGTAACCTGGAAGGGTAACACGCGCTAACGATTCAACTTCAAGTGATTTTATTTTGATAACGATGAATATAAAAACAACATAGCCTATAAAGTTATTTGAATTTTGATAATATAGGTATCATAATATCATCTTGAGCTTATATTATCTAAATCAAAAATGCAATTTACCTATGGCATATCCAAAAGTTCCTTTATAATTATTTATTTATAAAAACAGTTGAATATTTTGTCATAGCTATCTACTAGGCATTGATAAACAACTTGCAATGAACTAAACAAGATCAGGGATGGCCTTCCTCAGGCATGTAGGGAGCCCCCGGGAACATCAAGCCACTTCCGGGAACCCCCAGCCTCCGCTCCCCTGCCTAGAAGGGAGCCCTCCTCGGGGGAGGCTACTACCTCCCCCGGTCTCCTCCACCGACGACGCCCCCCGGCCACGGAAGGGTCGTGATCCATCCCGGGTCGCCGTAGCAGTCGCGACTTCCTCGCGCCCGCCGGCGACCCGCGGCGGCGCCGCAACTGTGCTACCGAGCCCGACGCCGCCTTCTTCGAGCGGGATCGGCCATCTCCCGACCCCGCTCGGCAGCCTCCTTCTGGAGCATCACTGCTTCACAGAAGGAGGCCACAGCCCTCCAACCTCCCTCGTCCGCCAGCATTGCCGCAATCAATGCCGGCGGAGACAGATCTCGCCCGATCTCTGCGACCAAGACTCGGCGCTCGGAGGCCCACGCGGGGCACTCCGCCAGCGTGTGCTGGGCCGAGTCGAGGTCGGATCCGCAGTGGTGACAATGTGTCGATCCCTCCCGTCCTATTCGACACAGATACTCACCGAAGCAGCCGTGCCCGATGAGTATCTGAGTCAATCGGTAGGTGACCTCCTCCTTCCCGTGGAGCCAAGCTTCGAGGTGCGGGAGTACGGCACCGACGGCCCGCTGGCGCGCGCAGATCCGTAATTCGAGCTGCGCACGCCAGGCCGCCACAATCCGTCGGTGCCATGTCGGCCAGGATGTCGAATGAGGGGGAGCATCCCAGAACTGTCGCCGCCTCGTACGAGAAGGACCTTCAAGACCTGCGTGCAAAATTACGTCGACTTAGAAGTTGGATTTTTTCCATTGCTGATGGATGGATGAATTTAATACCTTATAACGTGTTCCTAAGAAAAAGTCTTGTCAGACTGATAAACAATCTATAAAGCTACCTTTTAGGGGTTCTGTTCTCTCATACGGACTATATTAGGAATAACTGTGATACCATCCACGCCTTATACGCATACCTCAGTAGATTATCACAGAATACAGCATTTTCATCTATCGAACACAAAGTCGGAGGTGGTTCTTTGGTAGCTTCGTTGGCCAGCTGGAGCTCTATTTATGTCGGCCGCTTCGATCATATATTTCTGGTCAGACGTCTTACCGTAGAGTTTTGAAAGTTCGTTTAATGGATTCTATCTATTCAAAATAATAAAATCTGCTTACTTATTGCATCTTCAAAACGAAGAATACATTTAACTTATAATCTGTTCTTCTGTATATTTAACTTGATAATGGTGGGGTGAGTTAATGTTAATGTAATTAAAACGTTCGTTTCATTACACACAGTGTAACCGCATATGTGATGGTACTTAAGAAATATGTTCCCCATGCAATAAATAACCTTAGAATTAAACATTTCGAATCCGCATTGTTTTAAAGTCGACATATTTTATTAAGAACTACATCATAGAATAAATGTTAGATAAATCTTATATAACATAAAACAGCAAATAACTAGTAAAAAAGTCTAAAGTCAAATAATAAAATGCACATGTGTGTTAGTTACTATTTGTTAATTCTCTGTTTAGTGTTTAAAGCTTCATGGATCAAAGTGATAATATAATATAATTATAATGTGAAAAAAGGCTATTTATCCCGTGAAATTAGGCTTAGGGATGTATATGATTTTGAAAACCAAATATTTCATTTTAATATAACACCAGAAAGATACTATATAATTAATATTCTTTAGGAAATTTTAATTTTATGTCTGCTGATTGGTAAATGTACATGCTGCTATTTTACAGATAACATAATAATAATAATAGCACAGTCATGTGTTATTGCAAACCATACAACGAAATTGGATCTACTATATAATTAATTATAACTTATAGTAGTAACGATATTTTTGAAATAAAATATTATTTTCTCTCGTGACTGTAATATAAGAATTATGTTCAAGAAAAATATCAATTGATCGAAATATTGTTACCATTGGGTATTTGTTAATATTTTGTTATTCTTTTTATATTTTTATCAATAGTATAACATTAGCAGAAAAATGTTCTAGAAGTATAAGTATTGTGAGGTTTATTTATTTAAATCCATCGACAAAACGCGCTGAGGTAATAGAACAGTCTATAGGTTTTTTACCTGTAACTGATACTACCAGACAAGGGTTGGCGACATATTTATTAGATTTCTTAAAATCATGCGATATTGAATTAGATGATTTGCGAGGCCAACGATATGACAATGGGGCAAATATGAGAGGGAAAAATATAGGCCTCCAAAAAAATATTGGAAATGAATCCTCTTACTTTTAACAAACCGTGTGCTGCTCATTCCCTTAATTTAGTAGTAAATGACGCCGCTAAAAGCTCATTGGAAATTAGTTTATGTTTAATTGGTTGTTAGTCTGCTCATGTAATCCGTCCATAGTAGTAGATGCGGTAATGTTCTGCTCCTCTGTTTCCTACTCGACTTGGCTGTGCTTCAGTAGGGTTATTTTGAAACGTCGGAAACCCACTTTCCGTTCGGATTCGAAAACTTTCCGAAGGCGAGTTATTTTGAAATGTCGGATCGACATTAGGATTCGAAACGAATAACTTTAGCTTACGGAAACTATTCCGTTTGGTTTTTGCTGTCGGAAACTTTTGTCGAATCTCGAGTTTTGGCCAAAAGAGTGTATTTTCAACGCTTTTCAGCTTTTTGTAACACATTTAGAGGTAAGTTAATAAATTGCATCAGATAAAAAGATTTTGATAAGGAATGATGGAAATGTGAATGTAAAATAGAATGTAATAGTTTTTTAATTTTTGTTCATGTAAATCTTATGTAAATATTAACTGATTATTTACTCTAAAATCACGATAGTTTTACTAGGAAGTCGTGAATAATATGGTCTTATGAAAAAAAAGACACTTATGAAAACCCCAAAAAATATAGGTTATTTTAATATGCTTATAAAATATATATAATGACTAAAATATGGTGCGTGTAATTTTCTACTAAACCTACTATTTTCAATCATACTTTGTAAACGTAAAGGTAAATGCACGTTACTCTATGGTTGACTTTCCGAACGGAAAGTTTCCGTGGCCTTTCCGACGGTGTTTTAGAATAGCATTTTTCGAGTCGAACGGATTCGATTCGGATTCGAAAAGTTTCCGACGTTTCAAAATCACCCAGCTGGACTGTTTCTGATTTATGATTACTGTGCTTGTGAACTGGACTCTGATTTGTGCTTGTGATTTGGAACTGTCGAATATGACGACTTACACTAACGAGGAATATGCCGATATGTGATTTGCTATGGATACTGCAATTGTGTGTCCGCGCAAGCTCGCAACGAATACCTACATTTCACGTTACCCCGGCCGTCGAGCGCCGAATGTGAGTGTTTTTGACGGAGTTTATCGTAGACTTTGAGAAACTGGCTCCGTTTCAAGACGAAGCACAGACTTGGGAAGACCTCGTGTAATTAATGACGACGAAGAAGTTGACAATGAGATTGTGCAACGATTTCGTTTGGATCCAACCACTTTCACTAATCTTGTTGCCTGTGATCTGGGATTCACGCAGTGGAAAGTGTGGTTTACCGTACACACTGCGAGCCTTTACCCATACACGCCGGTACATGCCATCGAAGAAGGAGACCCTGCGAGAAGATTAGATTTCTGCAGATTCATGCTCAATACGGATTTGGAAGACCGGACATTCCTATATAAAAAATATCTTGTGGACAGATGAGTCCAACTTCGATAAAGATGGCATTACCAATTACCACAACGCTCATTACTGGGCCCCAAAAGAATTAAGAAATCCGAATAAGAAGAGGGTAAAGGGGTCCCAGCAAAGATTTAGCGTAAACGTGTGGATGGGCATCATTTCCAATCATTTGATTGGACCTCACTTTTTACCCGATAATTTAAATGGAGAGCACTACGAAAACTTCCTGAGAGGAGACCTCAACGATTTGATGGATGATTTGCCACTAAACCTAATTAGGGACATGTGGTTCCAGTATGATGGTTGGGCAGTTCTTTAAAAATATGCATATATATTAGGTACGCGGCTAATACTAAAGAACCTCCTACAATGGAAATATTTTGCTTTTGACAATACTACCTTATAAATATAAGTATTCCGCATCTAATCAACACTATGATACACCATATTTGTTTATAGAAGTTAGAGAAATTTGCTTTCAAACATCCAAAATCTCATTACCATTCGTGTCCCATTTTCCATTTCATTAAGTTTTTATTCAATATATCTAAATCCCTTTTGAAGAATGTGATTATTGTTAAATATTCTTAATTAGGGATAGTTTCCTTAGCCCTATACACAAGCTGTTTTACATAAAGAACATAAATTATCAAGAATTAATGCTCTTAAAAAATGTCTTCGGATGATTTTATAATTGCCGTTTAAAAAATATTCACCTTAATATCACATAATATGTATATTTTATATACTACCTACGTAAAAAATTGATAATTCATACCGTTAACTGTCTTAACATGCTCGCACCAGTCTGCGCTCGGCCCCTGAGCATAATACATGCATCATTTCAAGAGCAGAATTTTTGGCGCTATATTCAAATCTCTCGTTGTGGATGTGCTTTGGTCAAAATATAGTCTTAATCACCATTTTCCATTTTTATGGTAAGTAAATGATAATTTGTTTTTAAAATAGGTAAAATTTTTCTTAAATCTTATAAAGAACTGTTTATCTGCAAAAAGTTTGAAATCCGATATTGCATTGCCCAGCTTGTGGAGATATCGCATCTATTGTTTGATGTGCAAACTTTTTGCGCGGCGAATGACAGGCAGACCTCAGCAAAAAGAAAGGGGATGTGGCTGTGTTATGGACACGGTCGTTTGTTGTACGTGAATACGTCTCGTAACGGGTAATAGTACGCAGCAAAATGGCCTTCAAATTGGCGGGGCTCCCCCTCCACCGCGCGCGATGTGTTACAGTCTTTACTGGGCGTAATAAATTCTTTGATCCTTTAGCTATCCAGTGGTGTAATTGGAATTTGGATGGGGATGATAGATATGTAGCTACAACACTAAACTGTATCCCCCGATTTTGTTATCATTCGATTTTTTGGTTTGCGTCCCTATGGAATCAATTTTTAAGACGTATTCACGTCAAAAAGGAAAACACTTTGATATTATATTTTCGCTCTCTCTACCGCTTTGTTTTAAAATTTGCACCGCTTTATTAATATTTTTTCTAATTGATTTAACATCACCGCTTTGTGAATGACTTGAGAAAATCACTCCGGAGTTGATACCTATACGAGAGAAGCAATACAACAACACATGCTGCCAGCATAGATAAAAAAATATCAAGAGTGGTCTTGTCCAAGGAAATCTACGCCGCCAACGGTAAGTGCGTTATGCTTTAGATGTTGTATTTTCCACTTGATAGACTAGATGCTCGGCGTACCTAGTACTAAGTTCTCCAATCCGGTATTTTCGATTTTATTGCTTTAATTTCACACGCAAATACAGTCCACTATTGGGTATATATTTAACCGCATCATCACTAATTATCGTTTGCTTAATTACTTTAATTACCGTTATTTTGAAATGAATGGTAATGAGAAAATTTTTGGAAATAGTAATTATAAAACCTGGAACTTTAGTGAAGCAGGATACGGAAAGGGAGCAGCCGATGGAGAAGGTGATACTGTCAAGATAGTCGCAGACGCAGCAGTGGCAAAAGGCAAAGATATTGATAATATTGACGATTTTATGACCATACACAATCTGCGGAGAATATCAAACTGGAAATTGTTAATGATTATCAAAATTTTAAAAAAGATTTACTGATTACTTCAGACAAACTGAAGCCTATAAAGGGTACAAATAAAGGTACATCAAGTATATGGAAGAAAGATTTCGCAAATTTGATTTTTAGAGAGTTCAGCTGCTTTATTTGTATAAGAGGTTATTACAGTCATGTGAAACAGGTCGGAGAGCTTAATTATTTAACCTGTGAAATGGTCATGATTGATAGGGAGAATCAGGTCAAAATTAATCAAGATAATGTTACAGGATTGCGCACTGAATTTCAAGCCAGTGATGGTGATTGTGAAAACGGATTTTTTATACACAGAGTGGAACCTAAGAAAATGTTGTTGACTAAACCATTACGCACTGCTTTTATTCAAAGTAATAACAATGATCAAGAGAATATCAAAATACTATCAAATATAATACTCAAGCCTGCACAAGAAAATAATAATGTTACAATGCTTTCTGACGTGCAGCCTGATAACAAATTACATTTAACACCTGATCGTAACATTAACGAAATGGTTAGTCTATATAACATTAGCGGCAGTACTAGTTTTTCTGGAGTATTTGAAAATTTTGTTGATACAGGCACCTTGAAAGAGGCATTATCTGAAAATGAAGCAAATTCCCAATTTTGATTTAATTCCATTATCGGAATCTAAGCTAACCTTAAAGATAACTAGTAGTGATTTGAAGCTACGATCGAAGCAACATTCAAGTTTTTGGAGAATTCATGATCAGAATTACTTAATAGAGCCGCAGACTCCCTCGACTTCTCCAATTAATACAGCAAAAAGAATTAAGGCCGAAACACATCACTATAAACCACCTGTTTACAAAAATAGTGATTTTAATATTTTTCTGATAAAAAGACGGTATTTCAAGTAAATCATGAACACTTTTCTCATGATATATACTCATTATTAATTAGTTTTGCAATAGTTTTATATTTAAAGATCTCAATCATGCTAGTCCTGCGAGTCTATTTTTAATTTCGTTTTTCTAATATGACTTTATTTTTGTTTTAGATAGATGTAGATAGATGCTTTCTAAGACGTTTTGTTTTTTTTTTCTTTTATATTAATTTTTGTTCACTTTATCGAAAGATAAAAAAATATGTTTATTTGTTAGAATTAGCCTTTGTTTGAAACATTTTTTTGTAATTTTTACCGCTTATTTCCAATACCTTGCCAAGAAGTTTATAAAGTTTTGTTTCTTAAAATATTATTGAATTAAATTAAGTACATTGGTTAGTGTAGGTACCTACTTCATATTTAGAACACACACATATCGTACCTAGTAATTAAAAAATGATGTCCAAGACTGATTAATATACGAAAAAATATACGAAAAAAAAACATGTGTCGTTTAAATCGCATTTTTGGATATTGATAATATTGTATTTTTAGCCAATTCACTTAAAAAAAAAAACAAAATTAAAAATTTGTTACAACTGATAAGTGTATATCTATATCTTTACACAAGACAAAAGTTTATACTTTTGTCTTCTTACTGTTTGATTTATACTTACCATTTCTCATTACCATTATCTAATTCTCATTTACTGAAAATTTTAAACGCTTGTTAGTTAAAGTAAATAAAGTAAGTAAAGACTTACATATTTCTCTTTTACAGTTTCTTTAAGGGTATGGTTGCAGCAATGTAAAATTCACTCAAAGAATGCATTTTGTCGCAACTTTTATGCAATCTCCAAATGTGAGGCAATATGCATATTTTTAAAGAATTGCCGAGAATGGCTGGACACAAATTATCCCCGTAAATGGATAGGACGAGGTGGGCCTTTACCCTGGCCAGCTAGAAGTCCTGACTTAACCCCCATGGATTTCCATGTGAGGACACATGAAGAGCCTCGTCTACAGCGAGCCCAACCCAATTGCGTCTGTTGAAGAATTAAAAGACAGGATAATTAATGCGGCAAACGAAATAAGAAGAACGTTGACTACGGGTGTTGTAAAAACTAGGCTTCGCAGAAGAATGCGAAGATGTGTACAAAACAGAGGTGGACATGTTGAACACGAACTTTTTGATTAAGGACTAATAAATATTTTGTAAAACTTACCTATTGTTTTATGTTACTTTCTAGGGCCAAAGAATACATTAGGCGTAATTATTTTATGTCCACTATCGCTTATGAAACGAAATTTTTCCTACGAAATAAATAAAACCCTAGATAGCTATTTGTCGAATAGCTGACGAAACGTAGATGTTTTTAGGCATATCTGCCAAACGTGTGCCATACATTTTTTAAAGAAATTTATTAAAGAAAGGTTGTTGGCAAAAGGCGTGTTGTCCAGAACAACGTATTTAGTCAACATAAAAAATCTTCCGCATGTAAAAAATCTATAATAATAAGACGCACTAACTTGAAAATATCGTAATTAATGACAAAAAATCGGCAATTTTTATTTAAAAAATTCAATGTCCATTTTTTTTAAAACGCTTAGGTTTGGGGTAGGGTGTTCCATAGTGAAATATGTTAGAAAAGATGGGTACTACACACCCTTAATGGATCTAGGTCGACTTAACCTGTAACCCTGTAGATATAAAAATAAATGATTTAATTAAAAAAATTTGCCAACTCAAAAGCAAGAAAAATTGAGTTTGTTTGATGTATGTATATGTAATAAATAGATATTTACGAGTAGTAATGTTTTAAGTTAAATTTTGTATTTTAGAGTAATAAATAAATTATCAAAATTACGTGTATTGTGTTTTCTTGGTTGACTAGGACCCCTTTCATCATACTGCGTATGTCGTCGGTCGCGTGTCACGCTGCAGTGTAAAAAAACGCAGCACTGGCGCAGAATAGAATGTATTTCATGTACAGAATCGACCTCTCTACGGAATTATTATAAATATAGATAGATATGCCTGATCCAAACGAGGGCCGCCGTGGCGCACGCTGCTGCGAGCACATTGTTAGAAATACATTGCGTACCATGAAAATATTTTTTTTATGTTTCCGGAAAAATAAGGGTGAATACATAATGTTAATGGCCTGTATGCACAGTTTTCGTTTCCAGAATGCTTTCTATTAGATTCATATGAATATACATATATTTGGATATTGGTAATTATAATAGTTAATGTAAGTATACTAACTCACATAATAAGTTTTGTCACTATAACAAATTCGATTAGATCGATTAATAAAAATAGAGTCACGTTACATTTTATTTAATACTTGCTGTAAAAGTTTAAACCATTTTATGAATTAAATATCTTAAGGTTATTTAATTCGGCAAAAGGTGAGCAAGAGCACCATTTGGATGAATATTCATGGGCCGCACTCGCTGACTCTTTAGCGATAAGAGGTCCTTTGCATACCTCTTAGACTTAAAATTCTATATCGTTCACACTTAGCTGTCTTACATTTCCACAAATATATTTTTTTTCCATTACGCGCTAAGAATAGTGTCGGTGACGCTATGATCTCTACATTGAACTTCTAATCAGAGGTTTGCGTTTTTAGATTTTCAAATTTCGAATTCCATTTATTCGACACTTTTACGTCGAAGGAAAACATCGCGAGGCAATATGCATTCACCGGCGACAAAAGTCAAACACGTATGAAAAGACAACTAATCCACACTGAGGCAGTCGCTAAAGTCTAATCAACCTAAATTAGTTTAGGGAGGTTGTTATGGAGAAAATTATGCGTATTATAGTTTCTTGTAGGTATGATTTTTTTTTTGTATAGCTTAATATTTTTCTTTTACTTGTGTCTGCATACTAATAATTATGGTACCCCAGTTCTTAAATCCCCGGAAATGTAGACTAGGAGCGTAGATCTCTTTAAAGATCGGTAAGAATAGCTTGTTTACGCCTTTTATTGTCTCTGCCTTCGTCGCAGCCGTGCCCCGTACTGGCGGTCGCCCTTACGTGGGATGTGGTCACAGTATCAACGCAGGTGGCATTTCATACGAGGACTTTTCGTTGAAAGTCACAAATGAAAATCAGTCTGTCTGACCTCTTGCCATGATCTCTTTTCACGATTCCAGCAGGCTCTAGCACTGTAGAAACACTAGCACTAGCAAGGGCTCAACGGATAACTTTGTTTAATGCGGTGTGGTACGAAGTGTGAAGAGCGGTACGACGGCAAGCCAGTTCGTGGTCCGTTTTGCCGCGCAAGCAGCAGTTTCTAATAATATGCTTTTGAGCCTACCGACGATCAAACACGCAACCTATAACAGTGTTAAGCAACGGGTCTAAAATTTTAGTAACGAGGTTACGTGTACTGTAGACTGCTACCAAAAAAGCTGAAAGTACTAAATTAGATATTTTTCTAAACCCAAGATGTCGGATTGGTAAGAAATTGATATTGTATTTTGCCATCAACCGAACCAAATAACCGGTCCGTCGATTTATTGTGACTAAATGCTTGTGTTTGTGCTTAGTGACTTGGTTGTTCTAGTTTCTCCTAAGTATTCATGAGATCACTCGAGTCTAGAACAGAGTTTGGTAGAACTGAGTTGGAGAGGAGTGGAAATATTTAGCACAAAATACCGGGCTTTTTGTATCAAATTTCTTTTGTTGTGTCTCTTTTATATTTTGTTTTTTTTTTCTAATTGATTAAGATTGCGGATTTTCAATAAGTAATAATATACTGATATTATCATAAATAGTTAAATAGTTTTATTTACAATTTCAATATAAAAGGCCAGCAACGCACTTGTGACTTTTGGTGTTGCCGCTTATCGTCCGATCGTCTGCTCATTTGCATCCCTATTAAATATATAATAAGTAGTTATTCTGCTGTTCTTTATAAATACGAGTGACCATTTGGTTTTATTGGCTGATTGACAATGTATGATTTAACTAATACAACTTTGTTTTATGTATATAAAAATATTATTTGAGATTCGTGAGATAAGAGAGATCTTTTCAACCAACACGTAAAGATTTTTTCAAGTAATGTAATTTCTACAGTACATACAAGAAAAAAATATTACACTAACTCAGTCAAATGAACTAGTCATACATAAATTAAACCTATTAGTTATATCTGGCTAAATGAAACTAGATAATTGATATTCTTGCAATTAGTCCCTTGTCTGATTAAAAATAGCGTTTATAAAATTATAACACGTACGCACCTGTTTTGTTGCGTCAGCCACGGGTTCCCTAAATTACCTACTAAAAATAAATATGTATTTTCGCAAGATTTAAGCATACCTACTCGTTACATGCGGGTTCCCAAATTTTCCTGTCCGACAAATGTACAAAAAAGTTGATGACTCCTCTGTGTTACATTTTTATCTCATTAAGTATTTATCAATTTTTGGCAGTTTAAAAATTGTGAAAAAGACATAAGGTAAAGATGTTTTTCGTGCAGTAAATTCGAATCGAAGTCTAACTCCGAAAGGTAGGCAAAAACTATATGAACAGTATCTCCATATTACTCTACTACCTAAAAACTAACAAAGACAAATATACTGCAAATATAATAAAAATACACGTTCCATAGATAGACAAAGTTAATAAAACATAAAGTTGTGAATATAAAAAATAAATAATACAGGAATATTAGTTTTGTTCTATTTGAAATAATTTTAAGTTTTATAGTATTGGCAAAATGAAATTACTTCGTAAAATCTTAATATGGTAATTAATATGAAAATTTATTCTATCTTCGAGTATAGTTAATAAAATCATAATTATTGTAAAACCTTAAACCATACTAGTTAATATTGAGATTTAGTATATGGTAGATACTAAATCTCTATTTAAGAAAAGGTAAAAAAAATATAACACACTGATTACACTGGTCAACAAGGTTTTTGCCCAACAATAATGAGTTATAATTTCAGAAAGTACTCGGTAACTAGTTATCAACCGTTCATAGCTTGCTTAACTCGACTATGAGATATGCTAGATAAAGCATGCACTGGGTGCACGCGCGCCGCGCGCTATCATTGTAGGGTTGCCATTACTAAAACCTGCCCCCCAGGACCAGTTGCGTAAGTTCCCAGAATTTTTGAGCTGTCACCCCGGACATATCAATGCTTTTTTCATTCACTTACATCTTGATTAAAATATATTTTACTCCGTACTTGATAGAGCGTAAAGTAAAATAGCGTTCGTTGCACCCGGACTACAATTTAAACCCCGCCCAGACGCTCCAAACTAGGACAAATCTGGGAAAACCGGATGGATGGCAGCCCTACATCATTGCATGTCAGGACATTTGCTATTGCTTGTAGAATAGTCGTTTCTAACACGTGTGATAAACAAAAACAAACTAATATAGCACCTTTGACCGCGTATATTTGTTACGTTTGCACTCAAGAAATAGTTTGAATAATATAATTAAGTGTACTTATTTCAAACCTGTTTTCAGTTTGTCATACATATTTGTTATCATTTATATTGATTTATTTTTAAGTATTTCATCATAATAATGCCACACAGTTGTAAACATTTTAAACTGTATAAACGCTGTACAATGAAAAATTTCAAGAGTTTAGGCTGTACAAATGGCTGAATTAGTACTGTATATCCAGATATACAGTCGATATCGATATATCCGCAAAAAGGGCCCCAAATTATACAGCACAAAGTGTAGAATTAGTTGTATAACAGCTGTGAAATAGCGCAATATCTGATTAGGCAAATAATTTGATACCAATATACAGATACTGTGCGCAAATCTTAAGTAGCTGTTTTATTCTTAGGTATATACAGCCATAGCCTTGCGAACGTCTGAATATAAGTTTAAAATTATGTTAAATCCTTCCATACTGAACTTAATTCATTGACTCATTGACAAGCGGCGGCCATAATAAATATCTGTTGAATTGTGAAGTGATGAAATATTATTTTGCTATATGGTAAATACCCATTACTAATTTTCTGGTCATTATGCTTGCGGTTGCTACTTCTTCTTGATTATATATACCAATTTTAAGCCAAAAACTCACGCGCTCTCGAAATAATAGATATTAATGAAATTATTTGTGTTACAAGAACCGTGTAACCTAACATGAGATTAATTTTATAAGCCCGCAGGGTATTTTTATTGTCAACAAATTAATTTCGTTGTGTTTTCAGGTGAAAGTCTATGTAAATATAGCCGTAATGTTCAATAACAAATACTAACACAATATATTAATTTTGGTAATATGATTTTTAGGTTATGGTCTAATGGCATCTTTAATTATACAGCCGTTGCTCTTCTAGTACACTATTATGAAGTTTTTTGCATTAGTTATGTTTGTACAACAGCCTAAAGAGTAACTTTTGCTATACATTACCACACACACACACACACACACACACACACACACACACACACACACACACAAATAGATCCACAAAACATAAAAAAATATATATATAGAAATGATAGCCATAAATTAGACTAGGGTTATTATATTGTCGTCCAACTTAGAAAGTACATATAATTAGAAGTATTAGTGCACATACATAATCATAGTATTGTGAGCACCTGCGGGACTCAAGATACAGGCTTTCGTCTAGTTTGAGTTCCGCTGGTACCTGATTTGAACGCCCATTTTTATGCAATATCAACATAGTTTTGAAATGTGTTGGGCCATGTAACTCGGTGTTTGTTAATAAAGACTTATTATTATTATTATTAGAATTAATTTACTGGTGTTTAATAGAATAAGTTAAGTGAATATTACAGCAATTCAGGGTTCAATTGAAAGTAAAGAAGACCTATACTGTATATATAATTTATATTTATTTCCGCTATAGGTACCTACAGTTAAATCAATAAATGAACTGTACTAGGTACCTGTTTACTAACATAAATATATTTTGATGACACAAACAGTCATGCTAATTTGAAATAAAGCAAAAACAAATCACTATGAACACAATAATACTATGCAAAACTGACAATTTGATACGCCATACTCGCTAAGCTGCATAACTATGTATTGAAACACTATAACCGGTATAATGGTCTACTGTAACACCAAAAACTGTACTAAAGACAAACATTTACGCTAATCACGATAGCTTTAAAATAAAGTAAGACAACCATTATTCAGCAGACAACATTGTATGACACTCTTGGACAGAAATTAGCTTTTTAAGGGTGTCCTAGATAACCATTATCAAGCCTTACATGATTACTGTACCTCTACAGAGTAAGTATACACCGTTATTCAGAAATAGCAATATTCAACAGAACTAGGCTGCAAAAAGAAATAATTCTAGAGCACTATTCAGTTGATATACTGGCCTAGTCTTATAAACTTGCTTGAAGCTGCTTTTTATACCACGCATTGTATTTTGGAGTATTTCCGTACAACTTAACATCCAAAAGTAATAATTTCGGCTTTGTACAGCCCTAAACCAGCCTTACTGTATAAAAGAATACAATTATGCTCTACTACAGCCTTCAATATATTTGTACGCTTTTATACACCGTTTATAAAGTCTCAAGCTGTTATTCTACTGGCTAAAATGATTTTTTTTTCTAAACAGTTCCTTGGGATGGATTTTCATAGGGCCTCGGGAATACGGGAAATACGGAAATTGATTTAGGACAATATCTTTAATATTAAATTGAACAAAGAGGAGAGAGTAAGGCTTGGAAATCCATGATACAAGTTTTTAGGAAATGTGAGAGCTAAAAACTACACAACACTTATAAAAGATATGATTCAAGCCTCGCACACTATTGGGTGTAAAATGTCCCTCAAAATACATATTTTGGACTCACATTTGGATTTTTACCTCTAAATATGGGGGATGTTAGCGATGAGCATGGTGAGTTCTTCCGTCAGGATATTGCGGGCATGGAACGGCGATATGAAGGAAAGTGGAGCCCTGTCATGCTAGCGGATAATCCGCTTCGACTTTGAGAAGAGAAGCTATAGATCTCAATTATAAAACAAAAAGTATCTCAACTCTACACTTTTAATATTATTAAAATTCATTAATCTGAATAAATTATTATTAACTGAACGGTAAGTCTTTTATTGATATCCATAAAAACCCGAGCTAACTAAGACATAAAATTAGTACCATTGTGCATGCTTTTTAATATTCTCTCAAAATTAATACAATTCCTTTTAAGGGCTTATAAATACTAATTCTTTGTTGAGCAGTGTTATTAAAACAAATTGACAAGGAGCATGTGTCCATAATATTACATAAAACAAAAATAAGAAATGGTTTACTTTTAAAGCACTCAACTGTGATAATCAAGTGCACTATTGAGAGAAGGGGCGGTAACGATTAAATAAGTTTACTCTATAAGTTTCCAAGTCTGTCACTTAATTCGACAAATATTTTTATAGTATATAATGCTCCGAAGATGCGTACTCTAGTGATGAGTGAACATAATGTATAACAACTAGTGCTTAGAATAGGTACTTTAATCTTATGTACTTGCGACTGTGTGACATCAATAGTACGGATATGCCTGGGAACTTACTATTTTCAGAGATTGTAAAAATATTATATTGAACTTTTAAAGTAGTATTTCAACTTTTAACTTATTGTCGTAATAATAAGTTGTAAACATAAAATTTTACAATAAAAGAAGGATAGCATATTTGAAATATGCTATCCTTCTTTTGCAACTAAAACAGTTTTATAAAGCATTTATTAATTATTGTTTATTATTGGATTATTGTTTACTTAAAGCGCACAATGTTGTTATTAACAGAGACATTAGAAATTTTTGACGACGTACGAGTTGTCATAGGTTGGCATGAATCAATAATAAAAAAAGTAGAAAATTTTATGGATCGAAATCCTGACTTAGATTTTATGATTGACCTAAATAAGAAATCGAAAATTCTTTGGACGCTAATTCTTTACAAAATTGTTATAGACATGCTCCCTTGAATTCTGTTGACGTGGAAAGATCTTTTTCGCTTTATAAATGGATTTTAAATATGAAAACAAATTCCTTGACACCCAGTAATGCTGAGAAAATCATAGTATTATCTTATTATAAACATGACGATGATGATTATGTTGGCGATCTTCAATTTGAAGACGTTACACCATCGGAACAACACTATGTACTTTAATGTTAATATAAATATATGTTTATTTTTAAATTTGTTTTATATTGTAAACTTGCAATAAATATCTGTAATATTAATAATATAATCTATTAATAAGTCAGGGCTACGGAAGTTTGGAGGGCTTGAAGACCCTTTTTTTTTTAAAAAAAAAAGGAAAATGCATTAATTTGCATACCTCGGCTGTGGCGAGCCGGCGGTTATGTGGGGCTCTCTTCCCCAGAATGGGGAGGCCTACCCACTAAAAACTTCAGGGATGGCCTTCCTCAGGCATGTAGGGAGCCCCCGAGAACACCAAGCTACTTCCGGGAACCCCCAGCCTCCGCTCCCCCGCCGATACAGGGGAGCCCTCCTCAGGGGAGGCTACAATACCTCCCCCGATCTCCACCACCGACGACGCCCCCCGGCCACGGAAGGGGCGTGGTCCCTCCCGGGTCGCCGTATCCGCGGCCGCGATTTCCTCGCGCCCACCGGCGACCCGCGGCAGCGCCGCAGCTGTGTTACCGAACCCGGCGCCGCCTCCTTCGAGCGGAATCGGCCATCTCCCGACCCCGCTCGGCGGCTGATCTCTGCGACCAAGACTCGGCGCTCGGAGGCCCACGCGGCCGCGCGTGTGCTGGGCCGAGTCGAGGTCGGATGCGCAGTGGTGGCAATGTGTCGATCCCTCCCGTCCTATTCGACACAGATACTTACCGAAGCAGCCGTGCCCGGTGAGTATCTGAGTCAATCGGTAGGTGACCTCCTCCTTCCAGTGGAGCCAAGCTTTGAGGTGCGGGAGTACGGCACCGACGGCCCGCTGGCGCCCGCAAATCCGTAATGCGAGCTTTGCACGCCAGGCCGCCACAATCCGTCGGTGCCACTCCCGCTTAGGCACTTCGTGCGCGGGTTCCAGGGCGCTCCCCCGGTCGACACGCCGCGACGCATACGTTGCCGCGTACATCGGCCAGGATGTCGAATGGGGGGGGAGCGTCCCAGAACCGTCGCCGCCTCGTACGAGATTGTACGGTAGCCTCGTACGATCCGTATGGCCATTATCCGTTGCAGGCTCCGCAGCAGAGCTCTGCAGCGGGGGGACCTCGCGGAATCTTGCGACCACACGGGAGCCCCATACATGGCCACGGATCGTACAGGCGGCGAACTCCATCCCTCGGTCCCCCGAGATTGGGCAGCAGGCGATGCAATGCGCCCGCCACCCTTTTGGTTCGGGGGACCAACCGCACGAAATGCTCCTCGAAGCTCCAGCGGCGGTCCAGGGTGAGGCCCAGGTACTTGATGTACGGCCCCACCGGGACCACCGTGTCACCCACCCGGATCCGGCAGCTGGGTGGTTCCCGGCGCCTCGGAAGGCTGTGGAACCATAGCGCCTCGGTTTTGTGAGGCGCTATTTCTAAACTCAGCCGGCGGATCGCCCGCACGACACACAGGCCTCCCCCTCCGCGGCAGGGTCTTTAGAGGGGACGTCCTCGTCCCCATCTGCCCGCCCCTTCTTTCCCCTGCCATTCAGGGGACACAGCGACTTGCGCTTACGCGTTACCCGCCGCTGCGTCTCGCTGTCGGTGGTCGCGACCGACATACAGCTATCGCTGTCGTCGTCGCCCGCAACCACCGCCACCGATGTCCTGGCTAAATCGGACCGTTTTAGCCGCGGCATGTCCGGTCGTAAGAACGACTGATCGATGTCCCCGCCGCGGTGGACCCCCGTGAAGGGGATCGAGACCTCCCACTCTCCTCCGTCCGATGTAAGGACCGGACACGTCGTCTCCTGGCCGGATCATCGGCTACGGCCGAGGCCGCCACCGGAACTTCCGCCACTTCTACCTCAGCAGGCACTTCCCCTGCACCCACCACCTTCTCCTCGGTTTTTTGGTTTTTTAATTTTGGAACATTCATAATGAATCCCACGAGTTTGGGGGATGAGATAGTCCACCCGGGCGGTGCCCCCTGCACCCGGGAAACCCTATATGCAGGTACCCAGGTTGGCGCTAGCTGGTGGACTGTACGCCGCCCACCACCCGAAGGCTCCTGCTGCCACGGTCCCCGGCCGGTTAAGGCAGGGTCCCTACACACTCCGATCGGCTGCGAGACATGATCCACGACACCGACTGGAACGCACAGGTTGCTCGACAGGTGTCCGAAGACCTAATCAACAGCCACACCCGTGGCCGCCGACGCCGCCGCGCCGCGGACCTTGAAGGTTCGCCGTTTCCCGCGACCCGAAGGTGGCCACTGCCCATGAGAGGGGCCCCACGGGTCACGAGGGGTCACGCCGCCGGCAGAACGGCGGCCGTCGAGTAAGACTCGGCCAACCCACGACCCGAACGGGTCCAAAGAGCGAGGTCTCCGACCCCCCTCAGCCTCCGCCTGAAACGGCTGGATGCATGGAAGCGGCTCGCCGGGTAGCACCCGGCCATCCCACGACTCATGAAGGGTCTAAGAGCGAGAGCTCCACCCCCTCTTAAGAAAGAGGTGTTGCGGTATGATTAGTAGATGGCGGAACGCACACATCAAAATGACGGGTGTTAATCTATGTTTTTGGATCATTATTAGAAAGAAGATGGCGGAAGAACTTTAGAGGAAGATTAATAAAGTTTAATTAAATAATAAAGTGTTTTCAATCAACAAGAGGGAGGACTTCACCCCCTTCTCCGCCGTTTTTGACCCGCGCCGGCCGAAGCCGGTACCCCCATATCTGGGGGGCATTCCCCTATCCACCACCTGGGCGCGCCTGGTAAGGGACGGCAAACCTATGCAGGAAACTCCAAGACCCTAACGAGCGGAACGGTGGTTGTGGTGCGGGTGTCACAAAAGCCAAAGTTTACGGCAGCATTCCGCACGCAGTCGTCGCCATTTCAAGGCACACCATATGTCTACCATACCATATGGGACACTGTGCTGATGATGCCATTGTGCGATTAATTTCCAAAGCACCGGCGGCGGCTCCGTCCGAAATTATAAATTACAACCTGAAAATGGCGCTAAAATACCGGGTCGACAAAGTCAAAAGCAACTCCTCTCAAAACACAAGTCAGAAATAGAGCGATCACAAATTGCATGGGAGGATTTTTGGGAGAATTTATAATATAGTATAGATAACTAACAGCAATAGGGTAAGGGTTCAAGAGAAAACAAAATTAACCAAAAACATTTGTAAAAAAAAATTTTTTGTTCTTCATAATATATTAGCAATGTTAACCAGAAAACTTTTTATATATATAGTAAATAATATTAATTTGTAATAAATAAAAAATTGTAAAAAATAGTAATAACTAAATAGGTAATAAGTAACCAAAACAATATAAATTGTATATAAATACGTTGAGGAAATCATATTAATTGTAATATATATATATATATATATATATATATATATATATATATATATATATATATATATATATATATATACACATATATATATATGTATGTATGTATGTATGTATATATACACATACATATATACATATTAATACAATTTATATTAACTCTAATGTAAACCAATAACATGTAATAATTCCTTAATTATATAAATACTAGTATTAACTTATAATAACTTAAACATTATTAGTCTTAAGGAATAGTTAATAATAGTTAGTAATGGTTGTAATAGTATAATATAGTAGAATATAGATATAGATGGGGCTATGACGTGGGGGACGGGACCATCTGTTCCCACAACACGGAGAAAAGACACCTTCTCACAACCGAGAATTGATATGTTACTTGTAAATAGATAATAAATAAGGACATAAAAAATACTAGCACAAAAAAAGAGTGCGGACCAAGGAGTCCGCAGAGGACCAAACATTATTAAAAAAATATACATATATCTGTAATATCTGAACATAATTTTTTTCCTCCACTTCTATAAACCTAGAAATAAATAATAAGTGTAAATTTCATAATTATATAAAATGACATAAGTTCCATTGCATTGCATTATTTAAGGTCCCGGAATTCACGCTGATCTTAGGTTTATCCATGTTGCGCTTACATTGACTTTCTTTCTGAAAGTACATAAAATTAAACTACCTATTCCGAGCACTAATAATAACATACGACAAACTATGAGTACAAAACATTCAATATTTAGAGAGTAGTACTTCTAAAAGGTGGCCTCGTCCCGAGCTTTAAGGAAAATACATAATTATATTATATAATATAAGCACAACTCTTCACTACAAAAAATGAAGTATATTTTGATTATCAGTTAGCGATAATTTTCGTTTTAAATAAAGCAGTAATTAATTAATTTTCCAAAAAATCATTTTATTAAGTTACTATTATGATTTTGAGCGGTATCAATTTAAAATTGATTTTATCTGCAGCTTCCACTTGTGCAATGTATTTAATTTGGAAAAGTAAACTCTTGTTATTAATTTCAAACTTTCAGGCATGCGAACCGCACTAGAACATTAAAATGTATTATTTTATCCCTAACTTTTACATTACTGAAAAACAAACAATAAATTATAGCTACTAACATAAATATTCAAAATTATAATTAACATCACGATTTTGACTCTTTTCATTAATAGGTCAACATCACCAATCGAACACCACAGTTGTACTTTTTGATAATAACGATATCACCACAAAATTTTCATTTTTATGTTTCAAAGTCAGCAAAAATCAGACATTGCAAATTTACACAAATGATAAAAGAAAGAAAATTAAATTTCTAAAAAATATATTTTTCGTTATTACAATAGGTATACAATAGGTTATCTGTCACCATGGTCAATTGACCATGGTGACAGATAACCTATGGTTTTTTTTCTAAAAACGCTACACAAGTCGGAAATGCGTTTTTGACAAATTCATACCCTGGTCAGTTTCCTGTGATCAATAGCTTTAATGCCTAAGTACAATTATTTGCTAACCATTACGGAGTCGTAAAACGTTAATTATATGTACATACAATCGAATTTTTTGATATCTATCAAGTACAATGAGCATAACTTCACGCTCGCTCTCACGCCCACCCCGCACTCTCCGCCCTCTCGAGCAGCGAGTACTGGCCCACGGCGCCGAGTCAGCCGGAGGCCGCCGCGCCGCTGACACCGCACTCCCTGTACCCTCCAGGCACCTAACCGTTCACCATGGACGTCGAAGAGTTCCGTGTTCGCGGCAAAGAAATGGTTGATTACATATGCACGTACATGAATACGTTGCGTACCCGTCGCGTAACACCATCCGTAGAGCCAGGATATCTAAGGGCCGCGCTACCTGCTGATGCTCCCCACCACCCGGAATCTTGGGATGATGTTATGAACGATGTGGAAAATAAAATTATGCCTGGCGTTACCCACTGGCAACATCCGCGGTTCCATGCCTACTTCCCTTCGGGTAACGGATACCCTTCCATTCTTGGTGACATGCTGTCAGCTGGTATTGGTTGTATTGGTTTCTCGTGGGTGAGTACAATTTGTATCGAATAATATCCATAATGTTCTTATAAAGATTTTCTCTTATACGAATACGTGACATTGTATTTTATATTTAAATCATATAAATTTTATTTAAAAATTACAAAATTAATTCTCTACCAAAGTATATTTGATTTTCACACAATTAAAAATTTCGAAATATATATGTATAAATTATTAAATTTTATTAATATCTTAAATTTCATAGAGTTTTTGAATTAGGTTTTTACGTACGGAATATTAGTATTTTTACAAATTATGAAGAACAATTATTTTACTTAAGCCTTTCAGTATAGTACAATGTTAAATTTATATGGGATTTTCCAATACCCGATATATATATATATATATTACATATGAATTTAGACGAGCACGCCTTTACCTTACCTTAAATAGCTCAAAGCGTATTTTGCGGTCGGTATGAATTTCAAGTATTAACTCATTACAGCATCTTGTCTTTGAAATTCGAGATATACAAAGAATACTTTGAAAGGATATTAGAAGTATTTTTATCATATTATATGCTTTACAGATTATTTTATTACTTACTCTTTAGTAATGTTACATTCACATCGCTTTTTGGTTAATCTAACAATTTTACGATCACTAAAAAGGAGGAACAATTACATTTAATAACATTACAAAACGATCAATTAATGGCTGATTTACATTGTAGATAAAGGGGATAGAAATGTATGTAAATGCCATTAAACCATTTCATACTGTTCAGTTCATTTATATTATTGTCACTTTGATATTTCCAATTATAAGAAACAGTGATATTGCTTTGTTTTAAGAAACGATATATTGAATATTTTATTTAGTTGTTCTTAATTTGTTGTGAAAAAGTATAATAAAATTACAATAAAATTTTACATATACTTCCAAACTTACCATCACTTGGAAAAAATATTAGAAAATGCTGATTATTGTTTTGATACCTTCGTGCATTTTATTTTAAGACTGTCTAATAGGCAAAAAATAGAGATAAAAGATCCTAAAATTATTTTTATCACTATTACTTTTCGTGAACTTAAACACTATTAGGTTTCTTAAACTATTGTCTACACATTAACCATGCAAAAGTTTAACAACTTATGGTACAAAAGATTGACTGTATATCCATGTAGTAAAATAATATTTTTTCATATCAAATTATTCCATTTGTCCCTTAGAGTTTTTACTGTAATCAACTGCATTTTAGTTATAATTACTAACACACAATATTTAAAGGGTAATAATTTGAGTAATAATAACTGCTGATACAGCTGATGAGATTAAAGCAAGAAGTTTTGAGAAAGTAGCCGGAATTAATCAATGAAAAGGGTTTGGTTTTCTTCACTACAATCCAAGCTCATAGCCTTGACCTTTCATCAATAGGTATTATGAGGTATCCAGACAGTTCTACCAAAACTACTCCTGCCATTTTTTTGATCAAAAAAATGTACGAAAACGTGATCATGTTACTTACAAGATGACAAAACATCTATATTAAGAAGTATAAAATGTTGTCTTTGGAGGACAGACGTAGGTACCTGGAGATGAATGTTTTGTACGCAATTATTAATAATAAGTTTGACTACATGGACCTTACTAGTAAAATTTATTACACAGTTCCGAGATCCGCTCATAAGCGTAAGGTCCGTGTTGACAATTTATTTGCTATCAGTGTTTGTCGTACAAACACTGGACTGCGCTGTCCTCTAAATCGAATTTTGAAAAATATTAATTGTATGTTTGTATCCGTAAATGTATTTAATTTGTCAAAACACATATTTGGTTTTTTTTAATTTGTGGATAACGTTGTTGTTAGTATTAGCATGCTTGGATGTTGTAAACTGAATCATATATATATATATAATATATATATATATATATATATATATATATATATATATATATATATATATATATATATATATATATTACGTTACTTATAAAATATAATATTAAAGATACCGTTTTAACCATAATATAATTTTGTGTTGCTTATCTTTGACTGATATTGTAGTGGTTTCATATACCGACTGCAATTCTTGGATGTATCGATAGTCCATATGGCACTTCTGAAGAAATTGAACCACAGCCCACATCTCTGCGGAAACGAGCTTTCTCATAGTCTACAAATGCTAAGCATATAATATATCGTAATATATGTATGTGGCTAAAGATTCTGTAATCTTTTCGATATTGGGCTTGTTGTAATAAACAAGTCAAATATATGACTGATAATGATCAAACCTGAACGTGAGACGAAGACTTAGGAGCATGATGAATCTGTAGCTCTTCAGCTGGGTTCTAATGAACAGTGGTAACATGTTATATATACAATTTAGACCTCCCAATCAAGTTAACAAGAAAAGTAGATGAAACGATCACGATATACTGGAAAATATTTCCTTTTATAAGTTTTAATTACTTATTAATGTTGACAATATTCTTATCAAATAAGTGATTTTAATATACTACAAGAATTCGAATTCTAGCGTGTTAGTACTTATATATTAAAATTTTCTAGACCTAATTTTGCTCACCCCCGAATGCAGTTAACTAGATCATACCGAAGGAATTTTATCGATCTTTCACAGTATAAAAATAGTTTTATAAGTAGGTTGATCGGTCATACATTCTTCATTGCAGTCGAGAGACACCTAATGCTGAATATAGGCCACCCTAATAGTTTATCCCAGTAATTATCTGCTGGTGACTTTAATAATAAAAGTAGGTTATCTATGTAATTGCTTGAATTAGCAGTAGCAATTTCTTAAAACTAAATATGTTTAAAAAGTCATGCCACAGGTCAACGATTCAAACTGCAACCGTATTGATTGGGGTTTCTGTAATAGGTCTGTTTAAATAATTAATGTTGACCGCGTGTCATCTAGACATTTGTTTAGTACACGTCCCAGGAAAATAGTGCTCAAGTGTTTGCTTTAAAATACTATTTTGCTTGACAATTTCATTTGTTCAAATCGTTTTCCAATGAAAAGACAAAATACAACATGTACGGCATTGTGTGTAGAACGTCAGTTGATTGTAACAAAGGAATCACATCCTTCACTTCGTTTCTGGAACATTATCTACAATCTTTAATAAAAATAACCAAATGTAAGATGAAAATTATTATATGATATAGATATTTTCAAATTAACTGAATGAATATATGGATATAGAGAAATAGACAATTATTAAGGCACTACTCAATTGTAGTATGATATATCTTTAATGGTCACCACTAAACGTGTTAGCGAATTAATATACACAATATATATATATATATATATATATATATATATATATATATATATATATATATATATATATATATAATATATATATATATATATATATATATAAATAAGTTCTACTTTGAAGCAAAAGTGACAACATGCATTTTGTACTCGCTGAATAAGACGACGTGTTTTCGACTGCACATGTGGACCATATATCAAGTCTCCATAATTAAGTTTAGATAATATTAATGATTCGCAGAGGATTATTCGTACCTTATCGTTAAGGAGGTTTCTAATACTGTACAAGACTTTCAAGCGATAAAAACTGGATAGTTGTAACTATTAACTATATGTACTGTAGTGTAGCACTGTAGTGCTTAATAAATTTGACAACATCAGCTGTGTATTATAAAAAGTAACGGGCCCAGTATACCCTGTGGGACACCACGGTGCAGAAATTTAGGAACAGACACTGAGATCACATCCGTGTTCTTTAGGAAGTTTAACAGATTGCCAACTAAATATATTCAAACAAACCTGAAGTACCATAACTTGCATGATAATCATAACAGGAACATTTTAGTACTAAAAATTATAATTATCAACATAAAGAGTAAAATTGAAAAACAAGACGTATCTGTACTACAGTTTTTAGAAACAGTTACAGATTGTTAACAGTGTGTTTTGACAACGCGAGGAAGTACTAGGCACTTTAATATAAATTTTCAGTAAAAGTTCCCTCGAGTCAGTTTTATTATTAACAAATATGAACAAAAATACTCCATCCAGAAATCTGCGTCTAGAAACTAACAATTGCAAATTGTCTCTCTTTGCACTATCTATGTAGTCATTGTAATAGTGGTATGTACAATTATCAAGGGATTTCTTTCGCACCCGCTCGGACCTGATTATGTGGATAGAATACTGGGAATCCACACTACACTCCCGAATTCGAAAATGCTACACATATGCTCTATGTAATATTTAAAGTGCTCTGAATTTAATAAAAGGTTTTCCTAGATGAAGAATCATCCCCAATTGCTTATAAGTATTTTCTAGGATGTTGTCTATACGCGACTTAGGTTTAACAATCCATTCTTATACCTAAGTCGCGAATAGAATATACACGAGTCATATTCGGACCGGAAATTATGTCGTTATAGGAAATAGGATTATTTTTACGAGTAAATATTATTACTTGGCACTTGTCTAAATTCAAAGGTGATCCATGACCCTTACATGAATGCTAATGAAAACGGTAACGGTAGGTTTAGTTGTAACACAATCACTGAGTGCTATAGTATAATCATAAGAAACACTTGCGGTTACATTGATGTCAGCTTGATATTTTTAAATATATATATATTATATATATTTAATAACGTATTATAATAATAATATATTATTAATATATATTTAATAACGTTTGGTCCTCTGCGGTCTCCTTTTTTATTTTTGTGCTAGTATTTTTTATGTCCTTATTTGATATTTTTAATAATTTGTACGTTTGATTATATTTTGCGACATTGAATATTCCATAGTGAAAAATTCTAAATCTATGAATCTACAGACATCTACAGAAAACCGTAGCAAGTCTTAAAGTCTTAGTCACTATACCGTAGACAGAAACCACAACGATTTGAATTTTAAAAGAATGCTGGTTGGTTGAGCGGTTTTATAACATAAAGTTAAAGAATAGGCACGAATGTCATTGAAATGTTGAAAGAAATACTTTATATTGTGGAGCAAAACAATTAATTGAAGTAAAGAATAAAGCTTTTATCGTGTTACGTGTAGTTTCATGAAATTATCAATTAGTTAGATTGATTTATATAGGCATATTGATAAAATTGAAGCACTTCAAATAAGATTTTAAACCTACTACTGAAAACCGAAACCAAAATCAATGTAAAAGTTTTTTTTTTTTTTTAGTTACATTTGAAACTTCTGAGTCAGAATTACTGCACCAGAGCTATGTCTAATAATAAATATGGTTATAGTCTCATAGGTCTTAACAAGAATTTAATCTATTATAAAACTCTGTTAGAATAGTAGATTGTTAACCGAGGGTGGAAAGAATTAATTTCCGAGGTATTTAGACCGGCTGTAGTAGGAGAAGGAATTGATTCTTTTACCCGTGTTAAACACTCTACTTTTCACTTCGAATATATAAGGAAAATAAAAAATTGGTTGTTTATTTAATATATTTATTGATAATATCAGTAGACCATCAGTAGGCAGAACACAATTTGCCTCGTCTTTAATTGAATCTGTATTTGTATCTGAAATCAATATTTCGGAATTGCTTGAACTCATTTTTAAAATTAAAATCTTAACTAGTATAAGAGATTATTTGAATTTTTTCAAATTCCGTCACAGATATATATAATAAATACACATCCCGCCAATTTATGTTGACTGTTTAAATTTTAAATATGGAACTCACCGCGTGTTTGTTGCGGCTTATTCCGCTGGAAGTAAGTTCACACTGGCTGTTTAGAAACTCACATGGCCGCAGCATTTTTTTTATAGTTCGTAGCTGACAGTTCGTAGCTGACATTCGTAGTTCTATTTTTAAAGTTCATTCCGGCCCTTGGGTGGGAAGTAAATTGTATGAGTTTTTCCCTCCCTATGTCGGGAAGCAGCATTTTCCACCCAATAAACAGATCAAAACAACATAACTTTCTTTAATTTTTTCTTTAATTAAAAATAATTTCATATCTCAACTTCTATGTATTTATTATTTATTTTAACATCATACTTTTAACTTTAGTTAGTAATTATAAGTCGAACTATTCCGTTTCCATTCGGAGTGTGACCTTGTTCTTGTTGTATTAATACGTTTTGTGAGACTGTTATATTTACCTTTGATTTTGTATAATTTTAATAATTTTTTTTGCCAAATTATACTACAAATTATATATTACAGTGTAGTCAACCGACATACCCTGTTGAAGTACTTATAGAACAAATAATCAGTGCAGTTGCATAATTTAAACAAGTTACAAAATATTTTTTCACAATACTAATGTTTAATAAAATTAATATAATGTCAAATATACACAGAAATTATAATAGTAACTGTGTGTGTATGTATATAAGTATTTGTAAAAAAAATTAACTACAGTTCAACCAGTCAAAATTTAGTTATTACTGACAATTAGATTACATTATTATCATTTTGTTGGTTTTAAAAATGTTGCCTCACACTAAAACTTTTATCCCGTTTCATTGGTACAGTTACAAACAGAATCTCACATGCACAAACGCTCAAACTAGAATAAATTTCTGTAGGTTTAATATATTTGTATATTTCAGCTCCTGAAATGATATTCAATATTTATACATGTAAATTAATCGTACAAATAAAGATACTGCCGCAAAATATAAAATGGTGAAAACTGAAAGATTTTTTAAAAAACAGAGCATAGCCCTATCTATTTTGCAAACCAGTAGTAATCATGAGTTTACCTTTATTTGCAGTCAATATCATAAGCGTAAATTAAAGTATTCAACGTAAGGAAACTTTGTACAGTAATATAATGTGCTAATTTAAATTAATAGATTTTCATTCCAATACTTCAAATATATATCCAATAGCGCTGTCGAGATCGACAGCAAACGAATGTAAAACTTTGTAGCTACATTGAACACTACGTTCTATCGTTTAACAAAGCAAGCAAACGCTACGGTTTTCAATGCTAAGATAGCGTAGTAATTCGAGCAGAGAGCATCGAGATAAAAAGTGTTAATAAGTTATTATTACTAGGGTTTCATTAATAAAACTACTTCTAGCTTTATCACTGAAACTTTATGTATGTATTTTATGTATTTAGATAATCTCTATTCAGTAGATTTTTCACTATCGAAACACCGTGTTCATTTACTAAAAGTAGTGTGGAATGAATACTCTAGACATGAAATTTACACTAGTACATATTGTACTTTCTACGGGAAGGACGAGGTTACCTACCGATTGACTCAGATACTCCCCGGGCACGGCTGCTTCGATGAGTATCTGCGTCGAATAGGACGGGAGGGATCGACACGATGCCACCACTGCGCATCCGACCTCGACTCGGCCCAGCACACGCTGGCGGAGTGTCCCGCGTGGGCCTCCGTCATCTGTGTCCGTCGGCATTGATTGCGGCAATGCTGGCGGACGAGGGAGGTTGGAGGGCTGTGGTCTCCTTCTGTGAAGCAGTGATGCTCCAGAAGGAGGCCGCCGAGCGGGGTCGGGAGATGGCCGATCCCTCTCGAAGGAGGCGGCACCGGTCTCGGTAGCAAAGCTGTGGCGCCGTCGCGGATCGCCGGCGGGCGCGAGGAAGTTGCGCCCGCGGATACAGCGACCTGGGAGAGACCACGCCCCTTCCGTGGCCGGGGGGCGTCGTCGGTGGAGGAGATCGGGGGAGGTAGTGCGCTGGGGGTTCCCGGAAGTCGCTTCGCTTTCCCGGGGGCTCCCTACAAGCCTGAGGAAGGCCATCCCTGAGGTTTTTAGTGGGTAGGCCTCCCCCTTCTGGGGAGGAGAGCCCCACATAACCGCCGGCTCGCCACAGCCGGAGTATGCAATTTAATACCTTTTCCTCAGGGGAATAAAAAAAAGTACATATTGTACTTAACGATTTGTGCATGATATTATTTTTTCACTATTCATATCATCTATTCGAAAATTGTAGATTAGTTCGCACAGAACAATGAGCAAAGTAGCTTTTGACGTACATTTGATATCTGCGAGCAAAATAGGTTTATATTCGCAATCGTGTGTGCGAACTTGATATTTAGGAAGTGAATACTTAAAAAATAAACATGTAAATAATGTAGATCGAACGGAACCCAATGTAGAACCCCAAGGTTTAGCTGTAGGTTAAGCTCGTTAATGAACTATTGGTTCTTCAATAACAAATAGCTATTTCATATTTTACGTTCATCACATTTGTATATTACTAATAATATATCTATCTAATCTATCAGTCGCTTGTAAAATTTAGGATTCAAGACTAGGACGTAGTTGTGATTCAAAGTAGCGCTCTTTCTATAAAAAATATTTTGCACCCTTATGATAAAATCTATTATTATGATATCTAAAATAGCTAGTCTATTAAATTTATAAAAGTTATTTTATAAAATTTTAATGCTATCTGTTACAGGCCGCGAGCCCCGCCTGCACTGAACTGGAAATCATTATGCTCGATTGGATGGGTAAGTAAAACCAGAAAACCTTTGTTTAGCTAATAACCGCTAGACTGCCGTAAAGAAAGTCATTAATATCCAATACATTTATGGATATACTTAATTTGAAATAGGGTTTAATAATAAAGTAAAATTATTGTTTTTAATAATAATAGCAATTTTCGTAATACTGTTATGAATATTGTTGCTATTTGTATAATAGTAATTAGGGTAACTACGTTAAGCTCTTAGATGAGTGAGTTGAAATATATACCAGATACTACCTTAGTAGCTCGCGAGCAAAATTATGATATGTGCATCAAAATATACTACGATCTTCAAAAATAAATAATTAAATAATAATAGATTAACTAAAATGATATATATAATCTTTATTGAACACAAACATTATAAAAATATTAGGAGGTACAAATTTATTTAGTCCAAAGGCGGATTTATCTCTCAAGAGAGATTTCTTCCAGCCAACCCTAGATGGTTATGTGAAATTTTTTAACGAACAATTTGCGGGGACAGTATCTATTTATATACAGGGTGTCTCATTCAAATCGGTCAGTATGGGAAAGTCTGCAACTATAAGACATACGAAGATCTGTTCTGAGGAACCATGTCATCGATTTTAATATTAAGAAAAACTGCATTCATACATTTTAAAAATCGTCTGTACTCCGTTCGGGAATCGAACCCGATTGTTTTGAAAAAAAAACCTACACTATTTCTATTTAGATATCGGTTGTGTACTCGTAGGTCTTAAGCAGTAAATGTCTCTATGAAACATGATGTCTAAAATGAATAAAATGCATTGTTTTCACATACTTTATTTTATTTTAGTAGGTGCTCGAAGTGACCACGTTTACAATATTCAACAAGTTCAGGTATTTAAAATTGTCTCTATGGTTGTTTGTACCTCTTTGCTGGTGTTGCAACTTGATACACCGCTTTACATACATATGACATTGGCATTGCATTAAATTAAACCATTCCAAAAGTTTTGTTATCTATATATATATATATTATTTTTATATATATATATATATATATATATATATATATATATATATATATATATATATATATATATATATATATATATAAAATTAACATAATTATATTATATAAAAAAACATATTCTTGGAACTTTAAATTGATGCCACATTAATTTGAATTGAAATAATATATCAAGAACTGTCAAAGAGCTCACGAATAAATCCTATAAAAGCGCTGGGTATGGTCGTTTTCTTCTTGAACCACGCAGTCTCCTGAAGAGCGGCGTTTCTACTTCCAGTCATGTCATTAGGGTCAAGGCTTTATGCATTGTTTAGGCAGTAAGCAGTCTGGGCCTTGCTATCTCGGTTCAGTTTAAATCGAATATTATTTCCGTGGTACTTGTCTGCAGGGGTATAGTGGGTGGACTTCCCGCTTCTTCTTCATGAGTGATTCTCCGCCTCTTCTTACCAGAAAGAAAAAAGCTCCTATCAGTCATCAATTACATAATTACATTGATCGGTGCATGGTGGACAGTTTGGCGAAAACTCAATTGAATTCCTTGGTTAAGTTGGTATCGCAACATTAGCTAGCATTCAGTAGAAGACCCAACTAGAATTCGATGAAAAACTTGTAGAATCAGCTGACAAGTTTGTCTTAATCCAGAAATGCTCTTCCACAAAGTGATAAGCAGAAATTAGCTTTGATGGAGGAGTCAGACAGTATCCCACAAGATTTTATTAAGAACGAATATTTAATTTTTTTATGACCCTTTTTTCCTAATTACTTATTTGTTTCTTATATCTTCGTTTAAACAAGAATAGTTCTTAATATACAAAGCCAATTGAAATGAAAATGATATCAATTTTTAGTTTAGGGAATAACCTTTAAAATGATACCATTTTCTATAAATTTATTTATAAAACGCAAGTATGGAATCATAACGCTCGCGAGATAATAATCAACAGGTTTTATGACGTATATTTTTAATGACATATGTATATTTTTTATATTTCTCACGGCTCGGAATTTCACTGCGTGATCGAATCAGAAAATATAAAATTAGAGGAAGGACTTACCAACATAACCCAAAGATTTGCGAAACTTGGTGACATTGGACAGGGCACATTGCTCATGGGAGTTTGGGTTATAGGACGGATAAACAAATGTTTGTTTTTAAAGTTTAAAGTAAAACGTTTTAAGTAAACACGGTATTATTTTAGTTAATAATATGGTGTTTAATGATATTTATAACTTAAGAGATAAGTATAGAGATTGAATGACTACTACATATAAGTGTGACTTAATAATTGATTATAGGTATAAACTTTATTATCTTTAGGGAACAGTGTCAAACAAGTTATACTAATACGTATTGAGTAATATTTATTAATTTTAGTTTCGATTAATTTTTATTTTCATTAAGGTAAGGCGATTGGGTTACCTCCAGCATTTTTGGCACTTGAAGAAGGGAGTAAGGGTGGCGGTGTGATAGAGGTAATGGTTTATTATTTCGTCATATATAATTAAACTAGCTGTGCCAGCGACTTCGTCCGCGTGGAATAGTTATTTTGAGCATCATATTTATTTTTGCAAACAACCACCTAAGCTGTTACCCGATCTTGATAACGCGACATATCCAAATTTGATCACCATAAAAACGATTCTAATGAGTTAACATTAAAAGATAGACATATACTGTCGCGGACATTTTTTTATATCATTTTAAGAGGAATAATTCTTTCATACATATTTTTTTGATATCTAGAACCGTTTTTGCAGCGCACGCAACGGAAGCCCTCAAAGATGAATAATTTTCCCCGTTTTTTCCACATTTTCCATTATTTCTTCGCTCCTATTAGTAGCAGCGTGATGTTATGTAGCCTAAAGCTTTCCTGGATAAATGGGCTATTCAACAAAAAAATAATTTTTCAATTCGAACCTGGAGTTCAAGAGATTAGCGCATTCAAACAAACAAACTCTTCAGCTTTATAATATTAGTATAGATTATTCTCTAACTAGAACAAGGATCGTCTTGTCTGTTCTTTTGTTCAGATAAGTACTCTTAATGCCATTGATGCATATTTGAAAGTATTTTTAAAATATGTAATTGAAAATTGTATATTTATTATTTTTTATATAATTATAATTGTATGTATACAAGGTTCCATTAAAACAAACATATTTAACAGGGCTCGGCAAGTGAATGCGTCCTAGTGTCTATGTTGGCTGCCCGCGCCAATGGCATCAAGCGATTGAAGCATCAGTTCCCAACGGTCGACGAGGGTCTCCTTCTGTCCAAACTGATCGCGTATTGTTCAAAAGAGGCCCACTCCTGCGTGGAAAAGGCAGCTATGATCTGCTTCGTCAAGCTCCGCATCTTGCAGCCGGATGAAAACGGCTCGCTCCGAGGAGAGACTCTGCGAGAAGTGAGTGTTTTTAAGCTTCATTTTAAAGTTTAAGAATTAATAATTACTAATATTATTAGTTTTCAACCTATACATTTAATCTTATAGTGTACCGTCATTAACTCTTATTCTTACTTGTTGGCGCTATAGTTGACAATATATCGTTGTCGTTGCGCGCCACTTCCTCTAAGTTATATACACTGTAAAGTTAGAACGAGATATGCGGCGATGCGACGACAATATATCATGTGTTTGATTTTAAAAGCACGGGCCCAGAGCATTGCAAATATGTAGACGTGAAACGTTTCACCACCTACACACACATATGAACTACATATATATACATCAACAAAACAAACAAACAAACAAACTTTTATTTACATCAACAAAACAAAATCAACATTATAGAGACGATCCATATAGAAAAATGTGTCCATCTATCTTCCGAAAATAGTGGTCTGATCTTTTAATTAATCTTATGTTTTACATAAAATAGCATATAATTTTTGTACGTCAAACATTCAAGCATTTCTTTTGGATCACCCTTCATAAACATTAAAATATACTCTTTTTTCCTGATGGAACTGGAAGAAAAACTTTAAATTCTTTACCCATTGTTTATAGCATTTTTAATTGGGATCCAGATTAAAATGTTGCGCAGATAATTGGACGTTAATTGAGAGTTGAACTAGTGATGTATCGTTCCGCTTAACATTAAAGTTATTATTTTACAAGCATTTATGGTAGCAGATTTATTAGACGACAATTTCAAGCAAATTTTATGTGCTTAAAATTGTCTTTGAATGCTTTTCAAAAAAGAAAGAATGCTTAATTTCTTTGTAATGATTTATGATAAATATAATAATGATAAGTTTATTTCTTTTTCCAATATTTTTGTGACGTTAATATCATATGATTTAAATAATACAAGATTAAAATGGCATATTGTTGTCTTTACTAGGTTAATATAATGACCTCCGGGACACATGGCGGTCGAATCGCGAGAGCGCACCCCGCCATGTGCCCGTATGGGCCCAGAGAACTCGGGCCAGAGAACTCTGGGGGGTTTTAGTGGGTAGGCTGGTCCTCTTGACCGGAGAGCCCCACACACAGCCGCGTCTTGCCACCGCGGTGTCATGGTGCACAAGGTCGCATTTCCCCCCTCAAAAAAAAATAGTACGCAGCAAAATGACCTTCAAATTGGCGGGGCTCCCCCTCCACCGCGCGCGATGTGTTACAGTCATTACTGGGCGTAATAAATTTTTTGATCCTTTAGCTATCCAGTGGTGTAATTGGAATTTGGATGGGGATGATAGATATATAGCTACAACACTAAACTGTATCCCCCGATTTTGTTATCATTCGATTTTTTGATTTGCGTCCCTATGGAAACAATTTTAAAGACTTATTCACGTCAAAAGGTTAATATAATGACCTGTATGAAGAACATTTAGTCTTATTAATTAGTTGACAATATTATGATATCTAATAGGAGAGAAATGTTAATAAGATTTTAAGATGTTTACAGTAATGTGATAATTCTTTCCTTAAAATTTTATCATTTTACAATTATTATTCCATATAACTTAATACTTTGAACTGTTAAAATGCAGATGGAATATTAAGATTACGAAGATCATTAATAAAAAATAGAAACATGGTGAGGCCAAGAATACTTCTTAGCAGAATTGAATATACAAAGTTCTTCACTGTGATAATCATAAATTTTTACCATCTGAGTGCGATCACTTAGATAATTATCAAATAAACGGAATCGGATCATGATGATCACTAAGATGGTACTGTTTGTTTGAAATAGTCAACAATAAAGTCTACAAATTCCTAAATCCAAATTGATTGTCGGGGACTAATTTATTTATAGTTTTCAAGATAACGGACTAGACTTTTATTTATCAAGATAGTTCAAGATACAATAAAGTAAAAAAGGGCAATTGGCCGATAATTGCTAGCAAGGTTTTCGTCACCACCATTGTAAACAGGAATGAAAACAGTAGCGGATATCTTATCCCAAACTATGGCCACATCGTCCTTCAGACGTTGCATTATAGAAAGATTTTCGTATCACTCGGTAGCTTCAAGTACGAAATTTGTATAGGGTATAGGTATATGCTAGCTAATTAAATCTGATGCAATGCCTAACTGTGAAATAAATTTGCAAACCCTTCCCGATATTTAAAGAATAAGTGTTAATTGGATTTAATTATAATTTGGGTGATTATTTTAGGTTCAAAAGATTATTTGCAGATTTCTTACACTTTAAACCATTTGTTGTTCTCTTAATTGAATTCCTAAGATATTGATGATATGTAGGTACATACCTTGTTAATTTCTTGTCCATCATCATAATCTCTTTTCATTTTTCTCAGTAATTTCTCCAAAAATTGACATATTCAAGTTAAACTTAAGAATCAAGTTTTCAGGAGTGTTTCTTAGTTAATTGTGCATCCAGTCTTTGTTATTAATAAATTAGTAGGCTAGGTGTAATCCAACGGTTAATTATATTAAGTTTATTGAGATTTTTTTACATTAGAATTTACTTATCATAGCTTTAGAAATTACCTGTATTAGTTCTAATGTTGCTAACTGGCATTTAGGAACATTATGGCATTTAGACCAAATACCTAAACGATTTGGATTTTGGTAAGCGATATTAAATTATAATCAATAATATTATGGTGATTGTTTGATTTATTTTTTGTTTATTTAAAACAAAGTCAATCGGAAGTACCGAAGTCCAATCTTGGTAAAAAGGCTCGTGGTAAAAGTCGTCCCTACCGCCTTAAAAGTCCTTAAAGATAGTCCTTTAAATTAACTATCGATTTTCTTCCAGAGTAACGCACAAAAAAAATGGTAAGGATAATGAAAGCTGCGGAAAAAAGCATAAGAAATATAAGACAAATAAACAAGTTGTAGCTAGCATGCTTTGTCAAAAATGGCGAGGTTGCGAGAGCCTTAGATGAATTGTCTACTACCCCAAAACTAGTCTGCTATAGTAGGTTGAATGCCACAAAAAATATCAGCACAAAATAAGTAATCTTTAAATTAGTCTCCGAGCATAACAAATATAAATAGTACTTATTTATTTCTTTTTTTTTATTTATACAACAAATATCTAAATATAAAAAAAATATACTTACATTAACAAAACAAAACTAAACATAGTTAAAATAAATAAATATTGTTCTCGTTAAGTGTCACGTCGCAACACTAGGCAGAAATGGGACGCTACGTATGGTAGCGCGACGCTAGGCTCGGTCGGATTAATGACTGCCGCCCGAATACCGGAAATACGTCGCGGTCCGGGCGGTAATAGAGCCGCATTGTGCGCCACTTTCTATGCCGCAAATATTGAAATTTCACGATACGACCAACGCAACGCTCCCTTTTATGAAAGATCGCCCTTAATTGAGGACTACTTTTATTGAAATGAGCCAACTTATTTTGTATTTAGAAGTTGATGAGGATTATTAAATTTACGGCTTCGACTATTACGTGCTTATTGGGTATTCATCTATACAAGCAGCAATGAATGGTAAGATGGATCACGGATGCCGTGTTTATATTTATGCTAATTAGAATGACATTGATTTAAGATTCAGCCATGATGTCTTGTATAAAAAATCGACGTCAATCTAGCTATATTTCTTTAATACTTGATAAGTATACTATCTATTACATAGTCAATTTCATTGCTAACCAAAATTAATAAATTCTTCTGACTTAAGATTTTGAAAAATTCCAAAATTTTAGAACATTACTAAACTTAGTTTAAATCATAAAAATATAATTTTTTCTTGTTCATTTATTTATGGTAGTTAAACCATATATAAAAAAGCCATATTGCCGTGCAATCATATATTTTGAAATACTTAAAAAAATTATTTTATTTTCTACAGGCAATGGAAGAAGACGAAGAAGCTGGTCATGTGCCTTTTTTTGTTTCAATCACACTTGGTACGACCTCGTGCTGTTCCTTCGACAACTTGCCCGAAATAGGCCCCGTGGCACGACGGTTCCCGTGCGTGTGGTTGCACGTAGACGCCGCTTACGCTGGCAGCTCATTTCTCTGCCCTGAACACAAGCACAATCTCGCTGGCATCGAATTTGCTGACTCGTTTAACACAAACCCTAACAAACTCATGCTCACTAGCTTCGACTGCTCTCTACTCTGGGTGACGAATAGATACTTGCTCACGTCAGCCTTAGTAGTGGATCCCCTTTATCTTCAACACTGCTACGATCACACCGCCATTGACTACAGGCACTGGGGAGTACCTCTCAGTCGACGTTTTCGATCGCTCAAACTGTGGTTTATGTTACGAAGCTATGGCATCAGTGGATTGCAGAAATATGTGAGGCGACACTGTGAGCTTGCAAAATATTTTGAGACATTAGTCAAAAAGGACGACCGTTTTGAAGTCTGTAACCAAGTGAAGGTATTTCTGATTTCTATTCCACGATTTTGTTAATCAATGTTTTTAATTCTTTAAGTACTATAAATAGGTATCATACTCAGTAAAAATATAGTAAATATAAAGTATATTTACTTGCTTTTCAGTAGTCATATTCTTTTTTTTACGCACTATGTAACACCTCAAACTTACCTGGGTTATGTTAAAGAAATCGGTAAAGATTTCTAAATTGGTACGTAGTTACTAACGATGAGTAAAGTCTATTTTGATTTATCGAAGTAAAAAATAATAAATACAATTACTTAATATCAAATATTTACTTATTTTCGTTTTTAATTACGGGTTCTGCATATACAATTCACAATACCCTTGTTTTACCTATATGTGAATGAATTACTCCTGTTTACTGTCCCACGATGGGCGCCAAGCATGGGATACTAAATAAGAGTAGATAATTGATCATATTATATTAGTTTTGTTGTTGCTAAGTAAGTAATTTTTTTTTTACACTTACACCAATTAGGCTAACCTAAACTAAGCTCTATAAGGCTTGTGCTATTGGGTCTAGGGTAATGAATAGACATATTATACATATTTTCTTATGAAAAATATATCAACAACCATGAATAAGGTACAAATGCTCGCATTCATCACACAAACAACTGCCCCCACCGGGATTCGAACCCCGGACCTCAGAGATGGCGACCTTGAAACCGGTGTACTATCCACTCGACTATGGAGGTCGATTGGATGGAGTTGATTATGATATACTGATAGTAGAATAACTAAACGCTATTAACACTATTAAAAATATAAATACACAATTGCTATGGCTGTCTATTTATTTATCTCTAAAATCTAATTTAAAATATTGTAGCTGGGACTAGTTTGCTTCCGCTTGATCGGCGGTCTTGACGAAACTCCAGAGCAGGTGGACGAGATGAATAAGAAGTTATTGACTAACATTAACGCATCGGGTAAAATCCACATGGTGCCTGCGAATGTTCGAGAACGATTCGTGATACGGTTCTGTGTGGTACAGCAGCATGCCACACGGGAGGATATTGGTATGAATATACCTACACAAGTTTTCTATTGAGGGGCTCTTAGCACCTCACCTGGTGTAAGATACTAAAAATTAAGCTGTCTATTATCTATTATTATATAAAAATCTACTCAAATATATAAATAGATATTCAGTGAAAATTTTATTATAGAAATTTTACAGTTGTTGTAGCTAGCTATACAAGTGATTAATTAATTCCCTAATATTTAAAATAAATATTAATGTTAATTTCAATATTACAGAAATAGCGTGGGATATAATTACCGACTTCGCAACAGAGCTTCTTGAAGGACCCGACAAAGAACGCGTAAGATATTTTAATTCTATTATAGTAATGAAAGACCTAAATAAGAAAAAATATCACAGGTAAACTATTTTCTAGATGGGATATTATGACATAACATGAAAATTTCATATTTCACTAATTTTAAAAATCAAATATTGAATAAATTGGTATATTTCCATAAATCAAATTAATGAATATTTCTGATTCTTCATCTTCCGTTAAATAGACATAGACATTTGTATTAGGAATTACGGTGCAACTCTTACTTCTTGCTTACGTCTAATTGATTGCGATCTAGATCACTTTCTAGTCATTTATAAATATAACGGCCTTTTTTAAAGTTTATTAATCTTCTTATAAAGATTCTTAATTCATTTTTTATTTATTAATATTAAATTGCATCAGGACTTAAACGAGGAGCGTGCACGTCGCAACCGCGCTGCGCTTGCGCACAAACGTTCCTTTTTCGTGCGCATGGTCAGTGACCCGAAAATCTACAACCCGGCCATCAACAAGACCCCGCCACCTGTACCCACGACACCCGGTTCGCCGCCACCCGCCGCACCCGCGACGCCTGACACTCCTGATACCGGCGTGCCTCAGCCACAGACGCCGTAAGTGAACATACATTTTTTGTTTTTGTTTTTTGAGTTTCCAAGTTTTGTTATTTCAAATTAAGCTCATTTCAAAGCATTTCAATTCGAAATTATTGAAACCCTGTTATTGGTACCTACTTCAATTTCATGATTGTACCTACTTTTAATTTTACGGCAACTCTATAAATCTATTTAAAGAAGATGACTACTATCTTAAACGCTTGAAATATCATGTTATTATTTATTATGTTAATTTAGTGGGTTTGACCGCGATCGCATCTAATGGAAAGTCATGATGAGGCCTAAGGTGATATCGAGATTATCCCGATCCAGGAAATAAACCTCAACAAAGAGTTTCTCTTTAGCTGTTTGCATAATGAAAGCAGAAGTTAATCGCAATCGTATGATGGGAGGATTATCAACAAAATAAGGTTGAAAGCCCTCACCGTAGGTGGTGATCCGGTAGTGTGAAAGGGCATAGGGGATCAAATTATGTATGCATAATTTCGCATAATTCCAAGGCGCTAGCCACACATCTTCAGTGGTCAAGACTGAAGATTAGCCTTAACCAGTGCGTCATTCATCGAGTCTCTTCTCACGGAGCTCCACTGAGTCCAACACATCTAACTGATATAGAGCAGATGTCATCTGTCCACAGTGGATAAAGTGGATTTGGGACAGCCGTCCTAAGGATTTTTTATGTAATAGTACGTTTTTATGTCATATTATTCCACAGCTTGACAGTGCGAGACAGAAAATTCTTTCCAAAGTGCACTGTTGTAGACTGCCAATCATCTAGATAATGAGAGTGAACATTTTGTTATGTAGTACGATGGCAGAAACCGATTTTAGTAATCAATTCGAAAAATCCTCCAGCATTTCCCGTAATATAAGCGATATATGCATATTGACGCTACATCTACGTAGCGGTAAGCAATCAAAACCGATGCGAAATATCCTAGCAGTCAAAGTTTCGAGTCGCTCTCAGTTGAAAACAGTCTCGATGTAAAAGATTTTATTGGGAAGTCAAACCGAAAGATGAGAACAGTATTATATGCCGGCTGCGGCACTGTCTTGGGGTATACCAGCATTGGGTTTTACTGTACAACTTTATGTGTCTGCTAAAAACTAGAGACCCATCTCCATAATTTCTCAGAAAGCCCATAGGAAGGTATCTCAAAAGAAGCACTTTGTACCATACCCTATCGAAAGACTTAGCTATGTCCAAACTTAACGTCAAAGCTTTCCCCTAGCTCTCAATCACCTGTACTTAAGAGAAACACTGAGAGCGAGAGAATTAAAAAATAGGTATTTACAAAATCTATTGCTGTCGCGCTGCGCCCGAACTGCCTCGAACAACCGAGCTATCAATGGGTGAGTGCTACTGTCAAGGTGTGCGTAGGTGGCCGCGCTAGGCTAGGACGGTGGCGACCCGGCTCCTAGACGACAACGTCGAAATCGAATTCGCATATTCAGTCAGTAGGTGACAATTTGATGTTGATATTGGCGTTTGCGATGTTTGTTTCGTGTTGTTGAATTATCTCATACATTTTTGACCATTGCAATTCTTTACTTGACTTATTCTATGCTTCACTGTTTTGGCTAATATTGTGTATTTTGAGTGTTATCGTCATAAAGAGATAAATCGTAAGTATTTTATTATCAAAAAATTTAAATTAAATTTGAAATAAAGCACTAAGTACATATCAACAAAGCATCGAGGTTTCATTATGTCCTTACGAGACAAATAGACTTCTGCACATTTAAAGATAATAAACTGAAATTAAAGAAGAATCATAATTATTATTATCAAATCCAAGGTCAATTACATATAACAGGCAGAAATATATGTTTCCTTATTTTGTGGAGCCCTAAAGGTTTACTTTATGAAAGAATTAAAAGAGATGATGCATTTTGGCAGAAAATGGAACCTATATTAGAACTCTTTTACTTAGACTGCCTATTACCTGAAATAATTGACGGTCGTATACCACGAAATTTAGCGGTAAGAGAGAGGAAAGTATTGGCCATGGATTAGTATTTTTGCCTGGCTTAAATTTTAGATTAATTGTATTATTAGGACAATTTATATATTTACTTTATTATTTATTTACTGTATTATTTTTATATTTAATAAAAAATATATCAAGAAAAGTTTATCAATAACGTTAACACTTAAAAAATCGTTCGATCAAATACTTAGTGTCTTACAGTCTGTGATTCTGTGTGTGTGTATCAATAATATTTGTGCTGAAAATAATACGAGTAAAAAAAATTAAAAAAAGAAAAACTTTTAAAAAAACAAGCTTTTATTTGACACCATGTTGGATTTAGAATGACGTTACTATATTTTTCGAGCTTTCAGCAAGCATTTTCATTTGATACCCATATTGTAGGAGTGCACGAAAAATAACTTGTCGGCCATTTTGTATGTATCGCCATGTTGGATTTAGAATGACGTCACATAACTAACCATGCATTGTCATCCAAACTAAATTTCAGCTCAATCGGTAACCGGGAAGTAGATTAAATTAAAGATGCAAGATTGATTACAGACAAACATTGTACATACAAACATCGGGACAAGGGAAACTAAATAAAATCTTGTAATAAACAGGATATCAGTGATTAAAAATAAGTAGGCACACCGAATGACTTTCAATTTAAGTACCATTATTATCCATTTCTGGACTCAAGTACTTTTGAAAGTTTAATTCAAATTATAGTATAGCTAGAATAATCAAAGCAATTTAATAAATGAATGTTATGCAGGAGACTAAAATCTTAAAAAAATCGACATCGATAAACAACACTAGACTATCGATAAAATTATCGACTATATACCTCATCATTCATTAGTGTATTATTTAATCTGCCTCCCGAACCTCAAGCCTCTCCCCGTAGTGTGCGATAGGGACAACTGCAGCTCGGAGAGAAAATACCTATTAATCGAAGACAAAATGTATTTTCGTAGTCCCCTGTTTATTCCCCCAAAAGTGAACCGATTTCATTACTTTTTTCAATAATAGTTAAGGAAAGCTCTGGCTGTGTCTCTATTTTTGCTTTTTTTATATAGTCACATGTAATTTGTTTGCTGACCGTCTGAACACAACGGAAAATCAGGCTATTTTTATAGGATTTTAAACATTTATATCTCTTTTATTATATAATTTATGTAAAAAACAAAAACATAGGGACACGGCCACAGATGCTATAGATGCTGAAAAAAAATTATAACTCTACTGTGATTTTCCAGGGAGAAAACAGGGGACTACGTTTGTATGGAAAATAAGCCGCGCGGTTTCCTCTTAATGATCTGTTTTTAGTATACCAAGAGATTATCAGTCGATCGACCTTTACGAAAACTGTACTGTTGGTTAATACTCAAGGTATCGAAGGAGTTGGCTATTAACAATAGACTCCAATATTTTCGAGAACAGGGGGGCAATCGCACTAACAAATCGTAGCTGAAACGAAACCAAATCGTTCCACTCAACCAATCCGAGAGCTAGAATATCACGTCATCGAACAGATGACGTAATATTGTGGCGTTCGGATTGGTTAAGCCGAACGGTTCGGTTGCGTTTCGCTTGCGATTTATTAGTGCGATAGCCCGTCTGGAAAGTTATTGTTTTCTATCTATAGTCAGACGCGTTAAAAAAGAAAAATATAAACTAAAAATATAGAAGTAGGTACCTAATTATACAAATGTCACTTGGGCCTTTTCATTGCAAATTTTGCTAATTAGTCTTATATATGCTTACAATAGTCAAGTAATCATTCATCTGTTTACAGGAAGCAATCATCGTGGATAAGCTGGCCGTTGGCGTTTTTCTTCCAAAGTGTTGATAATGATGCCAATGATTTACCATTAAGGTAGGATAAATATTATAATTGTATGAAGCACATTTCATACAAGTGACGACCAGACAACAGTAATGCAAGCGTATATAGTACTCTGCATAAACAAAATTTGACAACTAAGATCGACTCATACGAATACTCAACAAAGAGTAGGTAAATTTCACAGATATTCTTACGGAGTGACGTTAGGAGCTTTTGTCGATCGACAAGTCTATGCTCGTACAGTTGGGATGGCTTCACAAACTCCTAAGTGGTTGCTAGTATTTAGCGTGCTAGCGATAACACTAACAGAGATAAAGAGCAAGAATAAACACCACCTTAGAAAAAGGATATTGTGATTTATCGAGTTGTATTTGTTACTTTGATTCATACGCTAAACAGTAATTGTATAATCCCAATAATATTATAAATGCGAAAGTGGTTTGTTTGTTTATTTGTTTGTTTGTTTGTTACCTCTTCACGCTTAAACTACTGCACCGATCATCACGAAAATTTGCATACACATAGTCTGTGGTACGGGGAAGGATATCACATTTTATCCCGGAAGAAAGTAGCTACTGTTCCCGTGGGATCGAAATTAACGCGGACGGAGCAACGACGGGCGGAGCCACGGGCAAGAAATTTCAAAAATTCTTTCACCTTTGGAAAGCTACATTATCCCCGAGTAACATAGGCTACTTTTTATCCCGGAAAAATCGACAGATCCCACGGGATGCGCAATAAAGGCTTCGCTCAAAAACTACTGCACAGATTTTCATGCGGTTTTCATCAATAGATAGAGTGATTCTTGAGCAAGGTATTGCGGTATTTTTTATCTTGGCAAAACGGATAGACCCACGGAAGCGCGATAAAACTTCGCGCCGTAAATCGACTTCCGCGCATATGTAGCCGTGGGCAAAAGCTATGACCCTTAACCCTCTATAGACCCAATCCCGAAATCCACGCAGGCGAAGCCGCGGGCAGAAAGCTAGTATTCTATATCTGATAGAAGTGACATAGTTTTGATGATCGGTCAGCCAGTCGATGAGTGAATGACAAAATGAAGAATATTTTTGATTAGTTACATAGTTGACTAATTAAATTTTAAAAATACGAAGTTTATAGACTTTGTATGTAATATATTTCGTACATATGACAAAATATGCATCAAAATTGTGGTTTTAGAAATAATATTTTTTTATGAATGTAATTGCAAATAATATAGCCTAGTCATTTTTTTACGAACGCGGAATTCCGTATACACTATTTTGGCATTTATATGATCGCGTTACTGTTGATATTGAATATTTGGAAATGGATTTCTAAATGGAATCTGTTCTGTCTTTGTTTACAACCGTATAAAAACGCAGTTAATGCATTTTTTGATTTTCCGATAGAAGACCAACGACATTGGAGGTTAATATTGAGATTAAAACTTGACAGATTTCGCCATCTGGACACTATGGTGCGCCTGAAAAGTCCTGGATCGGCTAGTCGTCGGGGATCATCGCCTTGTCCGTCGCCAGAGCGCCGCGCTCCCTCACCCTCGACGCATTGACGGCACAACTCAACAATAATTTACTTCTTTTAACTGAATAATTCTTCTGTGTGTATGCTAATTCGTTAATTTATTATACTATATAAAAATGTAGTCACATAGAAACTCAATACATAACAAATGTTATTGTGAAATAAAACACTATAAGAGTAAAATAAACCTTCAACTTTTAATTGCTGTAATTAAGCACCTGCATATTAACTACATAGTTATTTATAACATAAACATTTATTGGAGGTGGGTTTTTTATTTATAAGCAATCTTAAACATATCAATTCCATACTATTTTGTGGGTTTTTATCTCCCCATCCCATCCTAAGGAATGCAATGTCTTATTATTATTTAGATCCCATGCAAGCCCTCTAACAAAATTATTGTGCATATGTCTCTCGTGATAAATCACATTCGCTTTTAAGTCTGTGGTAATATCACATACAGAAACAATTTTATTATCACAACACACAGCCACTTTACGGGATCTGAAAAATAAAAAATACATTAAGAAGTGAATAATCATTGTGAAGTAACACTAAAGATTTCACATGAAGGATTTCGCTGTAACATAGTACAAATTATTTAAAAGGAGATCTAATGAGGCACTAACCCTGCAACCTTATTTATTTGTTTATATGATTGCTTCATATAGTAGACAGTAACAATCAACTGAATGGTCAACCAAATTAAAACTATTCGAAAAATCAGTTAACAATAAGATGCGTTTTCAGCCTCTTGTTGAGGTAAAAATTTGAATGTTACCGACTCATAAATTATTGCTGAAAAATATGTTGAGAATGTTAATGAACCACTGTTTTTAAAACTGCTTAGGGAAACTTTAGCAAGTGCAATGACATACACATGCTGTAAAAAGCAAATGTATAGGCATTATATGAAAATTTGATAAGAGTATAGAAAATGTTATAGCTAACAGTAAATTATACCTATAGAAACCAGGGGCTGAAAACATATTTTTAGTGTAACCTGAAGATCAATATCAATAAACAAAGATAAATATAAACAACTAGCTGACCCGACAGATGTTGTCCTGTTAAATGTCTCAAATGTCATGTTGTCTTCCTGTATGTGAAAAGAGATTTTCCCTCTTTTCTGTTGAAAGTTTTCCAGAATTTTATTTGCTATAAACCTCACGGACCTTTCCAATGAATGCAAAACTGTGGAAATTGGTTCGTGCGTTCCAGAGTTATAGCACCAGGAAGGAAAACCTGACTTATTTTTATATAGTAGATAAAGGCCCACACATTACATCATACTTCATCTGTATTTAAGTTGTGATAAATAGTAAAAAAAAATTATAAAATACAATATTATTATCATCATCATTTTAGGTAAGTGTGAAAAAAGGGGTAGTTTGGGCCATCTCCCACCTCTTTGACACAATGCAGGTTGATTTGGATGATCAGGTCTGTTCAGTTGGTTAGGAGAATGCACTATGAGCAAAGTTTGGAATTCGTTATACTCCTGTGATTGGGAAACTGTGAATCAGTTGCAATAGTAACTACTATAGATGAATATAAAACATACTCGGGATGAATTAATATTCTATGGACAGCGGCAGGAAATTCAGACAGCTTAACAATATCATTTGTTTTCCTTATATCAATAAGAGACAAAACTCCTCCTTCATCAGCAAATATAACATTGTTCTCATCCAGCCACTGTAGACATCTAACATTGCTGTTATTTTTGGCCAAGTCTGTAACAAAATAAATAAACATTAAAACCTAATTCCTGAACCAAAAGTTTCTAATTGATCAAGAGCATCATCAGTCTGTTAACTGTGATAAATTATGGGATAATGTACATTAATTGGTAGGGATTGACAAAGACTAATGCAATGGTTCAAATTGAACAAAAACTACTCACATTATCAGCTTAAACACAGCAGACTGAATAGGATATGATTATGTGCACAATGTTAGCATTATTATATTGGCCTTGTGTAAGAGATAAAGGTCCAATAATAAGTGTTTAAAACAGAATTTTAAAATTAATTAACAAAATGACATTTACAAGATCTTATTGTAAATTAAATTTGATTGGCAAGTTTTTATCAACTCAAAAATAATGCTTATAATCTTGAATGTAAAACATGAAGAACCCACTAGTTTACTTCACAAGGTACACAAGGTACCAAGGTACAGCAAGTTACACAAGGTACAGCAGCATACAGCATATTTAGGCTCAATTTGCACTACAAACTCATTGCACTAGTCTGACAATGATTAAAGGATGCAGGAAACAGAGTGGCACCATGTGATATTATTTGGTGCATTATATTCTATAGTTATTTTGTGAATGTCACATCCATTACCTGAAACTGATTTATCATTATTTTTATCCCATAAAGTAACATACTGATCTTGAGAGCCTGTTGCAAACAATTTATCTGATTTAGGTTTTACTGATACACTATATATAGCTAAGCTATGAGCCATTATATAGTTCTGTATACATAACATTTCATTTACATCCCAAACCTGAAACATGAGAAAAAAATGTATATATACAACATAGTCAATAACAGGCACATACAAAATTTTAATAGGAAGAGAATACATTACAAAAAAATAAACTTGGTTGCAAGTAGATCTAATACTAAATTGGATAAACTATTGCAAAAATTTTGATTATAAATAATTTAAATTTAACTTTCCTGATTATAAATATTTTAAATCTTAAACTTAATTTCTATGCTGTTCTATGAGAGTTACTGGCCTGGACTTAAAATCTTAGAACCAGTACCAAGACTACAGCACCACTACTACTTGTTGTAATAATTGGTAGTACTTACCCAATTTGAAAATTTATTTAATTATCATATAACTAAATACAAAAATAAAGGAGAAATAATCATACATAATCCTCTAACAAATACTTATTCACAATATGGTGTAGATAGCCCATTATGGAAAACATATGAAATTATAACTAGCAAAACTTCTGCACACCCCAGTATCCCTAACAGAATCATTCAGAAGCCCTCACAGAATGTTAATCTAGTATAGGATGTAAACACTTAATCATAAAGTGGGGAAGAAGCCCAGCCAAACTAACTAAATTCTATTCTGCGCCTCATCTTCATACTTTTACTACATTTTGTATATAGGTACCAATATACTAAAATCAAGGTTACTACCAACTAAAGAATACTATTAACTGTATTGATATAAATGACTGTATCTATACTATATAACTATCTATAGAAAATAATAAATAAATAAAATTAAAAATAAATATCTATAGAAATGATATTGATTTTTCAGCAACACTAATAACAATGAAATTTCTAGATACGAAATTGGATATTGAACCTTGAGACATTTTCAATGTCTAATAAATATTTCAACAACAACAAACAATGGCTTAGGAATTAAATTTCTTAACTATAGATAAATGATTAAAAATTAATTAATATTAAAAATACAATATCTGCAGTACATAAGCATTATTATTAAAATCACCTTAACATTTCCATCTGCTCCACTTGTGACATACTCCTTTCTTGATTCAAGACAGTCAACAGCAAGCACTGCATTGTCATGTTCTGAGGCAAATGCCTCTCTTTCCCATTGTTGCCATACATCACCATTACTAAATGACCAAATACTAACAGTACCATTGTCTTCACATAATAAAACCTAAAATATTAGATTATTTCTAAACAGTCATTTACATTATATAGAAATCAGTTTAAATTGTGGGTTGTATTAATTTACCTTTGTAGAATTTCCTAAAAAGCAACCATCAGCAGTCCCAGTAGTCAGTGATATTGATTTTTTCTCAGCATTACACTGTTTATAAGCTTCTTCAATGGACTTGCAAATAGTTGCACCACCATTCCAATATCGACCAGTTAATTCTGAGCAACCTATTAAGACTCCATCATCTGTTAAATAATAAATATTTGACTACAAATGAAATAAAAGGATATAAATAAAGCTATAAAAATGTAAACATAACCAATGCAAGGTCATTAGAAATAGCAGAGGTATTTACTTTTTGATAGTTTGAGTATATTTGTTAGTAAGTAGATAATATAGTTTTAAAATATATATGGCAACCCAAAGAAAATAGACTATTAATATATTTAAAATTTTACTTTACAAATTGCAAAATGTGAATTTTTAAGATGGGTAGATTGAAAGATATTTTGTGTTACGTTTATATATAAAAAAAATGAGAATATACTGAGTTGTGGCTCCATCATAAACCACTCTTAATAAAATAATAATCAACAAAACAAAATAACAGTACCTAATTAAATAAATAATAAAAATAACAAAATTCGCGACCCTGTTCATGATTCTGTACGAAACAATATGACAAATACACAAGATAAAATATAAATATAAGATGGAAAGAGATAAATATAGATTGTCAACTTCACAGTAGGCAATGTCCTTTCGTATCGCTGCTAGTTGGCCGTACTTTAGGTGCAAAAAAGCGTAATAGAGTATTTCAAAGATAAGAAATTCTGTTAATAGTCGAAATAATTAAATTTACCTGGATGTATATGTAAATAATCTAAATGTGAAATGGTATTTGTACTCGTATCAGTTCTATACACTTGGGCGTTTAAATGGGGTGGTATAATTTTGTTACTGTTATCCATTATGGATTTAAACTACAGACCAATTAACTATACTACAAAACTAAAGTTTTACGCTTGTCACAATAAGTATACACTAAAAACTATTTACCTACATCTAACATAACTAACAAAAAAAAATATTTTCTATGCATATCTCTAACAAAATTTTAGGTTATGATCCACAGATGAATATTAAAAACACAGAATAAATAAGAATTATCGATTCTATGGCTACGTTCCGTATTGAATTTATGTGTGCTTAATAAATTATGTGTGCTAAACCATTGCTTTTAAAAATATCCATGATATACGGGTGAATACTTGAAAATAGACATTTTTGATGTCTCGCTGTGAATAACACATTAAAACTAAATTAATTTTATCCACTTTGTATATATACATAGTTAATTATATGGTGTACATATTGCCGATCTATTTATTGTGTTTTATAAGCAATAAGCCATTTTATAAAAAAAATGTTCCCAAAATCTTATTATTTAGTAAATATAATAGTTATTTTTTTTATTATTTTATTGAGGTCAAATAAACAATTGTACAATGAGGTAATTATAACAAATAGATGTACCTAGATGTAACAATAAGGCTTAATAATTGCACAACCAACACCATTAACCCCAGACTTACAATATTATTGATTAGGAGAACACTAGACACAACACATAATAATTATTAGAGTCGTATTCCCTTGCCAGATTCGGCAAGAGACGACAACAAATCCTTTAACTTGCGTTGTGTCTTACAAAATAGTTATTTTATTTGAGAAAGAGTAAAAATAAATACTAGGCTAAAGCAACTAATCATCTCCAAGATGTTCCAACACACGGTTTCAAAAACTGTCGTGTGACTTCATTTGTGAAAATATTAATATCAGTAAAGTGCTCATTGTAGCATTTTGACAATGGGAACTTCTTTGAAGAACGGTCAAGTGAAAAAGGCATTTGATTCAAACTTATTCAGTGTTAGCCTCTACGTCACTTATGATTTTAGAATATGAAATTGAGTAGTGAGTATAAATTTTTAATTAAAAAATTGCGTTCTGGTCTCATTGTTTTTCATTTTACAATTTTGGATTGTACAACCTTTCATTTCACAACTCTCCCACACAGTTATTCCTCTTATGACATTATTCAATACTTGAGACATTTTTTACTATGTGATGTAAGAAATAACCACTGGGTTAAAGAGTCGCTATCTTATTATATACATACATACATATATGTCACGCCTTGTTCCCAATGGGATAGGTAGAGACCACCTCTCTCCACTTGCTACGATCCTGGCACACTTCTCTTGTTTCCTCCACTTTCATGAGTGTCTTCATGCATGCCCGTCGGTTGCGAGTACTCTTGACCCGGCCTTTCTTTAGGACATCTTCGATTTGACCGAGATATGTCCGCCTAGGTCGACCTGCACCGATTCGTCCTATCATTCTTATCTTGTGTATCTCTTTCGTTAATCTTCCTTCATTCATTATTTCAACATGGCCGAACCATCTAAGCATCTTATTATATATATACGTCAACGGGCGGTTTTTCTATGTATATATATATATCCGTTATCCTAGATACAATTTATTGATTGTGAGAGCGATGTGGACAGTTTAGGTAAATTTCCTTTTAAAAATAACTATGTAAATTCTATCATTATAGATTGTTTTGTATTAGTACTGTAAAAATGCCTTTCCCTTGATTAGCATTCCAGGACATCGTAATGTTCCTGAAAATGAAAAGGCTTTGCTTTTGCTTTTGGTGATTAATTTCCTTACAAAATTTACTGTTTTGATTGTCCAAGCATAATTTTCACTTATAAGTTCTTGGGAAGAAGATTGGAATAAACTCTCAGAATTTAAAGGATTATAAGTTCTATAAATCTATTCAACCTTATATTCCGATAGTACGAGCTTTAGTAGAATGATGATTTGTAAAACAGACATCAATCAATCTATATAAGATTCAGAATTGGTTACACAACTTCGATGTATATAATATAACACAATTTCGATGTATATGATAGTGCGTCTAGGAGAATCTTATTGGGCAAGTAAACAGTTTTATATATTTCTTCTTTTTTTTTTATTTTCCAACAATATAAAATTTTGATATAAATTAACTTTATTTAATTACATAACTTATATATGACGAAGAACCCTCCTTTGAGGGAGTTGACATCTTGATAGCCACGAAATAACAACGCGCACAGCTTCTCAAACAGTTGTATTTGCTAACTACTTACTTGTCCGTGCCAACCTCACTTAAGCTGTCAGCTTGACGTTTCATGAGAAATGAAAAATCAACAGTTTCTAACGTAGTTCTTAAACTCAAAACTAGATGGCGTTTCTTGTATTCAGATTCTTCGACATATATTATATATCACGTTTTCCTTCCTTATTTTCCTCATTATATTTTGTTCTTGTTTGTTTTAGTTAATGACTTACTTTTCTATTCCGTTTTATTGACAAACGGGTCCCTTATTGTGGTTAAAGCACAAACCGCGGGGAGCCCATAATAAATAAACTATAAAGTTGACTCCAGGCCAGTAAAGCATCTCAAAAAAAAATATAAACCAAACCCTTGACCACTTATTTTACGAATGCATTACATTTGAACAGCAACGAAACTTATTTTTGAAAAACTTAAAACCCATATATAAGAAGGATATTTTGATTCCGCGCGACCTAAGAACTCTCCTGAGGAATACAAACACGTATTTGGAAGTGTATAAATTTATTAAAGCTACAATAATAAAAATATAAAGAAAATGAAAATCTAGATAAGAAACTACAAATCAGCAAGGCTGTATGGGCTTAGATCCCTTTGCCTTCCCTATGTCTGGGAGAATTAAAAAAAAAAAAAATATATATAAAGTTGACATTGACACTAATTGACAGCTGCACGGCTTGTTAAGTCGCAATCGCAAAAATCCAATCTTCATTAAAATTTATCTTACGACTTTGCCCTAGACTAGACTTTGCTAAGTAGTACTCTTCTAGAGTAACATATGAAATATATAAGGTAATAAATATAAAAATATATATATATATATAAATTACAATTGTACAACACTAAAAAAAACTTTAATTACTGTTACTCCTAAACGATATTTGATGTTCCAATCACACTGCAATAAAATTAAGCAAATAAATCTTTAAGATTAAATATGGCAAAATTAGAATTATTACAAAGTTTAACTGGGCATAAGGGTATAGCGTGGAATGTATCGTGGCATCCTTCAGGTAAAATATTTGCATCATGTGGAGAAGACAAAACAATTAGGCTTTGGACTAAAGAAGGTCATGAATGGGCTATCAAAACTGTTTTGGTAGATGGTCACCAGCGAACTATTAGAGAAGTAGCTTGGTCACCTTGTGGTAATTTATTGGCTTCAGCTAGTTTTGATGCAACTACAGCTATTTGGGATAAAAAGAATGGTGCGTATTATAATATATGATATATTATGAAACAACAAAAACATCTTCAATAAATATTTTATTTTTATTAGGTCAGTTTGAATGTAATGCTACCCTGGAGGGTCATGAAAATGAGGTTAAAAGTGTAGCTTGGTCTCCATCTGGTAATCTACTGGCTACATGTGGACGAGACAAGTCTGTTTGGGTTTGGGAAGTAGCTGGTGAAGATGAATATGAATGTGAATCAGTTTTAAATGCCCATAACCAAGATGTTAAAAAAGTTTGTACAATGATTATAACTTAGTATTATAGATATAATTGATGCAATATAAATATCTATATTATTTTATAGGTGGTATGGCACCCAATACTAGACGTCTTGGCTTCTGCATCATATGACAATACAGTTAAGTTGTATAAAGAAGAAAAAATTGACAATGATTGGTCTTGTGTTGCAACTTTACAATCACATGAATCAACTGTATGGAGCCTAGCTTTTGATAAAACAGGGGAAAGATTAGCCACTTGTAGTGATGATAAAACAGTAAAAATTTGGAAAGAATATAAACAGAATAATCCAGAAGGAGTTATTTTAAATGATAGAGAATCTGTGTGGAAATGTGTGTGTACATTATCTGGTTACCATTCAAGATGTATTTATGATATAGCATGGTGTCACAAAACAGGTTTGATCGCAACAGCTTGTGGAGATGATATAATAAGAATTTTTAAGGAATCAGAAGATTCTGATCCAAATGCACCAATATTTGAATTGGCTTGCACGAAATTGGAATCACATCCTGTTGATGTAAATTGTGTTGCCTGGAACCCAACTGGAAATCAAGAACTTCTCTCTTGCAGTGATAATGGAGAAATAAGGATATGGAAATTTATAGAGTAAAATACATTGAATAGATTGAATACAACATTAAAAATTTTATAACATGTATTAATGTTGTTTGTTGCATAAAGTACAAGGAACATAACCAGAGATCAGAATTGGTAGTGCAACTTGGGTTGTGCTTTATTGTCTAAAAAATGATGCTTATATGGATATGCTTACAAAAATTTTCCAGGAAACTAGTGATATAAATTTTTCTAGAAACTATTATGAATAATAATCTTGCAAATTAAATAGCTCTTGGAAAATACGTACTATTGAGCATGTCCATATAAAAATTTTGTCTTGAGTCCCTTCTACCTATGAGGTATGGAACTGACTCACATCTCAGCAGATGGTCGGACTTAATTTTATAAGAAACTTTACAGAGATTGCATCTATTTCAATTGTGTTATTATTTCTCTATGTAAATATGACACTGATGCAACGAAACATATGATTTCAATAAATTACTTAAAAAATAAAATATTTGAATTTTATATTATGTCATATTATATGATGTTATGTATTTATATATGTTTTTTAGGAAGTTTAAATCTATTTTCATGTATTTATTCTTCCAATTTTCATCTAAAGTATTTAGATGATTTATAGTTCCTTTCTGGTTAATTTAAAAGTTTAAGAAAGCCATGTTGAGCTTAATACGCCTAATGCAATTTATACATGTATTGTTGATATGTAACATCAAATAATTGCTATGACTGCAATTATGTTCACAACCACTTTCTCGGTCAGAACACTGGTAAGTGGTGGTAAGGTAAGTGAACACATGCATTGAGTGATGATGGCAATAATACAATTGTCTTCATTGATAACCATGATGATGTAGAGGGGGCATTATGTGGCACACCTTAACCCAATCACTGCATAACTCACATGACAAAATTTATATATCTAATATCTGTTCCTCTGTGTGAGTGCACCATTCAATTTAATTAACATAATGTAAAAAATGTTAATTATATATGTTGTTAATAAACCCCATGGGAAAGTTCTTATTAATTGATTTGTATTTTATTTTTTCATCACACTATTCCTGTTACTAATTATTAAAATAATTTTAATATGTATCTGTTGGTAAGAACCAAATAAGAAACTTAATACCCTTACTTTTAAATTTTATATGAATTTTTTATTAGGTACCTATCATATATTGTCATACAATCCAAAGGGTTGTCATTTTCACAGTTGCTAGTTTTTTCAGTACATGGTAGTGCATAAACAAGAGTTGTAGCTGACTACAAGTGATGTAACTATTTTTAAATAAACAAATTGTTAACTTATTTTTTTTATTTCAGTTAGTGCCTCATGATTATTAAATTAGGAAGATTTTCGTTAACTCCTTCAATAGTCTTAAGAAAAATATCATCAAATATTTCTCCTAAAATGTCTACTAGCGTCACTGTTGGTGTACCTTTAAAAAAGGTTACATCTGTTCTAGAAGATTTTGCACCCAAAGAACTATCTGAAAGTTGGGACAACACTGGACTTTTAGTGGAACCTTACACTCCAAGGTAAAATTAAATTGATTTTCACATAATATATATTTATATATTTTACATAATATTGTTATGTTGGAGATACAATGTGAAACTTTTTTGCAGAAATGTTACAAAAATATTACTTACCAATGATTTGACTGAAGATGTTGCACTTGAAGCAAATCACAGGGCATGTGAAATGATTATTTCTTACCATCCCCCTATATTTGCTCCATTGAAGTCAGTAGTGCAAAGGTAAGGGTTTATTTTCAACATTTAACATTATAAAATCAAAATAATAATAATATTTATTCATCATAGGTCTTTACAGCCTTTATTAAACAATCAGGCTATTGATTTTTTTTTATACCAGACATGTACCTACCAGATATGTTTATTGTGATCTGACATTTATCTAATGTAAAAAAGCATAAGTGTTTTATAATTCTGTATTTTTTAATATGTAAATATATGTAATTGTCTTATTGTTAATATAAATGACGGATGAAAACAGGAAACAAAAAATAAAACTTCAGAATTTCACCTCTCCTAATTTTCGTGCAGGTGTAGTCACTTTCTTTCTCTCGCTTGTATGTATGCATGTTCAAGGTTAAGTAGAGCTCTTTGTATTCTCGTCAGAATAAGTATAAAAATAACAATACACAGTTTGTTTTTCTTCAAGAAAAGTGTAAATGGGTTTTCAAATGTCGGCTAAGCATTTGTGGTGCCCTTGTTGTTACAAGAGTCCATAGGCGACGGTGACTAAATATTAGGCAAGTCGATTGCCTTTTGCCATCATAGTGGAATAAAAAATATTTTTTTGCCTATGCATATGCCAAAGAAATAAAATGCACTACATCTGTTGAGAATTTCGGAGAGTATGATTTCTATTATTACTATTATCGTCTTACTACATTACTCTTATTTTGTAGGTCGTGGAAAGAACGTGTTATATCATTATTATTGCAGAACCGTATTGCTTTGTATTCACCTCATACCAGCTGGGACTGTGTGAAAGGCGGTGTTAACGATTGGCTAGCTTCTGCTTTTTCTATTTGTGAATCTCGTCCTATAACACCTGGACAAAATCCTACTACTGGTGCTGGAAGGTAAAATAAATAAATGCATAACGTAATTTGTTGTTTTTAAATAACTTTCTTTTGACTGATACTATACATAATAAGGATGGTTGACACTGTGCATTTCTTATGTCTTATATTTCAAATTAATGCACATAATGAGCATTAAATATGTATACCAAGTTGACCTATAATTTTCAGGATAATAACAATAATAGGGGGAGTAACACTATCTAATGTTGTCTCTCAAGTGAAACAACTGACGGGTTTAAATCATGTTCGGCTTGCAGTAGGTAAAAACAAATCATTGGAAGATATAGTTACGAAAATTGCTCTTTGTGCGGGTTCCGGAGGATCAGTATTAAAGGGTGTAGCCGCCGACGTGTATTTGTCAGGTAATTTTCGGGCATTTACAAGAAATCATTTTGAATTTAGATATTTAATAAAATAAGAATCGCAACACTCCTTTATGATTAAGCTAATATATATATATATATATATATATATATATATATATTATATATATATATATATATATATATATATATATTTGTTACACTTAAACCAATTAGCCTAGCCCAAACTAAGTTCTATAAGGCTTGTGCTATGGGATCAAGGGTAACGGATAGACATACATCTATACTATCTATACTAATATTATAAAGAAGTAAAGTTTGTGTGTTTGTATATTTGTTAAATTGTAAGGGGTAATCTCAGGATCTACTGAACTGATTTTAAAAATTCTTTCAGCAATAGAAGGCCACGTTATTGCTGAGTGTCATAGGTTATATAAAAAACCGAAAAATAAAAAGGTTTTTACGTGGTAGTCCGTTTTGCAAAGTGAATCGGAGAAAAAAACAGGCAGCGGACGGCGCGCGATGGCTTCTGGTTTAATTCGGATCGCGTTCGTGCTCGCTTCGGGGATTATTAATATTATGTCCAACGAAAGTGGGCACGGGTCAGCTAGTATATTATACATATATAAATATTTTTTATACAAATATATATATCAACAACCATGACAAAGGTACAAATGCTCGCATTCATCACAAACATCTGCCCCCATCGGGATTCGAACCCGGGACCTCAGAGATGGCGACACCTTGAAACCGGTGTACTATCCACTCGACTATGGAGGTCGTCAAAATAACGGTCATCCTAAAGGTTTTCCTATTGAATAATAGTTTGGTTTAGCGTTTCGTTACGGTAACACTTGTGAAATTTAACTATCTCCAATACGTGGGCCAATCAGTTAGGTTATCGGTAATTACAATACATATTAATACCTATACTACTACTAGATTATTACGCTGTTGTCTGTCTCTCGAACTAATAAGTAAAACTAAAATCTATTGTAGTGTGAAATACATTATTTAGTATTTCTGCTAGCTCGCTTGAAGACGATATCATTCCAGTTCATAATCGTCTCCACCACGGCACACGAGCCTAGCATATCTTCGATTGATTAGGCCTTAATCAACCACGCTTGTTCAATTCAGAATAATCGATTGCACATACATATTTGCATTTGAATTTCTTCGCAGGTGTATACGGGTTGCCTCTATAATGTAAAATAACTACAGATAGATTTGCAACCAATAAATTAAAAATCTCGTTAAAAAACTGTTTTTGAATAAAAGATTATAGATATGTCGCGGTAAAATATTTGAGCATACTTTTTATATGTGCACATTATGAAGACTTCATTTCACTAGAAAAGGTCAGAATATCAGTCCACCTTTAGGACTAAGACTCGATACCAGTACGGGTACATAGTAATAATATTAAACATTAATTTTTCTATTATTGTTTTAGGCGAAATGCTTCATCATGATGTACTTGATGCTGCTCAAAAAGGAATTTCAGTTATACTAACTAATCATTCAGATTCTGAAAGAGGATTTCTACGCGTGTTTTGTACTGATTTACAAGAAAGGTTAGATAATCAAGTTCAGGTACTTGTAAGTAGTGTTGACAGAGACCCCCTTATAACAGCATAGATTGATTCTGTAATTAACAATAAAATAAATAAATACATTGATAAATAATATAAATTGTTTATTTATAATTCGATCACATTATAATTGTACTGGGAAAGTTAAGATTAATTAATGTAGCTTGTTAACTTCTGTATAAAATAATTTAAGTATGTCATAAGTGAGATCACGGTTAACATTAGCTTATTCTAATATAGCATACATATCACTTTCGTTGGTATGACTCACATACAATTTGTTTGAATGATGTACATTTTCAACCTAACTACTATTTTAGACCTAGGTATTGCAGTCTTTTATAGTAGTTGGCAAGTTCTGTGTACATTTCTATTATCGTTTCCATTTCTCTTTGTTGTTTTTCCTTTAACAAGCCTGTGATGGTCTGGGAGCTGCACTGAAATACGTTTATTTGTTTTCATTTTTATGTATATTCCATAAAATAAAAAGTCATTTAATCGAGCATGCATGCGACTTACTTACGCAAACCAGACTTCTCTTTCAGTTTGTCTTTAGAGTCTTTCGAGTGGTCTCTATTTCGGTCTTTTGAAACAAACTTATTTTTGGAATTATCATGTCTGCCTCTCACTTTACATACCGATGAAACAGTTCCGTTTTTGTCATCATATTTGATAATGTATTCACTTTTACGAGATGATTTGCGACCACTTGTACTTGAATCCTGATCAGATCTTACTTTCTGCTTAGAAATATTAGATTCCAGGGAACCTGATTTTATACTTTTATGAATACCTTTCTTATTTGAACCATTTCGTTTCGTTTCATTTATATTACTAGGATAACAGCTATCTTCTGTCTTAACCGTAAGTTGACTTGTATGTTTTTTGCCTTCAGTATTTTCTTGTTTTTCTAAACAAATAGGAGACGTCTGGTTTGTGTTATTAGTGTTTTTGGAAATGTCAGTACTCTTATCAATTTTGGTTTTTTTATTTGTTACTTGCTGCTTTCGGGATGAGCTATCTTGAGACGATGTAGCGTCTTCTTTACCTTCAGTGATTTTTAGTTCTACTAAACGGTTATTCGTTTTGATTCGAGTTTGTTTTGTATCATGAGATTCTATTGTACTGTTTTTAATAGATTCGTTTGTAGATTCTTGTTTTGCGTTGTGATTTTTTCGATAAATATTTTCAGGTGTAGAAAGTTTTTCCGTGCGTTGGATTTTCGGAAGTTTTTCTAAATATTTTTCTTTCTTTTCATTGATGTTTGATTTAATATATTTTTTATTATTTGCTTCGATACTACTTTTTTGTTTATCACAGTAGTTAAATTTATATTGTGTATTATTATTAAAATGTAGATCTTGTTTATATTGCCTGTTCTTTATATTCTCATACATCTCATGTGGAGATTTCTCAGTTTTCAAATATGCACATCGCTCATTTCGTATTTCTGATTTTCTACTAATATCCGGTTCATTATTATTCTCTTTATATCTGAAAAAGAAAATATTATATGAACAATGACAAATATTTTGATTTTATTTCGTTATGTTCAAAACTATGTAGAATTACGGAAGCACGTTCACACGTTGCAAATTTTTTTAGATACATAATCTCAAGCTGCAACTTACAGAAAACCAATGCAAAAATAAAAAAATGCAGTCAATAGTTTTGAATGTGTTTAATGTAGGTATAATGTATAATATGTATAAATATAAAAATATTATGAATCAAACTAACCTTCTCCGCGTGTCTTTTGTTATACTGGACCTTATTTCATCTTGCCTTGACATCCCACTATCTGAGCGTTGTTTCGCTGGTTCTGAAAGACTACGGCAACTTGGTAAATTGTCAACATCCTGCTTTCTGCTTCTTGATCGCCTCCATTCATGTGAAATTGCGTCATTTTGTTGTTCGATTATGGGTTTTAAAATTACAACACTTTCATTTGGTTTCTTGTATCTTACTCGCGACCTCGGTGTAGGTGTAGGTGCGAAGTTACTTTTGATAGGAAGGTTTTGATACTCTGGGGCATCATCTGATTCAGCTTCGCTATTTTGAGCACTATTTGAAGCTTGCTTTACTAAACGTACTGATTCAAATGCATCGATTGACTCGCCAAGTTTTTGTTTTTCTCGAGGTTGTATGTTAATATTGACTATATTTTTTTTATGATTATGATTTTCGATGCCGAAATAAATTAACTCATTTTCTCTGAGCTGTCTACTTTTGGGTATATTAACTGGAGACATCTTTAACAAGTCATCGTAACCGGAACTGTGTTCTTTAGAAGGACCTGTAAAACAAACATTTATTTTTAAATTTTCCTTTACTATTGGTCTACAAATAAAAGATGTCTGATGTAGTACTTACTATTATTTCTTGTCCTTAGCGAATTCATGAAACACTTGTTATTTGTGTGGTTATTACTGCTTTCGTTATTAGTGGATTTTGACTGCAGTTGCTTGTTTGTTATTGATACTCCAATAGGAGTAGACGTCTCATCTAAAGAGTTCATAGTTTGGAAATCCCCAAATGCCATGTTCTCTCCTAAAAGATATGGTTTGGGTTTCGGAATTTTATTTTTGAGAATACTCTTTGTAGCTGCTGTATTCTCATCGTTTTCGATCAATTGACTGAAATTTGGTTGATCTTTAATTGTATTTAATTCCGAATAATCATTCTTTTCGCCGAATAATGTTATGGACCTCTCGTATTTGGCATTAATTGGCACAAAGGCACTTCGTCGTTTTCGAAAATCGTGTGTAGGTGGAGGTTTTTCGTCTGTTGATATAATATTTACTCTTCCAGATTCGGCTGCAAAATGTAATTCTGTTTTACAAAAACCAACTTTTTTGATTTTACGCTCAATTTCATCGACGGGCTCGCTATTTTCGTCATATTCTAATGTAATAGGAACTGTAATACAAACTTTGCCAGAAGATTGCAACGTAATGTTGTTTTGATTCTGGTCATTCAAGCCGTCACTTCCGTTACACGGTCTAAACTTGGATCTTTTGATAAAACTTTTGTGTTCATCACTTGTATTTTCCATATTAATATTACAGTCTTTGAAATCATTTACTTTATGATCTTTTTGAATTATGTTTAGCCTATTATTTTTAAGCCATTCTTCAAAAGAGTTATCGTGTCTTCTGCTTTCACTTTCTTCTGGGTATTCATTTACAACTTCTGAAGATTTACATATGCCACTATCTGTAGATGACTCCATAGCCAATGTTTCATTACTTTGTACTATTGTTTCATTTAGTGGAGAAGTATTTTCGAAACTATAACTTTTTCGTCTGATGTTCCAATCGCTGGTGCTATTGCTTCCATTTAGTAGTGATTTATATTTTAAAGTACTAAGTGTAGCTGGAGCATCTAAAATTGGCGATGCTCTTACGTTACCTCCTTTGATAAAATGGCTATCACTGTTTTCAGAATCATAAGAATATTTTCGGCTTGATCCGTTCTGACTTAGATCAATAATACTGGCATTGTCTGTTGACGACGATTCTTCACTTGGCATTCGAATATCATTCCCGTTTGATGTTCCTCTCCATTTCGAAGGTTCTGATATTTCAATGTCATCCGGCTCAGTTACTTTATAATTTTCTGCTTCTGTATAATCGGGCGATGTTTCTAAAGGCGTCGAAGATATTTCCAGTGGTTTTGACGGATAAGTTGGCGAGTCGAGAAGATTAAATCCGGACGATATCACCTGCAATAGAAGTGTTTTTATTTTCTATACGTATTTATGTAATTCTAGAACAAAATAATAATTTATTGTCATTGTACGACAAATACTAACCCTGCGTGATGAGTGGAGCATATAAGAAGAAGCTGGAAGTCCAGGACCAGAGGTAGAATGGTAAGCAGCCCTCATTACTCGTACTTTAGCATTAGGTCCGCTAGCGTGTAATACCTCCATAGCCCGTGCTACTCTCCGTGTCACGCCGCCCTCCGTCACCTGAAATCATTAATGAGTGTTTACTTCGACTGATGCTATTATGTACTCCAAAAGAAGTAATTCTAAAGATTAAATAAAAGGCAGCCATTATTGCCATATATCTACACACAGTCATAGTTCCTGGAAATATTGGAGTTGAAATATAGCACACTAATAGTAATTGTAATACATCCACTATAGAATATTGGAAAAATCTACTTCTTAAGTGACCGAAACAAGAATCACTACATCTACGAAGAAATTAAAATTCTTAAGACTGTATGAAGAGAGTTAACGTTACTAATTTAAGGGATGGGGCTAAACCTAGTGACTTATAGACATACTGGACGGAAAATCCAATCAGTCTGCTCTGCGTAATAATGAATACCTACGTGTCTTCAATTTAGACATGTCGTTCCACAAAATTGTACTTGAATGGGAAGATTAACTGTTTCGTTTTTTGTATCTTGCAATTGTGGCTACGGTCCACGTAGTACAAATATTGAACGTTACGAATGACTTGCTATTCTTTTTGTGTGCTTTCAAGTGTAATACTTATGAAATATTCATGACTTTTAACGATGACCTCAACTTAAATATTATAACTGTCCCCGGCCGGTCTGAACTGTAATTTGCTTTGGCAGCATATAAACAATCTATTTAATGAACATAACTGTTTGAATGGGAACCCAAGACGAGCGTTTTGTTAAGAAGACCATGACTTGTTTGAATCACAACAGTCAAATATATCAATTATTCAAAAATAAAACAATACTTTTTAAAAGTTTATTATATATTTGTCGGCTCCTGATCCTATATATTTATTTCCATGTGTCAAGTTTCCTTTAGTCGTGTCTTATCTAATGCCACTATTTTTATCTTTTGAGTTGTTAAATTGTTAAAATTGATAAATTATTATTTCGGTTAACTCCCATTTAAACATAATAGTTAGCAAGTAGTTTTATTATAAATTATACAGTAAGCATAGTATGTCACTACTATAATAATAGTATGCTTTTTCTTTATCATCCTTGTTTCTATTGGTCCATATTATCATGCCCTGTATTTTTTAGACCGTTGCATTCACAGATCTTATTCGGGTCAATTCCTTCTTATAGTTGTGGAAGGCAGCGCTGAAACATTAATTTATATTCTATGTAGCATACATTATGATTAATCCGTGTTATTACGGTCCTCCGATTTGCTACACGTTTCTAGAAATTATAACTAAGGTCGCACCAAGGAAAGGCGACCTTCGCGAAGTAGGTATAAGTAAATATTGTAGGTTCGCTGCGATCACAGTGCGGGGGCGAATGGAATCGCAGACTGTTGCGATCGTATGATTTTCGATGAACGAGTCATTGTTACAAGAGTAGGCGTATTGGATATTGACAAAGGGCCTAGCCTATTATATATATATATATATATATATATATATATATATATAATATATATATATATATATATATATATATTATATATATATATATCGTAGACGTATATCGTTGATATTTGTATGATTCCAACAGCTGCATTGTATATTTATTGAATGTACCTATATTTTTATTATTTAAAAGTATAAATTTTACAATATAATGATTTAAGAATTTAATTTCTTCAATGTTGAGACAGTTTTATAAACTGCATATTAAACCGACCTTTTATAATAGGATCAAGGTGATTTATTCAGACAGTTAGGATAAAATGACGTCATTCGTAATCGACCAAGACAAAATATGTATAAGGTCGCCAGCGCAACCCACTGGTAGCTTACTTTGAAACTAAACAAACGACTCAGTTCCTTGATTTTGCCGCTAACTGCGGCACAACTACAATCTATGGAGGAAGTTTGCACAGTGAAAAAGTGACACCTTCGTGTTCTTGTTTTCTTATTTGATAGGTATAGATAAAAATACAAGGTTTTTGGTTCCTATAATCAATAAAAATAAAATAATGAAAAAAATTATATCTCTCGAGCAAGTAACTAAACCTTTTTTAAAAATCCATTATGACGTAAAAAGGACATATAAACTCATATACGCTTCAGTGTCTTCTATTATTTTTAAATATTATCTATTAATCAACTTATTTTCGTCACTCATTTTATATTCACTGTACAAATCAGAAATTCATCACCTTTATTAATTATATTTATAAGTATTCTTTTACAATTCGATAAGTGTTAGAATTTGATAATTTAAAAAGTTTTTATCGTAATCTATAGTGAAATAGATTGGGCATTTGTTGAATTGTATCTATACAAACAGATGTACAATGCATGCAATATACCACAGAGAAAGTTTCTAGTTGAATCAGCAAACGGTAATTATTTCTTCTTTAGGTAGGTACGGTTTCTAATAGATTAGGCAAGTAGCCTCGCTTTTAAATATTACCTAAAAAACGCTATTACTTAAAAAAACCGTAAAAATAACGTTAATGCTATTGTAAATATTTCCTACAACAGCATAAAAACTTCAAGTCTAAGGTAAGGTAAGGTAAGCTATTATCTGAACCAGTTTAATATTCACTTATTAGTAATAAATAAAGAAAATTTATTGAACACAACATTATTATTTGTAACAAACTAGTTGACCTGGCGAATTTTGTGCCGCCTACATAAGTCAATAAATAGACGTGAGTTGTCAAATGTGGAAGATAGTGGAATTTCATTAAGTGATATTATAATAAATAAATACGTTTCTTGATAAGTAATAATTTTCTTTATTTCATTAATAGGTACTGCTATTCTTGACGGAGACGAATCCGACAAGTGATTCTGCTGTTATGAGTTTTATGTGATGTAACTAACTCGACTTTATTATTTCTAAATAAAATCATAAGTGATAAATATCAATTTATTAACAATATTTGAACTGATTTTACATGTAATATAACGTAAAACCAAAGGAAACTAATTATAAAACTGTTGTTGTAAATTGAGATTTTTAAGAATTTTAGTTTTCCTATACTCGCGTCTTCCTTATTTATATAATAACCAAGGAAACAAAGTTTATTTTACACATGTCAATACACATTAAACCAACTAATAACGAATATCGAAGACAAACAGATATTATTAAAACAGCAAATAAAATATTAAATTCAATACGAGCTATTTTCGTGATATATATTTTTTTCTAGTTCTCAAATTATATTAACGAATAAAGGATTAATTTAACAAGAAGAAAAAGGATAAATATTTTACCAAGTAATTTTAAACCACTTAAAAGAAACCAACTTGTGATGTTTGTGTCTGCCTGAGCAAATAACAGTGCATTATACATTTATGGTACGCAAAATATGGAAATTTCAAATCAACAGTCCTTATGTGGAGTATATAAGTTGGTCTACCGTGAGAGAGCCTAGGCCCCGTCGAGATGAGGATTGAACATCGACTCATGCGGTCGACGACTCGCGCGGGCGGCGGGGCGGCCCACATCGCAAATTGTATGCAAATCTAAGAAAAAATGGAAAACCGATTAATTACTGAGTCACACTGAAACTGGAGGCTAATTCCTGCGAACTTCTTATCGAATCAGCCGCGTGCTTTTCCATGTCTTCGAGATTTATCAAGGATGATTACTGGCATTAGTTTTTATTGCTACTGGAGGGAAACAGTGTGACGTTACAGTAGGTATAACATTTTAAATTATTCAAGCGTGAAGCTTAGAATATGTAATGAGCTTAGTGAATCATTTACGCACGAAACGCGTCAAGCGCTACGAAAATCGCTGCTATTGCGAGATGTAATAGAGCTGTCTCAATATTATTAATAAAGTCTGATGCGTTTTTGTATGTGCAAAAACATGGGTAATGTATCACTTAATTATTAATTGAATTATGATGTAACTTAAAGACAATGGTAACAATGTTACACTATTCATATTTTGATTACAAGTACATATTTGAAACACGTCCAAATAATGAGGCACTCGGGCACCAAGAACTCCCCTTAATTATTGCTAATTTAAAACGATATTTTTGAATAGAAATGATAAAATAATTATTCATATATATCGTTACAGTTTATTTCTAGATTACTACATGAATAAATTTAGTAAAAATGCAGTTTATAGCCTGAGAAATAGAATAGTAACTCGTCATTTTTAAAGCTTCTGATTAGATATAAATAAATACATCAAAGTTCTAGGAAATATTACCCTAAAAAGGTAAAAATAGGGGAATAAGTTTTTGCTTGAATAGGCTAACAAACTACTAGGAACCGATTTTGATGACAGTTGAAACCCGGAAATGGACATAATTTTACAAAGGAAATATTTATTTCCCTGAGAAAACGATCTGTAAAAACAGCTGGCCGGGTTTTGATGAAATTTATTATGAGGATGGGTAGAATACCCTAGAGCCTTCTTCGATAAATAGAGTATCCAATACAAAAAACATTTTTCAATTTGACAAAATAGTTCTCGAGTTAAGCCAGTTTAATGTTTTACAATTTATAGTAAGTTTTAGCCATTGATTGATTTTGCCACTTCCGTAACTGACAGCTCGCACGTCTATCAATTTCGTTGTATCAGCTAATTACTTCATAAAATTATAATTGTCCCAAATAACAACACCAAGATGTTGTTCAGAACTAGTCGTTGATTGTACTTATAACAATGTCGTGCGATATTAATGTGGATAATAGACTACTATTGGTCTGTCTATTATTCTTGAGATGAATCAATCCCATTGCTATATTTATTTTTCGGCCATTGACTTTGTACAATTTATATTTTGTGTTGAAGTACTATTGCATCATATATGAACACATGACGAAATCAAGTACATTGAATAACTAACGCATGGATCTGTTTATAATAAGTACATTTTTTCCATAATATTGAAATGAAACTCGAAAGTTACATTCTTGAAGTAATGCAATCCGTGCAAACCGTTTAATTTGCGTTTAGTAAGTATATAAACAGTATAAATAGCGCTATGAAATCTGCTATCTTTGTATCACTGTCAACATAAGGAGATGAAAGGATGCTCGAGCCTGTATAAATACACCACACAGAGCAGCCTCGGCGCGGCCTTTGTGCAGGATTTCCGGCAACCCGCGCGCGTAAATGCACCAAAATTAAGCATCTTCCATCACGTAATTAGATAGTTTCGTTTATTTTGATATCACGATTATTTTTTTATAGGCAACAATTGTCACTGAAAGATTAATTATGTCATATAAATGTAATAAGGTAAATTAAATATTTTTTTAATAAACACTACAAAGATACGTCGGAAAAAAATCCTAATAGTTTAGGGACCAGTGTAAGCCTATATTACTCAATATTAATCAAGAAGAAAATTAACCATTTGCTTATTTTTGACACACCTAAAAAAAGACGTAAAATTTGGTGCAAGTAAAAGCATTAGTTTGTATAAGTATATTGATAAACGGGATAGCTGTCAATATAATATAATATGAGATACTTAGATATGATGACGGTCGGAATAAACACTCTCAGACACCTAAATCGAACCAACTAGCAAAAACGACATAACACTGTTGAACAAATCGAGATAACAAATTTAAATTGAGAACCAATTGCACGTCATCTAGGCTATAAATATGCCAGTCACAAAAGTGCACGAATAGCCGTTTGGTTATTCATACCTTTTTAAAGGTTAGTTATCCAAACAAATATTTGTTTAAGTATTATGGACAGGCATTTAGCCTCGATCTCACCTGATGGTAAGTGACGATGAGGCCGAAGATGGTCCATGCCTGTCCAGATAGTACCTATTCACTCTTGCCTTGAAAAGGCTCAGATTGTATTTATCAGGGAAAATATTCGGCGGGAGGGAATTCCTCTCCTTTGCTGTGCGCATTATGAAAGTAGAAGCGAAACGCTTAGTGCGTATAGGTGGTATATCAACAACATAATGGTGGAAGCCCAACGTCCGTCTAGTTCCCCTGAGGTGGAATGGGGATGCTGGAATCAAATTGTGCAATTCCATCGCACTCTCCGAAATGCATCCGATAAAAGATGGCCATAGAGGCTTGCGTCGGTGATCGAGGCTCTGCAGTTTAGCCTCTACTAGACGTGAGTCACCAATGAACTTCCTAGCACGTTTCTCGAATTATACTGGATAGCTTGACTTGATGGTGTCAGAGTGTGACTTAAATTTCCGCCAGTAGCTTTACCTACATTATTTTTGTTGTTATCCCATAGGAAAGCAATATTTTTCAATATTAAAAGTCCTTATAGATAGTTACTTTCAATTTAAAATATTAAGTAGTACGGGCAGATAGTACTTATATTTTATAGTAATTATTTTATTGCTTTAATCATAAGAATCCTTGATATTATTATTATCGAACGCTTTCTATTTAAGTGATTGTAACCAGTTTCATAATATAACAAAGCATGTCATATAATATTGTTTTATTGTAAAAAACGGTGCAATAACAACACAAATATACAGACAATTTTAATTGGAAATCTCGGTGAGTACTATTGTAATATTGTTGACATATTTGAAATATTTAATAAGCTATAATTGAACAAAAAAGGGTAGGTAACATTTTAGACCGTGACATCGTTGAAGATATGCCTGAACGGTTGCTAATTATAATTTGATCCATTTTGACAATTTATCGATACTAATTTTCCATATACGTGATGCGCTGTTATATAAATGGAACTATTATAGTTTACATACAAAAGAAGTAAATAGGAAACAATCGACACTGTTCTTATTTCTTAGCTTCCTCACGTCTCGACTTACTTTCACCTTCCGATAACGAGGATAAATCAAGTTTTAAATAGTGTTTCAACATAGTGTTTAAAAATATTTAGTGTTGTTTATGTGAGTACTATATTCGATAAAATTTTATTTGTAATATAAATTCATTGTCACTATATGAATTATATACATGACGAAATCAATCGTCCAAGTAAGTAAAAAAACAACTAAATAGGATTTATTTCAAACCCCTTGATCGCCATGAGGTAACAAATCTAATCTCTAATTCGATTGTTTTTGGTATTGTGATACTGTTCTTATAACACAGTTTTGGAATATTTTTTATTTGAATTCCCAATCCATACATAATATTTTGTTCAAAGAGATTTCAAGGTGATGAAAAGTACAAATAGCAAAGACATTATCGATCTTTAGTTATATAAGTTTTGTTAATTAGGGTTCTTTGTTGTTTCTTTATATTGCATAAAATGTGGTGTAGAAATCTAACTATCCTAAATTTAAGGTAAAAGTAAGGACCAATGTGGTTGTGGTTGGTTTGTTTATGGGAAAAAATTTAGGGATGTTAATGGAGGTGCTGTGCTATATAATTATATTATTATAGTACTGTATTATATAGTGTCTTCTGATAAAAAACGTTTTATAAACAAAGGAATTTTAGAGTTCATAGTTCACCACAAAATAATAACAATAAATCAATAAATATATCAGTACAAGTATTTCAATGCTATTGCACGATTCCGCGCTAAGTTAAATCGTAATAATAAAAAACAACTTTTGCCTGACTCAGAGCTCAGACTGGTCAGACAGGACATTTCCTTCCCGACAACTTTATGAACTTTACTGTAGCAATATTTTTGCAGTGTGTAGAAAACATTAAAATAAAGCTCCAGCACTCACACTGTCGGCGTAGTCGCTAAAGCCGTTTATGGAAACGACAACTTTTTTTTTTTGGCTAAGCCCACTACATTTTACCTCGGATAAAGTTTTAATACTAATCCCTTAATCTCACTAATGCTTCTTTTAATATTACTTCTTTTAGTATTACTTCTTTTAGTATTACTTCTTTTAATATTGCCATATTTACAATATTTTTATATGTAAGTATTACATGTATTTAGAACAAAGTTCTTAGTGCACATTAGGCAATCTGTACTAAATAGTATGGGTCTCACTTGAAAAACCAGAAAATAAACAAAACGGTTAGGCTAAGCTATGGGGTAGCCGGTTGGTGGCCTCACCTTTCCATATTCGGCGGTTCCAGCCCACTCTCGCCGCCATTGACCCGCTAGTTCCATGTGTCTGGCTTTTCGATTGCTGCAGCTACACTCGGGGAAAAAAATTAAGGCTATCGCGTGTTCACGTCTACACACCGCGCTGCTCGGAGCCTACTGCGCGCGCGACTCTCGATGTCTCAGCTCAGCGCCTTCGAAACTATGATGATTTGAATATTGGTTTTGCCTCCGTCTGCTGGCAAAAAACCATACATTCGATGTCGACGCCTACAAAGATCGGTTAATGCTTACGTAGCCCTACCGCTTAGATACGCGATCGCTGCCCACGCTCTCAGACCAAATGGTGTATATTTTAGAATAACTTCGTGTAAATAGTTATTATTATCATAATTAAAATAATAGAAAACTCAAAACGACACATAATATTTGTGAAATTACTTTGTTGAATAAAATAATATAACAATGACAAAACGGACGTAAACATTACTTCATTTTTCATTTCAACCAAAATGTAACTTTTTAAACAGCTTATTAATTGTATATGTAAATGAGATCCACTCATTGACTTGTAGTACTCATGGATTTACTTGACAATATTTTCTGTTGAAAGACAACCAATGTCAAGAATGAATTTTATTGTGAGAATTTATATTTAGTAATTTAATAGATACTGAAATAATAGCTTTAATTGTTGTTTTTCTATTTCTAGGTAAGTTGCATTTAGATTACTTGAGATCTCTATGTTGTGTTATTCTGTATTGGTTGCATTAGATATTAAATTTCTTATATTTTCTATTTGTAGAACAACACAATAAAGACTTTTATTTCTTAAAATAATAGCATATCCTACTACTATTATAAAGGCGAAAGTTTGTAAGTATGGATGTATGGATGTTTGTTATTCTTTCACGTAAAAACTACTGAATGGATTTGAATGAAACTTTACCACAATATAGCTTATACATCAGAATAACACATAGGCTACCATTTTTGAGGTTTCTAATGTGAGGTCGTAAAAAAAACATTTTTTGCGCTTACATTGCAAATTGTCTGTTGTGTCTGTTTATAGGAGCATACTGCAGTAGCTACCTATAGGCCTATGATTAGGGCTCTGCAGTGCTTAGTTACCGTATTTCTTACTTATTACTAGACTAGACGGGACGAACCTGAAGTCCACGCGAACGAAGTCGCGGGCAAAAGCTAGTTATATATATATATTATTATGTATGAGCTAAAAATATCTAAAAGTGATAGTTTCAACATTTTTGCTGTTACTATTTTAATAACAACCACAGCAGCAAAATGGCAAATTTGGCAGCTTTAGCAACAGGTAAGAACTGTTGTGGATATAGATGAGCAAATTAATAAATTAAGCGAATAGGAGAGGGAAGAGAGGAGAGAATGAACTCACACCATTTCGAAAAAGACACATTATAATGCACAACCTGTTGACGACCCTGAATATAAAAACAAGTACAGATCTCTAGGCAAGATAATATCGCGAAGAGGGTTTCGTGATCAATTGTATTAAAAGTGTTTGAGAATTCAATTAGTACTAAAGACTGTCCTTCGACTACTCTATACCAGTCCAGCTGTACCTGTTCGAATCCCGGACTGATAAGGATTGAGTAGGTTATTAGACTAAACAAAGGATGAAAGCTCTTTATGAACTATAGATATTCTTTATGACTATAGATATAGGAAAGGGCAACATGAATATAGGTCTAAAATGATTCAGGGAACAAGGGGAGGGTATTTTGAGAAGTGGAATTGTGTAGGATTTGCGACAGAGTATAGGGAAATATCTGGAGATCAGTAAATTAAAAATTAAAGGTAATTGGAGCAGTAAAGTAGACCGATATCGTCACAACACACAGTCTTTGATTTGATCGAGCGTAGTGTTTTCTCTACCTCCGCCCGTGAAACCGGAATAAACGAGGACTCATTAGAGGTATGGGAATTAATAGCAGATTTCTGTCACTAAGTCTGACACCTGTAATAAGTATCCATAGAGTTTTTGTAATTACAATGTATGTGTTTTAGAAAAGTATATATTTAATTGTTGGACTGAAGTATTGCACTATTACCAACGCAGTGATTTATAGAATTTCCAAGCTTCACCGAAATTCACTTTAAGAACTTTTTTATGAATGCACCGGCATTAAGCTGTACTTAGCTGCCATCCATTATTTGTGAAAAGTTTTATCCGGCATTAATGAATGAACTTTATCTGAGATCCATGATGCAGGAGGACGCTTCATACCTACATACCTCCAACTGTTAGGGCATATTTATTAAGGAAATTTGTTATGGTACAATTTAAAATGGATTTCACATCATATACTGAACTAGAAATATACATAAGTGACCAATCAAGCGGAAGTGATGAGTCGCCTGGTTTTAGAGGTTCTAAGTTCATTCCAGTGAAAGTTACGAGTGATTAGACTGTTCGACTTTATAATAAATAAAAATGAGATCATGCCGAGAAAAACCAGGTGCTGGAAGATGTCCATGAAAAATTAATGAAGTCCATTAAGAACATGCTTGGGCCCCGAAGAGATAATAAGATCGATCAGCGTGACAGGAGATTATGGTGAGTTAGATAGTAATGGGAGGTGTTAAATTTGCGCTATTTAGAGTTGTCGCTTAATAAATCAGTATAGTCTTAATTACTATACTAATACAAATTTTAGAAACAATGTGAATTTTGCATAGAAAAATAATTAATTTTATAGAAAATCAAACTAATAAATAATAATGTTTACATCACTACCATAATGGTTTGTTAGTTTAAAAATAATATTAGATATAAACTGAATTTAACATTAAAATTACAGTTAAATAAATGCCAGCTTAATAATTTTATTGAACAAAAATTTAATATCAATTTTATTTGTCAATGGATAACTTATATCTACCGAAATACAGTACAGAGCTTACATTCTCAGTAAATAACGAAATAATAATAGATAACACATCCAACCAGCATGATTTATTATGGCTTATTTATTTCAGGCAAGCTTGTGCCCCTCAGTTAAAGTAGAAGTTACTGCATTGCCTACTGTTTTCTAGTCAAAATTATAGCAGTGAAATTACTGCGTAATCTGACTCAACAGTTGTTTTAAAAGGCAATATATTGCATTGCTTAGCCACACTGCCCAAATAATTTTACACTGAAGAAAATACCTAATTCTAATATTTTTTTTTATTTTATTTTCTAACTAGAAGTAACAGCTAGAAATTTTTGACTTAAGCAGTTATTTGTTACACAACAATATCCTTTCTTTGTGTTAACTATACTATAACCGGTTAACATCAATCAGGTAGTCTGCTAGTATATCAACAGTTGTATATACAACTATTTATGATAATATTATCATTATCCTTATTACTCTTAACAGCTGACTTATAATTGTCATTTTGATTGCTTTCACATAAACTATTCAAAGTAGAATTAAATATCAATAATATAATATCATAAGCAGATGTATAATTCCTTTCTTTCTTTACAACACTGTGTAACCTTTGTTACACTGTTAAAGTGCATTTACTTCTTCTTCTTCTTTTCGGTTTGATGGCGGTGCCCATAGGATTTCGCCAACCTCAAGTTTTTTTGCTTAGAATACTTTTTTCAATTAAAGTATGTGCGACTCATGTTATTAAAAGTGCATTTAAATCAACATAATAATATAGAATACACTAAATAGTCAAATGAATTGATAAATAAAACAAGGAAACTTAGTTCAATTAATATTTCATAGATAAATTTTATTACTTTAGTCCTATCAATAGGATGTGACTAAAGTTTTTTAAAGAGCACTTCATTAAAATGCCCCAAGTACAAATCCATGATATGTTCACTACAAGGTGTTAAGTTGAGAATCTCAATAACATCATTATCATCAAAATTCCGCATGTTTGGAGCTCTTTTAAATATTGCTACTAGAAAATTTTTGGTTTGCCCCGTCATACAAAAATTATAAAAAAGCTTCTGCTCGTAATTAAAAGTTGGTTTCAATCCTCGTTTGAAATATCTATAGAAAAGCTGTCCGCAATTATTTAGTTTTTCGACATCTTTCCATTCATCATATGTCAAGTCAAATAATAATCCTATTTTAGGTCCTTTTGTAATACAAGTAATTTGTCCAGATGCATCCCCGATCTTACAAATGGCAACAGAAACCATACCATCTTTACATCTGTTGATTTTAACTGATTCTATAAAGAAATGGGTTATAATTCCCCAACCTTTATCATTTAGTCCAAGTTTCCGACATTCCGTTAACTTTATAGGAGGCACATTTTCAAAAAATATTTTATTATCGACATTCATTTAATTATAATATAGTTATTATTTTAATTGTCTAGTTTTTTCAAAGAATGTTGTTACACTTATAATCACAGACTACGTATTACTTGCACAGACGAGAGACGAGTATACTATTACTATACTATTTGATAGATTAGCCCCCCTAGACAAATGCCACACGCTATTTATTCCGCAAACGCATAATGTGTTATGAACATTACTTTTCTCTATGGTTATAAAGTTCATTTTTCGGACATCTGTTTTTGACGTGAAACGTCTTTAAAATCGCGCCGAAACATACGGGTACCAGGTTTAAAAAGTGGACCGTAACGAAAAGGTCTATATCATCGTACCTGAATAATAAAAAACTATTAGTCTTAGAAACAAAAATGTGGTGTGAATATTTCACTTATATAGTCAGCTCGCTGTTGTGACATGGAGTTTTTTATTTTTTATTACAAAATCTTGAAGTTCGAATAATCTAAAACGCTAGAGTAGCACTCCGAAGTGGCATAAACGCTTAGTTGCGGAAAAAAAATTGAAAATCGGCATATTTTTCCGGATATTTTTTTAGAAAAATTCCTTCTCTTAAAGCAAATATTTTTTTATATATGTCATATGTGATTAGAAAGCACTTTACAAGCTTCATCTTTAACAGCTATTACCGACCTTGTAGCTGTCTCAGAAGAGGAGAAATAATTATTTTTCAGATTTTCGTGAATATTTTTTTCTTCAGATAATCCACTGTATTTGGAAAAGTTATTCACATGAAAATGAAGATCTATCGTATTACCTACCACAAAAAAACCACGTCCAAATTGCGTGGAGCCTATACGATACAGCCTGTTTTGTAAATATCCGGTTTCATTTTCGCTAGGGTTGACACTATTCACAACTCCAAAAATATCCGGAATTAATTTTTTTACTTAAAATGTATAAACCGTAGGGTATATTATAATTTCAGCACTAGTTGCTACTCGCGGCTCCGCCGGCGTTCTCTTTCAATTTCTCATTAAATTATTTATTTATAAAATTGAAATAATTTTGTTTATATTTAAATATGTAAAGCCTGACCAGAAAAATAAGATACCTCGCCATGTTGCGGAAAATCAAAGAACTAATTTCTGACAGAACTTTATTATGCATTTCCTTGGTGTTACCATATAAAATATGATTTATAGTAGAGCGTGCCGGGCGCGAGCCGTGCCCGAGTCGTCCGTGCCCCGTCCGTACTGCATGTTTATAGTATTCCGAGCGGGCTCCGAGCCGCAGTGGCTCAGATACGGGCGTAGTATTGTACCTTCAATAATAGACTTTTCGCTTTTATATTTCGGTTTTCTTACTTTGACTTTCATGATACATGTATTGAATAAATAGTGAGTACAGGTGATAGTAAAATTTTTCATCGACTATTAGCGAGCGAGCGCGCACTGGTGATTTTTGTCACGGTGACTTTAAAGTGTTTTCACTGTCACGTCACGTTTCCAAAGTAGAGTGCGCTCATTAATAGACACAGTGATAAAACATTTTCGAAATAGAAGTGATATTTGCCACTATGGATTTCTAAGAGACGGTCGTTCTTTGCACGAACGACTGACGACGAAAGTGACAAATTTGTTGTCAGTGCCGGTCGGCGTACACAAATGTCACCCAATTGTCACGTCGTAACATGCGCGCAACTTCATACATATTCACGGACTTGACAACAGTGACGAAGCAGTCACCGTGACAAAAAATCACCAGTGCGCGCTCGCTCTTATAAATTAAAAAGACGTAGCTCCTTTCTAATTTTCGTCGCTTACTGCTCGGACTCGCCACGGCGCGGCGGAGTGCTTATGCTACGACGAGCCGGGGCGGGCCCGAGCCGCAACCGTGCGTCGCCCGGCCACGTATTCCGAGACTCGGTTGGAACACGGCTCGGACACGGACGCCGCTCGGTGTAGTATAAACAGTCTCATTTAAATCTACATGAAATTTTGAATCCTGGCGTCGTCCATGCCACGTACGAGGCACGGCTCGCTCCCGGCACGGTCTAGCATAAATCATCCTTAAAAGCTACAGTGGCGATACCATTTCAGGTTTCTTATTTATCTGGTCAGGTTTTATGTGATTTTATTCCAGTGATGCATTATATTATGACAAGGGAAGGGGTCCACCCTCATCAGACTTTTTGTTAAAACCCCATGTCAATAATCCCATTACTTTTGAATAAAAAATAAGCTTAGATCCCTTTGCCATCCCTATGTCAGGGAGAATTAAAAAAAATAATAATCAACGTAACCTAAAAAAAAAAATATATTGATGTTAGACACAGACCAATTAGAGAACAAGTTATGTTAGATGTGGTTAGATATAGTATACTAATCTGTGGGTTAGATTTAGATGAGTAAATCCTAATTCTGATTCTGACGAATGAAACTGGAAAACTAAGTTTATTCTAATTTTGAACACCGTAAACCCAGTTCGGTTTAACTTTATAGTTTGGCCATCTATCAAACCCAATGAGAATTGGTTGGATTCAGAAAGTATTAGACAAATGGCCTGGAAAAAAGGCCCTGGGAATTTATAGGTTTCTACCTGTATTTTTTACTCTCGGTGCAGCATTAGAATTTTCGATGATTAACTGGAAAGTAGGCGAGGTAAATTTTTATAACACTTTTAAAAAGCGTAGAGCACATGAAATAATTGATGAGAAATTAAAAAAGTATACTTTGTAATAAGATGCCAGCAGGGGTTAGTTGGAGTCGATATATTTCTTTTTCGGTTGCCGCAATGTTATCTATGTTAGCTGGCTCACAAATTGTTCACCAGCGTTATTCACCACTACAAAATATGAACGAGTATATAAATAAAGAATTACAGAATTTTCCAGACGATATTCAAGCCAAAATTAAACAAGAGCTTCAAGAAGAAGGTGTATTAAAGAAAGAAATGTAGTTTAATAGATAGATCAATTATGTAGTTTTAAATTTATTATTGACAAAGTTTTATGAATATATGAAATGAATTTAGTACTATGTTCTTTTACTTGTAATCCTTTCTGCATAACTGAATTATAAAATGGTTTTGTCTAGATTACTAGCAATTTTTCCAAAATAAGTAATTGTTAAAACTTGCGTTGTCATCTATTCACATTAAGCTGTTCTAAGTCCAATAAGCATTTGTAGACTGATTAAAAGGATTTTAAGCCTGGCCTTGATAACTTTTGATTTTAGAAGATAGCAATTTTTCCAATACTATATATAGTGTTAAGTAAAATAGCTTGTGAACACTTTTTTCTATAATGTGTGCTATTTTCTAACAAATAATAAGTTTGTTGTGGGAACATGATATCAGGGAGCACTAAATAAATTTTAATTAGGAAAATAGAACAATTTTTATTATATTAATTAATTCACATCTCAATAGAGATCAAAAATATTTAATGAATGGATTTATATTTTTTACTTTATAGACAACTTTTATGGAACAATACATTAACTACAGATATGATTTCAGACATTTGGTAAATTCCTTAAATTTCTAATATATACAATACATACTTACTCTCTTAAATTAAGATGTTATAAATTAATTTTAATAAATTAGCTAAGACTATACATTATAGGTACATATAATAATCTCTATTTTAAAGTTGATTTAGATAACTAAAATCGTTGATTTTTATACTGCAACGACTAGGAGGTACACTACATATACACAAATGTAGGGTTATTAATTGTTCATAATCTTAATCTTAAAATTAATATGACTATTATAGTATTAACAATACAAATTTATTGTAAGATTTGAATAAAGAAATAAAATTTCTATGTACACTTTGTAGAATATATTGTATATAAAATAATTTATTCTCTCTAGGTTTATTTGCAGCATATGTACTAATAGTATATCAAGTAGGTACACTGGTACTAGTGTATTACATATGTGTATATTATTACATATATATTTGTCAATTTACAGTTTGTAAATCTATACAAATCTATTATATTTATAATTACTATGCAGTCTTTAAACGCGTGCCTGTACATTAAATGGTCATCTTGGATAGTTATTTATTGATTGTTTAATCCAATCGATTTGAGAACTAATAGCATCATATATTCTTGGTCGGCCTAGTCCAATTTTGGAACAAGCTATTCGCCATCCACTTACACCAACCAAAGTCCAATGCTTGGCATTGTCATCAAAACACATCATAGAACTTCCAGCATATTCTTCTTCCTGTAACAAAATATCTTTGAAAGTTTAAAAATAATACACCCTTAAATAATGCTATAGTGATTTGTAGACAGCAGCTAACCTAAAAATGTTGAATCTAACTAGGTATAACATTAATTTCCGCGTGATTAAAATATCATGTTTGATATTGTTTTAATAGTTATCTAAATTTACAAAATTTGTTTGTGTTCCGGTAGTTGGGGCAAATACGATGACATGAACACCCCTACTTATTAGAATGTATCTAATTCATAAATATTAGGTACCTATATTACTTACAATACCTAATCGATTTGTGGAAATTTAACAAAACTTAAATCGTCCATAAACAATTTTTAAAGTTTACTCTAAATTTGTTAATGTTAATTTCGTAAATTAACGATAAAACAATTGATACAGCTATAGACTATTTAATGATAACCATTCAGCTCAGCTGCAGAAATGTGAGTGAACTACGGTAGAAAGAGTTTACTCTGAAGATGTCTGTTCACTCTTGTCTTAAAAATATTCGGGTTATACTCGTAGTAGGTACCTACTGGATAAAAAGTCGTCGGGCAATATATCGCTATAATAGATGAGATGATAAGTAATGTTTTGTGAGAGCTAACACGGAGAGCAGATATCGTTGGTATCTAGATGTGCGTCTAAATACCGATGAAAGAAAGGTAAAAGCTAATTTATCCCTAAATATATTCTGTAAAACGTAGACAGGCAGGCAACACTGCGCTGATGATTTTTTTTTTCAGGAGAGAAAGGCATAGAATCATCACAAGGAGCACGAAACGTACCCAGGATACCCCCCGCAACGGTAAGTGTCGGAGGCTATGTCGGACTCAACGCGACCAGAACGGTCCGGCCACGTGACCTACCGACTAAACTCAGCCTGTGCCTAAGTTCTAAGAACCATATAAACAAATCGTGAGGACGACCGACCCTCTCGAGAGGGGCGGTGATAATGAACCAGACTGTGAAGCTTGTCATTGATAAAACCTTAGCTCTTGGTCTGCGACATCCCATAGATAACTACACTTTTATTATAGTATATACTATGAATGTATGCTATTGTATATAATGTAATGCTAGGAAATTCGCAACAAACCTGCAAGCCTTACCAAAACCATACCCAAGGTACTCAAGCAGATGAACCTAGTATAAAATATTCAGTACTTCATACTGTAATTGGGCTTAAGCTTTATTGTGTTATAATATTTCCTGGTATAAAGAACCGCTTTAAACCCCAAGTGTTTATCAATTTAGACTCTGTTCTCTCCATATCTATTTTACATAACTCGGCCAAGATTAAGTCGAATTCGTTCACAGAGGGTTTAAAACCATTTTTTTTTTTGTTAAGTATATAGTTCTGTAGCTACGCAGTAGCACACAAACATACACATTGCACTTACTGGGAGAATAAAGTCAGTTGCTTCAAAACGCCAGCTCTGGGTGCTCGTGCTATTTAATTAACTCGGTTGTTTTATTTTTGCACATCCTTCTCATATATTAATTAGTAAGTATTACAGTGGATTAAACATATATAATTGTATTCTTTCTATACATATATATATGTATAGAAAAGAAGTTGCTGAATAATTCTTTATCTAGTTCCTCTTTCACTTCGTCTACAAGTCACTCTTGGTTAGGACTTATAACTAAGAACTAGGTACTATTGATTATTTACATTTTAGGTTCCATTAAATACATCTCAAAGTCAAATCAATCTTTCCCAATTTAAATCAAATTAGTGGTAGCAGGATTGGTAATAAGTAACAAGGGCAATACAGGATAGATTTTTGACGTTTGTCTGTCAAATATCCATATGCCTTCTGTCAGCACATTAAAGTCAAAAAAGAAAGTTTAGAGATGCTATCACTAATGCAAGCCAAGTGCATTATTAAAATCACCAAATGTTCTTTTGATGTTTCACTATGAACCTTTAACTTGTTCATAAATCAGCTTTTATTTAGTGTTCATAATTTACTTCAGTGGCTCTATATTGGTGTCTCAAATATTAATATTATAAAAAGAACGTTAAAAAAAAGGTCAAACTAATCTATTATTATTATATACTAAAACAAAAAGGTTGAAGAACATACGTCACAATCATCTTGGTCATACAGCCGTTCAGAACAAATCCCGTTGACGGTCGCTATGCTGACATTTTCGCAGGTGTCCATTGGCTTAGTGACAACTTGCACCCTCTGTAGTTGATCTCTGTTCCGGGTCCAGCTGAGAGTGTTGCATATGCTATTTTGAATGTCAGTTGTATTTTCCGGTAAACATATGGGTCGCACGAAATCGGTCATCTCGACTGGCTTTTCTAGTCGCAACAGTGCGAGCATGCTGCCCTCTACAGGTGAAGTAATAATCTCTGCTACGCGCTGCTCCTGTTGCCAAGGCGTGGTGCTCTGTACCCGGACTGTGCCAAATCTCGCTGTCCATTCGGCGTGTGGTTGACCCTAAACATTCCTTTTTTTAATTAATCTTAATAAAATTTTATATTATATTACGTAGGGTTGATTCTTCACGGGAGAAATATGACCTGCAGACATTTGTTCCGGTGTGGGCGTAAGTGTATGTGATATTTTATGTTTGTAATTGCACCTATTACACAGGATAAAAATTCTGACTGGGTTGACGTTCTTGTTAAAAAAAAATAACTGCAGTGAGTACTGTTCTGAAGAAATACTGTAAAGAAGACAATAATATAGATGGATAGCTCATAAGCGTACGGGTATTATTGGATAATATACTGATTTATCAACCAATGGTTCTTCTGCGATCTTCGAATTCGAAACAGAAACGATATTCTAGAAAAAAAAAGCTTATTGGTAAAACAATATCTTAGAACGTAGCTGAATTGTAGATGCTTTTTAAAAACATTAATACTATTTATAATAAATCGACGGATGATGTTCTAAATATATTATATCATTTTTGTAGATATACCTATATTTTTTATTGTTTCACTTTAAAGGTGCTATTTTAAAGTTACTTTTAAAATAGTTTATAAAAAAATAATGTGGTTGTAACTTTGAAATATAAATATTTTATCAAATTTTGTCTATATCATGTAAATGTATCACTTCAATAGTTTACAATTTTATATTGTTTTCAATCTATGACTACGCCAACCTATGAGATTTGTTGATGAGTTCAATCTATGAGACGCCAGTTTGAAACGCAAGTGTCACCTAAGGGATGGAATAGTGAGTTTTAGAGTTGACGCGAATAGTTGTTATAGCGAATAGTCGAACCGATATTCGCTATTGATTTACTGTTCGACGTAAATAAGGCACGTTAAAATAAATTTAGTTTATTGGTTACCTAATTTTAAAGGCAAATATTTTTTAAGGTTATGAGAATACAGTTAAATAAATATGCTTTATGTTATAATATAAATTCATATCTAGTAATTTGAAATTAATTAAAAAGCCAAACGAATGTCATGAATACCCTGAATTTTAATATTAAAGACAATAATTGATATTGTGTATAGTTTAATTAAGGAAAATAATAAAGTTTGAATATTTTTATCTCATTAGTTATTTGTTCGTTAAAATGTTATTTTAGTCGACTATTCGTCAAATATCGAATAATACTGGCTATTATTCGGTATTCGATGAATATAAAATAAATGTCGAGTAATGCCGAATACCGAATAATCGCGAGTATTTGCGGCAACACTAAAATTGTAATAAGGTGAAATATGAATAGATGTACATCACAAAATTAAATAATAACGCAAATCTATTGGATACGCGATGCCATCATAACAATCTTAGTGATTTTTTTTATTTTAAGTTACTGTTCCTTTTTATTCTGTCGTGAATATCTGAGATTAATATATTATAAAAAGTATTCATATTGGGTATTAAATCACAATTTTGCGCTTCCGATTTCTTAGTGGAGTGGTTACCGATAGCAAGCAATCATAAATATTTGCAAATCGACGTTACTCGTATTGTTGAATGAATGAATGAACTGACATATTGAACTACCAATTACCGGTATGCAAATCTAATATTGCCGTAATTTTCGGATGCATAGGTGTAGTTGCGTAGTTATTGTCTTCGTATTATTTACATATCTGTGATGCACATGCTAAAATAACTGGATGGTTTTTAAGCCTCATGCAGTGTCGAAATCGATATGTGTCATTTGTAATTACAACAACATTAACCTGGAAGCAGTTAGAAGTGGTAATGAGCCAAGCGGGGTGTAGCAACGCAGCGTCGCAGGCATGCACGCGCGCGCGTAGTAGCGCAGCCAGCCACGGCCAATCGCCAGGCCGCGCCGACCGCGACAGCGCCGTTACGCCGCCGCGCGCCAACGACCCGCGCGCGCTGCACACGCCGCACTCTGCGAAACGATGCATCACAATATAAATTAAATACACTCGTGGGTAAAAGTATGGAATCACTTAGTTGGGATCGATACCGCGCGATCTTGATTACTATGTAACTAATATAGAATAATAAATATGGTACCATTTTAAAGGTTCAACTGTTAACTTTAAATATATACTAAATTCATTTAAATCATACAAGTATTTAAGGAGCTATCCCGGATTGAGTAAAGGAGTTAGGGAAACAAGGAAACACGGAAAAATAATGAATGAAGAAAACGACAATAAATAATTAATAAAAAAATTATTTGGCTTTAAAATTACATTTCAATGTTTTATGTTTCCTCCCCTAGCCCTAATAACAGCTCGAAGGCGATTTTTCATTGACCTAATCAGCTTCTGGATTGATTCTTGCGGGACACCTTCCCACTCCACTATCAAAGTCGTTTTCAGCTCATCCACACTTGAAGGAGCAAGATTTCTGGAACGAACCCTCCTCTTCAGTTTATCCCACACGTGCTCAATGGGAACCAAGTCCGGGCTGAGCGCTGGCCAGTCTAATGTAGTGATACCGCCTTCTTCGAGGTATTCAGTTGTGGCACGGGAAGTGTGACAACGAGCGTTATCGTGCTTAAGGATGTAGGTGCGAGTAAATTGAAGGCGTGCCTGTCGGTGACCTGCCGTGAGATTCGGGCTGTTAGCGGGCCTTTTTGGAGTCAACTTCGCTTGCTTGAGTCTTCGACGAACCGTCTACTCGCTAGCAGCTACCCTACGAACATTTCTGAGCTCCTGCTGGACGTCGACACCGGTCAAATGACGATTTCGCAGAGAGGTTGACACGATAAAACGGTCATGCCTCTCCGATGTGCACCGGCGCCGTCCAGATCTTGATCTGGGGATAAAGCCACCAGTTTCCCGAAAGTGTTTATTTATACCCCTTTCGAAACACAAGACTGGCTTACTCGTATGTGGAGCTGTCGTGCGAGAGCCCGCTGGCTGAGCCCTTCTTGCAATAAGGTGACGATTTGTGCTGCTTCTACAGGTGTAGTTTCCATTTTCGGGATCGAAAGTAACGGAGACGTGTACACATGTGAAAGCCGACTGATAAATAAACCTTTTTTTTATTTTCCTCAGGAGAGGAGGCTGAGAATCCTCATGGACACATGGACATGGCTACGGTGATTATGTCGGACTTCTGGCGAATCGAACACATAAATAATAAATAATAAGACATTAAATCAGACAATGCATTAACTAATGCATTTGTTGGTTATTTGTCACAAATTACTGCTATAACTAAAATCTGCTATCAATAATCATTTAAATTTAGCCATGTTATATACATATTATAATTGTAAAAACATTCTATTAATTTTATAAGAAAAAACAGAAGATTTCTGTAGTATATCAACTCATATAATTCAGGCTGTCATTGAGGTCATTATTAAGTCAGAATCTGCTTACTCGCCTATCACGATGGGGATACCCCAAAAATCTACATTGGGCTTTTAATATACAGCGTGAGTCTTGATAAATTACGCAAACGAAGAGAGAGAGAGGGGTGAAATTATACTTTAGTTTATCGTTAAAAACAAAAGGAAAAAGAGATTGATAGTTTTAAAATGATTGCCTTATTTTTTGCTATCGATACCTTGCATTGATAAAATAACTATAACTTTTTAGAATACATGACCTATCTTTTTAAATTTAATTGACCAACATCAAAATTAAAAAGGATAATTTCATGAAAAAGAAAATAAATGAACCAATTTCTGAAAATTTTACGTATTTGTTTCAATATTTTGAAAATCAAATATCACAGAAATGTATGTAATAATTTTTATGTTACAATGAACTTATGGTACATACATACATACATACATACACTCACGCCTTTTTCCCACGGAGGTAGGCAGAGATTACGTCCTTCCACTTGCTACGGTCCTTACATATCTCTTTCGCTTCATCTACTTTCATAACATTCCTCATACATGCTCGACGATTGCGGGTACAATTTAATACTTATGCATAACAAAAAATGAATGCATTAATTTTCACATTTCTACCGCGTTGTTGCAAACTCAATGTTGCCAGAAGAACAATTTTATGAGTAGCTCGTCTTATAATTTCTGGCTCAATTCAGCCTCTGAATGTACAGTGGTAGTTAGGACTCGTTGCTTTATAACCATAAAAAGGAGAAATTTAATGTAGTCATGTGTCGAGATCAATTCAACGATTTGAATATGCCTCATTGGGGGAATTCCTTACTGGGGGGATAGTACGGAATGCGCTGGATATCGGTCTATTTGTAATAGTAGTCTGCGACGAGTAGCTATCGGCACGTCCTCCAACCAAAATCAAAATAATCTTTATTAAACATAGACCTTTACTTATTGACGTCAAAACAAGCAAACCAAAAATAAAGAAAAGTTAAAAAAAAAACAAAAACCTTGTGCGTACGTACGAACGAGGAAAAAAAAAATATTGACTCTACACCTGTTCGGAAATTGGGAGAGCCTTCTCGAGAAGAACAGGCTTTCTTGCCTGTTCTCTGAAGGTCTAACAACAATGCCGGTGACTTATCGCTTAGGACTTACAGAAACCGCTATGCTGTAAAAAGTCTAGGTAGTATCGTTTGACCTATATGTTGATGTAGATTGCCCTTTAAGGCCTTTTTTTTGTTTCCCTGACGAATATGCATTAAATTGCATACTCCGGCTATGGCGAGCCGGCGGTTATGTGGGTCTCTCCTCCCCAGAAGGGCGAGGCCTACCCACTATAAACCTCAGGGATGGCCTTCCTCAGGCATGTAGGGAGCCCCCGGAAACGTCAAGCGTCATTCGGGAACCCCCAGCCTCCGCTCCCCCGCCGATACAAGGGAGCCGTCCTCGGGGGAGGCTACAATACCTCCCCCGATCTCCGCCACCGACGACGCCCCCCGGCCACGGAAGGGGCGTGGTCCCTCCCAAGTCGCCGCATCCGCGGGCGCGATTTCCTCGCGCCCGTCGGCGACCCGCGGCGGCGCCGCAGCTGTGCTACCGAGCCCGGCGCCGCCTTCTTCGAGCGGGATCGGCCATCTCCCGACCCCGCTCGGCGGCCTCCTTCTGGAGCATCACTGCTTCACAGAAGGACTTATACTTATTATTGAATCTGCGAACAAACCACTGCTTCCATTACTGTTATGTTAATGATGACTGCTTACTTCTCGCGACTGCAATTCCGTTGATTGATATTGGTCGTAACGTACTTCTTGTTATAAATTAGTATATAGAATAATAGAAGGTACTTACTTGGCTTATATACGGAACCTATGCTATATAAACTCTACGAGTAGCTCTTGCTATTCCTCTTGCCGTACTATTAAAAATGTATGTCGGCAATATGTGAAGAAGGAAGTGAGGATAAAAATTCGGAACAACTGACGTCTCGATATATTTTTGTGATTGAATCCAGCTACAATAAAGCACATTTTTATCTCATTTCCAGACACTCAAACAGCTATATTTTATCTTTTTCCTAAACTAGATTCTATAAAGACATGGTAGGGCTCTTTTTTACGGTACAGTAATTACTACTAATTACTGTACCGTAAAAAGAGTTCAATTCATAACAATAGATCCCTATCCGAGTTCCTTTGTTCAACGTGAATTGTCTCTATCGGAGATCAGGCCTCATAATAAACTCACCGCACAAGTATAACTAATAAGTATATACTAAATAAATAACTACTAATATATCAGGCCTTCTCTATGTTCAATAACAAGAACATTAAAAATGAAGCTTGCTGATCGACATTGAACTATTTCTTGATATTGCAAAGAAAATACTTAAACTTATTGTATAAAGTGGATTACGTCAAGGCTTAGGAATACTTACCTAGTTGATCGCAAATAATTTTGATGACTCTCTTCTCTGGACACTCGCTCTTCACAAATGATATTTCCGGTGCAAATGGATCTACAACTTCCACATATTCGGACTTTTCTTCTGTAGACTCTTCCGTGTCTGAAATTACTTCTACATTTGACGCCACCCTAGAATAGTTACACTTTATTATTAAGCAAAGTAGAGTAGTAGTTATTGTATATGTATGTGATAAAGAAGGATGTATCAAACTGCAAACCCCAGCACGAAATTGGCCACCGCTACATGATTGTACCACTGGTGGTTAATACTAGCGATGGGCGATAACTACTAAAAGTAATCGAATTAGTCGATTGTTCAGTTTAGTCGATAAAAGTCGATAACAATCGACGCCGCTCCGTTGTTATCTACTAACGGCGTCGCGCGTGCCGTGCCGTGCAGCGGACGAGAACTGACTGAATAACTAAAGTAACTAAACTGTAGCGCACACACCGCACGCAATGGGCGATTGTTGCAAAAGTGATCGACTGAATTGAAAATTGTACCACTGCGCTGTGCGCGTTCGATTGTCGATTTAGTAGTTCATCGCCATTACTATTGATTCTCGTATTACTAATTTCGTATACTACTAAATAAGTAATTTAAATACTAAGATGGTGCGCCGCTGTGTTGTGTAGTGTACTGCGGCAGGCGTGCGCACAATGACATTTCAAGTGTATAGATTTTTTTTTGTGTATTATTTGCAATAAAGAGTTTACAAACATACACACAATCATTACACAATCATAAAAAAAGATTCTATATTAATAGTTAATACAAAGAAAATCATAATACAATAGAAGCGCACCGTCTTGATTTTATTATATCTTTAAATATCAGTTTGAATTATTAATAATGTAAGTACCTATATGAGAAAACCAAATGTTAAAGTAATATAGTAATACTTTAAGTAATACACCATCCGCATGCCCTCCGTTTGCCATTCCATACGCAATCAGAAAGTAGTTTAGTAATTCAGTAGTAGTAAAATATACGCAAAAATTCCTCATGCGTCGCACAACTACTAATTCTATACTACTAACTCAATACATACTATGTATTGAGGATCGCAATCCCAGTTAGTAGTATAGAATTAGTAGTTCGTCGATTATAAATCGAATAATCATGATGAGGAACTACTAAATCGACAATCGAATGCGCAGTGATACAATTTTCGATTTAGTCGATTGCTTTTTTTGCAACAATCGCCCATCGCTAGTTAATACTCGTATCGTGATCACATTTCACACAAATTAAAAAGAGTCAACACATATAACTTTTTAAAGAAAAGGAAAACAAATATCACATAAACCCATTAGGTTAGCGTTTAATACACTCAAGTCTATTTGACTTCATTTGAGAAGACACGCCGTGATCAGTCGTAGGGTTCGATACTCGCACGGGTCATATATTTTGTATGACCTGCAGAAATTTGTTTTTGTTTGGGCACATGTCTGATTTTATGTTTGTAACTCTACCCCCGACACTGGTTGAAATCCTAGTGTGGGCTACCTTTTTATAAAAAAATAATCGTACTATATTTGGCGTTTTCAAATGAAATGCAATGCAGTTTTATTCAGATTTGAGCCCTAACCTAAGAGTATGTTTTTAAGGTCTTGATTAAAATTATGTCTAGGTCTGACGTTGTTGTTAATGTAATGATAAAAACAGTTCTTTATACATTTATTGCGTTAAGCATTTTCGAAGTTCTTTTCTTAAAGACATTCCATTGTATAATGTTGCTCTTTACTAGGCTACATAAAGTAATAAATATCTTCATAAAGTAATTTATTATAAATAAATAAAGTCATTTAAACATGTTAGTAATTTAATAATTACCCCAAACGAAATCTCACGTTGGGCGCCAAACACATAATAGTCATTGATCAACTTATATAGTTCAATATCAAAGATACATACATTTCACTAATACTGTAGTCGCCTCACCAAATCGAGACATACTAGGAAATCGCTCGTTATTGTGAGCAGAATAAGAGCGATTCAAACGTCAATATCGTAGATTGTTAGTATTAAATTAGTATTCTTTCAAGCTTAGTAGCACTTTGCATCTGAACTCAAGAGGTAATTGAGTTTAATTTGATTATACTTTAAAGGACAATATATGCGAGCCTAAGATTGAACGATATTTCACTTTACTTGACTTGTAAAAGTGAAGATCTAATTTCCATTTTCGGCAAATTTTACATAGGTGTCATGATATGTGTGTTTACATAAATTTTTACTTGAAGGTCATAGCGCGACAGAGGGAAGTGGCGACGCTGCGCAATGCGCGACGGTCTGCGTGGTGCGGCGCGGCGCACACAAGCCCATCTCGGCCCCGTTCTGACCATACGGCGAGCCCCGCGCGGCTGCGCACCGCACCCAGCGTCGACTCACCGCGCTCGCGCCGCCACCACGGCAGCGACCGACTGATCCACACTGATTGATAGAAAATAACTCAATATCAACTAAATATTAAGATTTTAATAATCAAATGCGACTTCAAAAAATCACTCCTTGAGGTCCGTACCGAGACCGGGCGTAGAAAGTGGCTAAAAATAATACTTCAAAGAATTTAAATTAATCTCACTCTTCTAGTGTAATTAGGCTTTCCTACTAATATTTCTCACGTTGTGCCACGGCGCAACATATATAAAAAAAAAATTAAGTTCTGCATTGATGTGTAACGGATTTAAGGAAGATTCATAAAAATTATTCGTCCGTTAACATTTGATTGAAGTTAATTTGAAAGTTAATTCATTAAGAAAAATGTTATTTTTTATTTAAATTATTGATTATAGGTTGAATGAGTTTCCACGGGAAGGAGGAGGTCACCTACCGATTGACTCAGATACTCACCGGGCACGGCTGCTTCGGTGAGTATCTGTGTCGAATAGGACGGGAGGGATCGACACATTGTCACCACTGCGCATCCGACCTCGACTCGGCCTAGCACACGCTGGCGGAGTGCCCCGCGTGAGTCTTGGTCGCAGAGATCGGGCGAGATCTGTCTCCGCCAGCATTGATTGCGGCAATGTTGGCGGACGAGGGAGGTTGGAGGGCTGTGGCCTCCTTCTGTGAGGCAGTGATGCTCCAGAAGGAGGCCGCCGAGCGGGGTCGGGAGATGGCCGATCCCGCTCGAAGAAGGCGGGCCCGGGCTCGGTAGCACAGCTGCGGCGCCGCGCGGGTCGCCGGCGGGCGCGAGTAAGTCGCGACTGCTACGGCGACCCGGGATGGACCACGCCCCTTCCGTGGCCGGGGGGCGTCGTCGGTGGAGGAGACCGGGGGAGGTAGTAAGCCTCCCCGAGGAGGGCTCCCCTGTGTCGACGGGGGAGCGGAGGCTGGGGTTCCCGGAAGAAGCTTTCTGTTCCCAGGGGCTCCTACATGCCTGAGGAAGGCCATCCCTGAGGTTTTTAGTGGGTAGGCCTCCCCCTTCTGGGGAGGAGAGCCCCACATAATCCCGGCTCGCCACAGCCGGGGTATGCAATTTAATGCATTTTCCTCAGGGAAACAAAACAAAAAAAAAAAAAAAAAAAAAAAAAAAAAAAAAAAAAAAAAAAAAGGTTGAATGAGTTAATGTTCAGCTATAGTTTCGATAAACTATGGCAGTTTACGAAGTATTTCTTTTTAAGGATTGTAAGCTTGTATTCTGTTGTGAAAAATGTGAACTCACAACAGCCTGCTTCGTCGCTGCCGTCAGGGCAGTCTGGTGTGCCGTCACAGCGAAGGTGGCGGGGCAGGCAGCGCGTGTCAAGCGCGCAGCGGATTGCGTCCGCACCAACCGCTGCACAATGCGCGCAGCTCCGCTCGTCCTCCGCGCCCGCACAGTCCGGCACGCCGTCACATGCACGCCGCGATAGCGCGAGGCGGTTGAGGCCCCCGTGACAATCTATATTATGTGATTCACTTACTTTTTCTTGAATACTACATACAAGGTCTTACATACTAGATCTTACATACAAATACTACAAATAATTTATTTATTACCCACTTTAAAAAGGAGGAGGTTAACTGTTTTACTGTAGGGTTTTTTTGTATGTTTGATTATCTTGGCTTGAAAAACTACAAATATTTTTATTTCATAAATTTTATAAGATCTAAAATGCTTGTTTATTAAACAAAAAGTCACCTTAATTGCATAGTCTTTAATAGGATAACTAATTAGCTTTCTTATAGCTCTACAGCTCTTACACCGGCCAATTTATACAAGTATTTTTTTATAAATGTTAGAAAAAAGTCACTTCAATATTTTATAGACACTAAAACGGATTTATATGCCTTCTAAATACTACTTTCACTTGTATCTGAAAATGTTTAACGATACGATTATCTTAGTATTATATATAAAAAATATAAACTAGTTTACAGTACATCAGTTGACAAATTTTAGATGTTGCTGACTACATATAAATTCTATTTAAAAAAATATTTGAAGATTTGTATCAGCTAAGTTTCAGCTATGTAGGTATAAAACAGAAAAATATTTGATATTTACTAAGTATTTAATACTTACAAAATTTTTACTACAAAAATAATAAATCATTGAATTCTAAAAAACTTCAATTCAAAGCTCTTCTCTGATCTAGACTTTGGAAAATGGCGCATCAGAGACCAACAATACTTAGATATCATATTCGTATTCCAGGAACCTGATATCGCTCTTCCATAACACATAAGTCTCTTCGCTCGTATCTCGTAAATTTTCGGGAAAGGTGGCTATGGGGGAAGTAGTGTTTTGTGATCATATTGCACTCCAATTTTTTTTTATTGTAGCAAAAAGTCTTCTACAAGTTCAATATAATTATCAGATTATTTTTCCGAAAATTCTGCATCGCAGTGACGACAGCTGTTCATGTCTTTAGTTCTAACTCAATCATAGAATTTATAAATTGAAATCTTTGGTAAATTGTCTAATTGGGAACCATAAAAAAAAAACGGCTTTAATCTTTTCCGTAGCTCTAGATTTTTCGGCAAATGTTAGAAAAGCAGCTTGCATCCTTATCTAGCGATTTAACAACCTGTTTCATGATGCTCAGTTTTATGCCATTGGCAGAATAATTTTGTCACGACCTACTAATGAATTCTGGACTATATTTAGCTTTCCAGACTGCATACTTTCTCTCGAGGACCGGTTTCTTCTTACCCAATGCTCTTGTTAAGCTTTACTGTCCCAAAGACAATAAAACAGGAGAAGTTAGTGTAACTATTTTGTAGACCGAGAAAAATGTTCAATTTTTTAAATTGACACAAATTCGTCACTTACGTTCATTGTACTTTATTTTGCTCAAGGCTAGGGAAATGTTACAATATTATTCTTTTAACTTATAACAATAAAGTAATACGTACCCAAGGAAAGTACGAGTAAATCTTTATCTTTTAGGCTTCATGCAAATAATTTTGAAGCTTGTTTAGAAAGATTTAAATCTTGTACAACATCATCTTACTTATTTCGGGAAAAACATTTTGGCTCATTTGACATACCTTGAAAATAAGCATCATTTTGTGATGAGTTTGGTCCTTCAGTGTCTTATCATTTATATCTGTGATGGACCTACGAGTATATTATTATTGTGGTTAATTATATATATTATACTATTAACAGCATTATCTTGAGAATTAGTTTAGATAAGGCGAAAACTGTTGAAGGTCTCCGAGTCTTGCAGGCAAAATTGAATTAGACTGTGATTTGTGTAGGTTAACTTAATATTATTTAATTAGTAAACAATCATAAAAACGTTACAGACGTTCTAATCTTACCTGGTTCAACCATACATGAGTCAGGCCCGAAATAGTCGGGGAAATGAGTCGAGCAGTCGAAATACGGTTTCAATCTGTCCGGGAGACGACCACCGCAGCCGGTGTGGAAGGCGTGACAGTAAGCACGACACGGCCGTACCAGCCGCCCCTGCTCACACCGCGGCTGTAGCATCTGGCACACGAAGTCCTGGAGCAAATGGAATAATTCAACAATACGGTATTTTAGGATCTATAGTTTGCTATGTATTGGTGGTTGGCTGACATAACTGTAATTTAATTCATAAATTAGTTAATCGTTTATTAAACTTTATAAACTGTTAACTGTTAATTCAATATCTATCGAAAAGGCAGTATATTAGTTATCTTCCGTGTGCTGTTGCCAGACCTACCATCGGACGCGTCCCCGGGTTGCGGATAGAGGAACGCCTCCCAGATATGGGGGGTACCGGCTTCGGCCGTCGCGGACAAAAACTGGCGGTGGAAGGAAAACCACATTAAAAAAACCAACATACCGGACCCCACACTGAGTGGGGCTGGGGGCCTTCAGGTCGCGAGGAAGAAAACCTCTCTAAAAAATTACGTACGGTGGTCCTCGCCGGAAAGGCAGAGGCCGTCCGAGAGGGGGTTCCTCGCCCCTGGACCTGTTCCGGGTAGTGGGATGGCTGGATTCAATCCGGCAGCCGCCGTTCTGTCGGCGGCATGGTGTGTGGCGCGTTCGCGGCTCGGTGCTCTTGCACCCTTTGTGGGCCCCCCCGCGGGAGGCAGAGGCCGCCCGAGAGAGGGTCCCTCGCCCCTGGACCCGTTCCGGGTCGTGGGATGGCTGGATTTAATCCGGCGGCCGCCGTTCTGTCGGCGGCATGGTGTGTGACGCGTTCGCGCCTCGGTGCTCTTGCATCCTTTGTGGGGCCCCCCGCGGGGAGCAGTGGCCACCTTCGGGCATGGGATGGCGGGCCTTCAAGGCCCGTGGCGCGGCGGGGTCGGCGGCCGTGCGCTCTGGTCTGTGTCGTGGATCATGTCTCGCGGCCGATCGGAGTATGTAGGGGCCCTTCCTTAATAGACCGGGCCGAGTGGAGAAAACCACGTTAAAAATCCGCAATTCCCAGCTGATGGGGACCGCGGCAGCAGAGGGCCTTCGGGTAGTGGGCGGCGTACAGTCCACCAGTTAGCGCCAACCTGGGGTACCTCCCGACCCCCCAGCGTATTATAGGGTTACCCGGGTGCAGAGGGCACCGCCCGGGTGGACTTGTATTTCCCCCAAATTCGTGGGACCAAAATGAATGATCCAAATTTTAAAATCCAAACAAAAATTGAGGAGAGGGAGCGTGGACGGAGTGGGCTCCGATCTAGAGAGTTCGTCAGCAGATCTAAGTCGGCCTCCATCGTTGTGAGGTCAAGGGCTAGGTCTGCTCCCAATTCAGAAGAGGAAACAGCGATGCCATCAACATCTTGCCCTGCTAAACAAGCGGGACACAAACGACGATTGGAGGAGTCTGGGTCTTCCAGCGGCTCGGTGAGATCAATGATCTCGTTCACCGAGTCGAACTTGGCAAGTTAAGAGACGTCGCACGCTGACGACGAAAAATAATAAAAGAAAATTAATCCTAAAGTACCTATATATATAAGAATATATCAATATTTAAAAAAAACCTTCGCGTTGGGGGACCGCTCCTAATTAATTAGTGTCACATGCTTACCTATCTCATCTTTTTATCTAATTGCAGGAAATTAAATTCATGTTTGTTGCTTAGATTAGTAATTTTTAATTTTGTTTAATAGTTAGTAATTTTGTTTTGGAGCGGTCCCCCAATGCCAATTTTGTTTAAAAAAAATATTAATACATACTTATACATACTAGGTACCTTAGGATTAATTTTCTTTTATTATTTTTTACTTTTTAAAGGTGGCTTATGTTTTTTGTGTCGGGGGTTTTTTAAATTTTAAATTTAATTTTTTAATTTAAGATTTGTAAAGGTAAACATACTTATAATATCTCTGGTTAAGTTGTAAATACATAAAAGTTAAGATTACATTTTAAAGTCAATCTACACAGACACACACAGACAGACAGACAGACGCATCAAACTTAAAAAAGTTTTGTTTTGTGATGTACAAGTCATAACCTTTCATTTGATACCCCACTTGAGCATATTTACAGATATTCGGTTTTTCTTCCCCACTTTAACCCCTCATAACTTCTAAACGGCCCAATCGATTTTCATCAAACATGTCTAAGAACACTCGCCCGTAAAACACCTGTAATACAAAAAAATCTAAATTGAAATCGGTTCATTCGTTCGGGATTCGTTCGGGTTCACAGACAGACAGACGCGACATATAACACCCCTTTTTTTGCGTCGGGGGTTAAAAAGGATGTACTCCATGAGACGAAGATAATTTTTTAACAATCGGTTTCGGTTGTATCATAGAAAAGAATTAAAATTAGTTTCGGATAATAATAATTCTACATGCTTAATAATATAAAATTTATTTGATGTTACCTGGGCTAGATGCGAGCATTCGGCATCAAGAAGTTCTCGAAAAGCGACTAGATCCTTTAATATCGCATCTTTGGACGTGTGTCCTACGAGGTTGGGATACGTGGTGAAGTTGTAGTTTAGGTGAGCGCAAAGTGAAAGTGTCTTAGGATAACACTTGCTTAGTTCTTCTACCTCTAGCACAACTGCTTCAGTGGTAGGTGTTTCTTCAGGAGTAGTTTCGCTGTTATCGGAATCTAGAGATGAAATTACTGAGCTCTCCTGAAATAATAATATGAAATTTAAATATGAAACAATGCTTTATAAAAATATACCTTAAGTAAAACGGGTCATGTTGTAGGTATTATTGATAAATTTATTTTTTTGGTTTTTCAGTGACCACAACCATACAAACGTAAGGCTAATTTTTGATATATATATCGTATACTTCTCTTCTGTATATATATCGTTCGAATTGATTTATCAAGACATGATCTATTGTCCCCTATATTTATAAAATAATAAACATATAAATATAATAAATACCTCAATGTACAATGTGTCTGGAACTATAGTGACGTTCACTAAGTAGCGTGGCGCGGTCAGTTCTCTTGCAATGATCGCAGCGACCTCCGCGGTATTCACTGCGGTGAAAATAGGCTCGAAAGAAACCTCAAAGTGGACTTTCTCACCTTCCTCTGCACTGCAACAAATTGGACGGTTCAGGCATTATTAGGTTATCTATATGAATCTTTTGTATTAGAACTACTATTAGAAACTTATTAATTAAACTGGACGAGACAACTGGGAACAAAAATAAAAAAGACACGCTTGACGTTTAACCAATGTAAGAGACTTGTTGGCAAAAAAGACGATTATTGGAGTAAGAGAGAAATCATCCAGAACAGGACGTATGTACATTGGTCCAATCATGAGGCTAATGCGAACAACATCCCAGATAAGCTAAGTAACCATTTATTACTATTTACGTTTTAAGGTTATAGAAAATCTACTATTTGTTAGTATGTTGGATACGTAATTAATTAGTTTTGCTTAAAAATTATACAAAATTATTTCACGGAATCAGTTTTAGAATGTTTGTTAGAGATATTTTGTAACTATTTGATTACGCAGTTGACGCACAATCAGTATTTTTAGTGAATAGTTTTTACACAATTCAAGAATCACTTTCGATATTATATATTTTTGTTGGCAACAAATTTAGAGTGTTACTAAACATTTCCCTTTTGGCATTGTAATTTTAGATTCGGATATCATAGAAACGACATCATGAAATAACGTGTAATCTTAGGTATCAAATATTTTTGGGTATAAACGGCAATTGCAAAATAAATTCACACTACAACCACGAAACAAGCTACGATAAATTGAGCAACTATTCGCGGTGAAGTCTGTCCGCTAGAAACCCTACAGAATTCACTTGTAAATCTGAACCATTGTTAAACCTAGTCTCAAACTAATAAAAGAATAGGCCTATCAAAAAAAAATCTAACACATCAATAGTATTAAAGGCACGCACGAAAATCAATCTGTGTGTCACGGCGAGCGATCATAATCGCTAGATTAATGCTATAACACAAAGGTACGCAAACGGAATATTTACCGTACATGAGATTATTTTTTATTTCATTTTATATTAGTACGTGATTAATCATAAAGAAATGTATATCTCCTTTAAATACATGTAAAAACTTCAAATCTTTCATAGCTATGAATAATCCCATCATTAGTGTTCATGATGCATTGAAAATGTGCAAATAATCAGATCAATCTTGTTAAGAGATGTTATATACATACAATTACAGTTAAAGTATAGTATATACTTTAATGACAGTGTGCATAAAATAACCTTATGGTCGCATCAATACGTTATATGGATGGCGTAAAATCATAGCAAACTGTGTAGCTACCACGAGAATACATTCGATAGCAGTCGATTTCGAAAGGGCAAATCTTTATATAAAAGTTTGTATAGCGCCCCTAGCGGAAACGCAAGGAAATAAAATTGTGTTCATTTAGTTATTATTCGACGACTGTTCCGATAATAGTTAGCTACACTGTAATTACGACGTCTTTTTTGTTGGATTTTTTTTAATTTATGACATATTTCAATACTAACCTCCTTGCTGAAAATCACTGACCATCAACAAAACCTTTTTTTTTTCATAATTTTAAAATGCCTGTCACGCTTTTTTGTTTTTAACAATGGAGGTCTCTCGGGAAGCATTTCGAGCTATGATTTTCTATGATTATAAACACGGGTTAATCTTTGAGGAATCACATGAAAATTTACAAGTTGCTTTTGGTGAGTCTGATCGTTTGTTAGCAACTATCAGCTATTGGTTCCGTGAATTTAAACGAGGTCGAGAGAGCCTAAATGATGACCCTAAACCTGGACGACCACCAACTGCGGTAACTCATGAAAACGTTATCCAAGTAGAGTGGCTCATCCAGGAAAATAGAAATATAACACATAGAGAGCTTCAGGCAGAAATGAAGATTGGATCCCGGGCAGTTTCCAGCATTTTGCATGAGTACCTTAAAGTCATGAAGGTTGTTTCGCGATGAATAGGGTAAGCTGGGTACGGTTGTGACAATTTTGGTTTGATCGCCTATAAGTTTGTATATTTACCAGTTATCTGGGAGAAAAATCACTTAAATACTTAATTTGATTATTTATCTACCTAAAATTGATAAAAAATTGTCCCTAGCTATACTGTATTAGGCATACGGTCAAATTAAAAAAAAAAGGGAAAGTGTCACAACCGGCCACACCCCAAGGGCGGTTGTGACAGTGGTTGGGGTCGGTAGTGACAGACTTACAAAATACATCCAAATAGTTTTAGTGACTTTTATTGTTACAAATAATCAACTGAACACAATATAATCTTCATCTAAACAAAGTTAACAATCACTTTATGGCAATTGTCAAATGATCACTTCTCTTCTTAAAACTAATAAGGCACTGTAACATATAACAGTCTTCTCTATAATCACTCAAAATGTTAGTTTAACAACTACAAAATTTTAACAAAACTGTAACACAATAAAAAATTAATAATCATTTATAAATGTACCAATTAAAATACTGAGTCAAATTCAACATGTGACAAATACCCTATAATCCCGACCTAGCATCCTGTGATACTTTTTTTATTTCCTACAGTGAAAAAAATGCTTCGTGGGCGAAGATTTCAAACAGCAGACGAGGCCGCTGAAGAATTTCGACGAATATTTTTCGACCTTCCGCAAGATGCGTTTTTCAATTGTTTTTACCAATGATGTGTGTGCGAATTCGAGTCACGAAATCATTGAATGAAAACGTAAATTAATGTATATATCGTTTACCTTAATTGTCTAAAAGGAAGTATGTATAGAAATTACATGCCATTCCTAACGTTTTAATCAGTAGGTCCGCAAAGGAATTAAAGTATGCAGTATGCTCTAGTCTAGAGAATGCCAACTTTGAGCTCATTGCTCATCACCTTAATTAATTTAATTCACTCTACTCATTTTTGTCTATATTTAGGGAAAGAGGCGCGAATATTATTATAAATATAGTATATTACGTATTTATGTAAACGTATATATGTCTTATTGCATGTACGTGTTATGAAGAGAAAATTTTATTCTTGTTAAAGTCAAAGCGTTAATTGTTATTTACATTCAGTGTTGTAACTTGACCGTTTTATTCTTGCAAATGGCAAGAATTTGCATTTAGCATATTGATAGTCTTGAAACGTATGTATGTGGTTCAACTTTCGCATTGGCATCTCAATATATAGAAAGTATAAAGCTTTTTAGAGCGGATGTCCCTTCATCCACGTGGTCAATCTAGGTAGACAAACTAAATTGTCCAATTTTCTAAAATATTTGTGCATCTTCTTTAGTTGACTCATGCTGAACACAAGAAATACGAAAATACAAGTTATTAAACAAAATATGCCAAATATTTTTATAAGTACCAATCTTTCACTGCATTACTTATTGTTATATTTTTTAGGAAATCGCTAGTTTGCATGTAGCTTGGTAAGTTACATTAAAAGTATTTTAAGTTTATAACGAATGCAGTTTGCGTTGCATACACAAATCGTGCACGTCAGATCAGTAAGTACTACAGCCTGCGGTTCCGAGAAAGTATACTTTCTCCCGGTCGTGTGCCAATTGCGGTATTTCAATTACCTAGTTAAGATTAAAATGGATTATTTGTACGTAAATCAACAAAATATTATAAATGAAATGAGACTAACAGAAATGTAACTAAGTACCACAAGATATAATTTCAAAAGAATCAAGCATATGTGTGCATCAATAATGTTGACCTCTGATTTCGAGTTCGGGGTTACAGAATACTTACAAAATTTTGACAGTCTTTCTGGGATAATTATGTTATGGTTAATTACGGTACAATATTGTTATGTTCTATTGTACCCAATAGAACATAACAATATTGTACCGTAGATTATAAATTATCATTAGGTACGCAGGTCCAGTCAAGCAAATAATCGCATTTTTTTATGATGCAACTATAAAATTACTGTTTTAGAATTTTTCCCTTTATTTGTTTTATATGATTTTCCATCATGCCAGATATCTGGTTAACGGGATTTGATGCTCTTGCGATAAATTTAATTTAAAATATATAATAAAGGAAGTACACGTCTTTTGATTGCATCAACTTAGAAGTTAAGATAAATTCACTGCTACAAAAGTTTGTAGAATTGAGTATTTGATATTGATTTCAACTAGATAGCTCACACATTCCTAAGAATAAGAGTCTTACCGCGATGAAGCCTTACTGATCAGAATATGATATCAACACTTCGTAGACACAATTTCGATTACTATTCGTTTGAAAATTATTTCTTGTTATTATCACAATTTTAGGGTTATATAGAGTTAAAAAAAAAAGAAAGCAAAGACAACAATAAAAGTTTATCTTTTGTCTTAGTAGTTAAAAAACAATACATAATTGCTGTCCGTGTTACTGTATTCTGTTATGGTTGTCCTTCAGTTTATTTGTGAAAACGCTGCAAAGCGGCGAATTCGATTTGTTCGATTAACGTAATATAAATCAGTTAATGACTATAAAACTAGTAAAAAGAGTTTCTGTAGAAACGACATACCTGCAGAGCTTAACTACTTGAGTGGTCTCATTAAAGCGTGTTATGTTCGTCAACCTATTGCTACATAAGTATGTCGCCTCTACATAGTTTTAATTCAAAGTATCTGCACACTATCGTGCTGGCAATATGAGCAATTAAAAAAAACGTTAAAACAAGATTATATTGAACTAACGTTGAATTTTATGATTAAACTAATCACGTTTACAAATTCAACAAAATTGTAAGTAATTATTTTATTTCAAAAAGTAATTGTTGAAGATATTTTAATTATTGTAAGTTACTAATAGCTACTATTAAAAAACACTATCCGTCAATAAGGTCATTCATATGATAAAGCCGTGAATAAAGACAATATTGAATTATTATCTCATTTCTGTATGTCATATTTATCAAGATAACAAAAACGTGGCTGGGTTGTTTACTGCTATTCAGAGTATTAATACAAAATGTTTTGTTTAGTGGCAGATAAAATATAATTATGTCAATGCTGCAAATCTTCCCGCATATATCGTATTAGGTGATCAAAATATATACCGAAATTAGATGGTTACATTTACATTCTCAATTTACATTGACAAATAATAAATGTATGAGAAATAGATGCATCTAACTAGAAACACATCCAAATCATTATGAAACAAAAGTTTTAGAACATAATCACCGGAGTACAAAAAATAATAATAACGAGTTTTTCTATCTTTCCGCTAGAATGAATCAAGTCACTAACCATTACTTATGTAGCTCTTTGTCATTTGCGAAACAGATTTCTATGTACACAGTGACATATAGCGATATGTTTTACCCCAGCGCGTACCGCAACCAGGGGTAGTGTTTAAAACAGTATAAGTGTGATATTTCCTTTATGAACAGTGCCATTATATAAAAAATAAATTAAAACGAACATGCGAACGTGGTCGCATTTGTCCAAGTGTCAAAAAATATTGTGTGTTAACATAGATATACAACTTTGCTGGCATAAATCTATTACTTACTCCGTTTGAATCCATTCCTCTACAGTTAAAACTACTATGTCAAGTAATAAAACTAAAACCTCCCGTAGAAAAGCAATTAGCATTTAACAGTAGTGCGGTTTTTTCCGAATTCTTTCTTATTATATATAGGAATCTGCCGCGAATATAGAACGTATTTTGTATCTACAATTTAAGGGTCGATCCCTGAGAGATTTCAACACCAGGAATAAAATAAATTAATTGCCGTTCAAATTTTTTGACTTCAAAAATCTAAGGTCTATTTACGGGGGAATAAAACATTTTACATTTTACTCCCTTGCCGAAAATACTCTAATTAAAAAATAATGATTTGTTTTGTAACAGATATATGAATGTCAGATCTGAAATTTATTTAATACTGTAATGAAGGCATAAGTGTTTTAAAATACTATACTTCTTTTTATATGTAAATATATGTAATTATATTGTTTACGAAATTGAAGTGAAGAAACAAATATATATCTTTAGAGTTTCTTGCTTGTTTTTGCCGAGAAGGCTCCCCCACTTTTCAAACAAGTGGTCTTTTTTTCTACGTACTCGCGTATAAACTTACGTAACTTTTTTGCTATTTGAGTCCTTTTAATCTTATATTTCTTTGACGTCAATAAATACCTGTAAACTAAAGGCCTATATTGAATAAAGAATAATTCGATTTAATTGTTTTGATTTCCATCTTACCTGTCTAACGCAAGTATTTCTGCCGACACAAAACAAGATCGTAGTTCGGAATTTTGGTACAGATCCATTAGGGCTACGTATAAAAGGTTCTCCCGGGTGCTATTGCTAGTCTGCTCTGAAGTCACTCGTCTCGCCTGTGGCTCATCCCAGGAAGTCACCACGAACGAACCTCGAAACGTCTGCTTGTTAAGGGGATCTCCGAACAGGTACATGTCTACAAAAAAAGAAACAAGACGATAAAATTTCAAAGAATAGAATTCTATGTACAAATCTGGCAATAATTCCACAATTTATTTACTCATTTTTTAAAATTGTAAACCGACAAGAAGGCAACTAAGGACTAAATCGACGATATTAAGAAAACAAATCAATTATGAAAGCAAACATTTAAGCTAGAATATATTGCACAAAAGTAAGAGACGTGGATAGTTCATATTAAAAAGATAGATAGAATTAGGTGACTGTTCTAATACCGTTAAAATTTCCTTATGGTAATTAAGTAAGAAACAATGCAACACGGAATGGAACAATACTGCTGTGTTACTTTCATTAAAAGCTCTAGAGACTCGAAAGCATTGTGTATAAAGACAATATGTAAGAAAGTGTAAAATATAGCACATATGATATTTACATACTTTAAACATTATAAAATCATGCTACTAATGAGCTTAATAAATTGTCACATTATACATATATGGCAATTAACCAAAAAAGCTAGATTCATGTATTTTAACCACTCATTTATAAGCAGAAATCACAGCATATAATGTAATATAAGATACAATCTCTCAAATTCTCATATCTAATTCACGATCGAAGTAAGCAGTGCACTTGTCGCTACAAGCTAGCGTCAGCGACGCAGCAAGGTCGGTGGGCCGCTGGCCTTTGGTGACGGGCTTGCTCTATATAACGCGCAGTACTCCTCGGTAGTATTTGACAACACAATGGAATTCTAGCCTCAAGCACAAGTTTCAAATAAATATTAAGTTGGATCTCTGCAACCGTAGAGTAGTTTTTGTACGATGTTTATCCGAGTATCAATGTCACATTGTGACGTTCTAACTAAATTAAGCGAAGTTATATAAAAAATCTACTTTAAACTTTAGTTCGCACACTATTGAAACTTGATTGAAATAAGTAATCAGAAAGTAATTTTACTTTTTTATGTGATGTCTGTGGTTCCTATATGAATGCCATATAAAATGTATTTAGGTAAATCTTAAGTCTTAAATGAAAATGTCTTAAAGTCCTAGAACTAACAGATAAATCTGCACTTGTATATTTATTTGTCTAAGAAATAATTATATAAATAAAGTATGAACTTAGACTATTTTACTCATCATCTTGCATATTACAAAGGTTGGGGTTGACGGCAGTTATATTCAGGAAAGTTCAAGTTTCAAAAATAGAGGAGTTTCTGATTTAATAGTGAGATACATGTTTGTTCAATCCAAAGCTCTTAAAAGAAAAACTGCTTAAGTCCCAAATTTATTAGCCAACATACTACTAATGATTCACTCTGTTTGTATATGTGGTTGTATAAGTCTTCGAATTGTATCGAGATAAATTTTACAACAACTCTTGATTCGAATAAAAACACATTACAACATTTTGGATTTACGTATGATTCGATATCGTATACCTGTCGGGAACGATTCAATTTGTGTAAATTTTGGTATACACACTGAAATATTATCAGACGTCTATCTATATTTTTGGTAACAGCAGGCTAAGAAATAAATTAAAAGATGCATCTATTAATAAATTTGTAGGCGTATGCATTATTCATTTCACGCTTTAAAGTGGGTCCGGAATTTTCTCCGTTCAAAACAAAGTACTACGTACCTTTTTATTAATATTGTCATATCTATAAGTTGGGTTGTTGTGTACATCACTACATAGTATAAAACAAAGTCGCTTTCTCTATCCCTATGTATGCTTAAATATTTAAAACTACACAACGGATTTCGATGCGGTTTTTAATAGATAGAGAGTGATTGAAGAGAAAGATTTATATGTAGGTATAATAACATCCACTAAATAGTCGAGAAATACTGTTATTTTTTAAGTTTCTAATGGGATGTCGTAAATAATTATACATTTTTTCTGCTTATAGGTTGAACTCTACGAAATTTATCAAAATAATGTATCTAAGTGTTGTACATATTGAAAAGGTCTACAGAAAACTCGAAGAGGTATATGTCTATCTTTTTCGTCATTTACTTTTTCTTGCGTTTTTAGTTTCTTAAACTATAATTTATTATATTCAACCTTGACAGTTTTTCTATAGAGTATTTAGTGTCGGCATTGCACCCATTCGAAGCCGGGGCGGGTCGCTAGTATATAAACAAAATAAAGATTTTGCTTGTACAATTCCTTCTACTCATTTTCGATTACTTTTTTTTTTTTTTTTTTTATATGCTAGGCGCGCAGATGACCTCCTCCCGCCTGATGTTAAGCGGTGAAAGAGGCCCAAATGAGATGACAGATAGGATAGTGACTTTACTCCACTCTCCTACCTGCCCTATCCCTGCCGGCCCAAAAGATGCCTTTTCACGCCTCTTTTGAAGGAACCCATGTTGTAGGATGTAGGAAACACATACGCAGGCAGAGATTCCAAGTGCGGGAAGTATGGCAGAAGAAGGAATCTTGGAATTTCTTAGTGCGGTGTGGAATGGGGGACGTAGTGTACGGATGGCTCCGAAGACCCTTACGTGTGTTTCTATAAGAAAGGAGAGGGAGGGATAAGGCTAAATAGTTCTTCAGAGCATTCCCCATGAAACATCCGATAGAAGGCGCTAAGAGAGGCGATATCACGACGAAGTTGTAGAGGCTCGAGGGTGTTGGTTGCCTCTACATCGCCGTATGCGGATGCGCGCCGCTGCAATCTGTCCAGAGCTTCAAGAAGGTATTGAGCGAGCCGTCCATAGGTGCGAGCAAATTCCACACAGGACCTGACCTGAGTTTTATAAAGCAGGCAGAGTTGGTCCGGGGTAAAATACCGTCGCACCTTGTTCAGGACACCGAGTTTCCTTGACAGTGGTTTGACGGACTCTAGTAGATTACGCGATATCTGTTAGATAGACGCTACGGAATAATCTTTAAACGGAACATCTTTGAAGTCTCGAGAATTTGGCAATTCGATTTAGCTTTGATCTTTGTAAATATAACCATATCTCCCAATGTCGAACAGAACTGAAATGTTTTTTATACAGTTCCAACATAATATCCACATTTTTTTAAACGTAAACCAAATCTAGAAAGATCCCAAATTTCCTGCTTGTCTCGACTCCCGATTCCAATTACTACCTCCTAGCCGTCCTCAATAACTGAGGATCTGGTTGTCTCACTTCTAATTGTCGGAACATAACAATGCTATTATGGCGACACAATAACGTAAAATGGTGGTATTAGTCAGAAATTCAGAAAAACTACCATCAATAAATCACAACTACCACACAAACACGAAAAAAAACGATACTGAGTAGAAAATATCGGTTTCCGTGGGAAATTAAATATAGGATCCCCCGTCCAATACCCAGTGCTCTCGACTACTGAAACCACGAAGCCGGTAAACAGCTTTTTTTTAATTCATATAACAAATCTTAATGGAATAATAGAATAGGAAAATCAATAAATATAATAACTAAAACAATTTTAGTTATATCACAAACATTTCCAGTTTAGTTCGTAGTTTCCTGAATAACAATAATCTTATGATAGCATTAAAGAAAAGTTTAGTCTGTTTTAGTTTAATTTGCATTGACAGAATTGGCATCAGTAATTTTTGACGTCCTTATTTTTCTTTGTTGTTTTTTTGAAACACTTCTGCTATCTTACAAGTACTTACTAAACCAAATTAGATACATCGAAAAGTAGTAGTATTAAGTTAAGTAGCTATTGTAAGTTATTGTTCGAAATAATATATCACAATAGTGAATTAATTTTGTTGTTAATTTAATTGGAGTTATTTTAGATTTGAGTAGAGATCTCTATTAATAATATATAGCTAGCATATTATTGAATGAATGAATGAATACTTTATTTGCATCATTTTACAACACACAAAAACAGACATAAAATAAAATAAATCAAACTTAATAACTAACAAATTGAACGAGGAAAGGATGGATTGCTAACTTCTGACGAGTTAAATACGTATACGTAGAACCAGCAACCAACTCACCTCAGTCCATGTTACTACATACTTATTACTAAATAATGATACAATACATGCGTGCTGCAGAGATACAAAAAGGCGATAGCTCAGCGACTGATTTTGCTTCAAGAGCAAAGCACTGGTATTTTGCTACAGCTCAGAGGATGAGGACAGGAAGAAAACTAAATGAAAATGTAAATTAATAAGATATAATACTATATCAACCACATCTATATTAACCGTGGATTAAACAATGAACAAGTGAACAAGTGAACAAGTGACGCCTGTGTACCAAATAAATACATTATATAATAATGAATAATATAATATAGAGAACCCCAGTCACCCCAGTCACCGTGTGTGGGGCGTGTTGCCCCACACACAGTTGAAAAAAAAAACGGTCGAGAATTAGATATTAAAATCCGCTACCGAGTAACCATTTGGTATACCCACACGTTGCTTTTCCAAAAGAAATAATTTAAATTGTTTTTTAAATGTAGATTTAGAGGCAATTAGTCTCATTGGAGGGGGTATATTGTTCCAACACTTGGTAGCTAGATAGCGGAAACTACCGTTGAAAGACGTGGACCTGTGTGCGTGAACTTCTAATAGACATTTCCTGGTAGATCTGGTTCCATATCTGTTATGAAATAGTGTTATTTTTAAAAAGAGGTATGTTGGAGTTTTTAATTAATTATATCAAATAAAAGACTCGCCAGGTGTAGATGTCTTCTAGAAGTCATATTGAGCATCAAGGCTTTGTTTAGGTACGATGAGATATGAGTCCTGTGAGCTATTTTATAACAAAAACGGCAGCAGGCGTTTTGAACACGTTGAATAAGACGACGACTCCTTGATTGAAGTCGTGGCCCCTATATTAGATCCCCGTAATTCAGCTTTGACAGAACCAGTGATTCGCATAGAAGGACTCGGACTCTTTAATCCAGCAAGTCACGGATTCCATATAAGATCTTGAGTCTATAAAAACAAGAGGCAACTAAATTCCTTACATAATGCAACTGCGGCTATCAAAGACATTATTGGGTATTACTTACGTCCAAGATAGACAGCTACAGCGGCAAGCAGTAATAATATTAGTAAGGAAGCGAGGGCAGCGCAGCAGCCGCGGCAGGGCCGGCTGAGTTTGCGGCGCGTGAATCTGATGTCGGAGCTCACGGACATCGTGGACTCGGGCGGCCGATGGCGTGTGCACCGCCGCCCGCTGTGCGACCACCCGAAACCGAGCTGAAATACACACAATTATGTACAGGTAATCCTCACGCTGTGGGAAAATTATCTGACGTGTTTTTGCATCACTTACGGAGTGAATATGTTAATTTTGCCTAATTAGCCAGATTACTTATACCTACTCGCAGTGTATTGTGTCCTGTAGAAACAATGATTTTTTGGAGCCAGCACCTTTCTTATACAATCTATATAAGCTAGTTTATATGCTTAAGAGGCACAGCTAATAAATACACTAGAAATGAACACCGCCCAACAAACTGTTTAAAATACATGTCATCGAGTCGCTCCTACTACTAAATATACATAGACAATTTGTCATCACGTCTGCTAAGTCCAGAAAATAACTTGCAAACCGATATAGGCCATAAATATATTTCATAATACATCCGTTCATTTAACATGAATATCAATTTCGTGTATGTAGAGTTCTAATCTTATAACCATGCAAACGTACGTAAGTATGTTACGTAAAGTAACGTGAAGCGTGTTTTATTTGTATTTGGTCTTATTGAAACCATCTTTATCAGACCAAAGATCAAAGTGTTAATTAAAATATTTCTTCCCTTAGTAGCTTGATGAAATTAATGTGAAGCGAGAGATTAGAGGCGTGTGATAGTCAGTATTATGGCATTATGGTGTTTGACATTAGCTGTTTATCTACTATACTTTATTAATCTGTGGTAATCTTCACATAATAGAACATAGTAGATAATAATGACATCATTCTCTTTTTGTCCCAAACCTATGTAAGAGCCTGACGACGTCAATCTTACAAATCTTTGTCACTTTGTGTTACTGATTACATAAATGGTTACACACCTTTGAACAAAGCATAGTAAATGATTGACAAATTGTGAAACGAGACTTACTAGGCAATCATTAGCAACGTTTAGATATTTCTGTCATATTTAACTATACCTGTCAGTGTATGTCTGGATTTTTAAACTACTAAAGCTATATGGAATAAAATTATATAAACCAAAATTTTTTTAATAAAACAATCCAAAAAATGTAATAGAATTTATAAGAATTCGTTTACCTTGCAATATGTATTACCTTGGCGATTTAGCGAGGCAACGCTGCCACTATCTTAGGGAGGTGCTGTATTAAGGTTTCCTGCCTCAAAAGGTAATTTGTTGGCCGTTATTAAATAATAACGGTATTTGCATGAGATACAGATATATAATGTAAGGAAAGATCCGAGCGGAAATATATTATTTTTTATTTGCAAATGCATCGATGATGATTATTTTATATTCCTAGTGATGGCAGACAAGCTATTTGCAAGCTATTTGTTTAGTGGTAACCATAGCTCATGGACATCTGCAATAGGTATCACAGAAGAATTCAGTTGCTGCCTGACTTTGTCAACTCAATGTACTTACTGTGTTGATTAGGCCCAAATACTCAGCGAAGCATTGCAAATTTTAGCTTGCTTCTATACGATTTTGTAATTTTCTGACTTTATAGACGTTGACTGTTTTAAGTGACCGAGCACACGTACAACAAATAGCCTTTCACTAATCATTTGCCAACAGCTAATAATTGGCGACATTTTGAAAAAAAAGGTAGGTTACCTCACTACCGCGATATTTTAATGTTAGTACGTTGAATAGCAGTTATCCGTGCCGTAGGTGATAAATCTAACGTTTGCACAAGTATCTAATCAAACCTAGGCTTCCTCGAAACAATTTCCTTTCAGTAATAGTAGCTCATTTTTAGAGCCGATTTTTCCTAGAGCTTAGGTTGAGTAGGAGTCGTCCGAGAAACAGGTCCTACAAACAGTTAGCGGTACAGGGGGCGTACTCTTAAAAACGATATTCGATATATCGTGGACTTCGTCGTGTCGTATCCTACTCTTAGTTACTATCGTTTAAAACATTTCAACGGACGATCGAACGATCGATATTAATTTAAATTTGACGTTGAAATGTTTTAAACGATAGTAACTAAGAGTAGGATACGACACGACGAAGTCCACGATATATCGAATATCGTTTTTAAGAGTACGCCCACTGATCGGTAAAGTAGATCGGTAAATATCTTCAGTGATCCATGTTCAAAGTGAGGTACTTCATGGAGTTTTCGATTGGTACTTGAATCCCTTCACTCAGAGCCAAAGCGCGAATGAGGAACTGCCTATAATCTCTGGATTGTTATTTGTGGTTCATATATATACATAATATGATCCGGAATTAACCAAAGTGGAAATATTCTGCAATTATTATTACACTGATTACGCAATTACATTTAATTTACGAAATAAATTTAATAAAAGCATGTCAATGCATATCGGTTGATTGATTCTTGAAATCTGTGCAATTTAATACTATACGTAAGTGAATGGCAATGTAATAAAAACGACAATTCAGAATATTATGTGTGTTGCATATTGCATCATATTGATATTGATGCGTTAATTGCCTCATTCATTGCGGAATAATTGTATATGTATATTCATAAAAGAGAAAATAATTTATGACGAAATTTCCAAAACTACAAGAGCTAGGAGAAGCATCCAACTTGGCATAAGGGTACATGTTAAGATATTAGTTGTATTGTGTTTTTTAAGACTGAGTTTTACACGAAAAATGAATTCCGTAAGAGTTTAAAAAATGACTTTTTAGTTTATATGGAAAATGATGTCACAAAAGACGACTAACTTCTAATATAAAAACTAATGAGGGAAATTGAGGGAAAAACTAATGAGGATCAACGCACAAGCCTTTTTTAGTGTATAATTTACAAATTTCGCAATAAGTTTCTGTAATGTTTAAAGGTGCAAGATGCAGGGTGTCTTTACCTCCTCCGGATACCAGATCACCCTGCCGACTCAGTATTGGGCCTTGTCGTATAGGCCAATGGTAGAGCTCGACGAGGCCTGGTAGTTCTTTGACAAAATTATTCTTTCCAGGATCGTCGACCATTTTGAGGGCATAAAACAAAACATGGCAGAGAAGCATTTGGCTTCCAAACCGCCGCATACAAAAATAACAACATTTTTTAAATACGACATTGCAGAAGTGAAATAGCATAAACATCCGTAGTTGCGAATATTGTAAAATAGGAAAGTCTAAATATCAATAAAAATGTTATTTTTATGTATGGAAAATTAAATTCATTTCGCTGAATTATATTAATTGTTTTGTACTGGGTAGTATCTTTAAATTTAAAATTACCTAGAATTGGACCCAGTGAAACCGCGTTTGGGCAACAGTTATTTGGACTTAAATGAATAATTACGTAAAAAAGTATAATGCAAAATAGTTTGCTGACTGCAAGTGAATATAAAAACAGATATTGGTATATACAAATCTTAAACATCTTGCGAATGTTAAGTATTTTTCAAGTTTTCATTTTAATATTGTTAGCAAAGTATTTCAACCAGCAATTACTTTGTGGAACATTGTTGTGGTCGTGATATTTTTGCGCGCAGTGTTGAAATTGTTCTGTTGGAACTCAAACTGCTAATACCAACGGTTTGAAATTACCTACGTTGCGTCAACTTAGTCCACTAAATTATAAACCTTTCGAACTTTAATTAAATGTCAAATCAGATATGAAATGCGGCAATTTACAGCTATTCTTTTATAACCAAAACTATTACTTCGTATGTACATTATCTAGTTTAATAGACTGTGAAACGTTATTATAAGTAAAACAATTGTTTCAATCTTAAACAGTAACAAGGTCGGCGTCCGCGATATAAAGAATGATAGTTATGTTTTTATACATCAATATTATATATATTTATATATAAAAAAATTTATATGTTATTATTGTTTGATAATAACATTTTAACGACCTCTGTTTATTATTTAGCGGTTCTGACCAATTTAGTTGTTTTTGGAAATTCAGCACTAGTATATGAAATTATTTTTGGCATCAATAGATAATATAGGTAATCTTTTTCACTTAAGGCTATTGCGCAGTAAAAAAATATATTGTCTTCTTATAAAAATATTGACAAAAATTAAGGTATATCTTACTTATTTATGAGATTACATGTTTGGTGATCAACTATGTGCTTTTGTATTGAGGCTGCCAATGCAACATATTCAACCATCAAGTTTTATTGAAGACAGAGTTCGTGATGAGGTTACGAAATTCGCTCGAGGCAATGTGTGGCCGTTTACAAAGCTTTACCATAAACAAGACTTGGGTTTCAAAATGTTTGCAACGCTACAAATTATCGTGAAATTGAACAACGCTCTGTACTTAGACTGGGCCTAGCAAACGCAAAAGCGTGACAACTCTGACATACAAATGGCATTTAAGCAGAACGAGAGAACAAAGAGATTATGCAGAGGCATTTATGTGTTTGATCGGCAGTTCCTTTTGTAAGTCCAAGGTTATCTTATCTGCATACACAATATTTATGATCATTACAAATAAATTGCTTGAACTTTTCATAAAATTAAAAAAAAAATATGTTGTGTATATCATAGCAATAGTAGTAGGTTGTTACGTTTTTTGCTTAAGAATAATATCTGAAATAATGGGGCAAACTTGTGATTAGTTGGTTAGTAAATATTCTTAGTGGAATGTGAATGAATGAATACTCAGATATATAAAATCCCTAATAATAATAGTAAAAAGAAGTAATAATATTGACCTTTGAAAACGAAACTATTTGAAGTTCTTTGCAATCCAGATCCTGTACCAAATATCTTAATCGCGAACAAGTCAATTTTCTTTTAAAGTTTAGGTAAGCGAAAGCAAGGTAAAAAATTCAGAACAACTGACGTATCGATACATTTTTGTGATCGAATCCATGAAATTTTTTATCACATTCCCACTCACTCGCATTCCCACAATAGCTGTTTTAGTTATTTTTCCGAAGTTATATGCCAGAAAAGCATAGAAGGGCAAAGTAATTAATTTTAATTAATCTTGATTTTATTAAAATGTGTTTCGTTTTAATGTGAAAGTAACATAGGGAGCAACTTTTACATCTATTATATTCGAGTTTGAGTTATAAGTTGTGTTTTCTTATTAACAAATGCGTGCAACATGCACTTGCCGTAACCTACATTTTGCCGCGACAAAACCCAGCTAGAGCTACGCGCCTTTTCGCTGTTTTCCATTAAGATCTCTAGCTTTAACAATGCGGACGCCCTCACTTTCGTTTCGTGCTGGGTCATTTCGGATATAAGTTCTAGCTACAGCACATTATTCGATGTAAACAATGCTTCGGGGCACAGGTGATAAATCATTGTTAGTGATAAACTGCGTCATATATTCACTACGTTTTTATTTGTAAATATTTACAAACTACGCCGCTTTTTTTTTTTTTTTATAGGATAGGCAGCAAACGAGCAAACGGATCACCTGGTGTAAGCATAACCGTTGCCCATGGACACCCGCAACACCAGTGGAGTCACAGATGCGTTGCGACCTTTTAAAAGGGAATAAGAGGAATAAGGGGAATAAACGGGAATAAGGAGGATTGGGCCTCCGGTACCCTCACTCACTCGGCGAAACACAACGCAAGCGCTATTTTACGCCGGTTTTCTGTGAGGCCGTGGTATCACTCCGGTCGAGCCGGCCCAATTCGTGCCGAAGCATGGCTCTCCCACGGTAAAGCCGTCCCCGTGTTCTAACCGATTATACATTTATAAATCTAGCCATTCCAAATTATATGTGTATACATATAAAATAATAAATATACAATAATAATAGGTAGAGAAAGTCATTCTGCAGTGCGCTTCAACACAACCAACTTTGTCGGCTACCAAACAAAATGTTATATTTTCTCCTGCACGAATAATTTCCAATTTTATTTAAGGGTGGGAGCAACATGTCATCCTCTTCAACTCTCTACTATCACTCGCCATTCCGCTACTCACTCCCTTCTTCAACGTATCATCATTTACACAGTCCATCCATCTTTTCTTCGGTCTTCCTCACCCTAACTCAATAACTCCATAAGTTGCATAGTAACATGGTAGTTCTCTCTTCTTAATACGTAAACATACAGACAAAATATTTGAAATAAACTTTATAGATGTAGAATAATTACTTATGAGCGTATTTGAGTATATGCTATGCTGTTTCCGTCACATTCGTGAAGCAAATTTCTTCCGCAATTTACTCACCTAATGTTCATATTAATCTCTAATTTGATTACTTCAAAGAAATAACTTTTGCCTTTAGTGTTATTATAGGACATTAGTGAATATTATGGTGTTTATAGTTGTTGTCATAATAACGACTATAAACTCATATTAACTGGTCTATGACAAAACTTTATGAAAATCTATCCTTTTTCCTAAAATTAATTCGATCAGAGTTACTTACTTTTCTTTTCGAAAAAGTTTCCTAATTTCCTAACAAGCGTATTTATTTCTTTTTTTACGCACATACAAAGCTGTACATGAGAATCTGTTTATGGTCTTTTATTTTAAAATGTGTTATGATGTTAATACGGACCGGTAAGGCCTATATTAAATAAGTATTATTTTGATTTTAGATTTTGAATTGATTTTCAGTAAAATGTTTGCTTACTTTATTAATCTTAGTCCAGTAGATGTAAATAATTTACCTCCTATAATTGTGTCAATATGCATAAACAAATTATGATTCATTATCGTAATGTAATGCTTAATTATAGACGTTTTGCTTATCTTGCATACTTATATATACTATTTCAAAACATATTGCAGTAAGTTACGTAATGTAATAATAGGTTTTAAAAATATATAGTAGTTGAGCTTGATCAAACCTATTAGCATGTAGTATCATAAATAATCTATCCCTAAACTCGGAAATGAACGATCAGTCCACGCAGCAAAAGAACATGTAACACTTTCCACTGAAATTAACCATAGTCTTATCTTCTAATAAAAACGACGACGTAATCTCCAGAATACATTACTTGCGGTCACAAAAACTTGTAACTAATCTTACTGCGGTCGTCGGTTTACTGTACAGATACTGTTTTGTAACTAAGACTCTATATTCATCGTGCACTGCATCTATTCAGAGCCCCTCACCTAATTCCCACACTGAACAATATTTTCGTCGTAATTTTGTTCAGTCGTAATAGTAGTTGAAAATGGCTGCTAATTCAAAAAAGTAATATTATAGAAAGTCCAATAATAGATTTGATTCCTCGGCGTGATATTTTAGATGGCTTTTAAATTTCGTAGATTTTTTATAGCGTCAAGGGACCACCGTAACGTTCATTTCAACTTAATACCTCCATGCATTACCAAGAAAAAGCACAGACATATGGGCAAAGGAACAACAAACTTATCGTTTATACGGATATAAATATACGGATTCAGTTTTTCGTTTTATGGTACGGAACCATAAACAGAATCTTATTCGTTGTTTTCTTTCTCGCAATGTATCCCGTCTGTTAATCTATTTTCGAATGCGTAAAAACTATTAAAAAACCAACGTGCTTAGCCATCAAAGTCATGATAACAAACTAACGCTCTTGGTCAAATTTCATAAAATTTGTGAATCCACAGTAGTTAATAATAAGTAAGTAATCTGCCTGTGCAAATTTGATTATGACAAAAATATAATAAATATAACGATAAAAATGTTATGTGTTACGTTAAGAAAAACATTATTATTGTTTTAACTAGGAGACTAAAATAATTTGACATGAATATATATTTGAAATATTTATTAAGAATATTAACGCAAATGAATTATAACTAATTGAAATAGATTTGTTTCATCCCATAGTGAAACTCCAGCTGATTATCTGTCAGTTGAAATATATTATTGAAATATTGTACCTATATAAAGTTAATAATTCAAAGCTAATTAAAAAAAATGGCTTTAATGTTAATACGCTATAAGATGTTGTTAAGTTATAACTGGAGTAACTAAAGACAGAAGGTCCCTTAGTAGATATTGAATAAATTAAAATAAAATCAGAAATATGTTGAATACACTTTTGATTAGTAATTAGATGAAACATTTGATTGAATCTATTATATTGTATAACTTTATGAATACTATTACCTACCATATAGGTAAGTCCATTTACAAATAAATGTTACGAAGATATTAACTGCACTTTCACTATTCAACTTTAATGAATTAAACATGGGGAATTCAGAAAGTAAATTTAATTTTAATTTAAATTTAATTTTTGAATGTGACAAAAACTGACATAAATTTCAAAGAAAGAAATAAGATAACAAGCTATATATAAAACTTATTTTAAATTACTGGTTTTTAAAGTGACTTGACGCCAAAAGCTATATTAAGTCACTTTCAAAACTAGCAATGGGCTATGAGGCGCGACTTGGGAGAGATCGACCTACATATGTCCACCAGTGGACAAAATTAAGGCAACGATGACATCACATTAAATTTTCAAATATGAGAAAACCGAATGGGGAATTGATGCTCCTGAATTGAGCATGAATATGCAATAAAGCAATGTCATCTATTGAACTTATTTTTTCCTACTGTTTAAGAAATTGTATTAATGTGTTCTATTTTACTGGTATATTGATAAACAGTATTAAGTTGCTGATTAAAAATTAGAATCGTCGTTAAAGAACTATTACTCGTATAGTCGTTGCCTTAAAGTATTCACTACAAAGAACACTTTAACTAAAAGAATAGTCTAAAAAAATAATAAACGAAATCGTTTTAATCAAGTTTATTTCACGTAAGTTAACGTTATAGCATCATTGTCGTAATACAGAAATTAATTAATCTTTTTTATCACTTATGCTCGAGATGCCATTTCTTATACATGCTTAACAATACTGTATTCTAGCACAATCTAGTAAAACATAGACAGAGTATTTTCGATAAGTAAATATCCGCAATAAAAACTGTATGGTATCTGTCATGTTATATAATTTTTATTGGTTCAGTAAGCATGACATAATATAACGCCTTATAATAGCACAGAACACTATTTTCTGAATTTCTCTCGGTGGAGAATTAAAAACACACTTGTATTTGTATGGCGGATTAATCTTCTTGATTTTTATATGTATAAAAACTGCTTTCAAATCAAAAGGTATTAAATACCATGTTTCGAAAGTTGTTCAATGCTTACGCCTGTGTGTCATATTTTCATTTTATTCTGTAAAAGACATCAAAGAATTTTTATTATATGTAATATATTACTGATTGCGTTTTTTATTATTAATTTCATATATTTTATAATACTGTTATAAATATGTACTATATTATCGAGTTCAAACACAAAGTTATGACGATAATAAACATCAGAAGTTCGGTTCATCTTTATAGAATAAAATAGTATTAAAGAGTTTAATTATAACCACTTGTAATAATTTATAACGTATATTTCGTCACAACAAAGATTATCTAGAAATATTGACTGATGACCCGGATCACAGATCGTATTGCATTTGCGCCGTTAATGCCTACTAACATACTTCTCCACCCAATATGGCTGACTCACTTGAGCTAACAGGTGTAAATAAAACATCTGCAAACGTGTCAAGGGTATCTTAAAGGGAGATGATCACATTACTCCCACTGGTAGAACCTACCTCAGTAGTTACAAATGAATTATTGTAATTTATGAATAGATAGATGTGTTGTTAAGTGGGTAGCTACTAATTACTGAATATACCGCATCTCCAAAACTACACTCACGCATTATAAAATAACTGTGGGGAGCCTTGAATAAAATTCAAGTATGACACATGTAAGAATCTTAGCATCAGCAATTATAGTGGATGTAACAAACCAGAAAAAGTATCTACGTTATGATTTTTTTTGCCACACATACGTTAGGTGAAGGTCAAATCAACTTATAGATGATTTATAAGACAAATAATATTAAATATATAATTTGCTTACAAACCTAAATAAATTGTTCAACTAGCAAAATATAAATATTCAATACTAAATAATTAAGAACAAATTTTTACTGTGCACAATAATTGTATACACCATACAGTCATCACAAATATCCCATCTGACTTAGAAGATTCCTACTCAGAGTACAATTTTACAAATTGATTTTAACTTCAAAAACATTTCTCTATTTATGATAAAAATTACGACAGTTAACCTTTGCAGTTGCGATTTCAAGCTAAGCCAATGGCCTTAACATTTTGTTTTATTTATTGTCAAGACATCGTTATTAGCGAAAATGCCTTTTACTAGCGTATTTATTTATGTGGGACATATTATTTTATTACATGTTCATTTACTTATTAATTTTTGTAATAATAGTCATAATAGACGAGCTTTTCAATTTTTTTTCCTTATTAGCAACACTATCAAATTGTGCAAGAATACAGGTGTGTTTTTTTTAACTGATTCGATTCTTTGCTAGGAATATTGCTTTTATAAAAAACTGCATTTTTTACTGATGCAGCTTTAGTTTTCATCAAAATAAGACCCAGAGTCCTATAAGTACTTTTCGCTATTCCTTATAATTTCGGATTCCGGATTTTTTGAATATTTACTACCTAAGTTGTCAGCTATTCCTTTTCACTGTAGAGTGAAAATAAGGTAGAGTAGAGTAGAGAGTAGAGGGAAAATAAGGTTTAAAAGTATTTTTGTTTATATCACTAGAACTAAGAAACCAAAACTAACTCCTGTATGAATAACCCAGACAAAAAAAAATTGTTATAAAAGGATTTTTTAACAGTTTTTACCTCATAAAATCTGATATAGCAGAAAGCTAGAGAGTAATAAATAAATACTTACACTATTGAGTGTTGTCAAATTAAATAATAATGCTGTGTATTGACACAGTATTATTATTTAATGAAAATGTAATATGGGGAAACAAAACCTATGAAATTATTTTATGAATATCAAATCTATATATTATCGTTTATATTCGACACTACAGTGCAACTTTTGATTACTTTTGAATACTTGTAAATGATTACTTGTTGTTTTTGTTAGAATTTGTACTTTTTGGTTAAAACTTTTTATCGTACTTTCTATCGATTCTACCAAAAAAAACTTTTTGTCCGTCAATTCTAATATTAACGTCAAATACTTCTTTCTTTCTATAAAGTACTTTCCGCCGACCTAGATGATGGTTTCACGATTGAAATTTGGCATAAAAGAATGTCATCTCGCACATGCTACCAGAAATAACCGAAAACCATAAAATATTTGTTCCATCATAAAGAAATTGCAGTTATAACCCCTATTAACAGTTACTAATACTTTTGGCATTTGACTAATTCTTACGTAAAAAATATAAAATGTAGGCAAAGATGTTTTCGTTGATTTCGTTTTCGTGTGACGTGTAACTGTTTTATTTTACACATCGTGTAAGCTACAGTAAGTGAGAGGTGGTCGTGCTAGGTTTGCAAGGACAGAAACACACGGATCAAATGTATCTATCGAATATTTAAACTTCCTGCTCTAGATAAGTGATCTGCCGGAATGGTAGTATGTGGGCATAAGTAAATTGAGGTTTCCTTTTATTGAAATAGAGATTTTAAAAAACGGTTTGTCGGTTCATATTTTTGATCACGTTACCCACATGTTGTTTGTTCATAAATAAATTTCTTTCACATCATATACTGCCGTAATTAAGAGGCTGAACAACCGCCAGGGCCGGTTTATGCATGTCGCGGCCTCTAAGCAATGCACGTCTCGCCCTCGGAGGGTGAAAAAATATATTATGAAGTTAGCTTCATAATATATTTCTTCACTAACGCAACACTTTATTCATAATTACGCCGTTTTTTACTACATATGTATATTATCACATTATTCAATAAAAATATTGAATCAAACGAAAATAATATAAGTAATTAATATATGTATTTAAAAAAAATCATACAATAAGTTTAAATATTAACTCTTCAAACTTTTTGTTATAAAATCGTTCAAGACTTCCTGAAAGTTAACCTTTTCCAATACATCATTTTCAATTGCCATTATGGCCAATGAATTTAAACGGTTTTGAAACATAGTAGAACGAAGACATTTTATTTAATTTCAATATGGAAAAGTTTGGAAAAGTCTTTCTTTATTAAAGGTAACCTCTAAAGAAGTGTCGATTCGTTCGTGAAAGCGCCGTATATTAGTATAGTGTCTGTGCACATACTCGGTGAGTTGCATTATTCTCATGCGAATGAATTAGGTGCAACGCATTTTTCCAATCAGAAAATTCACTTTGAAAGTGTGAACGGTTTTGGCTCCACCAAAAAGGATACATGGAAAACAGTATACTTTTCCAGTAGACGGAGAATACATGAGCCACGTTTGATTTTACCACCACTTATGTGTTACTGTAACGTATACAGAGCAAGACAATCGTCATTGAAATTTAGAATTAAATTTTTACTCTTTAAAACATTGTCAATTTTTTCTCTGTAGCACGGGCCCCTTAACGTGGCGGGGCCCCTAGGCAGTTGCCTACAGTGCCAAATGGATTAAATGGCCCTGACGACCGCTTAATATTAGATATGAAGTACAGTTCAAGCAGAGCAGTGTGAAAATAACCAATTTGACTTGATGATGGCAGCATAATTTGGTAAACGAACAAAAATTAAGTCTTAGTACAGACTTCATTTCCGATCTACTTCACCTAACTTCAGTATACCTATTACAAGTTAATATTGAAAAAATACTAATAAAATTATAAAAATAAAGGCATGGCGATAGAGTTTTAGGTTGAAGTACATGCCTAAAAATCTATATTCTCTGCAATAGCCATGGAACCTGGACTATAAGGCGAAATCCAAATTAATAATAAATACAAACTGAGAAAGTCCAATACAATACATATGTTTGGACAGCAAATCAAATCAAAATTAACTTAATTAAGGTTAGATAGGTAAGCTAGAATGAGAAATGGAGGTAGAAAAAGTTTGTGATATGGTCACTACTTTTCTAAGATAAAGTGTATGACTTGGCAGAGTTCAGAGATAATAGGAATGATTAAATGTAGTTTGTGTGTTATTTTAATAATGGAGATCATATAAACTCGTTCTTTTTTAAATTGCGTATCTAGGTTTGATTTACCGAATTAGTTTCAGAAAGTCGAAAACATAAGTCAGGCCTAGCTGAAGAACAGAACTGATCACGAAATGGGTGTGACCGAGTAGTCACCAGGCATATTACAGGTTACAATCGACACGGGCCAAACGTGTAGTTATAAGCTCGGATGCTTGAATTCATTTTATAGTAGGGTTGTGGAAAAGTGTGAAGTGTCAATGCAGTATATGTATACATACTAATACTAATACGGTAATATATTTTTAACACTCTTTCAGAAGGTAAGGTAAGAAATTTGTTCGTGTGTTATGGGGTCAAGGATTCAATCACATGTTATAGTAAAGCGAACACAGTTGATCTGTGCCACTAGCGAAATGAGACAGATCTTTAATATCTACTTAGGACATCGACGTCAAAATGAAGTTTGACAATGCGTGAAAACCACGATGTACCCTGGTGAGAGTTCTGACATCACGATCGAAGGTGTTTTTTTTTATTCACTTTGGCAATTGTCTTCACTCCTTTTCTAAACAAATGAAGCTTGATGTAATTCTTCTTGTATGGTAAATTTATGCTTTAAAATAAATACCATTATAACACACATACAATATATTTCTATCAAAATTTTACATAGTTACATTATAAAACTCCAAACCCCAATTCATCTTCTAATAAAACTAATATAACAGTCACCGAACATTCTTCCAATAAGTAAATATAAAGACAGCCCACATCATTCTTTTTAATCTCATAATACACATATTTTTAAATTTTAACAAATAGCTAATCATAGACAACATTCCAACCTCTAATATCCCCTCTGAATTTTGTATTTACATACTTATTCAACACATTATCTAAAAACACATTAATTAACCTACTCCCACAAAACACTTATGTGTTTTATTAACCATATACAAAACACCCCTTTAATAAAACTTCTTCAACACTATCTTCAAAATTATCTTCTTTTATTAACTCTTTCTTCATCAACTACCCTATCTTCAATACAAACTCCATCTTTATCAAAATTATTTTCTTCAACACCAATCATATCTTCATCAACAATCATACCTGTATCTTCCTTTATAGTATTCCTCTTTCGTCTTATTTCACTTCTTCTAGCTATATTTCTGTTATCAAAATGAACACGTCCCCTCTCAAGCCTGTAACCGTCTTCTAAACTATTTTCCAAATTATTATCAATATTTGTCTCTTCGAAATCTTCATCTTTGAATAGATCAAATAAACTATTTTGTCTGGTACCTGTCTACGATTTAATTTTCAGCGTTCTCTAGTAGACGTTTCTGCGCCTGCGCTTAAGTAAATATAAAGCCAGCCCACATCATTCTTTTTAAACTCATAATACTAGAGGAAAGTAACCAAATATGGAATAGTATCCTAATTTGGAATACCGGCATTACTCGTAAACAAAGAATCGTAAATGCTATTAGGTGCCGATTATCCATCTCTTTCTATGTCTATCCACGCGCACAAGTCTTGACAAGTCAGTTGTGCGAGCGTTTTGGCCACGGTAAATGTGTTTTGTTTTGTCACCGTCGGAAAACTTTTACAGGTATGTAATAAAAAATATTTTTTTTCGTTACTTATTGTGAATTGTGTGTTTGTTATTGTTTCTTTACATCAAATAAGTGTTTGTGCGAAAGTATTAGAAGCAACATGTTATCTTAGTTTACTCATTTTAAAAATATTTAATTTTTGTTAGATTTTTTTGAAAATGCCAAATATGGACAGGTCATAGGGTCCAAATATGGACTACTATTCCATAATTGGTTCCCTTTATCTAACTGGATGACTTTTTTGATTTCAGAACTAATTACTAAAATGGCAGCACCTAAGTCCAGCGCAAAACGGAAGGAATGGAATACAGATCATATGGCGGAAGCTATAAAAATGGTCCTTTTTTTTTTTTTTTTTTTTGTTACGCTGAGGAAAATGCATTGAATTGCATACCCCGGCTGCGGAGAGCCGGTGGTTATGTGGGGCTCTCCTCCCAGAAGGGGAGGCCTACCCACTAAAAACCTCAGCGATGGCCATCCTCTGGCGTTGTAGGGGCCCTCAGGATCGAGTGTCGCAACTGAGGACCCCGGCCTTTGCACCCCTGGGTGCGTAGGGGAGCCCTTCTCGGGAGGAGTGATCTTGCCGCCTCCTCCCCTCCGACCTCCTACGACGTCACCCCCCGGCCATCCGGGGTGAGGTCCCTCCCGGTCGCCTCCACGGGCACGAACTGCGTCGCGCCCGCCAGCGACCCGTGGCGGCGCCTCAAGCCAGGCTATCTGGCCCGAGGCCGCCTTCTTCGAGCGGGATCGGCCATCTCCCGATCCCGCTCGGCGGCCTCCTTCTGGAGCATCACCGCTTCACAGAAGGAGACCACAGCCCTCCAACCTCCCTCATCCGCCAGCATTGCCGCAATCAACGCTGGCGGAGACAGATCTTGCCGATCTCTTCGACCAAGACTCGGCGTTCGGAGTCCAAGCAGGGCACTCCGCCAGCGTGTGCTGGGCCGAGTCGAGGTCAGATGCGCAATGGTGGCATCGTGTCGTGTCCTCTCCCTATTCGACTCAGATACTCACCGAAACAACCATGTCCGGTGAGTATCTGAGTCAAGCGATAAAAATGGTCCTAGAGAAAAAAATGGGCTATTTAAAAGCAGCAAAGCATATTGATGTCCCTAGGACTAACTTTGTTTCGTTTATGTCAGCAAAATGAGCTACCTCCAGAAGAAGCCGCAGCTACTACATTGGGAAGAAAAACTGTCTTAGGTGTTCATATTGAAAGCCTTTTAGTGGAATATATTTTAGAGATGGAGAGCAAGTTTTATGGCTTAACGAGACAGATTCTTCTGACGATGACGAGATGATTCTGTTCGACACTGACAGTGAACCCGAAGGCTTGGAGAAGCGTACGGCTCCAGACACCGAAGATGCTGAGTGCATGTTCTGCCATATGCTTTTTTCTAATGACACTCAAGGGGAACCTGGATCAAATGCCTCATCTGCGGCCTCTGGGCACATAATGATTGCGCTGGTGCAGAGTTTGACACCTGGATTTGCGACTTCTGCAATAAATTAATTTTTTTTTCTATTTTATGAAAGTTCCTAATGACAACATTATAGTCACATTGAGTTTTGATTGTTTTTATGTAGAATTTTTTAATTTACGTTAATTTTTAAAAGGTTTATACTGAGTTTATATACTATTCCATATTTGGGGTACCTATTCCATGAATTAGACACCTTTATGTTGATTTTGTTTTTGAAAAATAATTATACTAAAAATCAATAAATATGACAATTCGTTGTAACTTTGTGAACCGCATATATATGATAAGATAAAATTACTAGTAAAAGGTTTTGATTTGAAATATTTGTTGTTTTTATGCCCATAAAACAAACTGGTATTCCATATTTGGTTACTTTCCTCTATATTAAAATTTTGACAAATAGCTAATCATAGACAAAATTCCAACCTCTAACAATTCTTTGATAAGACAACCGCACCAAATCATGACTGTTGTTAATGTTGGAGTATGATGACCACGATGATTACCTTTCCGACCACTTACACTAGCGTACATTTAGACAGAAGGTGTATTGATCGATCAAATCTAACTATAGGGATCGATTTAGGCCATCCTATACTATCGACGACAAGTCCTTTCTTCGGATTCTCGCTCTAATAGCATTAAGCGACTTCATAGTTCTGACTACACAGGGCTTTTTCAATATTTTATGGTCTTCGGCAGATAAAGTAATATCTATCGATTGTTAATATAAGATACGGCTCCACACTAATTTTCTGCAAGGTAGGTAATCATTGCAATCCTTTTTTACGATTATCTTATATTCGATTTATTCCATACCAGTAAGGGCTCAGACCTCTTTGTCGAACTGAGCGATTTATGCAAAATTACGGCTTTGGTTTTACTGCTTTTCTCTTTGTTTTAACTCTATTTAAAGATACATCCTGTAGGAGGTGGACAAGGTTGTATTTCAGGGAGACAATTATCAAAGAGAAAGATATAACTATGTTTAATGATATTTGATAACTCACGCTTGTCACAGTATAAACCAGATATCGGGTTAAATGAATAATACCTATTATTGGATTCATACTTTTTTTTATTATTAACATGATTTAAAATAAAAAAATCAATGTTTACGTTAATTAATGTCCTGTTAAATATTGGCGCATAAATATGTAATCAATTTGCCAATATTACACATAAAAAGAAATATAGTATATAATAACTTCATGAACACAAAGAAAAATGACAAATATATTTTAATTTATTGTGTAAGCGTGTTTAATTTAATTTCTCACTAGGACCTTGGAACTAAATCGAACGCTTCAAACATGAACTAGACTAGACAATCCGACACAAGACTAGAAGCTTTATATCAATGATCAATTGATCACTGATCAGATATACATTATAAGAATATCTAAATAAAAAATTGACATTGCACTGTGGCAAAGATCTTAATTTACCTACCATAAAACACCTACTTTCTTTTAAGTTTGCAAAAATATTTTCATATGTGCCACTCATTTTTGCAAAAACGTCGTTAAATTAAACCGCATAGCCAAAGAGAAAGTGGAATCATATAATAATTGTCACCAAGTTAACGAGAGCGGCTCACAATCATTGGAAACTTTCAGTCGAAATCGTAAAACAATAACAAACGTAAAACAATGGCGAGAGACGAACTGTCTACTTAAATATGTTTTTAATAATCACCTCCGATTCCCATGCGTTCACGGGTCGCGGCTTACTCTCCTTCACATTCCCTGAGAACGTCATCCCTTTGAATCTTGAGGGTCGTTGCACTACACTGTGACCTTTGCTTGAGGGTGAGGAGCACAACGCACTGTTGAGATCACGTTTATCGACCACTGTCGCTCTCTGTGATCGTGTACGCTTATAACGTATATTTTACCCGCTCAAAGAATAGGCGCGCATAGTTCGCGAGTCCACGACGGACTGGCGTCGCGCGGTAACGGGCACGCACTACAGTTAACTTTCTCTCGACTCGAACACCATAAGTCGAAAGTCGCGCCACAGCCTCACGGGTCAAAGACTTTATCAATATGTAAATAAATTATTTGTTTATACGAAATCAGGTAAACGAAAAATATCTTGTCTGTTGACCTACATGTTTAGTTGAAAATGTAGTAACTCCTAACATAGCGATTAATGATAATGATATAGATATAATGTCTTGAGTTTGGGGTCTTTATGGTCCGGGAGGTAGCGTTGCAGTTTCTCTAGGAATTATATACCGAATAAATTTTATTTCAAACAGTTGTTTAATGGTCAGAAATCGGTAAAGTGAGCGTCAGTTGTCGCACTAAGGGTGGAGCTAAAGGAGACAGCATGAGAAAGTCATAGGAAAAAAATCTGCTCCGATTATATTTACACCGAGCAAAAATGTATAATATTATTGTTTTAATCACATTTTTTCGAAAAATAGTTGTCAGCTGTATTGACGAGGGGGGGGCTATATGTCAGCGCATGAACCTCATTGCACAAATATCGACACAAAATTAATAAATAAAATGTGGTGTTTTTTTATATTAAATTGATATTATACTTATTGAGTTCGAAGTATAAGATAATTAGATATTAAAAAAATTGAAGATCATCGTCAACTAATTGTTTATGGGTGTAAAGATTGTCAGTATTACACATTTTTGCTCGGTATAAAAGTCATCGGAGCTAATCCAATGAAAAATGATCCAATGACTTTTCATGCTGTTTCCGTTAGGTCCACCGCTATCGAAGCAGCTGACGTTCGGAGCTTTTATGGGAAAACTATTATGATTTTCAGCCGGTATAAAATGACTTGCTCAACTATAGCGCTACCTCCCGGACTATTATTTTGTCGCAATAAAGCATATTTACTGCTGTGTAACGTATATTTGTGCTTCAAGTATATTTGCGTTATGTAAAGCTATCAAATATTCAAACATACCGTAAGCAATATTATAAAAATCTTTAGTTATGCTTAGAACAGTATTTTCTGAATGCGGTAAAACTGAATGAAAGAGGTTACAATATTATTCATTAACATAACATACTAGCGGACCCGACAGACTTCGTCCTGTCAAAAAGATTTGTAAAGTGGCAGTTTTTTGTTCCTACTTATTTTATAGATAAGGAAATTTTTCCTGAATTTTGCTATAAACCTCACGGAGCCCGAGACCTTTCCAACGAATGCAAAACCGTGGAAATCGGTTCGTGCGTTCTGGAGTTATAGCGTCAGGAAGGAAAACCCGACTTATTTTTATATGATTAAGTAAAATGATTGAATGGCTTGACTCAAAAATTAGAGAGCAGCAAATGCTAGATTGCAACCGCTGATGAATATTAGTACACCGGGTAGTATAGCTAACCTGGCAAGAACTGTACGCAATATTTTATGAAGTCTTTTTGATTTTCATTTTATGTAATTTCTCGTTGCATATATCGTCTATGGATACATACTTTCTCCGAGTACAGCAACACCTTAAGATATTAGGTGCCGGCTACTATACGCCTATTGAAGTTTCAACCTTGCAACCACAAAATACTTGCGATGTTAAATACTATTGACTTAATGAGCAAGCTCTAGACGCGCGTATTTGTCGCAACATTGCGATATAACGCATACCAATCTCTCAATACCTATTAAGGGAGCAGTTTCACCAAATGTGTCTCTACATTAAAAGAGATTAAAAATCAAGGTATATTAAATGGGATTGGAGATAAAACAAAACAATCAAGTATAAAACTTAATGTATAATTAAGGTATTTACAGACTTATGTTATATAAAACAAGTAATTTTATGGCTATCAGTAAATATATCCATTACAGCATGTCATCAATAATTTACATGATATTTAAAATAAAAGCAACAGTATACAGTTTACTGAAGATAGGCAATTATGTTTAATGTGTAATAGCACAAATGATACGCATGATATCAATGGAAATAAAAGAGATTCCATAAAATGTACATATAGGTAATTATTAAATTATATACAGACATCATTAAAATAATGTTTATCGATATAAAAACCAACATATGTTTTGACCTATACGTAAAACGTTGTACGATACATGCACAAAAATTCGAATGTTATTCAACTTTCAATGATAACCAATAAAGTAAATTACTATGTTTACGATCCAATACTAATTTTTTATCATAATTTTACAAAACATTTATATTAAAATTGTAGAAATACTACAACTGTTCCAGAATATGCGACAGTTACAGGTGGATAACGCCATAACAATATGTTACACACCAATGTAATGCTCATAGAGCACCACTTACAATAAAAAAAAGTACGCACAAGACTTTATAACCGCATTAAGGGCGGTACAATACAAAGTAACTAAAAGTAAGGAAGTTCGTATCACATTTTATTGGTAAAGTAATTATGTATATACACATTATATTATTGTGATGTCTGCTAAATTTAAAAGAAATATTATGGTTAATACCAAGACTCGGTCGTAACAAACACATGTCGGCCAAAATGCAACACTTCTCAATATACAAATACAATAGGTACAAGTAACAATGGCAAAATGTAAGCTAGCTAAAGGAATTTAGTTGAGCCTTAGATCTTTGGGAATCTGAATACCTTAATACATAAAATACCGATATTCAACTACATGTAACCTTAACGTTTCATTGCAAATCTAACAAAATACTTTAGAAAAATAAGTCGTCATTTTGGCTTGCACATTCATCTATAATGGAATGGTCTCAAGAATAACCATTGTTAAAATACCTTTCGTAGCACGCTACGTTTACTTTGAAATTCGTTTCGAGTCAATATCGTGTGAGCGGTCTCATACTATGCTTGTTACATGGGCGACGGTGCAATGATCATGCGCAAAGATACAATATTAACGATAAAATAAATTGACTTAATTATTAGAGTACGCAAAGTGTTTCTTACAACTGTAAGATGCTCCTAAAATATCGCTTTTAATAAGATTAAGTATTTAATCGAATACGAACACGTCATGTAATGGCACCGCTACTCAACAATAACATACCGCATTATAAAAATGATTTTTTTTAACTGATCCCCTATCTATAAGTTAACGCTACGATGTAAATTACTTATTAATTATTGTAAAAAAATCTCAACTTTTAGAAACATTTAAACAATAGAAACAGACCGATAGCATAGTTATTGCTCGTTACACTATCAAGTCTAGTAAAATAGGGATGATTGATTTTTATTTTAATCAATCAATGTCACCATCCCGTGAGCCAAACGTAACCTCAGAAGACGTAGCATTACTTTAACAACTACAATTTATTTTATCAACCATGTACGGACCACAGCACATGCAGATATTCAAATCTATTAAACTTCTTAAGCAGATGTTAAACTTCACGAACCCAATGTAAAAGTTCATTATCAATTAGAAAATACAAACACATTTAGTGGTACTTTAATGTGCTGAAGTCTATACGAAGATTGTACGTTTCAAGTCTTGTTTTCTATTCTCTGAGACAATAATACATGCCAATGTCAAATATGTTGTCAAAAATATGCTATCAGCATTCGTATGGGCTATTTGCATACTGTTGCACCATAATTGTTCGTGTACACATTTGTAAGTAGTCTGACGTTATCGATGACTTAATTTATTTATGCTATCAATTCAATGAGAAAATAGTACTGTCTTATGAATTCTAATTATAGATCATAGCATGCGCGCTCACGAGCTCTGTCAGCATATTTTGGACTACACCTTGACCTTTGTAAATGTAATTCAGTCTCAAGAGATAAAAAATAGGCTTGAGCTTGGAATATCTTACGCAGGTCGTAGAGTGACAGACTAACGAGTTGATCCCACCGAGTTAACTCGTGTCGCATAGGATGGACCGTATAAAACCTACCCTACCCCCGACTCGTCGGCCATTGAGCTCCGCGTCAGTGAGTCGTCACCTCACTGTAACATAACAACCTCATAAACAGAGTATTCTCTCCATCATACCTTCACCGTACTCCCTGTACTTAGAACTCGCGCTACCAGTGTCTCCATGAAAACAATTCCTCATACCTACGAAATCTCAATATATTTAATTTCGCAACATGCGAACATCACATTTAAAAGTACAAAATATAATTTAAGATTAAATACCACAATAATAATTACTTCAATATCAACATGAAGTGTGTTATTCATAAAAAATATCTACTTTTAACAATAAAACTTTTGAAAATATTTAAAAAAGTCAGAATAATAAAATAGTGGTGGCACTGATACTAGGTGATATATTAGCAATAAAACGAAATACACTAAAGATTTGAAATCTAATATTGAACGAGTTATCGCGGTATGACAACGTAATAAAATTACACAATATATTTTGACAGTTCTAGCATGGCGTAGTCATGCGACGGGAGCAAACATGTGACATATTGCAGATAAAATTACTAAAAAGTAATTAACGACCTCTTAGATATAACGTAGACGAAGCCCCGATACCGATTTATTGTTACATTGCACAGCATTTGGAAGCACTTACAAGATAATTTAGTGGACAATTAAAGACATAAGACTTCAGTGCGATATATTTCGTTTCTACATCCAATATAACACCTATATCTTTACTACATCAAACATTTAAAGAGTAATACAATTGCACTTTTTAATAATTTATAAATACAATATAATATCCATGTAAAATATTAAAATATTGATAATCATGGTAGTATCTCACAAAACAACCAACGCTAATACGTAATTGCAATCTAATGGAAACTATTAAACGTTAAAACCAACACTATACACAATACTCAAACATGAAATTGTTCAAAAATTCAAACACTTAAATTGTGACCAATAGCAATACAATAATGAAAAAATAAATATATTTCAATTCGAATCTAGCTTAACGACTACGAAGCTAAAGCTAGCAATACATTATAAATCACAAGAGAAACTACAAAACTCCTATGTCGGATACGTCACACATATCAAAAAGAAAATTATACACTCATAAATCTCACAGTTCAGCGAGCATCAATGCGCTTAACCTCGACCATAATAATCAGTATCACTAACCTTTCGAGAAGGTCAATTCAAAGAATGTATAGGTACGCTTAGAATCAACTTAACATAAAGATATTTTATTGAATAATAATACGTAATAATAATAATAAAATTGTACTCGGCAATAACTACGATATATGAGAATGAGAAAAAACAAAGATTGCACAGACAGCACGCGTCCGTCGCTTGCGACGCGACGTGGGAACGGGCGCGCAACGACGCAGGTTTAGAATATTCAACACTTTACCGGCGCGGCGCGGGGCCGCGCGGCTTCACGGCTACGCGGCTACGCGGCTACGCGGCCGCCGCCCCAGCCCCCGCTCTAAGGCACAGCCGTCATGGTCTATGGAACCTGCCAACAAAACAACATTATTATTCACGCACATCACAACTCATACACCGTAATAGGGTATTATAGTCTAGATGGGAAAAAATTTAAAAGTGTATTACAATGATTGTTTAGAGGAAAAGAAATCGGGAAATGTTAGTTTCACTTCATACAGTGCCTGAATTTTTTTATTATTGCAGTTTAACGTTTTTAGGTTTTTTTATCTGTCTTTGAACACTACGAACTTTCGCCGCCATGCTAATGACGTCATTACGTTAGTAAACAAAAGTGTCAGCTGTCAATGTCAACTTGGTATGTATCTAACCTTTAAACGTATAGGTAAATAACTACCTTAACTACTTGCTACAATTTCTCGCATCCCGCCCGCTCAATTTCATTTCATATTCTAATAGAATAATTTTAATTCAACATCATGGAAGAGGGTTATGTTTTTTAATTTACTCACGTAATGACGTCATGACTCCACAACAATCATGGCGTCCGCTGTTTGCCGCGTTTTCGCGAAATACGCGCGAAGTTTGAAATTATGATAAAAAAAATAATTAATTTATATTCGTACATAACGCGAGAAAAAAAAATATTTAAAAACATTTTGTGATATATTAGGACTGTAGAATTTATTTAAGATACATTTCAAAAAATGCGTGTAATACCCTATTATACCACATACTCATACACCGAGGGGCCCGAGCCGACATTGGGCCTTGAAGCGTGGTGTATTATACAAGTTGTCTTATTTTTTAATAACAAAAAATTTACAATCAAGCAGCCTGCTTAATAGTAAGTGGTTTTAGTTGCCTATGTTACATGTGATTCCTGTCTGATTCGCAGTAAACTTGCAAGCCACACAAGAGCTACGATATATGTTCACTGGCATATCTGACCCTTCAAATCGGAACACAGCTACGAAACAACAGCCGAACGCAGCAAACAAACTAACCAATCCCCGTAGCATGAGCAACGAAATAATATATGAGTGAATTATATTCCGATCCATCTTGAAATTATATGCTTAGTTTTGGCACAGTTGAATGTGATTCGCTATATATCATATTGCGTTTCGGTAGTGATGATACTGGTACTGGTATAATATTTCTACGGTCTGTCTCACTATGTTTTCCATTAAAATATTATTCCAGGGGCCGAAACAAATTTACGGTCCAAAAAATCTGATTTGCTGACCTAAATTTTTAAAATAGCTGACATTATCTGACCATATCCACAGATTTTTTTTTTATATTTCCATCTTTGGTACTTGATGAACTGGGTAAACTGGATTGGTCAACGTTGGGTCGGACACTTGCAAGATACAATTGAGAAACTGACAACTTTACATTTCTCTTTATGTTTTTGAATTGATGCATGTCGCTCAATAGCTTCGTAACTATTATATATCATGATGCATCAATATTATGCTGCTTATTCCCACAACATAATAGAGCATCCTAGGCGGTTGCCCTCAAACCATCACTGGGCACTTAATAATCAAAGCTATGTGCGCACTTAGGCGTATATTATGTTCACACTAAAAGAAAACGACAGCCAGTCAATGATTTTTCCCGGATGTCGCTTGGCGTTCCTGGGGGCTCCCTACATGCGTAAGGAAGGCCATATCTGAGGTTTTTAGTGGGTGGGCCTCCCCCTTCTAGGAAGGAGAGCACCATATAACCGCCGGCTCGTCACAGCCGGGGTATGCAATTTAATGCATTTTCCCCAGGGGAACAAAAAAGAAAAAAAAAAGCTTGTCAATGATTCATAAAAATATAAACCAGTTCGTCCAAAAAATCTGACTTTAACTGACCAATGCCCAAAAATCAGACTATGTCTGATTTATCTGACTAGTTTCGGACTCTGTAATTCCATAAAATTAAAACACCTATCGTAAAATATTATTGGTACATGGCAAGTTGGACTCCGGACCTCTGGATTAGGAGACTAAAGCGCCACCGATATTTGTTCACAATTAATAGGGTACTAACATTGATTACCTGAAATATATTATGTATTCTTTAACAAAATGCAGTCGATATTAACTAATACTATTTACAACCTTCTAAGAGCGAGAGTACACTGCATTCGCGACTTAACCTGTCTACTCGTATCTCGTGTGGAAATATCACAGCAAACAGACAACTTGTTGATGGTCAATCTCTCCCTCTCTCTTTTAGTGTTGTTCATCATTGTGAAAAGCAATGGAACTGGTCTTGAATAGCTTACATAATGTGTACCTTCCAATTTTATCTTTAATTTTAAGTAACTAAACGAAAGCGCAAAATTTACAGTTCGTTACGTTTACGCCCTATTTTACCTAGTAACAATTTTTTTTTATTTTAACATAAACATTACATAATTACATAATTGATTTCGGCGAATGTAACATAAATCCGATGGATTTTTCCGTACATTCCATTCATCGGAGACTCACGCGTACATATACAAAAATCAAAAAATTCATACATAATAGCTTTTATAAAACTAGTACTTAGCAACTAATACCTGGTGGTACCCACATAATAGCAGCAAGAACTTAGTTAATTTAGTTAATGTTGTGCACAGGTGGGTAGGTATATATAATTAGAATTTTGCAATACCTTCGTTATATTTTTGTTAGTGTGAGGTAGTGTGCTGTGAGGTGGCTGTGCGTGTTGTTTACGAATATAATTCACAGGATGCTCTATAAAGTAGGATGGTAATCATAAATGTAATAATAAATACGCAGATTGAGAGTAAAACGTAAAATTACGTTTCGATTTCAGTCTTCATATGCCTCATAGCGTAGTAATTGTTGTGCTTTTTCTTTTGTACCATGTCGTGCATGACCAGGTAAGATGTAATAGTTTCTTAGCGTGTTACGCGCGACCAACTACTAATTAGTTATCTGTTAGTTTTTTTGCAACAATTATTTCATAATATTAAATTGCGGTTGAAATAAATGCTAAATGCATTACCAATTATTAAATGTTGGCGTGCCTGTATCAAAGTTACAATAATTTTACAGATGTAACTTATTTTGAAAAGTCTCGGCAATAGTCTCACCGAACCCAATAATTTATTTAGTACAAAAATGTTTTTTATTTTTCGAAGTATACATATGAAATTCGGAAATATCTGGCGGTACTTCGTAGCAAAAAACATTGCGATGCATCCTTCATACACCTTTGAAGTAATTTACTTCAGAAACGAGTTTACTTCATGCAAATTAAAGACAAAATATAAACCGAGTACCTATCCGTTAGTAAATACGATACGCACGAACTGAGTATATGTCAAGATTCTTGATAACACAATCTCCGAACAGGAAATACAATACCCGATATTAATTTCATGTTACACAAGTTGTATTGAAACTAGGTATTATTTAATTAAAATTAACTATTCAACTTTTATATTTATAAACGGTTCTTCACAGTTAAACGCACATTTGTATTTTCTTGAGTTTAGACTTGACGTTCTCTAAATTCGGCGACTCGTTCTTTAGATGCCTTGACTTTAGATACAAATCGCAATATTGTTTAATGTAACGAAATTCGAGAATATTTGTGGTAGATAATTAATTGGATGTGTTGGAAAGGGTTGTGGAGAACACCAAACTTTGCGGATGGTGAAACTAATAGACATAGGGCTTCGGCACTGTTCAATTAAACTTTTTAACATGAACTTGAGTTCACAGATTCACAAAGTCAAGACAATACCACGTGACCGTACTCAATCGATTTGGGTGAAGGCTTATTTAATCAAGCGAACAAGGTACATTATACGCATTAATACCTATTCGAACGCGCACGCAATTAGTAGCATTGCTTTGCCTGCTCAAAATTTCGTATGCAGGCAGAGAAATACATTCTATTTAACTCTCATGTAACTATTAGTCAATAGTTACGTCTCTACGTCTAATAATACGTCTCCAGAGACGTATATTAACATAATACAGGTACACACTGTTTCTCGCTAATCAAATTACGCAATTATCTCGCTAATTATATAATTATTATATTGACGCTTTTGACGATAAGATCGCCTTTAATAATATTATTTTTAAGACATTATGTGGATGTTCCGTTTTATGTGCAATAAAGAATGTATGTGCTATCTATCAAATTACGTAATAATTATATGATACAATTTATCTAACAATGTAATATATCACTAACATAGTTCTAATATTTAGCCTTTAATTAGTTAACACGACAACCTTTGTAGTCCAGTGGTTAGTACACCGGGTTCAAGGTGTCGCCATCTTAGAGATCTCAAGTTCGAGTCCCGGTAGAGGCAGATATTTTTATGATGAATGCGAGCATTTGTGCCTTAGTCATAATATATGTAAGTTTCTATGAAGAATATATAATAATATATGTATAATATATATAGACCTATCCGTTACCCTAAATCCCATAAAACAATCCTTACAGTGTTTACTTTAGGTTAGGATAAATGATGTGACTGTAAGAAATATTTATTTATAAGTATAAATATTCTATTAGAAGATTTTCATTACTTATGATCTCGGTGCATATAGATAGATAGATAAATAGATAAAACGTTTATTCAAGCAAAAACACACTAAACAATGTATACACATAAATAAAAATTTAATAAAAAACGGTAAGAATTAGATGTGCATGTGTGTTGCAGTGCCTGAAAGGGCCAAGGCTCAGTGGGGATTTTTACCTTAGAAGGGCAAAACACTGATTTTCAGCCATCACCCTATGAAGAGAGTAGAGGGCTACGAAGTTACAAATAGCATTCTACAAGATTGAGACTAAGAAAAGAATCATAAAAAATCAAAAGAAAATATCTATCATGATTGTAACAACATTGGTTTGGCATTGCTACTTGACGTAAAATAGGTATCCACTATAACACGCTGTGACATCACCTGTTACGTATAATAATAATTAATATACATAACCTATATTTCAAAAGTTTACATCCGAGAAACATAAAAAAAAGATCCAAAAGAAGTTTTTAAGCAGAATATATTTTATCAACAGGACTCACCATAGAATAAAGGATTACACGGAATGGCCGAAGTTATATCATATATTATTATTAAGGCAACGAAATGAACAGATGGGTATACTTTTGTTATATAAGTTATTGAACCATTATATGAATTATCTGTCTTTCAGGAACTGGAATATTAATTAGTGACTATAATTAATATTCCTGTTCCTAGACATGTACATAATTATTGGCTATTTCTATTGAATTTTATATAAAAAATAAAATTCAGAATTGTATTTCTATAACTCCGTATTGCTGTCATCTTAGATTTCTAATTGTTTGTATAAATTATGAACATATTTTAATTAGAATGTTGTGCTTACCTGTAAATTAAATACATATAAGATACTATTTTATTAAAATGTTAATATATTAGTTACATTTATGTATTTTTCATGCTTGGAAATTTGAGCATTATTTTGACAACCTTCTTCAAGATAAATCGAAATTGCTGTACTGGCCAAATACATGCGAGCAGCGGCCGGCAACAAATGTATGAAAATCCATATCTGTTGTGTTTTAGCGGCCAAATAAATACACATGTAAATTCATATCTATCGTGTATTTTAAAAATGGAACGATTTGTTGCTCCGAAAAATGGCAAACCGAGGAGGCAACTTATCAGAGTTTTATTAAATATCGAAATGGCTTGCAAAAAAATCTGTTTATAATGAAAAAAAAAAACGAATCCTTTGGCGCATGAAATTTTGTCCATTGTTGGTCATTGAGTTTGAAAAAAGTTCTGCTTGGTACTACTTAGTTTTAATTTCCGCGGCATTATTTGAGAAAAGTACTATACAAGCCTTGGCCACAACTAGGCATTGATGGACTTACGTACGTGTGGCTCGGCTTCGCCTCGGCCCACATGTACACGTTCGTCCATCAATGCAATTGCTGGCCGCTGCAGTAATGTACTATACATGATCCCAACTAATATTATAAATGCGAAAGTGTGTTTGTTTGTTTGTTTGTTTGTTTGTTTGTTTGTTACCTCTTCACGCTTAAACTACTGGACCGATTTCAAAAATTCTTTCACCTTTGGAAAGCTACATTCTCCCCGAGTAACATAGGCTACTTTTTATCCCGGAAAAATCGACAGATCCCACGGGATGCGCAATAAAGGCTTCGCTCAAAAACTACTGCACATATTTTTATGCGGTTTTCATCAATAGATAGAGTGATTCTTGAGGAGTTTTGCGGCATTTTTTATCTCGGAAAAACGGATAGTCCCACGGGAAGCGCGATAAAATCTTCGCACCATAAACCGACTTCCGCGTATATGTAGCCGTGGGCAAAAGCTATGACCCTTAATCCTCTATACACCCAATCCCGAAATCCACGCGGGCGAAGCCGCGGGCAGAAAGCTAGTAATTCATAAATGACAAGAAAAAGAAATTACTCTACACCTACTCAGAAATTGGGAGAGCCTTTCAGAGAAGAGCAGACAAGAAACTCTGAAGGTTTAATTTTGTATCTCCTCTTTTCAAAATCATAATAGTACATAAATAACGTAAGCCACCTGTTAACCATAATCAAAATAATCTTTATTCAACATAGACCTTTACAGGCACTTATTGACGTCAAAACAACCAAACCAAAAAGAAGAAAAGCTTAAAAAACAACCTTGTGCGTACGTACGAACAAGGAAAAAAAATTGACTCTATACCTGTTCGGAAATCGGTGATTTCGTGGTGATTTTCGGTGATTTCGGCGGTCTTTCCAGTCCTGTACACATGTCGTTAGATGGCGCTATACTTCCTACCTGCTCAGATTTCAAGTACCTCGGTTCCCTCATTCAGGACGACGGCGAAATAGACAGAGCTGTGCAGCATAGGATTAACGCAGGGTGGATGAAATGGCGACAGGTCACAGCTACAGCGTGCGATCCAAGAATGCCAATAAGGCTGAAGGGGAAAATTTACAAATCGATCATACGACCTGTCGTCATGTATGGAAGTGAATGCTGGGCCGTCAAGAAGAAGGATGAAAATAGATTGTATACAAACGAAATAAGAATGTTACGATGGATGTGTGGTGTGACAAGGATGGATAAGATAAGGAATGAGTACATAAGAGGAAGCCTGAAAGTAGCGCCAGTGGTAGAAAAAGTGAGAGGAAGTAGATTAGTATGGTTTGGACATGTGATGCGGAGGGATGAAAGTCATGTCACAAAACGAATGTTGAATATGAAAGTGGAGGGATACACGGGCAGAGGAAGGCCGAATAAAAGATGGATCGATTGTGTGAAGAATGATATAAGAATGAAAGGAGTAAACATGGAAATGACGGCTGATAGAGAGGAATGGAAGAAAAAGATCTACTGCGCCGACCCCAGATAATGGGAAATGGGCAAGAGGATGATGAGCTGTTCGGAAATCATAAAAAAGGAATGCGTGGGTTACCTAGTGAGGTGCTTGCTTTCTTCGTGCACGGCCATCTCGGAGCTCTTGAACTCGTTGAGCTCGCGGCGGATGGCGGCCTTGTCGCGCGGCGTCAGCCGCGTCCACGGCTTGTCCGCGCGCCGGTCGTAGTCGTGGGCCTGTCGATATTCAACCACTGATTGCAACCAACACAACTATGGCCGATAACTGCCTCCCGTGGGGTTTCACGTTATGTTTTCTATATAGAGCATCCCACGGCGATGCTACGTGATGGTAAAGAATCCTTACTAATATTATAAATCGGAAAATGAGTTTGTTTCTTTGTTTGTTCCACTTTTACGCCGTAACTACTGAACCGATTGCTTTGAAATTTTGCAGACGTAAAGATAAAACTTTGTTCAACAAATCTTTTTAAGAACACCCAGACGTCGCACAACTCATACCTCGTTGTTCCGTGTACCACATCATCCCACTAACTACGGAAAAAACTCGGTATTTACACGAATCGTTGCAATATATAATAAATTATTCCAAAAAATTGACCCCTTCACAGGATCCAAACATTATTTATTTCTAATATTAGAAATTCCATTCTGGGCCTTGATTAATTGTAATTAAGTTTTCGCTCAAATAATTTTCATAATCTTTATGTAAAAGTAATGGAATTATAGCTGATTTAATTCAAGGTAAGATTGTTGATAATAGGTAGGTAAATGATTTACGAAAATAATAAAAAATAAATTGATAAAAATTATTATAATTTGTTAATATATGTAAGTATAGGTATTGATTTATGCGTATTATTGTATTTTATGTATTATATGAATATATCTATCTGTAGTATGTGTACTTGCTAATTAGGTATGGTTAACAAATTACAATGTAGTAGTTTGTAGCTATAATAATAATAAAACTGCTTGGTATATATATTTTAACCGTGGATAACTATAATTGGCTTATAGAATGTATCTACTAAGTTGTAATATAATAATGAAAATTGCTGTTGTTATCCCAAATAAATAAAATAAAAGTCGAGATTAAATAATAGGGCACTTTTTATCCCGAAAAAAATCGTCAGATCCCACGGGATGCGCTTTATTGCGCATCCCGTGGCGCACCCGGCTTCGCTCAAAAACTACTTCACAGATGTTCATGCGGTTTTCATCAATAGATAGGAGTAATTCTTGTGCAAGGTTTTGCGATATTTTTTATCTCGGAAAAACGGATAGTCCCACGGGAAGCGCAATAAAACCTTCGCGCCATAAACCGACTCCCGCGCATAATGTAGCCGTGGGCAAAAGCTATGACCCTTAACCCTCTATAGACACAATCCCGAAATCCACGCGGGCAAAGCCGCGAGCAGAAAGTTAGTCTTAAATACTGAAGATACAAAATTATATTGAATGCAAGATTTTTAAAATAGCTCGTCTGAATGGAAGTCGAACCTGCAAAATTTTGTAAAAGCCAGCCGCAATTTTACTATACAATCATAAGCCATTAGGAAGGCTCAATCATAAGGATAATTATTTCCAAATCTTCATTAAAAGGAAAATGATAAAATGTATTATTTATTAAAAAAATTGTTCACGAAAAATTGTTTATTGACTTTAACGCCAATTGATTTGATAGAATATTAAATATACTAATCATAAAAAAATGCTGCGTCCTTGAGCTATAATTACCTAAAAACGTATAAACAAATAAGACAATAAAAATATCTAAATTTACCTCAGCCGAAAAAAATTAATCTATAATTACAAGTGGTTCTAGTTATTTTAGTCTAGAATCTATAAATCGGTATATACTGTGATCCACCAATATTTATCATGGATCATGATATTTATCCTTCTTTCTCCATATTTATCGATCTTTCTCCAGTCATATATTCAGTTTTTTTAAGTATTAAATGAGTTATTTTAATTTAACAAGTATTTATCTATTTCTTAATCTTAGTGAAGAAACCGGAAATAAACAATAATTAGTAGCGGTTTAGCGAAAGAGACAGCGTTGCACAATAAAAGATAGAATGAGAGCGAGGAACATGTTCATTCTCTAGCTGTTTCTATGCGGCTAAATTAGATAACGCCGAATTAATAGTTTCGATACTCTAGCTAGTGCAATATCTACCACTACCTAACCATATACCATACTCTTGCTATAAACTCCTGATAAATAAAAGGAAATTAATTTATAGGCAATATTTTGAGCTTATGTAGAATTTAATTTTTATTAGTAAGCAAAACGTAACAATTTTAAATAAAACATAATTTCATAGTAAGGCTCAAAGAAACCCAATCGGTATCGTGTTAGGTATTCTTTCTACATTTCATGGGCACCAAAACAATGTTTTCCTTACCTGTGTCACCTCGATGTAATCACTGAACCTAATAATCTTCTTTTCCTTTAGTTCATCTACCGTGGGCCGAAAACTTAGTTTGCGAAGGAGATACCTTTTCTTTTCTTCCTTCTGTTTCTTCTCTTCGGCGGGGGATTGGCCTGTAAGCCGAAAGAGAACAAATATTAAATAACTAATATTTGAAACATTGTGATTCAAATATAATATACATAGAGCTGATGTTTCAATATGGATTATAATGTAATATTTATCTTGGGGATATAACATATATACTCGTCATACGTTTGAATGGGGCTGTTTCCACTAAGACAATAATATTATATTTTATATATCCCAATGTAATCGAGCGATGTTCCGCCGGCCGCAGGTATACTTATTTTTATTTATTTATTTATGTAATATTTAATAATTCAGCATAACCTATAAAGACAGTTAGTTTCTTACTTTTAAGTATGTTTCTCTCGACTAGTTCTTCAGCAGTAGGCCGCATCGACAATCGCCGTATGAGCCGCGCGCCAATTGCTTCCCACGACTCTTGACGCTCGTGGTCGCTTTGCACTACCAATATGTTCCTGTGAACCATCAACACTCGATATATACTCGACACAGCTAAATAATTGTCAGACTCAGAAATGAAGAAGTATGTACACCTCGATAATAATTTCCGATTTAATGAATAAATAAAATGTTATTTTTTTTAAGATGGTGTACAAACTATCCGACTAATCTTTCAAGTCTAAAGATAAAAAGAAACCGTTCTTCGTTTTATAAAGATATATTGAATCTTAATAGTGTTTCGTTCTATTGGATATTTAAAAATAAAAAAGTGCACAATGTGGTCACAGAGTAATGCAAAAATACATATTCTATATAGAAATATATTAACTATCTTTCCGTGGCATACGTGGACTTTTACCATAGGTACATTACAGCTGTAGCCAGTAAAAGAATCGATGGACGAACGTATGAGCCGAGACGGAGCCGAGGCATACGTACGTCTCTTTATATTTAATAGTGGTCAAGGCTTGTATAGTAATTTTGTCAAATACAACGCGGAAATAATAATTTGTAAACTATTTAATGAACAGTTTTCTGCAAATGGAAAATCATATATTAGGCCAGTACAGAAATTTCGATTTGCCTCGAATAAGGAACTCAAATTTCCAAGCATGTTTAAAAACAAGATATTTTGTCCGTCCGCGGTCTCATTCTATTCCCATAACATAATTTAATAAAATCGTATCAATAAGCTCACAAACTTTACCTCTTTATAATATTAATGTAAATCAAATAGTATTCCGATTTTTCACCGCCGAGTTTTTTTCCACTATAACACCATGACGTTAACTAATCATTAAGATCTTAACAGTCGACACAGTTCAATACACACGCGTGGACGCAATGGGAGCTGACCGATACTATAGTGTGAAATTTGCCAAAGCTTATGCCGAAAATGTTTTAATAATGCATGATTAGCACATTGTCTTGGCCGTGGCCCAAGTCACACAATTATAAAATTGTCAGCATTGATTTATTAAAACTGTCTAACAATAATACGTTATCTCTTAGGGCGTCATTTTTAGGATGTGTAGTACTTCATATAAACAATTAGTAATCTCTGTACATAAAACAAAGTCGTGTCAGGTACATCACTTATAACTAAAGACCGCTAAACCATTTTAAACAATCTCTTATTTTTTGGATTTATCTCCATAGAAAATAGCATAATAATAGTTCAAATATTTGAAAAGGCAGGGAGAAGAAAATATTGAAAAAATGTTTTATTTTTAACTATCATCTTCACTTGTTGGTGGAATGTGTCCGTTATCAAGATGCTAGGAGAGATTTAATTAACAGAAAAAAAATTAATATTACAAATGTTGGTATGTTCCACAGTATTTTTGCCCAGCCAACTTCCAAAGAGGGCCTCTTTGGAAGTTGGCCCATATGTTATACAATGTACTGTGCCCGCCGCGACTACCTTGCGATTAACTGTGATTTTGTATGATAATGTATATGTTCCGATAGGACTGACACATCCATTTGGATAAAAGTCCTTTTAACATAAAGAGAAAAAAAACTATTATCTTAGACTTATGGCAACTTCCACAGTTGACAACTCACGTCAATTCATAAACTGTTAAGCGTTACTAAATTCGCTTCGGTCTGTAACGTTATATTTTTGCAAACAATCAATAGTGATAAATTTAAATGTCATTACAATGCCAGTGCCAAGAACAGGCTCACAATAGCAGGAAGAGCGAAGCGTCGATTACAATGACTGTTGGAAGATGTAAATAAAAATAACACACCCAGATGTGTTTCATCACTGGGCCAAACATTGTAGTCTAGCTATTTTTAGGTTCGTTCTAATACACTGACACCAAAATTGAAACACATAAACAAACATTACCTAAATACAAATTTCACAATACCAGAATGATTGAATGACATGAAGTTTGTACCAGAACAATATCTAGCAATTTGTCTAGAAATACAGCTGTCACAGGCGCACAATTATTTTCACATGTACTGAGTCACCAATTGCGCATTTACTGGAGCGCATTTATTGGGGACCGATTCTCGGACAATTAGTAAAAAAATTCGAATTCGAATCAAGTGGTTCAATTACAGCTCAACATATTAGAACACGACTTGTCAAGCTCAGCTATATTTATTATTTTTCGGAATAGTCTTTGACTACTTTCATTTCAAATATTTTATAATTTTATTTTTTTCAGATTATAAATTTTTTCTCTAAATCTTTATTTAAATCACTACATACTATAAAACAAAATCACTTTTCTCTATCCATATATCCCTATGTATGGTTAAAATCTTTAAAACTACGCAACAGATGTTGATGCTGTTTTTCAATAGATAGAGGTTTATATGTATAATAATATCAATTAAATAATGGAGAATTACTGTTATTTTTGAGGTTTCTAATATGTGTCATATGTAAATAATTGCATTTTTTCCGTTTACATTGCAAACGATTATATACAACGTTGACAGTTTTTCTATAGCGTATTTAGTGTCAACATTGCACCCGTACGAAATTCAAATTATATATTTCTTCTCGAAATGAACCCTATAAATATATTATTTATTCAACTTAAATTTATTATGTTAAATATTTATATATTTGAAATAACATTTTATTACAAAATATAATCCGATTCCACTACTACAGACAAGTCAAGCAACGCTTCTTTTAAAAAAGATGGCGCTAGCATGTTCCGTTTTGTTGAGTTCTAACGCCATTCGTAAAAGATTTCGTTTTTTTTCGTCTCGACTAGAATCGGTTTCCTGGTAATAAATTCGGCAAGTCTTAAAAAAATATCTATAAATGCGCCTACACATTGACGACATTTAGCGACCTAGTTACAGTAAACAAAACACTATTCGATTTTATTGTTAATTATTAATTTGCTTAGTTATTTGATGTGTATATGATTCAATGAAAGTGCAAGTTATAAATATGATCAATCATTCATCAGTCAAAGGAATCTAGAAAATATACGTTTGTAAATCAGCTGGTATTTACGGCTCATAAACCGCATCATAAGGATGCATACGTAATCGTATACTTACGAAGCTTATCTCTATATATGATATCTTTCCATTTAGCTACAGGCGAAAATAAATGAAAGCTTTATAATCGGAATACATCGAAAAAAAAAATTGTATTACTGGTTTAGAGATAAAAGTTGAGTCCCGAAAGAGAGACGCTTGACTCTAATTCTTTACATATAATTTTCTATTGTATTTCAGATAAGTCGTTCTTGTATTATAAGTATGTTATAGTACGTTGTAACTGTACAACGGTCAGGCAATTATTGAAAATACAGCTAGATTGTTTGGATCGCATCAGGTGAAAAACTGTTATCTCTGCCTACCCCCATAGGAAATTATAAGTTAAGTTCAACTAAAAGGTATAACTCTTACTTATTAAACTAGTCAACGACCCTATTCACCCTAATGAGACAGTCGTACTCGAATTGGAGTGAGTGAGTGAGTGAAAGTGAGCTAACCTGTTGATCAGCTCCTGTCTGTCGGGCCGCAGCGCCAACTTGATATTGAGGCTTTCCTTTCGCGCGAGCTTGGCCGCTACCCGCTCGGACTCCGTCGCGTACTCGTCATGGTAATCACCCTCCCAGGGACGTGCGTTCTCCTTGTTTTCCGCCGCGTTGCCCACGCGCACCGGCCGGGTACTGCTAGCGACACAGTGACATTTATTAACTAATAACATTACACTTCGTTAACTGACAGCAAGCGAAGTCATTTGCAACTTAGGCCGTTACTACCACATTAAAAACTAAATTATAGAGTCTATGTGTAAAAGTTGTACTAAAACTATTATGCATTGACAGTACACGGATTCTTGACATATTTCAGATCTTATCTTTTCGAAAATAATAATACAAGTTTGCGAATAAAATAATTCCTCGTTATTGATATTTTTTCGATTCAACATTATTGATCAATTCATTTGAACTTTTGTAGAAGCAGCAGCAGGTCGGCCATCAAAAAATTTTTCCATATCTTTAATAGATTGTCATATGATGCTAATGAAAATAGAGTTCAAAATCTAGTAAGAAAATTGTCAGTTCGTCGATGTGCTGCTGTCTGGTATTTTACCTTGAAATTGCCTGCAGATGGTTATTTATAGTTGATATATGACTGTATGAGATAACATTCAGTTACATTCAAATGTATATATAAACAAGTATGATGCATTTTTCTTAAGTAGTAATGTTTAGATATGATAAAATAAAACAAAAAACATTGTGATTTTTGACATAACTTTATTGATACGTAATGTCTTTGCGCAAATAAATGTATGTAAACTTGTTAATATTTATGATCATTCAACCACAATATTAACAACAATCGACCCAGAAATATTTATATGTACCGTTTCGTCCAGTCGACTGCGTTATTGAGGCTATTGCATACTAAATATTATTCGTCTGGATTGATTGACTTTAGCTGGTCCGATTGTTGCCAATATGCGGAATAACATTTTTTGACCCGTACTATTAAAATCTAACTTACGATATATCGTCGTCGACTTGGCTACACATGTAGTTCTAACTTTACTGTGCGCATGTGATGTTAGACTAGTACGTGCCGCGACAACGATACATCGATTTTTTGTGTCTAGAGTGCCGGTCCTGAATAGCAACAACATCTATTATGCACAAAGTAATCAATCACGGTATAATAGATATATAATCGACAATGACAAAGCTGAAATAAACAGACAATAGTTTTGGAAAAATAAAACATGAAGAAAGAGTACGGTATTAATTATCTAGAAGTTTGTTAGCAATTAGTACATTTACATGCAACACAACAACAATTTGTTTGAAACGGAAAGGAGGTTGCGTTTAGGTTTCATAACTTGCGGTACATTCAGTAGAATCACTATTTTAGAACGAACTGGGTTTAAAATACACGGCATGACAAAATAAACGATCAATTCTCTCTTAGTTCATTTCGGATGCTATGAGTTGATACAGTGAACTTTTTGTGACAAGCATTCACACTCGTGTCGTTAGTATGTGTACTAATTTGACGAACGAGTGTGTACAGCATTAAACATCTAATAGTAAGGATGAATGACAGTCAGCGTGCAATGCACAATGCAAAGTCCAAAGTTACAGTTTGAAGGTATACGTGAGACCGAAACGCACGACAGGATCGAGACATGAGTTTGCTTATTTGAAAACTCAACAAGTCGCGAGTAAATATTACTTCTATTTCAACATTTTATCTTTTGAATTTCAGATTATTTCCTTTTTCATCACACTAATCAAATACATGCTACTTCCGATTTTACCCACAACTAATGTATTTATTTACAATTCCCAGGAAATGGACTTATTAAAACATATCATGTTTGCTACTAGACTATGATTTAAATACAATAAAATACAGTTAAAGTCGGGTCAATTTAATAGGCCACATTTGACATTTCATTAAAATTCCTCAACTAACCTTGTAATGGCGGACATAAAATATTCAATATTTTTTTAGTTTGGAAATGCACAAATGGCCGTTGTTACAATGTTGCGTTTAGTGAAGTCTATACGTAAGTGATGTCCCTCAAAAAATCGAATGAATGCAATGATTATTTGTGAAGGGATTATTCACCATGAATTAATAGACAAATTTTTATTAAAATAAAACATGTTATTCTTTTGTTTCATAATAAAAAACAATAATAACTTAATAAACAGAGAAATAATTGATATTAAAAAATTTAAGGCAATTAAACTCGTAAAATATATTAATACAGTACCTATAAAGAAGAGCGGTATTCCCATTTAAAAGGCCGGCAACACATCTGTTGTTGCGGGCAGCGATAATCACTTACCATCAAGTAATCCATTTGCTCGTTTGCCTATTACAGTTATTGTGGAAAAGTACTTTTCCATAATAACTGTATTCGATTCACATATGTTTGAAGTAAATATCGATTTTTTCACCATAATCGGAGTGTTTAAGCAGGTCACCTCACTATGAACAAATGTCAAATGTGGCCTATTAAATTGACCCGACTGTAGTCTGAACTGCACCGTAATGAATTAACAACTTTAAGACGGAAACTCCTATTGAGTTTGTCGGAGGAACAGTTTCGCAAAGTTTTGTTACAACAAAAAGTTTTCAACTTTCCAGTCTAAACAAGACACGACATTTCTCACAAGGAAATAAACCATTTAATTTAATATCACTAACATAATAAAAGGCAATATTTGATTTTCCGAGTAACTCTTCAGGGAGCATAAGCTCACACGTATCTTGTAGTCTGTATCGGTCGCGTCCCTCAAAGTGTACCTTAAGGCAAAGCAGGCCGTCGGAAGGCCGGGTCTATGTGGCGAGATCGACAACATTGCACAAATGTTGGGACAATTACCATATGCGAATCCTTGGTTTGGGCGGCGGCCGCCTGCAGTCGGCACATTATGGAAATAAATCAACAACTTCACATTGTATAACGCCCACAGCCAAAATACACTAATTTATTATAGTTTTAAATATGTATGTATACATAATAATTACAAATAAATATTAAATTTGTATGTATACAATATAGTCATAATTAATATTTGTTTGTTGTTTCCAAAATAATAATGCTACAATTGCTATTGCCGCAAAAGTGTGTATGAGGAACTAACAACTATCTAATATAGGAGTGGTAGTTGAGTTCAAACTATTTTTTTCTGTGGCAGGCGTTCAATTGATGCCACCGTTACAATGCAAAGAGAATTGAAAAATCATCTGTCTTCTTAATGATTCTTTGCGGAAGAAATATCCTGTCATGAACTTGTAAACAAAGAGTACATAGCTTCTTTAACGTTCAAAAGTGATAATGTATATCCAAATTGAGTAAAATTATCTGTACTTTAATATAATTTTAAAGCATAATTGAAATTGTAAATGGAAAACGAACATATCGCTTAAGTTCTATCACTCTCGCTTCGAAATTATATTTTTTTTTTTACCGTCAGACTGTTAGAAATAAATAAATAAATATTTGTTACACTTACACCAATTAGCCTAGCCCAAACTAAGCTCTATAAGGCTTGTGCTATGGGATCTAGGGTAACGGATAGACATACATATATTATACATATATAAATATTTTTTATTGAAATATATATCAACAACCATGACTAAGGTACAAATGCTCGCATTCATCACACAAACATCTGCCCTCACCGGGATTCGAACCCGGGACCTCAGAGATGGCGACACCTTGAAACCGGTGTATTATCCACTCGACTATGGAGGTCGTCAAAAAAATATTATGTCGTTTTGATCTCTTTTGAAATCAAACTCATCAACCTCGACCGGCACTGCGTCGATAGTCATCCCAAGTTGTCCCAGAGGACGGTTCTTGTAACGTCATTTGCATACAAATGACATTTATTGATATAAGTATATCCGCAGTAGTAACTTATTGAACCTCATTTATTTGTGCAGCTCAGCTGATTTTCTCTATATAGTATAAACAAATTGTTATATTGCCTAAAAAGGTCAACGTGTGATAAACGTTTGACGTAATAATTGTAAAGAAAAGACTGGTAAACTTCTTGAATTGATATTTACAAGTCAATAAGTCCACATACAAATAAAGTTCTATATTCAAAAAATCTTTTTAAATAGTTGTTCATTAAATGCATAGGAATCTTGCAGAGATCTATGTTTAATCAGCTTTTTGAGCAATTAATATTTAACAACGAACTATGTGTATTAACCGAATTGTAGATATATTATTTTGACATTATTAGTGTTGTAACTATATGCTTGATAATCTTTTCTAATTGTAACGTCAATTTAATACCTAACTAACTACGTTTGTGAAACTATTTGACTACTCGTTTAACCTCATGGGTCCAAAATTGTGTCAAAGCAGTCATCTTGATATCGAAATGTCTATATTTATTAACCATCTAGTCTTTTTCTTCAAGTCGTCGCAAGCAGTCATAATACTCACTTGAAGCTGGCGTGGTGGTGGTCTTGGCGCGGAGCGAGCGGTGTAGCGAGCGGCGTGGCTGAAGGCGACGCGGAGGGCGCCGGCCTTTTCTTGAGCGCAGACTTAAGCGGAACCGCGTTAAAGATGGGCTCTTTAGGCGGAATCTCCTCCACGCGCGTCGTATCCGCCATCGGTGGCAGCTCTGCGTCCTCTTCCTCATGGTCGTCCTCCTCTTCGGCTGTGGGCGACACGGCTATTTGTTCAAAAATTCAATGTTTTTTTCTATTATTACATATGATTGCATTTTGACTGTATTAAAAATTTAATGCCGTAGAAGGGTGATGAAATATACGAGAACCGATCAATTTTTAGAGATGAAATTCAAATATAAATTTATTATTTCGTATAAATCTCGATTAGATGAAAAAAACGACCATGTCCATTAGTAAGCTCCATTTGTTGACATGTCAGGTATATACATTTAAAGCCTACACCTATATGTCGATAACACCGACATCTAATTAATGTTCCATTACACACGTCCATGTGGACTCACTAATAACAAGTTGAGGAAAGGTCAAGTGCCTATACACATTTAATAACTGAATCTACAAAAATAAATAAAAATGTTAAAATAAATAGTTCCTTTATGCTAGAGCAACGCTATTATCTTTTATTAAAAGCACCAAAAACATAATGTTATGTTTTTGGTGTCCATCAAACTCACAGTCAGACAGAGGCGGGTGCTGGATGATAGGGATTTGGTGGCGCGTAGGGCTCGGCGAGCTGAACATCGGCGGCGGCGGGATGGGCCCAATTTCGGATAGCGCGATCGGCGGCTCAGGCAACTCCGACAGCACAAGCGGCTCATCGCCCCCGTCCGTGCTATCCGCGCCGGACGCGCCGTACCCTCCTACTGAAAATGGTGCGTCACATATTAATAAGCTTGTCTGTATTTTTTTTTCGGGACTTTTCTTCAATTCTTAACGTGACTATGTCCTTAAAAGTAACCTTCGCAGTATTTGTAAATTATACATTAGTATTAAAGTGAAGCAGTTCTATTGGGGCAAATGTACAATTTCATACATTAATATAAAATAATATTGGAGTTTAACCATTAAAGTGAAAATTTGGAATTGACCGTTTTACTTTTGCTATCAACGCTCGTCTTTGCATGCGAACGTGATTGTGTAAAGTTTGTCGCGGAAAAAAAAATGACATTAACCGTCCAACTGCGCCATTTTGCCACATAGGCATTTGTCATTGATACTGGTGGTAGCTTGATCTTATAGCTCATAGTTTCCGCGATAAATAAGCTATCCAAACAAAAAAAAAACAATTTGAACCACTAGTGCCTGAGATTAGCGCGTTTAATCAAACAAACTCTTCCGATTTATAGATAGAAATATACATTATATAAGTAGGTATATATAAGAGAGGAAATATATTGTAATTATAACGACCGCAGCCATGTATGTTGCATGCTATGTTTCTACACGCAAGTAACAAAGCTAGAGTTAAGCGTGGGGCTTTGGATCGGCAATGTGTAAATGGAAAGAAACTCAAGTAAAAATCATTAACTTATTTAATGATATCTTTACAAAAGCCTACTTACAGCAGATTAATTTAAATATCCTATATCGTCACTGGAAAGTACTTGAGTAATTAAATAATAGATCTAGCACTGTCCCTATTCTCAAATATCATGACATGAGTTACAGTAACTGGTTCTTATCAGCTAGTTAATAAAAATTTGAAGCTTTGATATATGGCATACATACGTACCTGCATTGTAAGATATCAAGAGAACTTGTCATTTAATTTCTGTTTTATTCGTCAATCACCATAAAAGAGACAATACAAGTTATATTACTTGTAATAATAAACTTCCAGGATACTGAAAATATTTCTCATCAATTTGGAGATGTTATCTATTAGAAAAAGGTCCTTAATATAATACAAAAATAAAAGTTTCATGAGTTATATTTATACAGACGATAGAAGAAATGAATGAAAAACTAGGAAAGCCGTTTTTTTTTTAAATTATAATTGATTGTTTAAAAAAGTTTGATAGAAATAGATTTTATTTGTTTGCAAAACTTTAATGTAGAAAAACACTTCAAGATAAATATCATTAATCACAATATAATTTTTTTAAAGGAAATAAATATTATTGAACCTACGCATAGTTACAAAACATACATAATATATAAAAACCACAAAATATGCGCGGTGTTTGAACTCGAGCGATGCAATGTATGCTGTTCTAAATTTGCTGTCAGCGTTTGTTAACTTATCAACAACCGTTTCTGCCATATGTTAAATTTGCGTCGGGATGAAAAATCTTTGAGTCCTTGCGAATCATTAAAGTTTCAAGTGCTCATCGATAGATTAGTATCATAAAGTTGCTTTTGCCAGCAAAGTATCCGCACTTTGACAAAGTATGCTTAGGTAACTGGTGATGCAAGAGCCAATGCGCTAAGCAATTACACTTACAAGTTTGTAAGTGTAAAAGTACAACAACGGTTGTATAGGAGAACTCGCGAGCCAGAAGTGGAGACTATCCTATAAACCCCTTAAAACGAGTCTTAATGTTACTGTAGTATATACCAGGACTGGCGTATTGTCAACCTACCAATATCTCCTTGATAGCATATCCGCCGTGGAATCTTTCCTGCTGCTGTCAAGGAGTTTGGTCGCTCGGGCCGTACCATCTCCCCGCCATTTTCCAATTTGTCTTTCTTTGGTTCTGAAATGAAATAGTCGCATTAAAACACTGTGAACATTATACATTTCATCCCTCAAATCATATAGGAGAGCAGAACAAACTAGAATATTCTAATCTTTGCGTTTTGATAAAAATACCTTTCTATTTACAAATATCCACATGATTATCCTATACACAAACTTGTGGACAATAATATTATTTATTTGAAAAAGGACATCCTAGCGCTAAGAAAACTGGCAGTTGAATACAATGGCTAAATCTCATTTAACAACGGCCAGTAGTTATTAATACTTTTTTCTCACTGTAAATCTGGTAGGTTTGAAAAAGCCCATTTTCATCAAAATCATTACCTCAGGTAACTGTATTAAGCTGAGGTAATGTTTTAAACATTACATTACAAAATACTAAAAACTCAGGTACCAGAAACTATATACAATTAAAAGTCAAGATTAAATATGCATGATCATTAAACATTCGTAATGTACCGGGTGTCTCATTCAAATCGGTCAGTATGGGAAAGTCTGAAACTATAAGACATACGAAGATCTGTTCTGAGGAACCATGTCATCGATTTTAATAACAAGAAAAACTGCGTTCATACATTTTAAAAATCATCTGTACTCCGTTCGGGAATCGAACCCGATTGTTTTGAAAAAAAAAACCTACACTATTTCTATTTAGATATCGATTATGTAGGTCTTAAGCAGTAAATGTCTCTATGAAACATGATGTCTAAAATGAATAAAATGCATTGTTGCCAAGAGACATTGCCATTTTTGTCCCTACCAATTTTGCCCGCAAGGTCGCCCGATTTAACGCCTCTGGACTATTTCTTATGGGGATACGTTAAGGATGAAGTGTACAAAACAAGTTATGATACCGTTGAAGACCTAAAAGTTGCCATAGAGACAATTTTAACGCAAATTCACCACATGAAGATACAAAATGCAATCATAAGATCGTTACCTAAACGTGTTGAATATTGTATTGAAAAAAGCGGCGGTCACTTCGAGCACCTACTAAAATAAAATAAAGTATGTGAAAACAATGCATTTTATTCATTTTAGACATCATGTTTCATAGAGACATTTACTGCTTAAGACCTACACAATCGATATCTAAATAGAAATAGTGTAGGTTTTTTTTTCAAAACAATCGGGTTCGATTCCCGAACGGAGTACAGATGATTTTTAAAATGTATGAATGCAGTTTTTCTTGTTATTAAAATCGATGACATGGTTCCTCAGAACAGATCTTCGTATGTCTTATAGTTTCAGACTTTCCCATACTGACCGATTTGAATGAGACACCCTGTATAATCGCTTCGTCGTGGACCCGAGCCTCGGAACCTCTGGTTTACGCACTTCGGTACTTATATCAGTTTTAACCGTTTGAGAAAACGAACACCGTTTGAATTAGCCAGCGTCTACATAATGTAGCTACGACATGTATATTGTAATAAATGTGGATGAGGATGCGTCAATACTCCATGGGCGGCCAAGGCCGGCGTTGAATGGTGAATGGAAGCGCGTGCCGCGCGGGCGTCGCTCATCTCGTCTATTATTAGTGTGCCTACATGCGCTACACTACAACTATACTGAGTGTCATATTGACACACGTAAATCTGAGTGTTCAACCTGTTGTGAAATGTGTGATTACTGATTAGGTATCTGGTGACATTTAGTATAAAATATACAAACAATAATAAGTTTTGTAATTATTTGTACATTTAATGTAAACAATATAATGTAGAGTCCATTAACTTAAATACACAGTCGCTCTTCCGATTACATCTTTGAAACCTTGAGGCTAGGTCAACAATTGTCATTATTATTCAACACGATATGAAGTCTCCAAAACTTAAGCGACAAGGTTTTGTAAATACATGAAGCCAATAGCAATATAAACTACTATCTATAATATTTACAATCCCGATAATAAAGCTTAGATTGACTCACAAATTGCGGTACGTAAATGTTTATACTATTTAATGACCTATTATCGTGATCGCCGCCCTGGCCTTGGTGGGGTCGACGCAATACGTTTTTTTCTTTCATTCAATACTCTTACAGCATCTTCGTATTGAAATTTTATTAAATGCAATAAAATTATGAATTATTTTTTTACATGTATTCTCACAACACACTCTTGTTTAGGTTTTTCCCTGCCTTTTAACCTATTTCAAGTTTATTCTGCCCAGTTTAATAATAAGACATATAATAAAATTGATAAGTACGTAACTATTCGGTAAAGTTTTATAGTAAAAATCGACATAATTTCAGAATGAATGAAATGAATTATTCATATATATTTATAATTGACGCTCCGCTCCCATTGGACGTAGCGTAATATTTTATATAAACATTATTTTTCTTTTAATGGTTTATTTAATTTGAATTTGTAATTCTGGAGTTTAGCGCGTTTATTCAATCCAACTCTTCAACTTTATACTATTAGTATAGTAATTTATACATTAGTATATAATATATAATAACTACTAGTATATAACTATGTACGTATAAATATTGATTCACAAAATATATTATAAAAATGTTTGCCATTGATAAAAATGTTTCAAATAGTTATATTCCAAACATCTATATATAGATATAGATGTTAAAATGAAAGCTGAAGGCGTTAAGCTAGTATAAAACACATAGAACAGTATAGTATGGCATCGAGTCCTTTTAAAAAAATAATATTCGTGCTACATAAGACGATTTTAGGAAAGAACAAAGAAAAACATTTATTGACCTGAAGCAGAATATTAGTTAAAACCCGCCCTAGCATAATTCCACAAAAATATTTTATTATTGTCAAGTAATTATGATAGTTGTTTACCTATAAACATTTGTAGTTATTTTTGCAATACTATTAATGTAAACTATTTTGCAATGATCGCAAAATTGGATTGTCAGTTCAGTAACTAGAGATTCTTAAAGTTAAATATTTACAACATTATTGCTCTCATTTCCACGATTCAGCGCTTTACAATTTAATTAGAAGAATCAACGAAACTTACTACTATTATACAAATAGAAAATGCAACTTGCTTGGAAATGAAATAAAAGTACTACAACCATAGGAACACAATAAATCTAAATTCGTTTAGACCATTATGGACTCACCGATATGAACCCAGTACCTCTGTTAAAGGTTTAATAATATCGCAAAAATGGTTTGAAACAAATTGATGTGTTCAAACATCAGAAAAACACATTGAACTAACAATGTGAAGCGAATTTACTCAACAGGCGGGATGGGGTAAGGTCAGACTGCTGTGCGCTCGCGCCCGGGAGCCCAGGGCCGAATCGATGTGGCGACCTTGACCGATCCGCTGAGGGCCACGCTGCAATGTTACGCAACCTCATCTCCCGGTCTCGAGTCCGACACGTGCCTATCAAACCGAAAGACCCGTAAAAGCTTCGCAAGGCTTTTCTTCATCTATTTCAATGACAAATGTCCATGTTCAAAACGGAAATCTTAAAAAAATATATATTACTGAAAAAGAAACTCCGTAACATATTTTTCCCGAGCATTTACTAAAATAAAACAATATTTTTCTCTGATATCGGAATACGATTCAGGGAAGAAGATAATTTTAGAAACAATCACACAAGGGCAGTCGTATAATTATATGTGAAATGTAAAAACAAACTGCGTTACATGAGTATTTCCGGACAAATTCATCATGACAGACGACGATGCCAGCTATACATATTGGTACACTCAAACTAAGATTAAGCTAGGAACCAATAACCAATAATAAAATCTTTATTGGTTTTTTTATAAATTTTACAAAAACATTTAAAGTTAATAACTACATTAATCGAAAACTGTGTCGTAGTTATTAGCGCCCACCTCGAACAACTTCTTACAAGAAAATTATGTACAAACTAATCATTTTTATCTTTATTACGTTTCTGGCATGTTAGTACGTGTGTGGGCTTTTAATTTATTTATTAGTAAGGGTCAATACATTATCATATTTCATATCAAGAAGCAATGGCTTCTTCTTTCTTCTTGGAAATTACATATTTATACATTGTCCCTCAATGAATGTAAACGTATCCAGAAGGAATGTCTTCAGGACACGTTTACATTCATTGAGGGACAATGTATAAATATGTAATTAATGATTAACTTTGTTATATAATAATGAGCTTAGGATATACAAATTGACGTTTTTCTAGTTCCGTATTGCATTTATCAATTATAAATCAACTGTTAAATAATTTTATATTTAAAGCTAATCTTTCATCATAGGCGAGTGTTTGCGCCGTATTGGCTTGAACACCATCACCTTTAATACGAGGGCTGCTACTTAAGTATCCGAAATCTGGGATTTCAACATTTTTAAACGCAATATATGACCTGCATGGTAAAATTCGTTCTTTTTTTGAAATACTAGCCGCCTTTTTTTTTTCCTTATGTACCGCCAGTGTTTTGTTTCTGATGGGTTTAAAATGTCATATCGCTGAAATGATGGAACTCACACGGGAAAATATTCGTGCTATGATTTATTACGATTTTGGACGTGGTTTAACGCAACAACAGTGCGTAGATCAATTAACATCAACTTTTGGTGTTGAAGCTCCATTAAAAACAACTGTGTATCACTGGTTTAGTGAGTTCAATCGTGGACGGAGTAAGCTCACGGACGAAGATAAGAAAGGTCGCCCGAAATCAGTCGTTGTGCCACAAAACTTTAAAGCTGTACGAAAACTAATTATGCAAGACCGTCATGTTACGTATCACGTGATAGAGGCTACTCTGGGGATATGTATGACAAGCATTAATAAAATATTATATGAACATTTGTTCGTAAAAAAAAATTGTTCGCGTTGGATACCGCACAACTTAACTCAGCATCAAAAAGAAGCTCGCGTCGAATGGTGCAAGAATATGTTAAAAAAAATTAACGGAGGTGACTCAAAATCTGTTTATAACATCTACACAGGTGATGAATCTTGGATCTATGCGTACGATTCCGAAACTAAGCAACAATCTACAGTTTGGGTGTTTCAAAATGAGCCGAACCCTACGAAAGTGACTCGTGCAAAAAGCACTTTAAAGCAAATGGTGGCCTGCTTTTTGGTATTAATGGTCATGTGGCTACAATACCACTGGAGAATTGTAAAACGGTCAATTCGGAGTGGTACACGACCATTTGTTTGTCGGAAGTATTTGAAGAAATACGTAAAAACAACAAGCGACGCAGAATCATTCTACACCACGACGATGCCAGCTGTCACACATCACGCGAAACAAATACATTTTTGAAGGGTCACAAAATAGAATTGATGGGTCATCCACCGTATAGCCCAGACTTGGCACCTAATGATTTCTATTTATTCCCAAATGTAAAGAATAAATTACGTGGTCAACGATTTTCGTCCCGTGAAGATGCCGTCGACGCGTTCAAACAGCACGTTTCAGAGATACCGCAATCAGAGTGGAAAAAATGCTATAAAAATTGGTTTCAACGTATGCAATGTGTATCGATCATCGCGGAGAATACTTTGAAAATAATAAACCCATATTTAGCCATATACGTTTGTTTATTTTTCTATTCCGGATACAGCAGAAGTAGCAGCCCTCGTACTGCACGTTGAGCTCGTTCCAACTACATAAGATGTGTCTTTCTCACTGAACCCCAAATAGATATTGAACAAAAAAATGGACAATATTGATTGTGCCAAGGATATCTTGAGTGGCCTGCCTCGCAGTTTCCGGAAAACGAAAATAAGTTTCCTAAATCGGGCCAAGAGCGATTTAACATGCTCTTACCAAGACATGACACTGTCTATAATTGCACCCAAATATCTAAAAGAAAACAGGTATGGGGTGCGTCAAGAGGGGAGTAAATTGATTTTTGAGGGTCGGCAACGCGCGAGTGCCACCGCTGATGTGTTCATACGGTAACCGCTTATCATTAGGTGGACCGTAGGACTGTTTGCCACCATCGTAAATAAAAAAAAATACAAAAGCGATGAAAGTTAATTAGCTAAAATTACAGAAGCGACAAATAGTAGTATTATACACGAGTTTAAAGATGAGAGAAAAGAGAATGAAGATAACTAAATTAAAAATATAAGTATTAAAACAGAGAGTCAGTCTGCAACGTATTATTAGTATGCATTCCGGTCCAGTCTGAATTGTTGTGAGAGTTTCAAATCGATGGGTGAGAAAGTACACTAAGCTGGACATTTTTTCAGTTTCCACTACAACAAGCAAACTAACAAAAATATTATATATAACAACGCTGTGAAAGCACAGACCAACGTCATACTTATTGTTCTACCGCAGTTGACACCTAGGGAGGTTTTTTATGATGTAATAACTGAGTTATGCCAGTAACGCGAAGGAGACTTGTAAATTTAGCAAACACAATGTCAAGAGTACGAGATGGGACGCACGCGCTATATGCGCACTACGCATGCGCCACAGCACTCGTCATTTCGCGTAAAAGGCGACACGTCCCAACCGCAAGCTCGTTATAAATACATTTAGCTCCTCACAAGAGAAAACAGACACGTTAAGAATTTGGTCTTGAGGTAAATACTTTAATCTAAATTTCTACGCTTTGTATCTTACGGCATAAAACCAGTATATATATATATAATATATATATATATATATATATATATATACACACATATATATACACATATATATATGTATACATATACATATATATATATATATATATATATATATTCCATAACAAAGCAATTATATCACCTTCCACAACCATTACTGTAACAATTAACAATGCTATTTATGTAGAGCAGGCCATTAAAAATAGCAAAACGCTGGACTAACATTTTGAATATCCTTTGTGGTACTTCAAAGTAATACAAACAGTAAAAGAAACCAAATATAAATCATTTGAATGTAATCAGGACAATAAAATTAGATGAACAGGTTAAAATTGGGTCGCATACTTTTCATTTCTCATATTGGATGGTGGAGAATCAACGTCTTCTCGTCATCGTCAACCGCCAGAGAAAATGATGAGAGCCCGTGGGTGGATGACGACGGGTGAGATAATAATGCTGTTCGTATATTATTGGAAACAAAAATAAGAAAATTGTCATTTCGCAAACAAGTTGATATTTTCTTCGTATTAACACACCTGATATTAAAATATAATTTTCGAATGTCAGCAAAATATCAGAGGTCAATTAATAGTACTACTAATAAAGATCGAGTATATCTTAATATATATATTTCTTGTGTGCGTGTGTATGTGACTGAACTCCTCCTAAACGACTGGACCAATTTTGATGAAATTTTTGTGTGTATTCCAGGGGGCTTGAGAATGGTTTAGATTCACAATACGGTCATATAGATATTGTTTTTCAGCTAAATTATTTATTTAAAAACATTTGAGACAACGTGACATTTGAGACATTTGACATTTGAGACATTTGACAGGACAACGTCTGTTGGGCCAGCTAGTATACTTATAAAAATGTATGGAATGATCTCTTTACTCAATGATAACATTTGGAGAATTTTTGATATCATTAAAGTATTACATACATACATATATATCACGCCTTGTTCCCAATTAAAGTAGTAATACCTTATAAATAAGTTAGCTATAATTAGCCTTAGAAATAAGTTAGTTACTAAATGCAAATATTATTTCAAAGTGATGAATTTAAAAAAAAATGTTTTAATAAGTAGAAACCATATCTATTTGATTTCGACATGTCTCAATTTAAATTCCTTTCGATTCATTTTTATTCTAACTACAGCATACCCACTTGAGACTGACAGAATAATATTTTCGGAGGCTTATTTATAACGATCTCAATCGGCTCTGCCACATTGGATTAGCGTTGTGAAAATAAAATTAGGACGATTATGATACGACAGCTAAAAATACGTATGATATCTTTGTACTAAAAACATAAACTAATTGAATCCAATGAGCGGTAATATACTATAATATATGGCTAATAAAGTACAAAGTACGTAAGTAGCCGTAAAAAAGAACACTGCAAAATATCAAACATGTATCAAATTTCAAAAGTTAAAATAATTTTGTTTTTAATGACAGAATATTCAAGTGCTTTAAAATAAGGATCCAATACATCTACCGTTATAACAGTTAATCATTTAAATGAAAGTGTTTAAGTATAAACAGCTCAATGTGATTTTTATATTAATTTAAGACTGTATTAATATAGTCGTATTTCATATAAAGCTAATTTATATTATTCTATTATGTTCATTGAAGATTAAAAAAAAACACGTACTAGTCATAATAATTAGAAATAATGTTAGAAATAATAGTATTTTTGTTATTTCATATCGGACAGGAAATGGCAAAACCAAAAATGATAAATTAAAATTATTAAATTTATAGCTGTAATCAGAATAGTCATCGTCAGCATTCATCCCTGTTATTTACTCTTATCTTATTCTTACTTAGGCTCGGTGTAACATATTTTCATCCAAATACAACATCATCTATTTAAACGACGTATGTAAAATAATACTTCATACCATTTGCAACCAATTATGTGAAATCGTCATAGCATTAGATATTTTTAATTTCAATTCAGAAATTGCACGTTTAAAACATTCACGGGAGATGCCAGATGCTAACAAATGGATGATGTCAAAGCTTATGACCTACTAACACACATGCTGTGGCGTCGTGAATTTATTCGGATTGCATTTATTATAAAGAATCGGGCTTAGGCGAAAATGTATAAACGAAAATACACGTTCTAGAGTTTAAAAAATGACGGTTTTACTAAAAAAAAATATAGGTATGACTTAAATTTTCTTACAAGAAAACAAATATATCGTTCGAGGGCGTTATCACAGCGAACGAAGGCGGTAGTTAGCAGCTGGCCAGGTCAAGGGCATAGCACGGCCGCGACCGTCTGTCCGCCCGCCCTAGCCTCGTTCACTATTCATACCATTCTCATTCCTTTTACTTCAATTTCAAGCCTTTATTCTTAAACAACAATCACGCCTCTCGTAAATATGTATGTAGCAAAGCTATCCTATCAAAATAAAAGCGCTTCGTGGAAAACATTTCATGAATACGAAACGGTTATTATGTACCGTTAGTACTTCAGGGACTTAGTCGACTTTTTTATCAGTCTTCTTTAAACGCGTCTTAATTAGCTTCTTCTTTCTCTTGCCCTGTTCCCAATTTTATTTGGGGTCGGCGCAACATCCTAATTAATATGATACGTTTAGAAAAATTAATCGAGAAAAGATTTCTACCACAGGGATGTTTGCAAACGTAAGTAACATTAGAAAAGAATTTTCGATCTCAAATAACTTTAATAACTACTTCGACTCTAATTGTATTGTTTTATTTATTGTCTAATTGTAGTGTTTCTCATGACTGTAATTGTATAAGTAAATTATTATTATTTCTTATATTAAATGTTCAGCTGGTAATTACATTTAGGTATCACCCTGTTCAGCCTGTCAGAAGATTATTCATCATAATTAGAACAAATCTGGGATTTGAACAGAATACGAAATATATCAATTTACTTGTTTATTCCTTTTTTAGCAGAGCACTATCGTATTTAGAATAAAGAAAATGTATAAACTACCTTTTCACGACCAAATGATCAGTTTTCGCTGATCATGGTAAATTACAAATATGCAAGCAATTAAAACATTTCTGAGGAGATCGTCGTGGACGCACGCCACAAATAGTCTGGCAAGGCCACGCAACGACGCCTTTGGTATGAATTTATCACCAGCTCATCGACCGCAAGATTAGTTCTTATCAGATTTTTAGCGATTCGCAAGCGTATTACCTTTTATTCAAAAATAGCAACGCTCTTTTTGGACATATTCTGCTTCTGGGTAAGACTAACTCAAATGAAAGGCACATTTTTTTCAAATCAACAAAATAATTATAGGTACCTCATATAAAATTATAAAAAAGGTATTAATTACCAAATTTACCATTAGATTAAAGATTTATATACAGAAATTAGTCCGATTTTTTTTCTAAAGATAATGTATATTTTTTATTATTTCTGTATATTTTTAATAATAAAAAAAAAATAACCGTACAACTTCAGTTTTTCTCAACGTATACAGAATGTTTCAAGGCCGGCAACAGAATTTTTAAGGAAGGAAAGAAGTTATCTAACTTATAGATAGATAACTTCCTTCCTTCCTTATGATGGACCCTTGGTCAATTTTCAATGCAAGGTTGAATCAACTGAATTTAAAAAACAGTGAAAGCACTTTCAAATGACACCCCTAATAACAAAAGAAATGCTAGGTAGCAGTAGATAATGATGATGAATTGTTGTGTAGTATTCCTCGTATGGTTTATGTAGGGCTCTCGATACTTAGAATTAAAGCAATATTTATTATTAATGGGATAAAAAAAATGATAAATTTGCGCATATATTTTTTCTAAATAATCTTCAAATTTGATTTATCCCAGTAAGTATTATTTCGTTGAACTTAAAACATCCCTATACACGTATGCAATATCGTATTCCATTATATAGTAGTAAGTTGGTACCTAGGTACCTCCATGATAATTTTGCTTTTGTTATACCCCGAGCAAAGTGAATGTTTGTTATATAATAACATATGTTTAATACCTATTATCCACATAAGGACATTTAGAGTAAAAAAGCATATTCTTCACAAAAGGGCCTCAACTTTGTTTTCTGTGAAATGTTTCAGAGGACAGGAATGTATACATAAGTTTTCGAGTTAACCCGAGCACACACGAATTCTAAGGTTTGTTGTACGGTATGTCAAAGTTATGAAAGACGGTTGGGCTGAAACGCGAGCATGGGCGATTAATATTCGGCAACACCCGCAGGGTACGCCAACAATGAATATTCAATTCATTCATAATGTTAATATCAGTGTAAGTAAAAGTTACGATAATTTAATAATACAATAACTTAGTTACGATTATCATGCAGTACCTACTCGATGTGATTTAAATTACGCCCAGAGACATATAATGAAGAGAGTTGGTATAATGGCCAGGCAATAATGATCAGCAAAGTTTAATTACATTAAACCTTTGTGGAAGTAGCTCCTAAATGTTTTCACGTCAGAACGAATGAACCGATTATAGTACGCGGATTGACAGTATAATTTTTACAACGGGAATATCTCCTTTCTATTATTGCGGCGGAACACTAGTAACTCTTTATGAATATTACAATACAGCATGGATATACGAAAATATAAAAAACGCACACAAAATTAAATGCAACACAGAGTTACCGCCAGGTAAAGAGCACTAATTCTGCAGTCAACTTTTTTTAATTTTCCTACGCACTTCATTACAAGCATAGCAGCACAAGAAGGCAAAATATGCAGTTAGCGTCATATCAAGCATTACATTTTCATGACTAAACCGCCACTATTAAGAGCTACATAAGAACATTCTCAAGGGCAACTATATAAAGTTAGACGTCTTGCTGTGAGGGTGTTACAAACGATAAGTTTTTCATTATTTTTGCAAATCTTGAAAAATTGTAATAATACAAAAATATTTAATATATCCGTGAGATCCAAAGAGTCCGAGTACGTGAGAGAGAGAAAGAGAAGAGTGAGTAAAGTGAGTTTTCCACCCGTTATTATCGTTGTTTAGGCATAAGACTAGTCCAAAAGTAAAACAATATAGCTTTACAGCGATTCTAATAAAAACAAGTTACATTTATCGACTCTGTAAAGGTTGGAATATCAAACACGCACAAATTTAAAATATTGAGAGATGCAGAAAGGGCATATAGGTGTAAAGACAAATCTACGAAGAGTATTCAACATTTTGTCGCTAATCGTATTATTTTAAAAATATTAATTTTTATTATTTATAATAACTATTTAGCAAGTCAAATTAATTTTAAATGGAATTTAAAAAACGGCAAAGCCAAGTACAAATTAAGAAATAAATACAATACTGTGAAGTTCATAACTTTCGTAAAAACAGATATTTCATCTGTTTTTACGAAAGTTATGAGACCTAAGGATTAATTAAAATAAAAATTAATTGTCAGGCTACTATTACGTTAGTAGAAACTAACCGCAGTTTTGTTAACTACAGACCTTAAAGTACTAAAGAGATTAGAGATGAAATGAAAGCCTAGTATTTGTACCGATCAAGAGCCACAGGACAAGACGAGAGCGTGAAATGATGACAGCGTGACATTGACATTGCAGATGGCTGAGTGGCGGCGATTACGGACGGCGCGTGGCGGCCGCCCCAGCAGTGAAGACAGCGCGTGCATGAAGTTCAGTGGAAGTGGGGGTACCATTTTTTCGCGCGAACAGTGTGAGGTTTGCAGCATGCCTCGGAATAGGTGAGTTGCGGCGGACGTAGTAGTGATCGTGGCGCTGCGGTGGTGGCGGCGGAACAAAGGGCGGCGGCGGCGGTAGGCGCGCGGGCCTCCGCCTCGCGCCGCCCGCGAAGGCGTCCATTGCGGCGAGCGTGCCGACGTCGCTCATGCTCGCGGCGCGCTCGCGGCTGGAAGACTGCGGCCGACGCGCAATCGTTACGCCGTCCCCCAAACCCGGCACCGCGCGCACACTTCGATCGCCGCCCGCCCTCCGCGTTTGCTTTCCGCCCGCCCACGCGCCGGTTTGCTTTGTTTTGAATTTTTAATTTATCACCATTCATCCGAGATTCATGCAACGAAAACGCACAACAATAAGCAGAGAACATCACCATCCGACAGTTCAATGACCCATAACGACTAGGAATTAATGTTAAATAATGTATGCACGCGTTTTTAACTATAAATTAAAGTAGGCCGTATCGCCACAAAGATATATCGAATTTGTGTTCAAGTAATTATAACTATAAGATAGGTTCAATTAAACAAAACATGAAAAAGAAATGACATTCTACCAAGTCATGCTAAAAAGCGAAACAACCGCAACATCCTATATCTAAACAATCAATCCATTCTCAATTAAACAATTAAAGGTGATTTTGAACTCCCTTATAACATCGTTGTGCATAAAACAAGTCTACAAGTCTAAATTTAGAATACAATTAGTTTTTAGTGAATAAATCAAGGAAAACAAAAATAATTTGCAATATCAGTCCAGTTTTCTAGATATTCTGTTTAAGGTAACTTATAAAATGGTCAACAGATTATGTTCAATAAAACATATCTTATGAAGTCATGTTAATTAATGTTCTTGAAACATTAAACATATATGAACTATATTCTAAATTTTTCCATTGACTGCAATACACTCCTTCAAGATTTGAGGCCAGTTATCAAATAAAGCACGCACTCTTTCCATGGGAACATTTTTATTGTCAATCATATAGATTGCTTTAGGGAGATTATCAGTTAAGTAATGACTAGTGCGTCTCTTATGGAAGTCCTAAAACATCTTTTAAAATACACAACATGGTTCTCGATGATATCTTCATCACGCGAAATAAAACTTAGCTTTCGGGCAGGCTTCGTTCGATTTTTATACCTCACTGCATTGATCAGCAATTAGATACGAATACTGCCTAGACGGCTAGATTTTTTTCTGTCACAAACAGAAGTGTCTTTGTATCTATCAATGGCCCGGTACACACACATTCAAGTCATACCAAGAGGATGTATTTAGAAAAAATCGAATCATTAACGGGAAAATCCTAAAAAGAAAAAAGGGCTGTCTTTTTCCCGTAAACTAAAACGTACAGTCAATTTGAGCTTCATTTTTATTGTATAAAGTTCATATTGCAAGCATTCACTGTTGTCTAAGCAATGTAGGTGTGTTTCTAATATCAAAGAGTTAATTTACGGTATATTAACTCTATATAAAGTTGAAATTCAATCATATCTATCAAAACAGTGTGCGTGTTTGCATTTAATGTCACGTTCCAAAATTGAATAGTCACAAAATGTAATAGTTCATTTGGCCCTTTTTAGCACTGAATTATTTTTTATTCACAACGCCCTACCACCAGAGTGACGGTTCTGTACAGGAGAGTTTTTTGGCTTGACTATAAAATAAGTAGGAAAAAAAAACTGCCACTTTACAAATTTTTTGACAATCTATCGGATCCGCTAGCCACAAATATTAAATATTTAACAAAGTATTGGAACGAAAATGAGAAAACATAATGACAGACTCTAAATAATTCTACACGAATGACACTCTAAATTCAAATGTAATATTTTGTATTTTTTTATTAAAACAGTATTTACGATCAGACTAAGTAGTTTTCAAAGCATTAAATTATTATACTTAAGAGGCAAATAATTATTTTTTATATTATGAAATTTATATTACTAGATTTAGAAATTCCTGCTCAATAGAAGCAGATGTACTAGCCAAAACTTTGGCTAGTACATCTGCTTCTATTGAGCAGGACAATAAAATTAGATTAAGAACGTCTTTGGAATTTGTTCCAAATATAACTAATAATATCAATTGTTTAAATTAACAAATGAGACAAAAGATAAAACATCTTGCTATCCAAAGACAAAAGATAGGTCCAATTGCTTAAATTTTGTTCATCAGAATATACAGGGCTTGTCTGGCAAAGATTTAGAAATTAGTTTATTTCTTAATTATGAAAGCATTGACATATTATGTGTTACAGAGCATTGGTTAAATAGCTCTCAGTTACCTATGATAAATTTTGATAATTACAGAGTTGTGAGTTCATTTACCAGAAATACAACTATTAGAGGTGGATCTTTGATAATTTTACATAATTCCCTAAAATGTAAGGAACGTAAAGACTTGGCATCTTATTCCATTGAACGAACAATAGAATTATCATGTGTGGAACTTGAAAAAATAATTATTATCTGTGTTTACCGGCCCCCCTCAGGGAACTACAAGAGTTTGAGTCTGTTATGGAGGAAATACTGAGAATTATTTGTAAGAAAAATAAAAAAGTAATTGTTTGTGGAGACTTTAATATAAATATATTAGACATGTCACAGCTGTCGAGCAGATATTTAAATCTATTTAAATCATTCAATTTAGTTAATGTCTTTGATGAACCTACTAGAGTAACACCTACGTCAGCCACTTGTATAGATAATATTTTTTGCAACAGTGATGTTACTAAAAAATCCATAGTTAATTTCATTAATTCTGACCATAGTGGACAATTTGTGACTATTGAGCACCATCATGCACCATTGGTCCTTGAGGTTACTTGTAGGCCTATTACAAAACACGGTGTTGAAAAATTTAAAAATAATGTTAATGATAGAATTTATTCTTTACCATTAGATGATAGTAACCCAAATAGTTTATATAACAGCGTCTTTAATGTTATCAAAAGTGAATCTAGTAAAATATTTAAACAAAAGTCCATTAAGATTTACACGAGTAAAAAGAAATTCAGTGACTGGGCTACACCAGGTATTTACAAAAGTAGGAGAAAATTATATGAGCTATATGCCCTAAAATCTAATTCTAGGGACCCTGAATTTATTGAGTATGTAAGAAATTACTCTAAAATATTTAAAAAAGTCTGTGTTACAGCTAAAAAACTTTTTATTGCCAATAAAATTAATGTTTCAAAAGATAAAGTAAAAACTGTTTGGAAAGTAATAAACCATGAAACAGGGAAAATAAAACAAAACGAACATACTTATTCGCTAAAGGTTAAGGATAAGTTAATTCAATCTGATAACGAAGTAGCCTCCGAATTTGAAAGGTTTTTCCACCAAATACCTATAGATACTACTTGTAGCCTCGGATCATGTTCAAACGGTGCGGTCGCCCTCCTTGAATCAAATGTAAACAAGATTAAGGAATCTTTTCATTTTAGACATATTGATGCTGAATTTATCCTCAAAACTTTTAAATCACTTAATAATAAGAAAACAGAGGATCTGTGGGGTATCTCAACTAATATTATTAAACCAATTATCTCTGAAATTGCGCCTCACCTAGCCCTAATCTATACATATAATAAGACAGTAAAAAAAAAAGTTATCGTCATTTTAATGAACTCAAGGCATGATAATATTGCGAATTATAATGTACACCATTCTTACATAAGTTACATGGGAAATTTAAAATCTAAAGACAATTCATCATCATGATACAATACATACATAAGATAACGTCTTTATCCCCTGCGGGGTAGACAGAGCCACAGGTTATAAGACCCCAAAGGCCACGTTTAGCATGTTCGTGGGCAGTGAGATGGAACAGGGAACCAAAATACGATGAAACGAAACCAGTTTTTATCAAAAGAATATGATAAATGCGAAAGTTTGTTTGTTTATTACCTCTTCACGCTTAATCTATACATATAATAGAACAGAAAAAATATTTAAGTGTAAATCAGTTTCATTACGCATGTTAGTTTTTTCATAAATCACTAGATGGCGCTGTTTCATTTAATCAATTTCTACAACGCGCTATTGTAGTTTTTTCAAATAAAGCCTAATAAAGGAATGTGTTTCGACATAAGGCGAAAATCTCCTTCGTATCTTTTCATGATCTTTGCGCTGAGAATCGAATAGGAAATTTTCTGTGAATTTTGCTTTAATTAATTTAATAATTTCTTCTGTGTTGATTTCGGATTTTGTTTTGCTTTGTGTTTAGGATTTGGTGTTACTGGTTGAGTTTATTTCAAGACGGACTTTTGCTGTGTTTTAGGCTTTTGTTTTGCTCTGCGTTTAGGGTTTAATTGGTGTAATTGCCAACTTCATAACGCTCTTTTGATGTATTATTGCTTTCTAATTAAGTTTCAGTGTTAATTCCATAGAATAAACTAACAAATTATCATTTGTAGGTGTTCATTTTTTGGATTATTTAAAGTAATCTATTGATTTGTGTATCAATAACATTCAACTCGAAATTTACGCAGACGAAGTCGCGGGCAACAGCTAGTTTTCAATAAATGCATTGATGAAGGGGTCTTTCCAAATCTTATGAAAAATAGTAAATTAATTCCACTTTACAAGTCTGGCGATAAGAGAGACCCTACTAATTTTAGACCCATTTCTATATTACCAGCCTTGAGCAAAATCTTTGAAAAGATTATTTATAATCAGTTATCATCTTATTTTACCCTTAACAAGTTATTTCATTGCAACCAATATGGTTTTACCAAGGGTAAATCCACTACAGACGCTGGAATTTCACTTTTAAAACACATTTTTGATGCTTGGGAGGGCAGACAAGACGCAATAGGTATTTTCTGTGACCTTTCTAAAGCATTTGATTGCGTAAGTCACGACACATTAATGAGGAAATTAGGGCATTATGGTGTCTCTATCAAATCACTCGGCCTTATTAAGTCATACTTGTCGGATCGAATACAAAAAGTTGTTATAAATAAAACTGAATCTGCTGGAACTTCACTAGTTATGGGCGTGCCTCAGGGATCAATATTAGGTCCTTTACTATTTTTAATATACATTAACGACCTTCCTTACTATACAAGCACTTTATGTGAAACAGTGCTATTTGCCGATGATACTTCTCTTGTTTTTAAAGTTGACAGAGGCAGCAATTGTTACGGACGAGGTAAATAGTGCTCTATCAAAAGTTCTACAATGGTTTACATTAAATAATCTTTCATTAAATTCGAGAAAAACCAAATTTGTTAAGTTTTCTATACCAAATGTAAGGCAGGTTAATACACCCTTAAATATTAATGGTGAAGTGGTATCTCTTGTTGAGAGTACTAAGTTTTTAGGCATACACTTAGATTCCAGATCACAATGGTATACCCATATTGATGCTCTGTCAAGCAGACTTAGCTCAGCTGCGTATGCTGTTAAAAAAATAAGGCTTCTAGCTGATGTTGAAACAGCAAGGTTAGTTTACTTTAGTTATTTTCATAGTGTAATGTCTTATGGAATTTTGTTATGGGGATCAGCTGCCACCATTGAAAGTATTTTTATACTACAGAAAAGAGCAATTAGAGCTATATATAATTTAAGACCAAGGGATTCCCTTAGGGATAAGTTTAAAGAAATTAACATTTTAACATTGGCGGGGCAGTACATCTATGAAAATATAATCTATGTACACAAATATTACAATAATTTCATTAAGAATAGCGATGTTCATAAATTAAATACAAGAAATAAAAATAAGCTTGCTGTTCCAAATTTTAGATTACGTAAAACACAAAACTCATTCTTGGGGAAATGTATAACTTTTTATAACAAGTTACCACACAGTATTGTTAATCTACCTTTTAATAAACTTAAAACTCTAGTAAAAAAAACTTTGATGAGCAAAGGATATTATCAAGTCCAGGATTACTTGGATGATCGAAGTGTCTGGGACTAAAAAACCCTCGCTCGTTGAAATAAACAAATTGTTAATAAATTCTTAGGTAACTGTGTAACATAATAATATGTATATTTAACTGTACCTATTATAATAACCTTTTGTTACTTGTATAATACATTATTGCTAGTTTTTAAATGATTGTATGCGCGTGTCCTGCGGTTGATTTTTTTTTTTTAGTTGTGCTAATTTACACGGGTACCTGTTTTTGGTAATTTGTATCCTTCTGTGGCTTAAGGGTAGTCATACTCTCATTAAAATCTCTTCGGCAGTGTCGTGTGAGGCGGGTCGTTACGTTCCCTAAAACATGGTTGAGCGAAGCGATGGCTGGTTCATGCGTCATGCTCGTGAACGGGTGCTGCCAGCGGAGATGAGTCTGCTCTTTGCTATACTGGGTACTACTCGTATTTATTATAATTTTAATTTAACTTTAATATATTCTTTTAAAACTGTATGACACGGCATTCCTAATATAGGCATGTTTTCAAAATATTTTTTATTAATTATACTATGTAATGGAAAGTGACTTCATGAATTATCAATATTGAAGTCATTTTCCAAATTGACGACTCTGTATCTATTTAATACAGGGAAAAAAAACAGCCCTTGCTGAGTTTCTTGCCGGTTCTTCTCAGTACAAGGTCTCCCGCCGTAGATTTGCGAACCGATGGCGTAGCTTTTCGACATTCACAAGTGCTTGTAACAGCCCAGACTGAATAAATGATTTTGAATTTGAATTTGAATTAGAGTGAATATTAAATTACCCTCTTTATTCTGCTAGTATTAGTAATTATACAAAGGTCATATTACATAATATTACACTTAATTTGCAAAATTATGTCGAGAATCTGAAACAAGCAAAGTAATGACTCAACATATCCTTTCACTGCTAATGCCGCACAGTATACGTGGCGTATTTACAAAATAAATTGGTTGTCAACCGGTTCTAAAGCAAGCAACTCAATTAGGATAACGTGTCCTTTTAGAGCGTTAGGTTGCCAACGACGCCTGACGATCCAAAAAGGTTCATCATATACAAAACACTTCAAATTTCGTCAAAGAGACAAACTTCATTCAATGGTAATGTAATAATATGATATCCGTAAATAAATATATATAATAATGGCATAAGTACTTTCTACTCCAAATCGAGAAAAAGCGTCGGTCGGTGGTGCTGTGATCTCGACACTGAGTTTCTAACGGGAAGATCTGGGGTTCCATCCTGTCATCGCCTAATGTATTTTTCGAAATTCAAACTTCACATACTGTACATTAATTAAGGTGAATGAACATCATGAGTCAACCTTGCAAAGCTGTGAATATATACTGAAAGATGTATGCAACGTCCAATCATTCGCGTGCGGTCGTGTGATTGAGTCAACCCTAATCACCTTGATTTGTTTTGGAGTATCTTCATTTCAGATGTGTATAAACTATGATGCTGATGATGAATCAATTAATATATAACTAAGTTAATTGTAATACATACAAAACATATACTCACGCCTCTTTCCAATAAATGTAACAGAGATCACAGTTTTCCATGTGTCACGATCCAAACATACTTCTTCCCCAGTTTCCTTAACTTTCATTAATACTTTCACGCAGGCTCGTCTATTCAGGGTAATCTTGACCTGACTTTCCTTCATTATATCACCTACCTGGTCTAAGATGTTCATCCCCTAACAACGGCCTCCCATTCATATTTACTTTATAAATTTCTTAAGTAGTGTCCAAACTATCTAAGCATTCCCTTCCCGATTTTTTTCACTACATCTTTCAGACCGTACACTTCCATTACATTAATCTTGCTTTTATTCTTCTTTTGCCATACCCATGCATTAAGTATTCACTCCCATACCTCCATGCACAGCATTCTAATGTAATAAATAAACCTACATATCTCCATGTTCGTTTATTATTTTTTAACTTCCTCTTGATATAATAATTCCTTATGTAATCAATTTCATCTCAGACTCATAAACTCTTCTTACATCTCCTTCGATGCTTAACAGTCAGATCCACACATAATGACAGGTCTAATGATCGATATCATTCGTATTGGAGTTTTTGTCAAATACCATTGAATAACGAAAAAGATATGTTAGTTTATAGTAAGACAACTGCGGAAGATGACGAAACTCCAAAAATGATACCGCCAAACAGTTAATTAATAAATGTGCGTTGTCGACTACAGAATATGGTGCAAATTTAAAAATGATTTATTTATGTAGTTTTCTATAAATTTCATTTCCCTACTAATTCTAATTTGAATGGTTACAGTCAAAGCTCCTTATTCGCGCTTCCTTCATTCGCGTTTTCACTATTCGCGGATCAAAAAAATGCGACGCAATTCCTTTATTCGCGGCTAAAAAATTTATTATTCGCGGATCTACTAAAAAGTACATACATAAAAATAAAAGAATTCCAATTTGCGATTTCTTTATCAACATTGATTGATATGTGACGATGCCTTTGGGACGAAGTCTTATTTTTAAGAGGCAAATTGAAAATGCGACTGCTGAATTGAAGAAGCTTTTAAAAACTGCCAAGCAAGAGAATATTACATAATTCTTCAAACCATTACTTAAGCCTTAAGATAATGAATCAAAATATTCAAAAACTTCAATTAAATTGATTTTTTTATTGTATATATATTTTTATTTTGTCACCTAAGAACGTATCTCTTATAGTTCCATACAAATTACTATTCTGTATTCACGGTTTCTGTATTCGCGGCATATTTATGGAACGTAATCCCCGCGAATAAGGAACTTTTACTGTATTTCACTATTTTTAATCAGTTCAAGCATTCTTCAGTAAGTGGTATAACTAACACTATTGGGTCTTTATTAATTCGTTGGAAATTCTGTAAAAATACAAATACAAATAATGAATGCAGTACACAATGTCTGTCACTAATAATACAAAACAGATAATGTATACCTCAATTGTGCTGTCAATAACAACATACCCGACTACTGGTTCACGAGAAGGTATCGGTTAAAACAATAAACATATCTGGAATCGCAACAGAAACAGCGTGGAAACCGCGGCGTTAACGTCACACTCCCACGCCAATTGGTGCTTGTGTACGGCCATATGCAATTCTGGGTCTCCCTGACGTCATTGATTGCGAATACTTGTAATAATCTAAGTGAATGCTTCATTATTCATTGCTTGCACGTGATTGTGGGAAATAACAATGGTCCGTTGTTAAATAAACTGCAACTACCCCATGCCACGCATGAGTACTTTGTTATGCTACACGTTTCTCAACTTTTGTAATATAGCACCCACGTGTATATCGCTATAAAACCGCATTGTGTGAAATTCCATTAATTTGTTTTTTCTGTCACTGCTTATCACTATTTTATAAAAATTCTTGTGACTAAATAACGGGGATGTCTGGTAGTTAGAATCTTGAATTTTGTTGTAGATGTACCTAGAGAAAGTGCAAATATAAGAATTTTTCAAAATTTAACAACGGCTAAACAAAATTATGCCACAACTAATCATACATATTTAGATAGACAGCGATAGTGTGAATTATTGGATTGCGTTGTCAAATTACTCCTTTACAACCTTCTTAATTTTGTTTAAAGTGTAAAAACTACGTAATAGCTATCAAATTCTTTGTAGCTTTTAGTATAGCATTATACGCTATTTTTAACTATATTTTATCGATTTAATAAACAAGGTTCTCAATTTAATATGTTTGTTTTTCTGTGCGTGATTTATTATCGTCATCATCACAGGTCATATCTCACCCCACGACCCTGGTATACGTGTAAAGTAGAAAAATAAAAAATAATCCAAACATTATATGTTACTAAGCAACTTCGATTAGGTAATTTTTTAAATATTATAATCCCCTCGCATTGTATCTATTGTTCAATTTTGATATCGTAATTTAAGAAGCAATTGAATGTTGCTCCAAATATGCAAAAATTTGCACAATATTTAAAAATCAAATATTGATTCCCAAATAATTTAATATTAAAAATAAATTATTATTTTCAGATTTTTCTTTAAATTTACATTTTAAGTTTGTTTCAGCACATACTTTATTCTCACAAAAAAAAAACGTGAAATTCGATTCATGGACAAAGTACTTCTCAGTGCCGATATGGAGATTCAATAATTTAGTCATTCGAGCCTCGAACGTCCCGGACGGCAGGGTGAGCTTCGGTCAGGTTAAGTGGGTATTTCATAGATTATCCATACGACGACGGATACTTCCCTTTTATCATTTTCACGTATGTTAATCATAAACATTCCAAACCCGTGCTAAACTTAGCTAAACGCATGGACGAAAAACTAATAAGGTCGTAAAAAGCATAATTTATTTCTTTTCCAGATAAGTATTGTTGAACTAAGTTTCTGTGTGTATTTTAAAGTTAATAATATTATTAACTTTAAAAATACACACATCATTGTTTATAATATTGCTTTTGAACATTTCGTAATTTTATAAAATGAGGTAAGTTAAAACATTTACAATGATCAAAAAACTTTCAGCAGTAAGCTTCTTGAAGTGGATAGTGACAAAATGAAAAAAATTGTGCGTGACTATTATTTGTGATGTGTGTTATTGAATAATAATCAAATGTAATTGAAATGCCCAACTCAAGTCCACTTTTGTATTACTGCTAGCTACCAGTGTCCATGCACGGTCAATTGTAGGCGTACTTGGTTACATGTGAGAAAATACATGGCAAACAAAAAATATTATAACCTAAGGAATGTAGGCAATATTCAAAGTGATGAAAAATATCACATATAATCTATATTTGCTTAGCTCAACACACCTCTTAGACAGGCGCATCCCATAATGTAGCCCATCATAGAAAGGCGGGATGCTGGCGGCGGCGGTGGCGGCAGCGGAGGCGGTGGCGGTGGCGGCGGCACGCGCCTACCGCGGTGCGCCGTCCGAGACACTGCGCCCGCGCTTAACCGCCGCACTCAATTGTTTCCCACCTACCGCTTACACGTATAAAAACCCCACGCAACCCTTGCATTGCAAAACGTTCAGAAATACTTCACTACGAATATCATACAAAAATAGTTTGTGTTAGAAATTGTCTCGCAGCAATTAGGGTTATTTATATATATTGGGGTTGACTTTTTTCAAAACTTTGCTGCGTTTAACTAGAACACCGCTGTTACCAATGTTACGATCTAATATAACACGTTTAATTTATTGACCAATCGTGACCTACCTGGCAGGTGTTTTAATGTTATACTTAAAATTGTATGTTTCCATCGAAACATATTACGGGTGGCATGGGACGTGCTCGGTGCAGCGGCCGCGATCGCGTGTTGGTGTGGTGACTCACGATCGATACCGGCCGCAAAGTTCGCGCCTCGCGACTTGTCGCTGATCATAAGTACACAACCCTTTCAAAGATATATAATGCGCTTTTACAATATTCCAATAGAATATTATGGTATTTCATCATAACATATTCAATCGATTCTTAAGTTAAACCTATATTATCTAGAACACACACCAGGGAAGTGCAAATTATTAGAAAAGTACACGTGAAAGTTGCATCACGAAAATGAATATAAACTTTAATACCTTCCGCATTTCTAACTTTTTATTGCATATCAATCCCACAGACTGCAGGTAATTTGAAATACGTAATGACATTGTATCTAAAAAATAATATTACAGCTCAATGCAAGTAATGACATTTCGATCTAAAAATAAAAGAGCTTTTTCGTAAGATCCGATATCATTGAATAAAACAACTTACACATTCCCGTGATAACGATATTTGTGTATTTCTCTTGCTATGTATATGGCAAGAAAAATCATAACCAAGTAAATCTATGTTCGCAATAAATACTCTGTATATATGATAACCGATAAATAAAAACGTTTATTGCAGTGATTTGACATCTGAGATGTCAACAAAGATATGTAAACTTAGGTTAAGTGAGTGGTAGGTCGGTATCGAGGCGCGCGGGCGGGCGCGGGTGCGGGCGGGCCGACACTGAGGCGTGCGCCGGCCCGCCCGCCCCGCGCGCTCTTTCCGCCCCCAGCTCGCTAGGCCTATCTAGACTTCAACACCTCCAGAAGTAAATGAAGAACCTCTTGACATCATTTATCCACGTCTATTTATTAAACTGAACGCACTTTTCTCATGATCCAATATTTGTGAAGAGACTACACGTATTTCTATTTTACTGATGAGTTTCGCAAGTCTGTTCTGACGTGATGAATGTTTTGTGATACCTAAATAGAAAAAATTAATATTAATCAGAATTTTATTTAAAGCCAATAAGTCTATAACTTAACACCTATACGATATTTCTAGGTCACAAATGTGAGATTTTACAAATGCTTTCATATCATTTTTCCAAAACTATAACTATTTTAAAAATGAAGATCTCATAGAAAAAATAAAATAAAAGCTTTTATTTAAGAAAAAAGAAAAAAAGAGCTTTTATTTACGAATAGATATATAATAAAATGTACTAAAAGGGGAAAACTAAGGACCCTCTTCTTATTCAGTAAGGACCGCCGAAGCTTTTAGACGTAGACGACTACAACTGATTATGGCCGTTTTTATACTATAATTATCTGATTTGAGCAATTTATATCTCATGAAAGTATGCAAATATAGAAATTTCAGTTTAATTATTAATTTAAATTGTTTTCAGTTTTCTAAAAAATGACCAATTATTATTTACGTAATTCTAATGAAACGAACACATTTCTAGCATTCTTACATTAAATGTAACATTTTTTTATATAGAAAGTATACCTATAAACGTACAAATAACAAGTTATTTTAAAATTTGTTTATACGCTCGTACAAATTAGGCGAGTTTACTTAGTTATGACGTCACGATTGCAGTGTTTTTAGTATGGAGCGTTTTTGAGCGCCCCGCGACAGCGCCGCAAACATGTCGATGTATCTTCAAAAGTAATAGGTGCAGGTGTACTGTTGGTTCTACAATATTTCTCACTTAAAAGAGTACTCTTATTATATATAAAATTTAAAAAAATGTCGTTTACCCAATTACTTATCAGTTCGCAGATCTTCGTGAACTTTCAACATACTCGTACGTATCTACTCATACAACATACATAATTATACAAAATACATTCGACATTTATTTTTCTAATCACAGCTTATAAATATTATTCTAATAAATCATTGACATACATTTCTAAATAATTCCTGCAAAAAACAAATAATGCTTTGTTCTATGATCCATAATTATAGTACTCGTTTTAAGCATTGGATCACACATTTTCTAATCCAAAATTATATCAAAATGACGGCTACCTCCTATCTTATCAGGTACATATGTGTCAAACATCGAACCACGTAAAGCATCAAGATTTTTTTTTAATCTAATATATTTCAATTATTATTAAATCTTTATAGATTTAATAGTTCGTTTTTAATGAACTATTGTTCTCCAAAGAGCTAACAGGACAAAAGAACTTGGAGAAATAATATCAAATAGGTCTTTTCCTCCACAAATTAACGAAGAAAAATATGTTATCTTTTGGAATTCATATTTCTGTTTGTTATAAACTAATATTATTCAGAAATTGCTGAAAGAATACTTTTGGTCGAAACTACTTTGCTGCGTGAGGAATTGTAATGTCAGTAAGATGGTTTGTAACATTACTCATTTCGTCCGTTCACGAAACTTATCTATGGAAATAAAATTAAAATGTGTGTTCGAAATTGAAATATAGTAGAGTCGCTTGTGTAATATTCGTTGTTGACAAAATTTTATTTCGGAGAAACAGAATAGCCCTCCTGGCACGATATGCCGAGATAAGTCACTACTAAGTAGATAAAAACTGGAAAAGGTGCCAGCTTGGTAATATGTACGTAAAGACGATGCCAAATCTGCGAATGGTTTCCGTGGATTTACCTTGTCACGAACGGCATATAATTGCCTTACAGTCTATAACTATACCCCGCTTTATTACAATTCATCAAATCCGTTTCATATTCATCAATTGAAAAATAAAAATATCCGATCCGGTAAAATTCATCCAATAGACTGGTCTACGATATTAATTTTTGGGACATGAACTGTTTTTTCAACTGTGAATGTCATGAAAAGAATTCGTACGAATATAAATATGAGCTGTATGGAAGATGGGGTGACGTTTATACCCCCGAAGTTTTCAAAGCGTTATTTTATTGAAAGAAATTATACTGCTACTGGTCCACTGCATCGGAAAAGTGCAATCATTTCTTAATTAACGCTTCAGTCGCGATCAATTGTAATGGGCGAATTTGTCCAGTTTATACATGCATTGCGTAGATTGCTGCTTTGCGTAAGGACCGTAGCTGTAGATCCAAGATTTACAACACCTTCGAAATTTTCTAGCATAAATTTACATCAATCAACACGACGGTATTTTTCATTTTAGGAGAGAGATAGTGAAATCTGACTGAATCTCTCTGTATGTAATGTGTCTGTAGTCACTCTATCGCAATGAATTTTCATGTATAACTCTAGTTGGTGGTCGGCCGCATCTGGGTGTCATCGTTTAGTTTCTCTCGATCATTACGTTTGAATACAAATTTCTAATAAGTCTACTGTCGCTAAAGAGAGCAAATTATCCCAGTATTTTGTGTTTTTCGTTAGTCTCGTTTACAATCATAGAACATGACGAGCACATGAAACTTACCGCGAACCGTAACAGATTGTGGAACACAAAAGAAGAATTAGAGGTAATTAAAAAAATATAAAAAAGAACGAAACATAGGTGATGATTTTCACCATAGACGTTAAAATAAAATTTAAATAGTTGCAGAATATTAACTTTGTGGAGCACAATTTAGGAACAACCCGCTAATACATAAAATTTTAATACATATTGTTGAAATCGGAACAAAATTCATATAACCTGAGTACTCATGCGATTCTTAGATATACTCGTATATGTATGTAGTCATCCATAGGACGTCCAAATAGAATTACCGGTCTAGCCACACAATTAAGCGCATAATAAGTATAACCAGAAGCAATAAAACATTACAATAGTCCTGGTATTACAATAACCACATACACACATTTCAAAATTGGTGTATGCGACTATTTTGTAATTAAATAACATTATAATACATGCATGATTATACCTACATAAATTACCTAGCGTATTAAAATAACACAAATCAAATCCCTAACGTATTTAATTATTGTAATGTATTATATTTATATAAAAATGGGGTTACATATACTTACTACAAGAACAATTTATTCTTTTTTATATGGTATTTCTTAATACGTTGTATCAAATAAATGTAACAAAAATGCTACCCCCACTATACAACAATGGAAAAAGCTAGGAATTTAACCTTAGTTTTATAACTTAACCACGTAATTATTACGGAGCGCTGAAAAAACGATAAGCATATTATCCTGAACCTGATTTCAAATAATTCGTAGTCGCTATTCAGGAGTTACAATCTAAGAAGAGGTCCTCATTTTCACCTTAACGCTTAAAAATCCAGATGGAAATCGATATACGTATGTTCAGCTCTTATAGCTTGCGGTTTTAGTGACCGTGTAAATTGTTTAGCATTGTAACTTCAGAATGGTACGGCGTTTTAACTTCTTGAAAGTTAGGACTTCTTAGTTTTATTCACTGAACAGCTCTTCTTGAGTAACAGGTTGTTATAACGATTAATAGTAGATTGGCAATTAAGTACAGGCAGTAATGAATCAAACTTCATATGCTGACCTTAAGCAAGCTGTTATAACGCTTGTAATTGTTGGTTTTCAGGGTGTAAATGCAAAGTTTGATATGTTATTGAAATCTATAGAGTCCAAACTAATTACGTTAGTAATTGTAAAACAGCAGCGGTTCCATTACAAAATCTTTACATTATTATTAACGGATCATTCTTTTACTAAAGCAGCTATTGCAAATAATGACAGCTTTTAGAATATTTTAACGACATGACGTTCACGCAATTGAATCAAACTAAATATAATATAAATACAAAATGGCGGATGGAGATAAACACTCGCAAATATGTCAAGATAAACAAATGATTTAAGGGACTGGCAACGAAAACAAAGACGTGTGTACAAAAATGTTAATATATATTTTTCTTTTCATATCTTGTCTTATTAATGAATTCTAGTTATTATTTTGTTAATTGGGTGCTTAATATCATTTTATTTGTAAGAGTAAAATTATTGTTGGATTTTTTTATAGGATAGGGCAGCAAACGAGCAAGCTATATCGCATGGTAAGCAATATCCGCTGTCCATAGACACCAGGTGTCATAGATGCGTTTCCGGCCTTTTTCAAGGTCACTATATATAATACTAGCTTTCTGCCCGCGGCTTCGCCCGCGTGGATTTCGGGATTGTGTCTATAGAGGGTTAAGGATCATAGCTTTTGCCCACGGCTACATATGCGCGGAAGTCGGTTTATGGCGCGAAGGTTTATCGCGCTTCCCGTGGGACTATACGTTTTTCCGAGATAAAAAATACCGCAAAACCTTGCTCAAGAATCACTCTATTTATGAAATCCGGATGAAAATCTGTGCAGTAGTTTTTGAGCGATGCCTTTATTGCGCCTCTCGTGGGATTTATCGGTTTTTCCGGGATACATCATAGCCTAGAACCTTCTTCAAGAATCACTGTCTTTTGGTGAAAACTGCAGGAAAATCCGAAGAGTTTTGCAAATAGTCTTTATCTCGCGCATCTTACGAGATCTGTCGGTTTTCTGGGATAAAAACTTTTCTCGAGAATCACATCATCTATTGATGAACAACACATGAAAAACCATGCAGTAGTTTTTGAGCGAAGCCTTTATTGCGCATCCCGTGGGATCTGATGAGATTTCCGGGATAAAAAGTAGCCTATGTTACTCTCCATCCCTTTTACTATCTCCATGTAAAAAATCACGTCAATTCGTCGCTCCGGTTTGCCGTGAAAGACGGACAAACAGATAGACACACTTTCCCATTTATAATATTAGTATGGATTTTGTCATCACATGCATCGTGAAATATTAATATAAATAAATAATATGAGGCAGAAACATTATTAAAATATTTTTAAGTCGATATTAGTTTATATTTGTATAAGACATTGGTGAAGATATTAAAAATTAATTAAGGTAAAGAATGTAGTTGATTGGGATGGATACGAGTAGAACTCGTTAAAACACGGCAGGTTGAAGACGAGTACGAGTCGTGCTCGCTCGACTCGAAAATTTTGATTACATTTTTTTCAAATTTAGATATTATCGCTTTTTCTCTAAGTAACTATTGCCATGCATTAAGAATACTCTTTACACCTACATTACGCCTACGCAGAAAATCATGCAGTACCGGAACGCTTAGTTTCGGGTTTATAAAATTACAAAAACAAGTTAGCATCGTAAGAAATGAAAAAGAATATACAATAGCGTGATTAGCGAGCCTACGTGGAGGGTCAACGATCGACGTCCTGCAGGATACGGCTAATTCCCGGCGCGCGCCTCGGCCGGTACACCGGCGTTGTGCGCTCAACAATCGCCCGCTCTTTAATCACTACAGTCTTTGTTAATCACTGCCGCGTACTGACCTCTTATGTCTATATAATAATAACACTGCTCTGTTGCAAAATAATATGTTACAATCGTGGCAGTCCGTATTATTCTATAAATTTTGATAATTTAATTTTATCAAGCATAGGTTTAGTGCAACGGAAAAAGCATTTATAATTTGCCACTCAGCAAAGATTTTTTATATTGTTAGGACGAGTAAAAGGAAAAATCAATAAGAAATGCATGTATACACAATACCAAGAGGCGATTCTGCTCTTTCAGTAATTTATCAATACATACCAGTACTGAAATTACATTATTGAATGACATAAATATCAATATAATATACTAGGGGTCGATTCCATTATTCTAAGGAACTATATATAATAATAAAAATGACGATATGACATATTTTATATATGAAAGCTCTTCTTGTTACAAAGATAGTATAAATATGACATTTGACATGTTGTTACTAACGGCTTTGTACATCGGACCTTTTTAGAAGTTTCGTGTTTTTTTTTATTAACTTGTCATATTTTTGCTTTGTCGTTTTGCTTATTTTTTATGTGAGATAAATAGCTACAAAGCAGCAGCCCGTTATAAATTATCCTTAATTTTTAGTAATTATTCAGTTTTTACGTGAACCGGCACATAACTGCCCTACAGTCCATAACACATCTCGTATTTACATTGTCTTTGTAACATAACTACCTGTTTTTATAGTTATTTATCACTACATAGTATAAAACAAAGTCGTTTTCTCTGTCCCTATATCCCTATGTAAGCTTAAATCTTTAAAACTACGCAACAGATTTTAATGTGGATAATATTTTTTTTTAATTATGATTGAAGAGGTAGGTTTATATGTATGCCTAACCTTATAACTTCTGTATTTTTGTAAAATAAGTACTAATTATATAAATGCAATAATTAAAAGATTATTACACGACTAAATTTATCCCACAAATAAAAATTCTTATTCAATATATATACTTGAAGTTTCTAAAAACTATATTTTTGTCCATAAGCAATTAGATAGGAGTCGCTTATTTGGTGTAGATCAGTGAAGCTGCGCCAAGCTGGCGTTTGAGTATTCAGGTGAAACTCGCGAGCCAGCGCAACTGACAGATATAATTACCTAATCATAATTCCAAGGTAATGAGCACAGCTAACTAATGAGATATACCTACTCGTGTTTGATAATTAATTATACAATGATTTATACTTGGGTCTTGCGCGTTACTGTTGCTGTTACTGCTACCCAGTTTAATTTTAATGTATGTACATTTAGTAACAAATTGACAATACATAATTATATTGTTAAGGTTATTAGGATGAATAGAAACTGGATATCGTCTACAAGTAAAAGGGTCATACAAGTCTTCTAATAACTAAATATCGTAGTAAAAGACAATTCATTAATATGATGGGACAAAACGACAAACAATTTCTCACCTTTTCAGCAAAATGATCAAAAGTTGCAAGTGTGTACCTAATGAGTGACGTATATTAGTGACATTTTTTTCACTCACATTTCACATTAATTGCTGAAAACAATCTATATTATTTCTAAAACCATTTTATAACGAAATACTTAGTAATCAGAGCGATGTACTTAGCAAAACATGAAGACGCTAATTAATAACGCGTTAATGCTAAAACAAGGACTTATTAATTGCAGTTGAGATTAATTGAGATTAAATGCGACGGATTGTTCCTGATCAACTATCGGGAAAGGTGTCAAACCAGGATGTATAGCTTCGCCGTGGCTGTTCAATGTATGCATGGATGACTGCTTCAATGGTTTGAAAAATTATGACGAATTGCGAATGAACGAGTTTTATCAAGTGCCTCCTATATGCTGACTATTAAATAATTTTGGCATCATCTTAAGAGTGTCAGACATGGTTTGCGGTATGCATGTAAGATGCAAATATAAGGTTATGATCGGAAACAAACGTTTCGTTTTTGTATCTGGAATTTATGATTGGTGATGATGGCAACAGGCAACAAAGTGAATTGGATTATGGACGGCTTGTGTGTGGCAGTGAATTCTGGATGTGACAAAAGAAGGATAAAAATAGGATTAATGCAGTGGTAATGAGATCGTTGAGAGGAATAGCTGGAGTGACAATGAAAGATAAACTGCGAAATAGCGTAATAAGAGTATATAGTAATAGTAATGTGTGGTGTGAAAGAAGATGTAGTTACAAAAAACATAACACAAAATGTAGTTAAATAAACAAGATGGACAAAAAACGGGTAACAAAAGAAATTTAAAGAAATACAAATAGGAAAGCATATACAAATAACCCAATTGGAGCTATCCTAAATAAATTTTAACAAATTTGTCATAGATGTCAACAATTTGTTAGATAAGTTATCCATTATTTATCTGGAGGTGGTGAAACCTGCAGAATTTGCGCTGATGGATGCAAATTGCTTCAACGCAACATACAATATAAATACGAAATATAATAACAACACACAATGTCAATGTAAAACGAATTCTGTGTTGCGGATGGCGAGTGCCATTTGCGTATTTCACAGGGAGACCACGGTCGTCTGCTTAAGTACCTTCGTCGTACCTATTTCTGTGGTACAATAGTAGTGACCGCAATGCTTTGACCTGACGAGATGTGTAATAGACAGTCAAATTACTGGGTACTGTACATCTTATGTCACATGTTAGTAAATACTTACCAGGTGGGCAGTCTGCTTGTTTTGACAAACATATCACATAAAAAATGTGAATAGTTGTAAATATTGTGAATCCGAGAATTGTGTACATGTGATACAACAATCTTCCGTTCCCCGATAAGAGATTGTACAAGTTGGATAGAAAATATACAGCATGAGATCATATTGACTGCAATCAAGTTTTTACTCGCACCGGTGAAGCCATTAAGTTAAGGATCCTAATCTTTTAATATCGTCAAAATAATGATTTAATAAGAGCTGCAATTATACTCAATATATCAAAACATTCCCATGACATACATGTATATTACTATAGTTAAACCATATCTTTAAATACTTGTATTCTAAATGTTTACTGAACAAACTGCAGAATATCGTATTGCAGAAATCTTGTGCGATATGTATGAATAGACATAAGTTGTGAGATCGAGGGAGGTATTGTAGCCTCCCCCGAGGAGGGCTCCCCTGTGTCAGCAGGGGAGCGGAGGCTGGGGGTTCCCGGATGTCGCTTGGCGTTCCCGGGGGCCCCTCTACATGCCTGAGGAAGGCCATCGCTGAGGTTTTTAGTGAGTAGGCCTCCCCTTCGGGAGAGGAGAGCCCCACATAACAGCCGGCTCGCCACAGCCGGGGTATGCAATTTAATGCATTTTCCTCAGGGGAACAAAAAAAAAACAAGTTGTAAACTTACCTATGATGTTGTTGTTCTGGTGGTGGTGATGTGCGGCGGCGGCCGCCGCAACCGCCGCCGCCAACGCCGCCTGCTGATGTGCGAGCTGTGACGCGAGCTGCGCTTGCAGCGCAGCGTGCATGCCTGCCAGCCCCCGATCGGGTCCGACACCGGACACCGCTTCAGGACGACTCTCTTCGCCGTACGTCGGCGATTCCTCATCTACACCATACATCATCAGTCAATGGGGTAAATACCATTCTTGTATTGGAGGATTAATATTAAAATAAAAGTATGTTCCAATTACTATCGAGTGTAGCGCTGGATGCACAAGGTTCTATTCCCCTTGAGAGCAGAATATAATAATAAATATGCATATCTCAGCGACTGAGCTATAGAAGTACCACCGGCAATTCACTTAGGGGTTTGATAAAAATCACGAAAATAACACAAGGGGGAAGGGGGGGGGGTGTAATAAGATATCACGTGTATTTATTTTTTCGTCAAACGCGCGATTTTTGAACAGATGAGCGGCGCGGCGTATAGTGTTATATCTTGACTTGCCACGATGACGATGATGGTACTATTTATTTAGATAAATATTTTTTGATTCGCTATGACGGGACTTACAGTGTTGCCGGCTCCCCGCCTATTATCATGGTCCTTAATTTCAGAATAAAATAAAATTATAGTTTATACCTGTATTTAAAGGTAATATTTTGAAAATTTGAAAATTTTTTGTAGGTACTAAAATATATATGATGTTGGTAAGGTGGGGTAGTCTTAAACCTCATTACGTATCACCAAAGGGAAGGAGGGGCTTAAAAATACTAAAAAAAGATCACGTGATTTTCGTGATTGATCACGTGCAAATTGTTAACTGTTTCTAAAGAAAGAAGAAATTTCTATAATCAATTCATAATGATTATATAGTATATTATTGGTCATACCCTACAAGAAAGGGACTCTATACTAGCCACTTGCTTAAGTTATTATCCCTGTGACGCAGCAGAGCATTATTGATTACTGGACTTTGGAAGATTTAGATATGGCAGTAAAATAACTCGTTTTTCTTTCCTCAGGAGAGGAGAGGCTATGAATTCTCATGGATGGTTATGTCAGACTCTAAATCGATGAAACGGGTCGACCAGAAAGACCTACATTACGTATTTAGGTTTTTTATGAATTTTATATATAGTAGGTATCTCGCAACAATTGATATCTTTGGGTACTTATTGTATCTCTGCATCATCTGAAGGTAGCCTGGTACAATATATCTCAGGCATTAAGTCCGTCTCTGTACATCGATATTTGTCCATTTGATTTTATAAATAAATATGATGTACTACCACGTCTACCACCACTTCTATATTTGAGGTTATCAGTTGGATTGCATTGGTTAAGCATACGTCTAACGCCAATTTGTACCCATAGCTTAAAACTTTTTTTTTGTGGGGGGGAAATGCGACCTTATGCACCATGACACCGCGCTGACAAGGCGCGGCCATGTGTGGGGCTCTCCGGTCATAGAGGACTGGCCTACCCACTAAAATCCCCCGAGTTCTCTAGGCCCATACGGAGCACATGGCGGGGTGCGCTTTCGCGATTCGACCGCCATATGTCCCGGGCTCCCGGCCCATAGCTTAAAACCTGTGGGTAACAAATATCCACATCATGTAGCGGGAGAAATGCGCGGTGTACTGATTTTTCGAATTGTTGATGAGTTTGCATCTCTAGCAAAGCAGAACGAGAAAAATATTCCTATTGACAAAGTATAAAGTCAATAGTAAACTTTGAGGAAGTTTACTTTACTAGGGAGGAAAAAATTAAAATAACCTGACCGACATCATTTAAACTTATTTTTTATATGTCTCATACTGAAAATGTAATATTCGAGAAATATGTTATTATAGTTTTGGCCCATTTAATATAACTGGGGTAGCTAATAGAGCTCTTAGCTGATTCGTTACACCACTTACCATTAGATGAGGTGGAAGCGTTTATTGTGTTTGTTAACCTAATGTTGTGTTCCCGTAAATACTTGTTATAACTTCATTTTGAAATTTGCTGGTGACTAGAGCAGGTGGATTTCTATCAATGAAGCATTACGAAATAGGTGTCCCCGTGAACCGTACTAGATACCGAAAGCCAAAAGTAAAAAACAAGTTTAGTAAAGAAAGGTTATTTAAAAAATCTATGTGGATAATTTGAATGCAGCAAATGTATAACACAGTACAAAAATCTTATAAGTATACTACGTAAGCTACGTGTGCAAGAAAATTGGAACTTAAAGATAATAATTTAGGCATACAAGATTACATATAAAATATCTACATTACGAAGGATTAATTAATCGATTCAATAAAAATGCTAGCATTCACTTCAATTAAGCTGACTATTATAGAACACGACACAAGTTAGCATTTATTTGGCTTCCTTTTGTAACAGGAATTCTGAGTAAGGGATTTAGGGATTTGGAGAAACAATGGGGAAAACGTCGTAGTAATCTAGCACAAAATACATTCAGGCCTGTTATAGCATTAGGTCTATGTTATCGCAAGACACAAGCTTAAACCACATATTATTATATTAGATACTATTATATGATACTCTGACCTTTTTGTCTCAGTATAGTTTATGAAAACAGCATTAGAATGGACTCTGTATTAAAGCTCCATATTAACGATATAAAAACTAAAAAAATATTTCATTAATAATTAATATTAACATTGATGTTAATATCAAATTCAATAAATGTAATATTTATCAAAACAGTAACACAAAATGATTTTCATGCCATAAATTTACTATTCATGCATAAATTTTGTCTTTGGTATTCCAAAGAGACCACAAGAAGAAACTCATTTGTTTTCCATGTGTAAATTGATAACATTTTTGTACGTAACATAATTCAATTATTATAATCGAATCCAGTCCATGCGCCACAGCCTTAGTTTGCTAATTTTATCTGGGTCTATTTTTAGTATCTCATGAATCTCATGATACTTTTGAATAAATATTAATTTGCTATAATCATCATATTGAAAATTTTTTTAAGTAGGTACTAAAAAAGATAAAGATTCCTAAATTTATGATAATAGTTTAACAAAAATGTTTACAGTTAAAATTCAACAAAATTTACAATGATCTCGACTACTACACAATTACTAATACATAGAGACTATTGAACTTAAGAATCTTGTAATTTTTATACTTGAGTAAATATAGCCATTATTGTCCCAATAGGCCAAGTAAAATTACAGTATCAGCTGCCGCGTCAATTATACGAGGAAAAAGGGAACTTACAATATTTGCTATAATATTGTTAGTATTATCATATTCAACGTTGAAGTGAGTTTCTATAAGACACGAGTACTCAACCTTCTTTTTTAGGCGGAGGAAATGCCTATTCGGGGAAGATGTTCGTCCCCGGCCCACTATCCCTCCACTGAGGGAGGGGAGGAGGGGGAGTGTCGGGCTTGCACCCACTAAAAACCCCGCCGTGTTCCTAATGGTATAGCTTCAACGCGACTCCGGCGAACGAGTTCTTAACCTAGGTCCTCCGCGGAGGTAATACTGGCTTTATACGGAGGTAATGAGTTAAAGAAACAGCTCCCTTTCGTTAATAAAAGAATGCGATATACCAGTATCATAAACATTCACAACACACTTTAGTTTACAAGAATTAGATTATTATATGGTTATGTACTAACAAAACTATGACAAAGACATTAACGATACGATGGCATTAATATCTTGATTTCAAGTAAACTAGATAACTAAATGAAATCGATTTCGATGGCCGACATAGTGGTAAAATATTTCCAAATATTTTTATGTCTTATAACATTATATACTTACAATATTGACCTAATTGTGCCACTGTATATAATCTATACTAATATTATAAAGAAGTGGTACAGTACTAGTGGGTTCACCAGTACTAGAGACCATCATAAGCGTCCGCTTATGATAAAATTTTGTATAGGGATAGCTCGAGTCGAGGTGGAGGATCTTCCCCATGGAAAAGCCCGAAAATTTGTTGATTTGTGTTTAATAAAGTCTAAATATTTGTATTACAACGTTATTGTTTGAGCTCCGTTGATGAGAGGGGTAAAATCAGTTATATTAATTAGAACATAAGGGTAATTTATGTTGGATATTGATGATAAATTAATAACTTAATGTTATTATTCAAACATTACTGTAATCAGGTTTGAGAAGGCGGACAACAAATTTAACTAATTAATAAGTAAAAATCTAAAAAATTACCAATGGGGAATATCTTACTAGCTTCTGCCACCGGCGTCACTGGGCTCTCTGGTAATAGTATTCCTTTCTGCACTAGTTCATCTCTATTTGCTCGGACGGATATCTTCCTTTCTAACGCTGTAAAAAAGAAATACACTTATTAATTGAGTTACAAAATGTCTGTAGTCGAAAATCACCATTCGCAGTGTGTAAATATACCAATTATTTAATAGTTAGTGACACACACATATTTTAATAAACCATTTGTACTGATAAGAAATTCGTGCGAATCGTATTTCAATCTGTCGGAGCGCAATTACGACAGAATCTGATAAGGAATTATTATGCATGATAAAAAAAAATGGATTTATCTTTAGTCTTGCCCATGTGGCTGAAAAGGTTAATTACATTGTTAAATTTATGTTATAAATATTTGAAATAGAGTCTGGTGGATGTCTTGTATTAAAAATGGGGTCTAACGCACAGGCCATGTTCGAAAATTATTTAGAAACTAGCTTTCTGCCCGCGGCTTCGCCCGCGTGGATTTCGGGATTGGGTGTATAGAGGGTTAAGGGTCATAGCTTTTGCCCACTGCTACATATACGCGGAAGTCGGTTTATGGTGCGAAGATTTTATCGCGCTTCCCGTGGGACTATCCGTTTTTCCGAGATAAAAAATGCCGCAAAACTCCTCAAGAATCACTCTATCTATTGATGAAAACCGCAAAAAAATCTGTGCAGTAGTTTTTGAGCGAAGCCTTTATTGCACATCCCGTGGGATCTGTCGATTTTTCCGGGATAAAAAGTAGCCTATGTTACTCGGGGAGAATGTAGCTTTCCAAAGGTGAAAGAATTTTTGAAATCGGTCCAGTAGTTTAAGCGTGAAGAGGTAACAAACAAACAAACAAACACACTTTCGCATTTATAATATTAGTTGGGATTAATTTGAATTACTATAAAAAATCTGCAGCATTCGCTAATTACAAAAGGTATTTTAGCGTCCTGTACTAAGATATCAATCAGCCTTTGCATCAAGAAGTAATGAAATAGTATTAATCTGTTCTCACTACTTTTGCATTTACGAATCTAAGGTTTGAATCTATAAACGGTCACACGTGGTTAATTTAACTTGATAACAAAATCTATTTATACGTCCAGCCTAAAACATAGTTGGGATGTAATTTCAATTTGTCGCCAGTAGGGTGACAGAGGAATCATTATGCACGGATTTTCTTCCCGTGGACATAGACGTTACAAGCTCGTTACGACTTTCACGTGGCTACCACTGTACCACTGCACAGGAAATGGAACACTTGTATAAAAATTTAACATATTTATGCTTTAAGCCAATTGTATTTCTATTGCAAATATTATTTCGAAATTTGTTTGTAACTGATTCATGTGCTCCTGTGGATATAGTAAAAACCGACTTAATACACCGAGCGATTTAATACAATTGTATCGATTCTAAGTATCTGGATAGTAACAATAGACCCCATATTACACTGGGACTCATTAGAAAGATAGTGTAACCACCACATACATCCATTACATTTGTAAAAACATAAAAGGATTCTCATGTAACCTATACATATCTTTATACATTTGCACTTAAAATTCTTTTATTGTGCGAAAAGTTATTCTCATCATAAAAGTAGATTTTCTCCTATACTCCAAATGCTTGGACAAAACAAATTACATTACTGGTAAGATTTTCGTAATTTCCTTCCGTTTTTCTTCCTTTACTTTCGTTTTATTTTTTCCTAATATATTAAAATAACGACATTCGATGCACGTGTGTTCTCATTGTCCTCCTAATTGCTCAGGTTTCACGAAGAAATAAATAGCTTTGGGTAAAAGTATCGAAATGTACTAAAAGGCAATAAACTAACGATAATAACCGATTTTTCTAACATTTTTGTAGATTCGAGCATGGTTCACAGTCATGACTCACAGTTCGATCAGTCCACTATTAAATGTCTATTTTTTCCACAGTTAAGATATATAAGTGCATTTTACTGTGGTTCTGTATGATATCAACTAAGTGTTCAAAAATCCAAAATATATATGAATCTTTAAAGCTGTTACGTTTATATTAATTCTAATGAAATATATATGAATAATCCGAGATAAATTATGTTTACTTTAATACAACATTGTTTCGAAAGTAAAGGTTCATTCTTTCTGGCTGTGGGAAATGGAGACGTGTCTATGGTTATGGGCGGCCTTCTTCAAAAGACTAAGATACAACAGATCACTCGGTGCTCATAGCTCATTACACGATTGCATATTTTAAAATTGGAGTTCAAGTTTGTGTGAAAATACGCGTATTTCATTTTTATTTTTGCAAATGAGTGAAGTCTTTAGTACTTATTTATGAATAAATATACTATTTTTAATATGATAAAAAGAAAACTTAGTTTAATGACACTTACTTCTAGAAGCCGCTTCAAATTTCTCGGATTTCTTTTTCCGTTTCCACTTCCACGGTTTAAAGAGTCTACCAAAAGCCGAGAACTTGGATTTTGTGCGTTCCGCTGGCGGTGTACGCGCACCCGATCCCAGGCTGTTTGTACGAACCGTTGAACCATTTTGTTTCTTTGCTGCAACCAAATAAAGTTCTAAATCAATTCAAGATTCAAAAGATGTAACAAATGTAGTAACAAAAGTGACATCGTACAAGCAATGCAGCCGTACTATAAACACAACAATTAAACCAAGTAAGCACAATAAAACAACATTGTATTATGTTGCACTCTAAGTTTAGATACAGTGTCTGGTATCGAATATATATAACAAGTCAAAAACAACTAGTCGTACAATCAGAATTGTCGTAAACTGATTACACGTTAGTCATCAATAGAATGATGGGTAACAGAAAGATGGCACCCATCCGACAGCACACACAACAACCACACAATCAATGGCCCCATTACGTCGAGTGTCTATTGTCAAGAACTGTTCGTGACTATCACAATACCAAAGGGAACTGCCAATGTAGCATACCTACAGCACTTTCTCATCTCAACTAAAGTATGTATAAATAATGAAATGGCGCACCTACATATAAACGAATATTTTACACAAACTACATTTTGATTGTTAACAATTATATTTTAGCAGAGTATCATTTAACCGCTATAGTTATATTAAACGGACCTGTTCATACTGATACCTGGATTACGTGAAAGTCGAAGCAGAAAAAATCATGCATTAAAACAAATCACGTTCTTTGAGTAATTGATATGCTAGAAACGGCGGAGTAAAATATTTTCAACCTCTGAGAAATGCGCGTTTGGATTGAGATCGAAAAAAAACCAACAAAGAGACGAACCAATTTACAATCTTTTCTTTTGTGCCTACTAGTACCGAATAATCTCTAGTGACATAAATTTGTAAGGAATGCATTGTCAAGTCCTACTGGCAAGTAGATAAGAAACTTCTCGTTTTGGGCAACAACTCTGCAATTACCTTATCTCCATAATATTTTATCTGCCTACTTAATATATTAACACATTTGAAAAAGCTATATGAATGAGCGTAGTTGGTGACACACCACATGACAATGTAGGAACTTTACCCGATAAGGTAAACTGCTCCGTATTATAGATACGAAATTTTAAAAACATTCAGTAACAAACCTCCTTTAAAACACTAGAATGGAATTGCCAAATAGGTATGCAGAATAATGAATGGAGAATAGTAGATCACTGAAACAAGGTATTCGTGTAGGCGTGAAGAGGCATAGAAATTTAACGGGGCGTGTTGGCTTGGCATTAATTACCGTTTGTGATGTGAATGTGACTATGGTTCGCAGACGTCTAGCAAACGAACCGATGAAACTGCCATAGAATGGTAATAATAGGATGTTATTAAATGGAAGTAAGCGTTAGTCAGCCACGGCTAAACGACGTCATATAGTCGACGAGGCGCCCACAACGGTGATCAACAATCCACACCAACGCACCTCTTCTTTAGGCCAAAAACTACAATTTCTTATTGTTATTTTAAAGTGTTAATTTATGTTATTTATAAATTTATAACTACAGACCTAAAATGACCAGTTCGCGCAATTCTGCCAATTGATCAATTCTTTGCAAGTCTGTTAATTTTAGTGAAATATTCACAGTATTTATTAGAATTGCATCAATTTCAATTCTTCTTCTTCATTCATTTGCAGTGCAGGGAGTTATGTTGCCCTATTCAAATAATAAATAACCGTACTATGGTCAAAATTTACCGATTTCATTTTATAATTTTTACGAATTATATTTATAATAAAGTCAGTAGACACTAAAATTTTAGACAAAACAATTAAAAATGAATAGTAATAATTTCTTTGTACTGGCAACAATTTCAATGTAGTACTTCTCAGTAAACTGTATAAGACAAAAGTAATAAAAGAAAATGACATGTTTTGCCGAGGACAAATATTTTAACTCAACCTAATTTTACTAACTCAAGAATTAATTAATTAACTTACAGTATAGTTTCATTGAGGAGCTATAAAATATAATTTTTAAGCGTAATTTGGAAAGTGTTTTTTACAGAATATCATAATGCTGTTGTATATACGGGTACATGGTAGCTATAATTGTTTTGTATATTGATCAACCTCAAAATGTAATTGTTTCATTTTTGTTACCCTAAAATGAAAATAATGTCTCGGACAGTATTCTCTTGGAAATATAGCTTGAAACTAATAGGTGAAAACTTTATACCACTATATGGGTTATTGACCCATAATCATATGGAAATAGGTGTGTGGTGGTAACAGGATGTACTTAGCTAATACGGTTATAGTCGGTAGACCTTGAAAAATATTTATTATTTTTCTACCTTCCATAATAAAATTTTATTACATGACTGTAGTCCTAGATTCTCATTTAATTAATTTATTATTTTTTATTTTATGCTACATTTCTTTTACAACTTTGAAAGAATTAACACAAAAAAGCGCGAAAAAATCCTATACGCCTAAATTTTATATATATATTAATATTAAGGGTAAAAGTATGAAATTGCTGCTTTGTATGGAGATTTCAAAGAATATGGCTTATTCCACACTAATATTTTCCTTATGTATTTAATATCCAATAGAGCAAACTTAAAGAAATTTTGACACACACGGCAATAGACATTACACTAGTAATAACGCAGTTATAAAGTAATAACATAGTTTTAAAAGCAAGAAAATTAGTTTTTGTATAGTAATAAGAGTAAAACAACAGCAGGTACTTTGTAGGTTAAAATAAATCCTAAATCGGAGATTTTATTGTAACCAAAACTTGCACTTTAGGGTTAAAAAGTTATATATTTTCTATGACTCTTGAATGAAAAAAGTTGTAACGTTTTAAATACAAGTTAAAAACTGCAATTTCATAGTTAAGGACCTATTATCAATCGCGAGATGTTGCTTTCAAGTTAAATATTATGATTCTGCTATTTGACACTTATGCAATGCCTATTTTATGAACCATTTTACGAACATTCATACAAAATTGTTAAATGCCACAATTACATCTAATAAATTGTCCTCACATCATAAAATAAATCGCAGACATGTTGACTATTTTACGACTTCTAAAATTTATAATAATATTAAATGCCATATTATGATTCCGAAGACTTTCTTAGGCCCGCTGTTACTGCAAGCGTTTCAAGTGCCTAATCGGGTAAAATGGGAAATCGTTTCTAATGATAACTACTTCGAAAATAATGTCAGTTGAAAATTACATAAATTTAAAAAAATATTATATTACTGTACGATGTTGTAGATTGAGTAATCTTTTAATTCTTTTCTATTAATTTGTTTAACTTCCACGCGAGGCATGACGCTCTCCAAAAGGTTTTAGTTACACTGAAATAAGTAGTACAGGATAAATGATACAAGGTCGTTGGTTGCATTATACCCCTTAATGCACAACGTTTTACGTTACGTTTACATGGTTGTTAATATTTATAAAGTACAAAAACAATATAATTATTAACATTTGATGAATCATTATATAAACATTCGTTACGCAACGCGAAGTGTTTACATTATTATTCTCCTCACGTTGTAATTGCATTCTACTATAGTATGAGTTAGCTAAGAACGTATCGATGAACTACTGTTTGTATACATACATTAAATCGTATCTACATAACAAGACCAAAAGTTGCCATCAAGAAAACTATATATTAGCTAATTTTACCACATTCAGTTTAATATTGAATAATATATACTTATATTCCTTGAGTAATCAAAGCTGTTTTTCTAATCATATTTATATGCCACTGTCTGTGCAATCAACATTACCTACACATAAATGAATGAATTATTCATTAAAATAAATATAAAATCACAATTTTTCTAGCATTGTGAAACGTAGAATATTAGCAACCCTAATTTACAGTTGTTGTTATAAAGGTTAACAATTTTCACCTCGGTGCCGCAGCAATTACTCCTTGATACAAGATAACAAAGATTCAACGAATTACATTAATCAACTGTTCCAATGAGAATTTATATAACAACTGTTGAATTACTATATTTATTTAGGATACATATACAGTTAGATATTTAAATTAACACTACTACGTTAATAAATTATATTATAGGGTGCACAAATTTAATTAAGAAGATAGCCATAAAATTAATAAAAGTTTTAGACTGGACAAAAACAAAATATAAGAGAGAAGATATAAATAGAGACATTTTTGAACCCAATAAATGTGTTTTAATGCATAATTTACCTAGTGTTAACGGTGTCAGTAATGAGACCAGACAACATTATTCAAACAGTTTCAGAGAAATATTGCAAATAAATTATAAATCTGGTCAAACAGCACTTCAAATATAGCTAATTATATTTTAATTGTATAACTATCACAATAGACTGTATCAGTATAAGAAAATAAATAAAGTGCAAATAAATAAAGAATACGATAAAATGGCGCCATATTGATAACAATTTAGTGTTGTCGTTCAGATATTTACCTTCACCCATGACTATTGTATATTCTTTGTGCCAAACCGTAAAGTTAGAAATTAATCTCAAAATCAAATATTATTTTTGTATAATGAACCTACTGCCTACTTAATAAAAAATAATTAATATTAAGACTACTTTAGTCTTCTATTAGCAAAATTTACAGGCAGATAAGATGGTAGAAGATGTCAAATATAGACCTAGAAAATATAACACCAAAGAAAGTGTGATTAAACAGGGAGATTAGTAAAAATGCAAAATCATAAGAAAATTAAATACTGTTGGATTACCCGAAATTAGTATATTATCAGATGTTGAGCTTGCAGGATTTAATATACTTAATAGTCCCTCAGCGATGAACCGAACGGCCACAAATTGAGCATTTACGGATAATACTGTGTATTGGGGACGGTTAGATTTTTGTTCGATCAATAATGTATATTGCACATACCAACAATTACTACTAAAAATTAGATTAAGAGATTATTACATTACGTCATATGTAATCATAATGAAAACTCGAATAATGTTTTACCGCTCGTAAAGTATAACCATCAATAATTATAAATGAATTAGGAATCTTAAAAAAAACTGCACTAAGTTTAGATAAAAAATGAAAGTGAAGCATTGTTTACCGGATTGAAATAAAATCTGTACAGTTATAATGGCTGCGTCAGCGAAAACAGACCAAGTGACATCATCGAGCCGTGAATAACGCAGCAGAGATAATATCACGATATCAAGTAGGCAAGTACGTACGAGTTTATTGTTATTTTGTGGCGTGCTCGTCATGTCGAACATGAAGCAATTGTGTCCCGGTACAAACCAGATGCGTCACAATATATTGTAGGTATATGAGTAAAACTATATCCAAAGGACATGTGAAAGTTCAATTATAAATTAAAGTTATTACGCTTTACTAACGCTTCAATAGCAAATAGTGAAAAGAAATCAACAAACTTGTGCAGAAATTAACATCCAGGCGTCCAGACCGTCCAGGCGACACCGCATGAAGCAAGTATTTTAAAATAGCATTGAATCATGCATGTCTATCTAATATAATATGTAAGACTAGTGGTTTTTTAAATGCAATTATAATTTTACCGTTTTTATTCACATGTGCTACTTTATATTGCTACAAACCAAATTTCATGATTTTCGCAAATGTTTTAATATGCGGCATAAACGAAGCACAAAAGGACGATTTTGTTGATTACAGTGACTTAAAATTTTATTTTTTCACTGTTGCAAGGAATTGTAGTATTAGATATTAATTTCAACTTGCTGCCTCTGCGCGTTATTAAAGAAAAGTATCTTGGCAGACGGTAAATGGATCCTATAACGGATCCGTATTTTTTTATATCCTAAAAACGGACATTTACCTCACAATGCATTTGACAATATTATACCTAAAATCGTATAAGCAAGGTTATATATCTTATTGGGTAGGGTAAGTGTTTTTATTATCCCTTTCATATTCGAAATCAATTTAAAATCTCTTTTTGTGCAATAATTCATTAGTTTAGGTCAATAAAAGACATTCAACATTTGCATAAAATACGAACTCAATTTTTTTATGAATTGCTTAGTAAAGTATTTAGCACACTAATTTGTATGTCTTATTGTATCGTATTAGACGACAAAAGTGCAATAATCGAGTTAAAAAATCAATGCTCCGATTTCTCTTAAAGTAAGACCTGAATTCAAATTCAGGTCACAATATTAGCAGATATTTAACAGCAGATATTTTTAGGCTACTTTTCTATCGTAATCTTGATTTTGACAAGAAGGACCAGTATCAAAAGCAAACGTCTCACTATATTAGTATCGTCGATATCAATTGACGTACTTCTTCTATTCGATAGCTATGGCAAAGTAAGAAAATATTCACTTTCCACAATGCCTGACCGAAGACTTGAGAAAGTGTGGGTAAATGTTGTCTCTTTGTTCTTCTAATCGAACCGATAAAAAATACTGTTAAATAATCAATGCACCGCACAGCTAACGACAAACAAGAGCAGAGAAATAGAATGTATTAGCGATGTCGACATTCCAGATAACTATGAAATGGCCTTAGCTGATCGACCTTAAGAAAGGCTAGTTATTTTCAAGCCGTATATTCTAAGGTCAGTTCCGTTATCCGTTTATTCGTAATCAAGAATTTAAACAGCATCAGTTAGTTCCGTAACATCTCCTAATCCCTTCAGGTGGTGTTCCAAGAAGGAACGCTAGAAGCTATGATCTATTAGTTTAGCTAACTTGTAAATTATTTTCAAAGGTTTAAAATTTGTATACCTAACTATTTATGCACCTAAGTGTGGATGTGTGTAGTTCTGTCTATGGTGTTCTTTCCCCGATTTAATATTTACGTGCGTATATCGATGTCAACTGTTAGGACTTCTTAGATAGGAAAAGATCATGATCATACGCAGGTATATAGCGTGTTATCGCTATATATCTGCTGAGCACTGATTACTATACACTACTATACACTATTCCAACCAATTATGTCAATCCTTATTAATTCTTCTTCGAATGTATAGGATTCCCACTGAAAATTGGTATGTTTTGAATACAAATAAACAGTGTGTTAAATAATTTATTACTTTCGATAATGTACAAAAAGCGTCGGTATTCATAGCGAAATAAATTTCATGGTTCATGGTAATTTCCATTTCATATATAATTACCACTCCTATGAGTGGCGTGACATTTTTTATTAGTTGCCAAAATTCCTCGCTGGGACAGTTAGTAGGCAATTAATATACGTACATACTTACATCTTATGTGTAATGTGTATTAGTACACTAACACACATTTTTTAATTAACAATAAACATTGACGCAGATAATACTGAACTAAAGTCTAGCTAGTTATTATGTAGCCGTATCTGGTGTCAATACAAAGGGCAAACAAGTATCATGCACCATTTCGCAAAACATTGTTTGGAATGTGACTCTGCGTAGTAAAGCAAAAAGAGAATGGATGCTGACCGGCAACAGCTGCAACCTCCTTTGCGCCCACATGTAAGAAGTCTGATAGCGACAAGGAGCTGGCAATAAGCTGCCTTCGCTCCTGAAAGTCGAGTTGGTCGAGGCTGCTGGTCCTCGTCCCGCGCACCGCTTGAGCGGGCGCGCTCAGAGACATGTCAACTACACGTAGCCATATCGTCCGCTCAACATCTTTGGACTGAAACAACACTACACTGTCAAAACCACTAACAAAGGCACACACGAAACCGGCAAAAGAGATACTAGGTACGACACAACCATAGCAAGGTGCTTGCGCCGCGAGGGACGCGCAACGGCAAACTGGCGCGCGAGCCGTCGACGGCGCGGGGCAGGGTGGGGGCACGACTGCCTGCCTTAGTCTGTCTGTCCCTCTGCATGTTGAAATGCACTGAACTCGCCTCATGGACTTGTAGCGAACCGAATGGCGAGTCTCCACAATCCACGATGGGTAATCTACTTCGACGCCGTTTTGTTTCATTTGTACTTGAAATAGACTCATATTACAATACAAAGTACCAACATCGCATAATTTAATTAGAGAAAACAACACTATGATGTTAGTATTTATAAGTATCTGTGATGTGTAACGATTTATCAAAAGCGCAATAAAAAAAATACATAGATAATAAATAGAAAATGGATTTGTATAAACAAAGACTCTCGAGTGATTATGATACGTAGAAATTATCAACATAATGTAACGGGACATACATTAAAAATGACGTAAACATGAACTTTTTTGTAATAAATTATGAATGAATCATGATCAAGACATTTTCATATATCTTATAAGTTCATTGACATTTCCACAACAGTGTTAAGGATTTGAGTAGATTCACTGAATAGTCTCATCGCGATCCCGGAGGATGTAGCCTGCCGTAAATAAGTTCGTAGTAATTATTGAGAGCCGGACTCTCGGTCGGCACACCGCACCCCGCTCACCCAGGGGCAGGTGTGTTTTCCAACACCCTACTCATTTCAAACGAGTACTCACATTCATATGTTACCTTTTCAATTCAATATGCTACCTGAGTGCCTGCCCGTTTACCTTACAATAATAGCGTATTAAGATATTTTTTGTAATCAGTTTTGTTGAAGTTTTCTATTTTACTATGAAATAAATATAAACAGTATAATTAAGTTTATTTCTTTTAAGTCTTTAAGTTATATTATTATGATTCTCGTTAAAATTGATTATAACAGGTGAAAGACTGAATATTGTTTAAAGTACATGCGATTTTTAAGTATTTACAATATGTATTTTTAAATGTATGTATCAACGGGGGTTGAACCCTAGAATGAAATATCAGAGAAAAGTGCGTTTGAAGTGATTTTCTAATTATGCAAATATATTGCGACTTTTAAATGGATTAAAAGAATTACTGTTTTGAACTTTAAACGACGACCTTTTGTGTCTATGCTTTTTCTCGTGCACTTTTTGTTTTTTTTTAAATCGTTTATTATATTTAAAAGAGGCTGAGGAACTTTGAAGATTAGACGAACTTCGGGCTCCCGCCTATACAGTCACACAGTCACTTCAAGACAATATAAGCTGTGAAAAAATGGCGCGAGAACCAGCGAATTATAAACGTAGAGCTTGAAAGAGATCTAGGCATTGCATCAACAGCACTGCAAACCATAATTCATTGACATAATATATTATGTTTCCATAAGTTGTTCGATATATGTGGTATAAAAACAATGATTTATGGAAAGCGTAGCAATACTAATACACTTCTCATCAAAAAAATCGAAACACTTCCGTTTTCATTGTTTCTGTCCGAATTAACACAAAAAAAGAATTCATACGATGAAAAAAAAACATAAATGTATAGCTGGCAGTTTGGCCATTACAGTAATAAACGAAAATTCTAAATTCAAAATTAGAATTTCATTTGTTTATCTTATAAACGAAATGAATCACTGTTTTGAGACAAATGTGTGTTAGGGTGGAGTACATTAGCGTTTAAAAACTAAAATTTGGCGCCTATCCTAAACTTTTGTTTTTTATTTCAATGCTGTGACTTTGGGACGTCTGAAAAAAGGTTATTTTTCTAAAACGTATGGATACTTCGCCCACAGAAGCCGCCCAAGTTGTGGCATTGCTGGATTCTGGCCTTAGTCAGCGTGTTGTGGCTGCAAGACTGCATCTAAGCCTGTCATCTGTTCATAGAGTCTATAAACGTTATCGGGAGACTGTTTTGTTCACGCGCCGTTCAGGATCTGGCAGGAATCGGGTCACTTCTGAGCGAGATGATCGATTTATTGTAACAACTTCTTTAAGAAATCGACGCCTTAACGCTTTTCAACTGCAGCAGCGGCTTCGTGTTGTACGAAGGGTGGCTGTAAGTGACTCTACAATTAGAAGAAGGTTGAAGGATGTGGACTGGTACCGCATAAGCCAGCAAATGGGCCGAAATTAACTGCAGACCATCGAAGAGCGCGCCTTAACTTTGCACGTGAGCACCTAAATTGGTCATACCTACAGTGGAGCAAAGTTCTCTTTTCTGATGAGTGTAAATTTATGCTGTATGGTAACGACGGAAGGAACAAGGTCTACAGAAGAGACGGAGAACGCTATGCAGAATGCTGCATTGAAGAAAAGGTCAGCTATGGTGGCGGTTCGTGGACGGTTTGGGGAGGAATCAGCGCCGACGGTAAGACAGAGCTTGCTTTTGTGTCTGGGCCACGTCTGCCTGCACTAAAACTGTCATCGGTACGTCGAAGAGTGTCTCGAGCCTCATGTGATGCCCTATGCACATTTTATTGGCAACGGCTTCATATTCATGCACGACAATGCTAGGGCTCACACCGCGGGCGTCGTACGAGATTATCTTAACGAAGTCGATATCTCTATTATGGAATGGCCAGCAAGAAGCCCGGACATGAATCCCATTGAACATCTGTGGGATGAATTAAAGAGACGAATTCGAGCAAGAGATCCTGCCCCAGAAACACTTAGCCAGCTGCAAGATGCAATCCAAGAGGAATGGGACAATATACCACAGCATGTGATCGTGACTCTCATCCGATCGATGAAGAACCGTATGGAAGCAGTAATTAGAGCTCGGGGAGGGAATAAAAGTTATTAAATAAACGTTTTTTAGCTTTTTTTTTCATTTACGTGTGTTGTTTTATCCATTTCCTTTATACTCCATACGGAATAAAAATGACTCATTTAACAAAATACGAAAACCTATGAAAAATTCATTTAAATTTAGAACATTAACATTAAGATTTGATAAGCTCATATTACTCACTATTAAACGACATTTAACATTTATTCCTAAATGTACACATTTTTCTGATAATCCTGACAAAACGTAAACTTTGCAAGGTGTTTCGATTTTTTTTGATGAGAAGTGTATATATAAAGATCTGTTTTTTAAAACTACAGGACATATTATTTATTTATACTAATATTATAAAGAAGTAAAGTTTGTGTGTTTGTATATTTGTTAAATTGTAAGGGTAATCTCGGGAACTACTGAACCGATTTAAAAAATTCTTTCACCAATAGAAAGTTAAATATTGCTGAGTCTCATAAATTATCCAAAAAACCGAAAAATAAAAAGGCTTTTTGTGGTAGTCCGTTTTGCAAAGTGAATCAAAGAAAAAACGGTCGAATTAGGAACGCTGCCTTAACTATGAAAGATATATTTTTGAGTTCTATAGAAAAGATGTAGAACTTGAAAATGCCAACAAAAAAGTCAAGGACAGCATATTACATAGTCTGACTTTTATATTTAAGTTACAAAAAGTAGTTCTTTTTAATATTAGTATAGATAAATTAATTTTTAATAATAATAAAATAATTTTAATCGTTAGGTCATATTTATTAATTATATATTACCAAAAATTATGAATCTTTCTGAAAATAATTAAACTCATCGTCTTGAGTGTGAAGGCCAAAAAAGCAGCGGACGGCGCGCGATGGCTTCGGGTTTAATTCGGTTCGCGTTCGTGCTCGCTTCGGGGATTATTAATATTATGCCCAGCGAAGTGGGCACGGGTCAGCTAGTAATATATAATTTGATATGTTTGATTTAAGATTCAAGAAAATGCACAAATTTTACTTGTGAAAAATAGCGATAAATAAATTCAACTCTGGTCTAACAGAAAAACATGTGTGATATTCTGACAGGTCTTTAAACGTGGTTGTATTATCTACGATCCTGAAACAATTTGATGCTTTAAAGATGATTCAACTCGAACAAAATGATCACGAAGCACACAGGAACAAAACAGTTGCTTCATTTTTCACGAAAACCGATTACTCTTAATACCTAGTCAGTACGTATCAATTTGTGCTCCAAAAGTATTGTTAATTTGGTGTTACAAGCGGACAAAATTAATCAAATCCAGCATCTGCAACTATCGTACAACCTCTTCTCACACACATCAGTTGAAACACTTATTTTTTATTTTTCAAAGCAAAACATTTATGTACACAACACTATTACAACATAAATATTACAAGCAAAGAGATATATTTTTCTCTTCGCTCTCATATTCGCCTGTCCTAGATTCCTTTGATATTTTTTATTCCGAAAATTAAAGAAAAATTTGAACAAAGGCGGTTTGAAAGCGAAAAATACTAAGCCTTAACTGCTTAAGGTGAGAAATTTCTGAGATATACAAAAATATTGGTTGATCCAGATTTCTCCATGATAAATACTTGAAATTGTAAACAGCAATAATAAAGAAGTAGTGTTTAACTTTTGAGAACGTATCTAATTTCATTTGACATAACTTTCGAATACTCAAGAGAAATAATGCAAGAAATACTATCAATCAACTCTATCGACTCGTTTTAGTAAACTGTTTTGACTTTACATCCAGCCATCAACAGTTGCGGCGATATATACGTTTCAATGTCTATAGACGTGACATTGAAATCATGTAAGAATTACAAGACTTAAGTAGCTGGCTACACCTAGCGGAGGTGTCTATTAGCCATGATTGTGTATCGTGAGCGTAATCAGAAAGTTGTGTAGATAACAAAAGCGTCATACTACGAACAGTACTTACAAAATCCCTCATAAAGATTTGATTATTTCACAGATATGATACACTATCAAAAATTATTTGAATTATTTTATTTTCCAGGAAATCAAATTTCATTCTTACATTCAAATACAAACAGCATTACTTGAATTCTAATAAATACTAAAGCTTGCGTACACAATTATTTATACTCGTATAATAAAAAACTAATCTGGCAAGTGCAAGTAGGATTCGCGCACCAAGTGTGTTTAGAAACGTTTTTAAAAGGTTTAGATGCGCATAAAACATTACTATTTGTGATGCTACAACTACAAATTCCCTGTTTCTGTTTTTTTTTCTTTGTGAGTATCAATAAATCCGTTTTACGTACGCACGTACGGTGTAAACAATCCTAAAAATTAGGAAAATTTTGAAAACCCATCATTGGCTCAACACAGGTAAAAGACCTCTGTTGAGCCCAATGATGGGTTTTCAAAAATAATTGTGACATATTTTATTTGGTATACAAGAAATAGCCTTTATCACTCACGTGGAAGCGAATTTAACCTAAACTCCGAAACAACAAAAGCACTGGCTATCCTTTTTTTTTTCAAAAGACAACAATGTTATTAAGTATTTGTGTTTGGTGATAAACTAAGTTAGATTGTATTGGCTAGGTAGCTAACTAGCCAGATAATCTCAAGCACCCTACCACCAAATCCACCCATGATTTTCCATGCTTTGTTTTGTTTCCAAATTTCATATGATCCGACGCTCTTCATAGTGTATAAATCATACAGAAAAATTAAAAAAGTATATGTAGTTGAATAACACATTAAAAAGTTACTATTATGACTAGAAAGTTTAAAAATCGAATAATTTAGCAAATGGTCAACATGTGCCATATTATTGTAATGAATATTGAAAGAAAAAAACATTACAAATCCTCTCACGCACATTACCAATACAAATACTAAGCCGATGAAAATAATAATAAAATAATTTAAAAGAGCAAATTATCAGTCTTGTCTACATTTCATATGAAACAATTTATTAATATCTATTGCTACCCTCTGAAAAATTCCCTTAATTTTTTAGAAGCAATTTTATATTCCGCCACTGGCAAAATGTCAGATCTATTGGGCTTGATTGATCTACACTCGTCATCAAAAAAATCGACCCACCTAGATTTTACAGGAAATGACGTGTTTTAAAATTATGAATTCAAAAAGTTGTGTTAGAATCATATTCTTTAATCAAACATGTCATTTTTTTACAATTTTGTGTCAAAATTATCCAAAAAATGATTATAATTATAACATTTTAACAGAAAAAAAAACGATTTTTACCTCATTTTTACGTTGGTTTTGATCACACTGTATTTTTTAATTCTTAAGAGTTATGAAAACAACACTTTCAATTAAATATTCTGTGTCCTCTTGCTCTTATCACTCCCTGCATTCGCCGTTTTAATAACCTATTAAAACTTTAATGGTTCCTTGAGGAATTCGGTCTCATTCTTCCCTGATGGTGATTTCTAAGTCTCCTAGGGTGGTGGGGGCTGGATCTCGAGCTCTAACCTTCTGAATTAGGATGTTCCACATGTGCTCTATAGGGTTCAGATCCGGACTTCTTGCTGGCCACTGCATAACCGGAATACCGACCTCTTCTAAGTACTGAATAACAATGCGCGCTACGTGCAGCCGTGCGTTATCGTGCATTAACTCGAAGTTTTCTCCGATGTAGCCCGCATATGGTACGACATGATCTTCCAAGATCTTTGTTATGTAACGTGGACCAGTTAGGGAGCCGCTTCTGATAAATACCAGCTCTGTGCGCGCAGTCAAAGATATACCACCCCAAAACAGAACCCTCTACCATAACTTGCAGTTTCCCTTATACAGGAGATGAGCATAACGTTCTCCTGGCCTTCTCATGACATTACGGCGCCCATCAGAGTCATATAAAGTCATTCTACTCTCATCACAGAACAGAACTGACGCCCATTGGTCAGCAGTCCATTCGACATGGTTCCTCACAAATTGAAGTCTAGCTTGTCGATGAGCTATGGTCAGTTGTGATCCTATTGTTGGCTTGTGTGGTCTTGAATTCTGTTCACGAAGTCTTCTTCTCACAGTACTGTCACTTATAGACACTCCACGCACTTCACGTATGCGTCGCTGAATGTGAACACCAGAAAGTTGCCGATTTCTTAAAGCCGATGTCACAATAAAGCGGTCATCTCCTACAGTTGTGACTCTCTGTCTTCCAGATCCTGTCCTTCTACGATACTGCCCAGTCTCCTGAAACCTCTGATAAACTCTCCGAACCGCAGATCGGCTGAGATTTAATCTTCGAGCCACAACACGTTAACTTAAGCCCTGTTGCAGCAAGGCTGCGACTTGGGCCGCTTCAGCTTCAGTAGTATCCATAATTTTTACATAAAATTAATTAAAACTACAGCAATAAGCAATAAAGTAACCGTTATTAACAAGAACACAGTTAAAAACTTGGTGTCGCAAATTAAACAGGGCCAAACTGAATACTGAACGTAAACGCTAAATCAGCATTTATCAGTGTTTTTTTTTTAAGTTTATTAAGTACCCTCAAGTGCGTTAAGATTTATGGCGCTCGAAAGTCAAACATCTTAACCGACCTCAGACATAAACAAAACGCAGTTCGTAACACTATCTTTGAAATTATAAAAAGAAAAAGTGCAAAAACAGGGTGGGGCGATTTTTGTGATGACCAGTGTATTTCCGTTGATATGTTCACCGTCAAACTTAAAACAATAAAAAAAATATTGTGATGCAAATATTTCAATCAAATAAACCGCATATATTTTAAATAATGTACACACCATAACGTACATTAAAGACCAAATCTTTACTGACTGATTTCTAATTATTTTAATTAACAACGAAGATTTTTGTTCAAAATCTGTCAACTAATTTTCAGTTCGGAAAGGGAGCTCAACCTCATTTTAACTTGTCGCTTTATACCTTTACGAAAGGAGTTCCAAAATTTTATCTATGGTGATGTCTCCTTATTAAAAATTGTTAGTCAAATTTCATTTTCCGCGTTACAGATAGAATCCTCTGGACTAGCCACTGACCGAAAATGTTATTCTCTATCTTTTTTAACATTAACAAAAATTAGAAACAAATTATTTTTCTAAAGATAATATTGAAATTAGTAGCAGTACATAAAGTAATAACTTAAGGGCAACTTCTAATATTGTCACGTGCATAATATGCAATGCAAATTCTGATCATGTAAAGTTTAAAAGGTTTTGTTATGAAATCTCAAAGCTAAGCGAATAAATAATCATAATATTCCTATTCATATATAGATTGATGGTGTTTCTTTTTGTTTGTTACGAATTTTCTCTAGGGCTTTGCATGCTCTAAGCGGATGGCAGCTAGACCGAAATATTCTAATAATTTCCATTACGTATTACGCTGTCTAGCTGCGGCTTTATTAGTACCAAATTGTTCTAACAGATTTCATAACAATGATATAGATGGCACTTGGTTTATTTCTAACATTTAAAAAGTATTATTAATAAAATAAGATCAATACAGCTCTTACAATTTGATTTATCAATAACTTCATTTTCCTAGATCGTATTGACTGCAAGTGTCCACCAAAAAGCGTAAGAAACTTCGTTCCCAGCGGGGGTCCTAGTCCGAGCGGGCGTCTATTCGAGTAGACGCCTCGAATTTATTTTATCAGTTTTTTTTAATCTGCTTAAAACTAAATTGCAAAATGAAACAAAATGCTTAAAACTTTATTTCCCGCTCTCCAATAAAAGTCAAAATATTTTACTGAGGAGTTTCTCTGTGATATTTATTTTAATGTTCGAATTTGCAGAAACTGACGACGTAACTATGGAACGACGTAAGAAATGATCTACTGAAAACAGTTAGGGTCAATTAGTAATAGTGAAATAGCTACCCGCAAACCAGACTATGACAAAAACGAATGTCGTCAGACAGCCAAACTCAGCGGAATTTTTGATGAATTCACCTAACTGTCTCTTAAATGCAAAATAAAACAAATACAAAATTTTCAAAAATTTATTACGGCCCGAAAATAGACCATATAAAAACCTACCGATATCTGCATAAAGTTCACATTATTTGTATATCTTTTTATTTACTAATAAATAAGTTAATATACCGGTGATTCTCAACATGTGCTCTTTTTAATGTAATAAAGCGATTTTTTATTGATAGGATGGATAATGTAGATTTAATAAAATGGTGCACTAATAAGTCACTCTGCTAGCGCATTTATTTTTTATTTCCATTCACTTGATGCCTTCAGGGTAAATATTGCCTCCTCCATATTTCTAATCTACACCTATAAATGACCTTCCTTAATACATTGTACTTGTATAGGGCAGTTTTATTTACTGCTGATTGTCTTTCTTCTCTTAATGCGGGGCAGGTTGATACGGTTGATATCTACGAGTATATAGGTTGATACTACTATATATTGATACTTTTTTTTTTCAGGGATAAAATATAGGTTAATTACATAATGAAATCTTGGCAAACATACAAGGTTTCATTATGTAGGTCTACATGGTACGTAGCAAAAATTGAGGAATTAATGTAATTTTAAAATGACTTAATGCTATGCTTATCTAGATATTCTTAAAAAAATATTCAAATAAAATAATTTATATTGAATTACCATGTAATTTATATGTATGAAAAATATAGCACGTCCTATCAAAAATAATTTACATTATATAAAAACAAGATAAATAGATAGAATAGCCGTTTCTTTGTACAGATTATAAATGGTTCATTGTTAGAGAACTGTATATATATTTTAATACATCAAAACTTTCATGAATAAAAGCTCAGTATAGTCACTAAACCTAATCAAACACAGAATAATCTGAATATCATAGTGATCACAATTTATAAATTATTATTTCATGTCAAGTAAAAAAATAATTAACGTATAATCAAAATTACCTCAAAAAATAAATTCAAATTTGGAGGTCCGGATGTCTCCAGTTATCTCCGGTACTACTGATCCAATTATTCTGAAATGTTGTACGGGAATAGTTTCGAGATCCAATAAAAGACAAGATATTTTTTACCTCGGTAAAAATATCACATTCCTATGACTTAATTCGATATAACGTGATCGAATTCGCAGACAGAAAGCTAGTTTCTCTATATATATTTTTTCATTACATTCAAAATTTATGTATGTGTTTCTTGCGGCGAAAAATCAAACATTGTAAAATTATTTTAAGGTTATAATTATATTAATATTATTATAGGTCTTTACTTAATGGTGCGTGAAGACATAACGACTATGAACTTAATTAAAAACTCACAAATATCCTCCACTTCCAATGTGTCCGATTCGCTCTTAGTGTCATCATCAATAGGTCTCCTCCTTAATTTTGCCCTCAATTGCAAGTCATCCATTTTAGAATACCACAAACACTGGCACTGTTTGCACCACATATTACGTCCCCATTGTAATCCACGCATATATGCCCACACAGATTGAAAGTAGATTTATAACTAAGACATAATTCTGAAACTTTTCGATAAGATAACAGCCGATAGTGGATGCTTATCAAAATGTTTTTCTGTACTGCAGTGTGATGTATGTTAAGCAACTGACAAATTCCATGACGGAGATACATCTCGAGTCCTCAAGAATTAATAAATAGTTAAGTGATATGATATAACATATAAGTTTGCAATGAGATGACTAATGCACCATGAAAATTTGACGTCAATGTTACCTATTTACTCGTCAAACAAGACATCTATTTCCTTTTCAAACAGTACATAACATAAAAGAATCTCTTATTTTATCATTAATATATAATATTACCGTTCTAGTTCCTTTCTATTCTTGATTTTAAAAACTTTTGCTAAACAGTTTAATTGATAACTATGATGTATTATTATACCAGTTCTACTTCAATGATCATGGTAAGCTCAAATAATTTTAAATGGATGAAGCAGCCGAAGTGTGATTAAGCGAGTAGCCTTTATTTATTAATAGAGCCTATTGCCCTAGAAAACAAGCGGACCATGTTTTTATGCCTGAAACCTGCGTAGCGCATAATCATGCGATGAGGCTGAAACGTTTTGTGTGATGATTTTTCGGTTGAACAACGTACAAAAAGTAAAATCCTCAATAGAATGTTTAGAACAATATTGAAAATTATAGATAGTATATTGGGATTATCAAGACGGGAATGAATGCTATAGAAAAAAGGGCGTCCATTTATGGCGATTAAAAACTTTAATAGCACGTACATTGTCTATTATATATATTATAGATAGATATAAAAATTTTGCAAAATTATTTATTTTAAATAACTGAGTGATTTGTCAATATATTATTTTTATCTTATTCTATACCTGTCTCAAAGAACATTCATATTTAGTGATTCACGTTTATGATTTCTAATTCACAACGACAATAACGCAGGAGTAAAACGCTCACCTCTAGCGTAAATGGGGAAATCGCCATCGGATCGACTGTGGGTAAGCATGGGTCCGTAGCACCGCCACGGCGGCCTGTCGCGCGGTGCCCGCGGGCCCTCCACGGCCGCTCACCTACACCAGGCCATTAGCACATAAGCTCGGCACAGAGGCCCATATCTACGTAATTCACACGGCGTAGCGTCCTGCTCAGAAGACACATCAACTCGCGATGGCGGCGCCACAGAGTCGGAACGTACGGAGGCTGCGCGGCGCATCTCAATCGCACTCCCCTCACCCTACATAATTCTTGAGCCGGCCGATCGCTCGTACGATTACTCGTACTTTACGCTTAAGTGCCTAATTACATCATGCTGATTAGACTAACGTAAACTATCCTATATCTATTTTCTCTAATATCACATATAGAGATTGAAACAAGATTGAGTATTACTCATAGATGACATCTATTTCGTGTTTCATTATTATACTTTTAATTCATTATCATCTAAACGTCTTCTTTTATATATTTTGTAAGTAACCGTAACAATATCGAGTTCCGATGATTTGAGACGGATACTACATTAATGTATGTTTATAGCTCTACAATACTAAGCACCAGTTACACCATCTCCAGATACATTCTAGACAGTTTTTTATTTTTACCATCTGGAGGTGGTAAAAATGACCTTAAAATTTCCCAAAAGCTAATATTATAGTACTCATTCGTTCGCATCCCTTAATTAGCTTCTAGATTAATTTCAAATATTTCCAATAGTTTGAAACAAACAGAATTATATTTACTTTTATCTAGATACAATTAAATATATGTGCACTTTGTGATTAATTTTATCCAAACTTAAAATGCTGTAAGACAATATTGATATGTAAATTCATAAATAAAGTTGCTAAGTATATAAACACTAAGAGTATTTTTTATGTAGTACTCATATTCTTCTAGTATTCGAAAATGTTTGTACTCCATTCAAAGATAACATATCAATAAATAAGTAAATTATTTTTAAAATATTTAGTAGCAATTTAAATAAAAATACTCACTTAAATCTCCATTAGCTGTAGTAGAATCAAATGGAACTGATAAATGTCGCCCGCCTTTACCAACAGGAAGCACTCCCAATGAATTTTTTTCAGCACACTCACCTATATAAAATACATTGATGAGTATAGTCTTTCACCTCAATATGACTTAATAGTAATTTAAATACAGCTAATAGTAATTATACTATATAAATATGTTAATATATAAAATTATCTTTATAGAACCCAAAAAAATCATTATTATAATTTTTTGGGAAATTCCTGTATACCAAAGTTAATTTTAGTTCACCTGTTTTTTGTTCAAATGTTTGGATTATATAATAAATATATATCCAATAACTAGTATTTGTCCATATAAATAAAAAGAAAATAGTATTGTTTATATGTAATGCAAATAGGTAGTGGAAGCGTAGATGAATTTAGCAATTTATATCAATCTATAAATTTGATAAATAATCATTATTCATCCAATTGTTTGGTATAACTCTCCAATCAACATTTAAAATGAGCAGAGATAGAATTTACTAAAGACAAGTTAATGTATTATCGAATAAGAGATATTGATTCCACTTTGATCATTTAATTAAATTATATCGAATAAGAGATATTGATTCCACATTGATCATTTAATTAAATTATATCGAATAAGAGATATTGATTCCACATTGATCATTTAATTAAATTATCCATATTTAGGTACAAAATAAGATGTATGGCACAGTAGTGTACAACCACAAAATTATTTATTTTATAACAATTAAGTATCGATTATCAGAATATAATTAACACTTACTTATATTAATTTTAATGCCATTCAGATAATAACATAGAATCAGAAATGACGAAATCTGCAAAAGATCCAGGGTTGTGTGGCAAGATTGATGGCTGTTAGGATGGAAACGTTGTTGAGTGGCAAGCATATGCCTAGTATAGTAGGCTACACACAAAGAGGAACCACGACTTAATGAAGATCATGGCAACAGCACTGAACACAAATTTGAATGTTAGTAGTACTGAACTAATTGGTGTGGATGGCTTTGGGAGTGCTGAATAATAACACAAAACAACACATGATTATATAGAATATAATCATGTGTGTTTTGTGTACCTATAATTTTAAACCCTAAAAATCCTTATTTTTTTATTTATCAATTACTAGATGGTTTTAATTTTAAATTAAAGTGCAAGAATACCTGTTTGAAATCAAATTGCACTATTTAATTCTGCCAGTTACTTGTTAAACAATGGGAAAATCAGCATACACAAACACAATAGCATGTGTAAAAATTAAATACTTAAATTAATATTGTAACTAGCAGAAAATATCAGAAATAAACCTATACCACTGTGATAACACTGATACATTATTTCATCTATAATAAGAGAAAAATAATTTTAACCAAATATAAGAGAGAAATTCAATATTCTAATTGTAACAGCATTTAGATGAAACATCTTTTTTATTATGTTATGACTACTGACGGAACTGAAGTATGCCACAGGAAACAGAAAAGTAGATCTAACATAAATAATCAAAATGGGTTTGATTGTTCACATTTCAAGTATTCAATAGCCACTTTGATATAAGTGATAATGTATTTCAATTATCTAAAAGAAGTAATATGTAGTAAATAAATATTTATGAAAGATTGTCTATTTCTTTATTAGAAGATTTATTCTTTATTATAAAGAATATTATAATTATTTCTAAAACTAATTTTCTTTTTATGAAATTAGTTATTTTATTTGTTAATAAATTATTGGTTTTTAAGTTATAATATTAAATATTTGCAAAAGACAAAAACCAGTTTACAATAAAATAGACCAAAATAAATAAAATAACAATGGGTCAGATAAAGGTAATAAAATAACAAACAAATTCAATTTAACATTACATTGAAGTTATTATTAATTTATTACCAAAACATGAAGCAATTCATAGGTATATGATTACTTGCAACAAATATACAAATCAATTTCATTGTTCAACTAATTAACCATCTATTACATTGAGATACATTAACAACACCAAAATTAATTTTACACACTACTACAAGATAGCACCCCACATGGGATTATCAATATAAGAAACAAAATCTGAGTAATCCATATGATCATGCATGATTCCAGCTGTTCTTTGTTGTTCCCTCTTTAACTTTTCTTCTACTTGCTCTGAATACTTTTCTTTATAAATATGTTTCCAAGATGTTGAGGATGATGATTGAACAACATTAAAGTCCCGTTTACATAATTTATGCCATATATCTTCCTTATTTATTATGCTGTTAAGTCGATTACATGTTTTTCCTATATTAATGATATCAATCACAGGTAAATAGAATAGAATTTCATAAATAACTTCTTCTGGCAGACCTTTTAAGCATGGACTTGCAAAGCCGTAGTAACTAAGTAGCCTACTTTTCACAGGATACAAAATTGTATTCTGTAATATTGTTGAAAGATGATTCAAATCTCTAAATATCACTGGTATTGCTGAACCATGAGAGACTACGATATATTGGACAATTGGTAAGCATATACTGTATGTCTCAGAGCTTAATTCCTCAATTATAACGTTTATTAGAACTGTAGCACCAACTGGGCTTACTGTAAGTTTCAGTGGAATGCTTGGAATATCCTTTAAAATAAATTTCAATTCATAATATCCACTTTGCATATCCCATTCTCTAATAATTTCACTTATATGTGTATTAGAAAAATCTATAGCTTCTTGCTGTGTATTAAGAAGTAAATATCCATTTTCTATCAATATCACTACTATAAGTATAAACATTAAATATGTTTGTAAGGAATCACTATTTTCTTGTGTCATTAATTGAGACACAATATTTTGAAACAGAAGCGGTACATGTTCTATTGCACTTTCTTCATCATTATAATTCATTGTTCTTTTACACTATGAATTATAGAGTTTACTAGTATTCCAAATCACAGAATATTCAATATTTTACACCTAGTAATTTCAAAACAAAAAATTGTGAATGGCAGTAGCTGTCAGTGTCAAACATGATGATATATTTTTCATAATTCTCCCTGTATTATCTCTTAGGCAAAGGATTAGTAGCATATACAGCCTTATTAATATAAATTCTTTTTTTTTGTTTTACTACTAAAAACGATGCTGAAATAACCCCTACGTTTTCCCACCACCGAGTTATTTCGGGAATCACAAGTTATGAGTGTCAGAAGACTATATCTTCTGAAGATCTGTCTGCAGGCTCACATAGACGTACTGTCAGCATCTACGAACCAGACCCTACGGAATAAGCGCACTTTCCGACTCCCTGTACCCTCAACCAACAGCTCCTTTGCCAGACGAGCTACCTCTTTCAAGAAGCCTTGTATTTATAATAGGCTCAACCAATTGAACAATATTAGGCAACTTACTCTTCGCCAGGCGAGAGAGAAATTAAAGGCAGAGCTTCTTTCTTGGACATATGAGCAATCAGAGCGCGTGTTGGCGCGCTTTGAATGACCGGTCTTTGTGTGTTTTTGTAGTTGGTTTTTCTTATTTAATAATATATATATATTTTTTTATTGTTTAATTTTCCTTTTTAATTTATTTTTATTTTTTATTTTATATTATAGCGCAATGGTTCTTTTTTATTTTCCTTTTGTATTCTTTGCGCCCGTAGGTACCGCATTCCAGTGCCCTTTCAACAAAACTATGAAAGATCCCACAGGACAGGCATAGCCTAGTGTGGGGGTATTTTTGGTGGTTAAACCACAAATTGTACATCTATTTGAAATAATGTATTAATATAGCTTACATCATGCGTCTTTATAAGACACGGACCTTTATAAGGTGTGCACGGGGATACAGATCCAACGCATAGAGGCCATTTCAGCGAAATTTAATGACAGTGTGCGTGGAGTGTACCAACTAGGTCCAATCTCTGAAAATTGCAGCCAAAGACTACACCGAGTTAAATACACAGAAACTATTGTCATTAGTGGTCAAAGAGCCTGAGGACTATTGCATTTCAATTTTGGTGGTAATGAGAACCGGACTATGGAAGAGACTCCGGTCACCTGCCTTCTCAAAGCCTCCTAATTGATTTCAAATATGGCAGGTGGTGACTCGCCATTCACTAAATGGGCCCCCCAAAAAGCAGACCAATATTGGTGCGAAGAGAGCAACATTGCTGTGAACGGCTAAGGGTGTAGAGAGGTGTGTCTGCGACAGCGATCGAGACGCCGTCGGCGTTATGACATTATTACACTTCCACCCTTCGAGCATCTGCTCTTGCGACTCCACTCTGTCCGGCTGGTTAAGGCAAGACAGAGGCGGGTGGCATACGCCCCCTTGAAGCACATCGGTACCCTCGGTGACGCAACTCACCGACAGCTCGCCACAAGCTGCCCTGAGGGAGACTGACTGCACTGATGCGGCATTTATGGCAGTCAAGGGGCATTAAATGCCCCACCGGCGGGCGATGGGGTCGTCACTTCCCTACGCACAATTATTATTATTAACGTATTATTATTAAAGTATTATTATTATTACTTTTTTAGCCGTTCTTAAAAATTCAATCGCAAAGAAAATTTTAATGATCCGACAGATACAACCTTCATCAGTTTTTTTTCTAGCTATTAACATTAAAATGTAGGTGTCACGCATTTTAATGCATGTATACATTACTTAGAAAATTGTTTTTTTTAGCAAATGTGAAATGTTTGCACCATTTAGCTTGGAAAACCGCTTTCACTATACAAGATTAATTTTAGACGTAATGTTTAAATGAAAATTTAACTTGACATTATATAGAAATGACACATACTCCTGTCAAACAAGAGTCTTTTGTTTTGGAAAGAAAGAGATTTAAGCCACACAATAGGGTATTACGCAATATGAAAAATAAAATCTAAATTTATGTTTTTATAGTTCATTTATGAAAAAACAAACGAAAAATATTAATTTCTATTCATAAAACTGCAAAATAAATTAAATATTTCAATTTGAAAATACAAGTTTTTTTATCTGTGCTTCGAATGTAAAAAACGCTGTACGCCGTGTTTGCATTCGCTGTGACGTCACTGGACTTGTAAATAAACAACCTCGGTTTTTGTTGTACATGTCTACTGTGTAATTTATTAGATTAACGAAGTTTCTCAGTTATTATACGAAATATTTATTTCGAAATATTTCGTTATTTATTTCGAAAATATGTTTATTTCTTTCAGCGAAGCGTAATGTTTACAATGCCCGTGACGTCACAGACATGGCGGCCTGAGAATTGGCGTTTTCGCGCCCAAATTTGAATTGTAAAATTAAAACACGTTTTTATGAAATAATTGGAATAAAAAAAATGTATTTATATTTTTTTGTGGTATTTTATCAATAACATATTAAATTAAAACACTTTTTGAATTAGACTGTAATACCCTATTAAAACACATTATTTTAACTTTTAGAGGAGATTTCAGCATTGCTTTAAACACGAAATCTAACTGGCTTGAACAACAAAACACAATATGATAGACGTATATTCGGTACCTTGTAGTTGTCCGTATAACGTCTATGAATCGGATACAGTCATTATATTTACTAAAAGGTTCGAAAACATGCGTATGGTGGAACACAAATGCATTTTATAGTCAGTGTCATGTCAATAGCAAACGAGTTTAGTTTTTAAATCAGAATAAACGTAAATCTTCTTTAAGCATTGGACAATACCTTAGTAATAAATTGCTTCATTTTTAAAATAATCACAGTAACCGTAAAATTAAAATTTTAACCTGTCAGTTATATTTAATTTACGCGATGTTTATGTTTACTATTTTTTGTTGGAAATGATATAAAATTAGTTAACTAACGAATTTGTCAGTAAAATTTATTTCTGAGTTCATGTATTAGTTATTACGTTTGTAACACATATCGAAAGGAAAAAATATTTTTTTTGAACTTCGGAATATTTAAGGAATGAGGTAAAATAATTAATGGTTTCGTATGATCCAGTTTATTTCAATCCGTATAGCAATGGAAATTACATCAAGAAATATAAGTCAATAATTAGATGCACCCCAGGTGCTTGTCTACGAGTTACGAGTCTTATAATAATTTCCGAGTTAACAACAAAATGAAAAAAAGCTTTCAAATCACATACATTGCGATTTGCAACATCATCTACAACAAAATTAAACTACACAGAAATAACACAGAAATTACAGTTAAGATACCAAATCATTTTTAATTTCTAATTTCAATATTTCAATTTAATTCATTTCATATATATTTATACTAGTTTATAGATATATGTTGTGGGTGTATACAGTATATATAGGTATAGTTTTCTCTAAAAGGGATCTTTTACAGGTAACCTTACTGAGAGTCTGGTAATAAAAAGATTGTCATAGGAAAGATGAGAAGCAAAACCGAGAAGCCTATACAAACTAAATATGAACCAAATTCTTATAATAAACATCTACAATAAATAAAATACTTTAGAGGTATATACAACATAAATAAAAATATAACTCAACTAGAAACTTTAATTAATGCTCATTTAACTTGTTCTCAAAGTTAGTATCAGATAAGCTATCACAGATCTTCAAGATAGTGTTCCATAGACTTACTGCTGTCGCAGCAAGTCATTTAACAAGTCATCAGTAACATCCAAGAAACACATGTCAGCATAGACAATCTGGGGCATCAACAGCTTGGGTGCTGGTATAACCTTGATGTCACAGTGTAAAAAGTATTACATCCACCGTCCATCTAACAGTATTACAAATAAGTGGCAAGAAACTTCCACACGCTTACTGATATCAGCCACATGCGTCGAAGTCCGTTAGGCACAAACACCAACGGCTGAAAATCAGCACCCAAGGTTCCAGAGAAGACAAAACCTCAGAAATGGAAAAGTGGTGATAATGCTGTAGATCATCAGCGAAAAGATGGTATGAACTTTTGATAACATTGATTATTTTTTTGATGACTACTATAAAAAAGGCAACAAGGATAGGACACCACATTGGGGCACCCCAGTAACCAGTTTACACCACCCAGCAGATGACATGGTCTCCTTAACACACTGCTGATGGTCACAAATAGGAAGTACCAAATGATATTAGAAAAAATAATGTAAGCCACTCTAAGAATATGGAGTAAGTTGTTAAAATCCAAAATGGAAAATGCATTACTGAAATCAAGTAATGTAAGTAAAAATTTATTTTTGTGTCCATCGTCTAATGGATGCCCTCTGTGATGCTCAGCAATACCAACTGTACTGTATCTGGGACAGAACCCAGACTGATAGGTACCCATTATATTGTTCCCAAAGAAGTAAGTACTCAGTTAGAGGTGCACTTCCAATACTTTCAAAATTATTGGGAGAATAGGAACAAGACGATATTCGAAAAATGACTTAGTATTGGTGTTTGAGCCTATTCCAAACCTCAACATTCGCTTACATATACATACCTCCTTGCGGCCAACCAAACTGAAAAATACAGATAGTCATATAAGTTGTCAAGATCAAAAAACTCTCTTGTGTTCTGACCGCTGATGGGCCTTTACACTGAAATAAACCATATTTATAAAAATCTGAACTCACATGATTCAAATGATTGGTAAAATTTACCACAGTCAGCACCTGCACCAGGTTTTTTAGGTAGGGGCATAACATAAGCAGTCTTCCACAGCAGTGGAAAAGTATTATGTAATAATTCATTATATGAGTTATCACTGAAAGAATAATATTCATACGTGGAAGTAACATTTCACGTCTTACACTGTCACTGCCTTTTTTTTTTTTGCTCCCCTGAGGAAAATGCATTAAATTGCATACCCCGGCTGTGGCGAGCCGGCGGTTATGTGGGGCTCTCCTCCCCAGAAGGGGGAGGCCTACCCACTAAAAACCTCAGGGATGGCCTTCCTCAGGCATACATAGGGCCCCGGGAATGTCAAGCGACTTCTGGGAACCTCCAGCCTCCACTCCCCTGCCAATGCCACAGGGGAGCCCTCCTCGGGGAGGCTACACTACGTCCCCAGATCTTGGAGACCATGTCACGTCAGACCATGGAGCACATACTACACCTACCTGCCAGTATATATCCCATATATGAATGCAAGTGACAACTAATAATAGAATATAGTGTGAATGGACTGGAAAGTCACTTACAATGTCCTTTGATGGAACAATTTAAAATTCCATACAACTGGTAAAGACAAAAATATGTGTGTGTAATAATAAAAGAGTGGTTGCAATTGTATCATAGGCTGTAGAAAATGACATGTGGTCCATAATCGACAGTCCTTATTTTCATAAGGACTGACATATCCAAAATATCTATACTAATATAATAAAGCTGAAGAGTTTGTTTGTTTGTTTGTTTGTTTGAACGCGCTAATCTCCGAAACTACTGGTGCGATTTGAATAATTCTTTTTTTGTTGGATAGTCCATTTATCGAGGAAGGCTATAGGCTAAATAACATTACGCTATGACCAATAGGAGCAAAGACAGAGCGGTAAATGTGTAAAAAACGGGGAAAATTATTCATTTTTGAAGGCTTTCTTTGCGTGCACTGCGAAAACGGTTCAAGATACACAAAAAATATGTATGAAAGAATTATTCCTCTATACATGATCTAAAAAAAAGTCCGCGACGGCATATGTCTATCTTTTAAGGTTTAGTCACAATGACCGTTTTTATGGTACCAAATTTGGTCGAAATAATTTGTTTAAGTTGTATCAACATAATAATACTAAAATTCTGCGGAAACTCGACCATTCCGAAAATCCCGCAAGAACGGGAACTATGTGGGAAAAACCAAAAATCTGCCGGAAGTCACTATTCCACGACGAAGTCGCGGGCAAAAGCTAGTACTTCAATATATTTAGATATGTCTGAAGAACTAATCGAATCAGTTGTTAACTTCATCTGATCCACTAGGCTGAATGACCAACAAATTTGCAAGTTTATTGAAGAGAGGCGAACTTCACATATCATTTAGCTGTACGCTGGCATCTTAATTGATAATTAAATATCAAATACTTCAAACAGAAAATAATACTTGTATTTTTTACAAACATCACCCTCACTAGGATTTTCATACCGTGTTATAGGTGCAATTACAAACATAGATTTCATATGCAGATACACCCAAACTGAAATAAATTACTGCAGATTACACAAAACCTTTGTCCCAGTCTTTTTACACAGTAGCTGAGCACTCATTCACTACACCAAATGTGTCCTCCAGACATTTCAAAAACAATTATGTAAAAAAAATTGTAGATATTGCAATTTGTTGATATTATAAATGACATTGCTTCACAGGATTAATAAAAACTTTATAGAAGATATAGACTTAAAACATTTCATAAATGATTTAAGTATAGTAAAAAAAATTGTAGATATTGCAATTTGTTGATATTATAAATGACATTGCTTCACAGGATTAATAAAAACTTTATAGAAGATATAGACTTAAAACATTTCATAAATGATTTAGTATAAGTGATTACAGTAGACAGTATATGAATTCAGATGTTATAATTTGATGTGATTAAAATTCATTTTCTTATTGAGAATAAATTACTACAGATTCGAGAATACGATTTTAACATTTATTCTCAATACACGTTTATTATCAAACCGTTATTAGGTTATACAATTTTAAATTTGGTAGAATATCTCCAAAAATATTACAAATTAACAAGCGAAAAATTTTTAAAAATTTCAAGTCATACATACCAATATTTCCGTGATTTTTATTTGTCTTCAAAGAACCATCTAAGATATGATTAATACAACTTTTGTCGTTGTCACTAGCCATTGAAAGGCTTCCGTTATAAAAATATTTTGGGATCTAACCCGGTTTATCTCTATACCATTTTAAGCTACCTCTTTGTATAAAGAATAAAAATAAAGGATGTCTATCAATAATGCATGAAACACAACATGAATCACGTATAATATGAAAATAACATGTTTGCAATGTAAACACCTTCAAATCAAATTAAAAATTGTCATTTGTCAACTCATGTCAGTCTGTCAGATATTATAGACTATGAATTATTTATGAAATATAGACCTTAGGAAAATTCACCTATAAGGTGCGTTCAAATAATACAACCGAATGACTCACACTTATTCACGCAACAAAAGTTTTGTATTTTGATTTGGTACGTAGTTATGTAGTTTTGTTTGGTAACTATAATATCAGACCAGTATTGAGCATTATCGAAAAGATCTAAAAGAAGTTTTTAAGCAGAATATCTTTTTATCAACGGCACTCCCCGTAAAATGAACCGTTGAAACTATTTCAAATGTTATCATTAAGGCAATAATTTACTTTATTATACTAATATCCGATACTATTCCGCCGGCTAACGTTGGCGCTAACTACCAATATACCGGCAAATACTACTACATACATTTGGCTCAATGCTCTGCGCTAGTGTATATAGTCGGCTTAAGGCAAATAATATTTACATACTCTTTGCTTTTAACTTTTGTACTAATCTGTGAACAAAATTTATTATTGCGTGAGTGCGTGACAGAAGTACGATCCTTGAAAAACTGTTTTATGTGGTTATTTATTTAATTTCACGAAACGTACATTATATTTATTTAAAAAATCCATAAATATAAAAGTAGAAGTATTCTTTATTTCTGAAATAGTGCAGTAATCTTGAATGCTGATGTGAAATTCTTGAAATGTCATCGTATATGGCAGGTGTTTTTGATTTGGATTTGGATGTGGATACTGTAACTGTTGCAGATTCTGATGAAGATGATATCATTGATGTCGACGAGGTAAGAATTTATCGTTATTTCGGACTATTGATTTAAATATCATATTCTCTAACCTAAAACGAGTATGTTCAGCATGTTATTTAATAGTCAAAAGGTTATGCTTTAATGGTCAAGGTGTAATCTTTAAGTGGTAGATTATACAGCATAAGAACATGGTAAATCTATGATATTGAAATAAATGTCAAATTATTTATATTGCAGGTAGTTTATGATCCTGAACTACATGTCAACAATATAGTTGAGTAAGTATTTTTCATTGAATCTGAATTTTGCGTGTTTTGATTCAAAATATAATTGCTGCATATATTTAATTTGGGTTTTTATTTTAGAGCGGAAGGTTCGGAAACTATACAGCTTTCGGAAGACACGGTTAATCCTGGTCAGTGCAAAAGACTTGGTCCTCAAGATTTCGAGCTTCGAAAAGTTTTGGGAAAAGGTGGATATGGAAAAGTATTCCAAGTTCGAAAAATTACTGGTCCAGATGCAGGTTCTCATTTTGCTATGAAAGTACTCAAAAAGGCTTCAATTGTTCGTAATCAAAAGGATACAGCTCATACAAAAGCAGAAAGAAATATATTAGAAGCTGTTAAGGTAATTTTCTAGTAGACATTAGTATTTTTGACACATTGCAGTCAGCAAGATTTGACATATTGTCAGTGATACTGTAGTGCTGCATAACCAACAGTGGTTGAATTCACATGACTCCAGCAACTATTTAAAGGGGCAGCCACATAAAAGATTTTTAGTTCAGCTAGAATTTTCAACAAAGTAGTCTTCACGTGAAAATACTGAATGGGTAGGGGACTTATGGGACCATCCTACATTTTTTAGTTGTAGATGATCAATCGTAACCCAGTGGTATAGAGAACCTTTGTGAAATACCACCATTCATTCTTGACCTATGCTTTTCACTTCAGATCCAACTTTTTCTGGCTCCGTGCAGCTCATCTTTGACAGGGCATTGTGGGCCCAGTCCCATGGTTTTACACAGGTTCGAGGTGCATGCTACCTGGTGATATTGGCCCTAGGTCTTCGGACTATATGTCCTATCCACTTCCATTCCAATCAAGCTATTTCTTACTGTGATATACAATTTTTACTCTTTAGATATACAATTGTACTCTTTCTATTTATGATTTCTATATTCTCTAATTTGAAATACTTGATCAGTGGAGCACCACATTCTCCATACCACTGCATTCAATTTATATCATCTTTCCAGGAAAAGTTAAAAAATTATTAAATTTGCGATTCACGAATGTATAAAAGTTCAAAATAAATCGTTTATAAAAATTTATTAAATTTGAATACAAAAATTAAATTTTTTCTTTCAAACTTTAGGATTTTTTTTCTCGGCAATGGCTAAGTAGTGCGCTCTAGGGTTTGAGCATGTGAATATACTCACCGAGTGCTAAGTACATGCGGAACCTTCGTTCGATTTGAGGCCCCGCCGTCTCCTTGTCAGTTATTTTTTGTGAGTGCATATTGTATTAAAAAATGCAAAAAAAAATTGCATTGAAGAAGTCCCTTCATCACTACCACAATTGGTATACAGTAATAATGACTTATTGCCACTTAATTCTAACAGAAGAAATGAGTAAGTTATTGAATATCCTAGATATATTTCCAGGCTCACTACATGTACCTATTTCAATAAATATTGTTTTCTATACAATGAAAACAGATGTTTATTAAAACTTTGTTTATATACATAATTTCTTTATAATTTCGTATAGTTACTTTTGCAAATTAATTATATACTATAAATTTTGTGTTGTATTGTTTTTATTAATAATTTCAATAGGTATTATATTGTTGCCTTCTCAAACAGACGTGTACAATTTACATATGGGTCATAACCATCATGTATATAAGTAGATTGTAACAATGTGAAATAGCTATTTTTACTCACTCAATTAATTTTGTTTTAACATCAATAAATGTTTGTTAGCCTATGTTGAATGAAGATATTTGAATTACGCATATGCCACTTAATTACATTGAGGAATGCAGAGCACTGATATACAATTTTTGTATTCAAAACTGTGTGCAGGTCGATTTCATGTATAACTACTGTTATTGACACAATATAAACTAATATATTGTATTATTTTCCAGCATCCTTTTATAGTCGAATTAGTATATGCCTTCCAAACAGGTGGTAAATTATACTTAATTTTAGAATATTTAAGCGGAGGTGAGCTCTTTATGCATTTGGAGCGTGAGGGCATTTTTCTTGAAGACACAGCATGGTTAGTATTTAATTATTTAAAATATAATATATGTTTTGCATCCACATTACATTTTTATATACAAATTGAATTGAATTCTTGTTTTGAGTCGCAGATATTTTTGCTGTCAAAAAGTGTTGTAGTCTAGTTATTATTTTTAAGTATGTTGAAAAAGATGTTATAATATTGAATAATGATTAATTATACATGTACTTATTATAAATGTATACAGGATGGCATATTTAGATTGATAAATATAGGCAATTCTGGAAGTATCCTAGATTTATTCACATCAGATTGACAATACATTGCAGTTGATAAAACCCAAATAAACTTTGACAGTGTGTATATGTGTACGATGTGTACGGCATAATTATGGTAAAAAGTATCAATAATATTTCATATTTAAAGTGCATTTAAGTACCAATGAGCTAAATTTAATATTATTCACAAGTCTGATATTGGGCATGAGCAATTGCGTTATTTTTAGTTGAGTTTTATGTAATAAAACAAGTTTTCAATTGCTTATGAGTGTTCTACAACTATTTTCAATGTCATTACAAGTAATTAAAAACAAGTTTCTTAGATAACACATATTAGGTATTTCACGATAAGTTGGTGATATATAATTATATATAAAATGAAGTGCTAGTAAAAGTTAAACATAATTGTTTAATATATATATAATAAAATCGTTTGAAGAAATTTAAAAGATATCTTTTAATTCGAGGCACAGTAAACTAAAAAAAACCAAGATGTCATTTCGACATCTTGGTATATATTAAAATATATATTTATTTTTAGTATATACAAAGTGTAATAAAATGCATAAAAACAAAACATCTAATACACAAATAATTATATAATACATATTTATTAATTATATGATGGAATAATTGAAAGATACCTATTAAAAACAAATTACTTGATTGATGAATACAATATAATGAACATTTGAATATGAGAAAAATTATGAGTTGCTTTGCAAGAGGTAATACCTCTTAAGCTAACTCTTGAATGATGTTGATGAACAGTTTTGTATACAATATGATGGGAGTTAAACTAATTATAATGAATGAAATAATGAAAAAAGAACACCTTATGCATAATTTGTTGTGCCAAACTAGACTTGTTATTGCCATTGTCCATAGTTTTTGGACTATTATCTTAGTAGTTCACAATTACCACTTTTTAATTCTCTTATTACTTGCTTCTAAAATATTTGTACCACTATGTTATTGTATGTATATTATTGGTGAGATACAGTTACCGTTTGCCATGTATTTTGCTGTTTACATAAAAAAGTGTCACTAAAAGTTATTCTTAACAGTGCCATCATGTTTATTTTTATTTCCCAAGAAAATATATGAAAATAAAAATACCATATATCAAGTATACGCAAGTCACAACCGCATCATTGTCGAATGGGCCATTGTAGATAAGGTCAAACCAGACCACATTCAGAAGACCACTAAGTATTCAAATCAACATACAAATATTCATTAGTTGACAATAACGAGGACTCCAAGATTTTCAACCTTGTTGAAAAACATTGATAAGCTACTGTAGGTTTATTTCTGGCAATAGACACTGATTGTTTGGCGGTGGGTTACTCCAAGGTACTCCACAATGATCGACCCTACGTTGGTACCGTCCAGCGCCTACTGAGATCTTCATCAATCCATGCGGGAGGTCTTATCAAACGCCCACATTTGTCGAAATTGTTTTGTGAAAAAAGTTGTAGTTATCCGGTAGACAGCTAAATATATAAATAAATAAACGAAATTGTTTGCTTTAACTCATCATGTTGCCAACTTTAATATAAATACAGAGTCTGTTTTAATAATGGTCTTTTTTTTCAGTTTTTACTTATCTGAGATCATACTGGCCCTTGAGCATTTACACAGCCTTGGTATCATCTATCGTGATTTGAAACCTGAAAATGTACTCTTGGATGCACAAGGACATGTTAAGTTGACAGATTTTGGATTATGTAAGGAGCATATTCAAGAAGGAATAGTCACTCATACATTTTGTGGCACAATCGAATATATGTAAGTGAATATATTAATAGAAATCATTAATACTATATAGCAATATATAATATTACATTGATACTGAAATCTTGCAAAATCGTAAACTGTAATGGTCACTGTAACTTGTTAAGTGGCTGTTTTAACAAAAGATAGAATTATTCTTAATAAACATTAGTGCAACTATACACAATGTGTAAATAACTTGTTTATTATATTGTTAATTTTTGCAATTGGAATTTGTTAGTTTTATGGGTGTTGTGTAATTATCAAATGACATAGGTTACTTATTCCTTTTTAGGGCTCCAGAAATATTAACTAGAAATGGACATGGAAAAGCTGTTGATTGGTGGAGTTTGGGTGCCTTGATGTATGACATGCTTATTGGTCAGGTAAATTATAACTCTAACAACAAATTTCAATCTAAACCACTTATAAAATATATGTTTAGATTATTTTTACATGAATATTGATGATATTACTAAGTTGTATGTGATAATATAGTGGCAATACAGTGTCTGATTTATCCACAAAATGGAGATAAAATTTGTTGTTTCCATAGAGAGCTATGAATGTTAGCTTAGCCTAAATGAATCCATATTGGTGATGCTGCTGAGAAGCTAACCATTTCCTTCATATTTAAAAAAAATATTTGTTGTCAAGGAAAAAAAATTTTAGTCTAGGGAGCTGATAAGAGGCATAGTTAAAGCACTAAGTCCTTTTCTCACCAAGATATTTAGGTGAAATTCTTAGTCAGTATTGACAGTCAGTCAGTCATATATTGTTGTATCTTATAAAAGAAAAGGGAAAAGGCTGATAGATTAGGTAGATAGGCAATTATAGATCTATCTGCCTTGTATCAAATATTTACAAATTCCTTCCAAAAGTAATTCCAGAGAGGATAATAATTAAGCTGGAAAAAAACCAACCTATACAAGAATTTTGTTTTAGGAAACGCTTTGTTACAATTATATTCATAGTGTAAGGGAAATCCGGTGTTCCGAAACTATTTGATTCCTGTTGAACTATTGAAAGCATTTTTAGAAAAGTAAATTGGGATGAGTCGCGGCCTAAATATTAATGGGAGGCGCTAAATCATTTGAGATTTGCGGACGACCTGGTACTTGAGGAGGATCCTGTAAAGGCTGGCGCACGTGCCGCCCCGACAATAAGTTTGTCGCTGTTGCTAGAAGCTAAGATTTGTGTTCCCTACCGTAGTGTGTGTATGGAGCTAATAACCTAAATCTGAATTTACCAGCGATAGATATTATTAAACTTAGTTATCAACGTAATTTCATTAATTTTTTAATTGTATGCATATTTTTTCATGTACATTATTAATGACATCTATGCCTTTAATCTCATAGCAAGTATATACTATATTCTATATATTTAAAAATTAATATTTTTTATTCTTTGAGCTTAGTGATAAAAAAAAATTATAGTTTTGGAAATGTTGTTTTTGATATATTTTACACTTTGTAATATTACTGTGAAAAATGCTATACTTTATATTACCGAAATAAACGCAGTTTTTTCCTAAAATAACAATTACAATTAAGATAGGTTCAGTAATAATATTTAAAAATAATTTCAGCCTCCTTTTACTGGTGACAATCGTACAAAGACAATAGAGAAAATATTAAAGGCAAAATTAATGTTGCCCGGGTACCTGACGCAAGACGCGCGGGATTTAATAAGGCGCCTGATGAAACGGTCGGAGACACAGCGCCTCGGCGCTGCGGGCGCTGCAGCGGTCCGGGGTCATGCCTTTTTCAAACACGTTCACTGGGATGATGTCTTTGCTCGACGATTGGAGCCGCCAATCAAACCGAGATTGGTAATCTTTTCTTTTTGCTTTGTTAATATTTCACAATATAAATGGCTAATGGCCGTTTTCACCAACCTTGTCTTAGCTTAGGTGACTCCTAAGTGACATGCTGTCACTTTTTATATTAACTGAAAAGAGTGAGACAGCATGTCTCTTAGGAGTCACCTATAAGCTAAGACAAGGTTGGTGAAAACTGCCATAAATATTTTACTTATATAGCACTTCAATGAAAATGCTCTTTGTGAGGGGTTGTCCATTAATCACGTGAGGCCTGAAAGGGGGGGAGCGGTTTGATATAAAAATCACGAAAATAACACAAGCGCGGGGGGTGTAGTAAGATATCGCGTGTATTTATTTTTTCGTCAAACGCGCGATTTTTAAACAGATGAGCAGCGCGGCGTATAGTGTTATATCTTGATTTGCCACGATGACGTTGACGGTAAAACATTTTTTAATTTTTTTTAAACATTTTTTAAATAAATATTTTTTGATTCGCTATGACGGGACTTTCAGTATTACCGGCTCCCCGTCTATTATCATGGTCCTTAATGTCAGAATAAAATAAAATTATAGTTTATATCTGTATTTAAAGTAGAGATGAAACGGATAGTGATTTGGCCGGATACCGGATACCGGATATTCGGCTAACTACGAGGCCGGAGCGCCGGATATCCGGCCACCGGGTATTCGGCCGCTTATCGCGTTTCATATATGTGTGTGTATGTGCAAAATAATCCGTTACTAATATTATAAATTCAGTCTGTTTGTCTGCTACTCTCTCACGCCTAAACTAAAGAACTGATTTTGCTGAAATTTGATACAGAGATAGATTAGACAACGAGAAACAATATAGATAGGCTTAAAAACTGTATTCCCACAGAAAAGCGCGATATAGACGAGTTTTGGGCGTAAAGCACTCAGCGCGAACTGTATCGCGGGAAACATCTAGTATTCGGTATTCGGCCGGATAGTGCCCTACTATCCGGTATCCGGCCGGATAGTGAAAATAGGCCGGATAGGCCGGATACCGGATAGTTACCGGATATCCGTTTCATCACTAATTAAAGGTAGAGATCGTCTAGCCTTAAAATGAACGCCCCTCCACTAATTGTTTATGTTTCCATGTGTATAGGCAAATAATTATTGTAGGATTTTATTTGTGTGCGTGCTGCGTTTTATTGTGAACTTAGATTCGTCCGCACACTAAGAGATCGACTAGTTGCACGATCAATCGCAGTACTGGAACTGTATTGAAAGAAGCGCACCCTTAGTATGGATTGACACATCTGCTCTCTCGCGCGGTCGCGTCATAAATGCACTAGTTGGTCAACAAATCCGGCTGTTCGCATATTTATTACGTACGGCTTGTAAAAAAAAAATATTATTTGTATAAAAAAATAAATGTTAATACATGTAAAAAAAACCCTATAAACCTATTTTTCATACTGCGCCACGCTGTAAATTTTACATATATAAATGCAATTGCAGCATTATACAATGCATTAATATAAAGTACCCTAAAAATTATTAATTAAGGAAATAAAGTAAATAAAAACAAATTGAATTAAGGAAACTAATGATTTGATTGTTTAAGTTTTTATTAATAAATAATTGAATAATTTATTCACTTCTATCAAAGTCATCAGCATCACTTTCATCGGAATCAGAGTCAACATTAATAGTGAATTCAAAATCCATATCAAAATTTTCATATATTGATTTTCTGTTTCAATAACATGCCGACATGTATTTTCCCACATAGTATTATCGATCATTTCAATTCGTTCTCTTATTAAAGCCATTATTGATGTTAAATTCTGGCCAATATTTTTTTTCGCTATATAGTTTTTTAATATACCCCATATCTTTTCGATTGCGTTTAGCTCTGGGTGGTAAGGAGGTAGTCGTAGAACTTCGAAACCTTTTGACTTGATTAGGTCATCAATTGCAAATCTTTTGAATGTCTCTTTATTCTTCAAAATCAAATCATATAATTCTATTTTCTTCATATTTTCATCATACTGAATATTCTTTTCAGTTAACCATGCTTTCATAATGTCCTTATTCGAATTTAAATTAGGGCATTTTTCAGTTACAACATTGTGATAGGAAGCATTATCCATCACTATGACAGCATTTTCAGGGAGATTAGGTATTAAATGATCTACAAGCCATTTTTTATAGTTCTCATGGTTCATGTTATCATGGTAATCACCACTTGTTTGGGTTGCCTTATATATCAAGCAAGCATTTGGAATAAATCCTCGGGATCCACCGGCATGAACAATGATGACCCTCATTCCTTTCGATAACTTTTTCTGAAGTGGTGATACTCCTTTCGCGCGCTTCCAACATTTGTTCTGCATGTGTGTTGTGTGAATATAGCTTTCGTCGGTGAATACAATATATCGACCTTCAGCACGATACTTTGACAATTGTTTTAAATATTTAAAACGCAACATTTGTATCTCGTGTTTTTCTATAAGTGCTTTACGGTTATCGTCTGTTTTAGACCATTCAAAGCCAGATTCCCGCAAAATCTTACGCAATGTTTCAATACAGCCATCAAAACCAATTTTCTCACTCAAAATTTGTTTAAGTTTTTTTAATGTAGGCATTTCATTAAATTCTATGTGAAATGTCATAATTGTCCTTCGTAGCACAGACATATCAAAATCATCCAAAGTTGACTTCGGACTTACCCGTTTTCTTTTAGAGGGCGATTTAAAAATCTTCTGTTCTATATCTGTGGATGTTGTAGCACCAGCCTGTCTTTCTTCTTTTAATATATTTGATATAGTATGTTCACTATAACCGACAGCTTGAGCAGTTCGCCATCTGGCATCGCTTAGGTTTTCAACTCCTTTTTCTGCCTCATATTTCATCCGGCGATACACTTTAGCAATAATTTCTTTGCTCTGTTAAATGAAAATATATATTATAATTATCAATAAATTCCATATATATATATATATACAGTATAAACTCTTTTATCGTCTTTCAATTGGTACATAGAATTTTTTATTGTGAATGACCTAGACCTCGTGTAGCTATTCAATAGGTTCCCATCAATTTGATGTTGTAAAATAAACGTATATCGAATTACATAGGTACGAGTATGATTATCAACAACATGAAATAAACATTATTAGTTGGATGAAATTTTTTTTGTAAGTCATTTTATCTTAACAAGCAGCATATCATTTTATCGTAATATCATCATAAACAGTAAGTGTAATTGTAAAATTAATAAAAGGAAATTGCCATCTATAAAATGATTTTTTCTTGTAGTATGTAATAAAAATAAATCTGTGAACACGCAAATACAACAATAGTTATTTGTTGAACTAGAGAGGAAAGTTAGTTTTCCAAGCGAGAGACTAATTTTGAATCCCGAGTAAGCGAAGGATTCCAATAATTGCAAGCAATGTATGTATGAGCTATGTTTGAGCTGCTAAAGTGAAAAAATATTTACCTGGCTGCGAAGATGCTTTTTTGTTGACATGCTGACGGTACCTTTGGTTCGAATTGAAACGTCTTCCCACTTTCGTGTTTAGTCCGTGACTGAATGACCAATGGTTGATACTAATACGGGTGTGTTGCGTCTATACACCTACTTTGCATGTATGCGTAAGTTCTTTGGAGGGGCGTTCATTTTAAGACTAGACTATCTCTAATATATTGAAATTTTAAAATTCTTTTACGTACTAAAAATATACGTGATGTTGGGAAGGGGGGGGGTAGTCTTAAATCACACTACGTACCAAGGGTGAGGGGGGGGGCTTAAAAATGCTAAAAAATCACGTGATTAATAGACGGCCCCTAAGTACGCTGGTGACTGATGGCCATTTGGTGACATAAATAAATACTATACTAATGCTTAATAGAGGATTGCTACTCACGTTTGTATTAAAATTTAGATATATAGAACTGTTTTGAATTGATTTTTTTAATTAAAAGCTTGTATCCCTCTACTCTGTCATCTCGGCCCCTCGTTTTTGAGCAGCCAGGGACATATGTATAAACCTGACAGCTCATTCAATTATTTCGTGTTGCTGAAATCTTTGTACATCATAACCACTTCTGTTACTTTTGAAATATGGTCGCATTCTTCAATCATTTCTTATCCAAATGAAAAATATAGATGGAGGAACAATTTTAAGTTAAACAGTTAATAAAAAACACTGTTACAATATTACATGCAAAATCAAAAATCAAAATTAACTTTATTCAAATATAACTATATAGAAAGGTCTTCTGAATGGTCCAATTTTTTTTTCCTATCTCCCAAGACTCTTACCAGCTTTATTAAAGTAATAACAACATATACAATAAATTATGTCGTTACCATACAATGTATGTGTTTACAATTTATACGGGAAAACATATTTACACTTTCGAATGTGATGTCTTCAAATCAACACCAAGCATTGGCATCATTTTAAATAATCATTGACTTTGTAATACAAAGAGCCCTTACTCATGAGCGTCTTTTTAATATGTACCTTAAATTTATGAAAAAGCAATTCAGCTACACTATGTGGAATCGTGTATAAAAACTCGTAACATTTGTTCATAAACGAACCCTAGTTTTTTGTAGCCTGTTCCTTGGCATGGCAAGTTTATTTTTATTTATTGTGTTTAAATTATGCATTTGAAAATTAGTATGAAATGTGCTACAATTTTTATACACATAAATAAAATTTTTTACAAATCATCACAGCTCATACGTCCCCACCGAGGGGCTCGAGCCTACCCTAATTACGTTAGGGCGATTAGGCCTTAGTCCACCACGCTGGCCCAGTGCGGGTTGGTTGACTACGTACACCTTTGAATCGCATTGCGCATGTACGCAGGTTTCCTCACGATGTTTTCCTTCACCGTAGGATTATTTATAATTTTTTTATAAATATGCATACATATAGCCTATTGTCAACATACTTTTAATTCCAGTGTTCTATTATTAGCTGTACCTATTTGTTTTCCTTCCAGACCAGTGAAGATGATGTCTCACAATTTGATACTCGATTTACCCTGCAGACACCAATCGACTCACCAGATGAATCAACATTGAGTGAAAGTGCCAATTTAATGTTTCAGGTACTTGTTTTCATACATGATTAAAAAAAGACATTACAGATTAAATTCTAATAATCTATTCTAATAATATGCATGCCATGGATTTTGATCTGCCCACTGGTTTCTGTGGTTGCAGTAAAGCTTCAGCATTTTATGTTGTAATTGACTGGTTCATTAGTGATGTGCCGAATCGCTGTTTTGGTGGATAGAGTCGATTTGAGTCAGGGTATACGGTATTCGAATCAGGACTCTATTCCCTGATTCGAGCCCAGTACTCGAATTCTATGTTTGGTATTCGAATATTTCTAGACTCAAGCCTGATTCCTAGACTCGAGTCTGGAAATTCTAGTCCAGTCCAGAACTAGAGTCCGATTTTAGAAGAAAATCAAAACAAAAAGTTGCAGGTTCAAACTTGTTTGTAATATTAGGCCCGCGCCACTTCATTACTTATATAAACAGTAAGTACAAGCGAGTTATCCAAACTCGAATACTAGACTCGAGTCAGAAGGACTCGTGTAAATAGAATCGAGTTAGCGAGTATGAACTGATCCTTCCTGACTCGAGTACCGGAATCGAGTTCGGCGTACTTGAATCAAAATAAATTGGTAGGCGAATCCAAAGCAGGAATCGAGTCTCTCGAGTCTAACCGTACTCGGCACTATGGTTCATTATTACTTTATTTTTTCGAAGTCTTTTTGGACTTTATCCGTCGATAAAGTCTGCTATGGCGGTGTCTATGTGAGTGTAACCACCAGATCAATATTTATGAATTACATTACAAAGGCAGTTTCATGTATGTATTCACACCCTAAAGTTTACATAGCGCAAGTTGATGTTATTCAGAAGAAGCAACGTTTGCCTTGTATTCTCCAAATTTCTCCCAATAGCTGCAAAAAATAATGTAGTGGTGATAGCTCAATCACTCTTAAGTTCGTATGACTATGTTCGCACTATGTATTAATGAAAAACTTAAAAACGAGTTGAAGCTGCTGCAAAATGTGACCATCAAATTTATTTCCAATTTACATAAGAACATTCTAATGTAGGCATGTACGGGCAAGCCCGCACGATATTAGCAACTCAGGTAAACTGCATGCGGAGCGTTATTGTATGCCTGCTCGGGTTACGCGAGCTGTACTGTGTAGCGTCTTTAAAGTAATAAATCAGTGTGTATTTAGCAGCCACTCCGGGAAGTTTTATTATCAGTTATCATCCCCGTATATCGTCTCTGTCCGCACTCTTGAGATCACACACAGTACCCATTTCTTATGTTCTATTTTCAGACTTATTGGCATTTAGTAATAGTACCATTTCCCCAAGAGAATTACCAAAAGACATTTCGTATCCCTTAAACCTTTATATTTATAGTTCATCCTTTTCAATACATTTATTGCACCCATCTTCTTTAGCGCATACCGGAATCTGTTTTTAGCGCATACAAACATTACGAGGAATATGCTGCAAATGTGGTGAGCATTATACGCCTTAGCCTGAGGTATGTATATGCCAGCACATTTGTGCATGCGTCGTGAACGACACACGTTTAAACTGGCCATTCGACAAAACACGCACGGGTTTTCGTCAACGCGCAATAATTAACCGTTCATATTGAGAGCACGGCTCGCATTGAATGAGCGTTAATCTGTTGACTTGGAACTAAAATAAAATCTGAAATATCTTAGGAATTTAAAATATACAAATTCGTAAAAAGATTTTTAATTTATCTAACTCCACAAATATTGCGCCATGTCCTTTGCATGTGGAATTTACTGGAAATAACATATAGCTAGACTATTGGTGACATTTTATTATTGAAAAAATATTTGACGACACGTTTGACGAAGCGGTTGAGTGATGAGCTTCTACACAAATGGTCGCGGTTCAATTCTCGCATGTAGCAGATGTTTTGTGATGTGAAGACCTACAAAAACTTCTTATGGTTTGACCGCATGTGAGATTTCTATTTGACCTACAACATCCGATAAAAATCCTACACCCAATATAGGATTTTTATCAGTGTTGCGTTTAGAGCGAAGTTTTCTTTTTTATTAAAAAAAGTCTATCTAGTTATCTCACTTTGTGGTATAAATGTATCGTACGTAATAGGGCTTCACTTACGTGGCGCCGTCCGTGATGGACGAGATCCACAAGCCGCGCGTGATCACGGCGCGGTCGCCGCGCCGCCCGCGCCCGCACCACCACACGTTCGCGGTGCCGCCCGCGTCGGCCGCGCACGCGCACGCGCACTCCCACGCCCACGCCCACGCCCACGCACCGCAGGAAGACCTCATGGATGTCCAAGGGCTACCTATATAGTCAGTATCAGCCTCATTATTCCTAGAGTTTGACTAGCGAAAGTAATTAACACAGACTTATACACATAATAAACAAGATTAATACTTATGAGATACATTTATACAAGATTAAGATGGATAATAATTATTTAATTAAAAATTAACAGGTTAATATGAATAAAATAATTAAGGAGCATTAATTATGAATTTTTCGAATTTTCAAGTATTTTAGTCTAAATAATTAGTATCTGAAACGATAATGGATATTTTTGGCAAATTAATGGCTAATGTCAATCAAAAAATCCAAGTTGAAATGTTGCCAGATGTGCTTTCTTTTTATGAGTGGTGTTCCTCTGACCAAACTTACAGAACCTTCGTTTTTATTCTTAAAGTCTTTACAGGAAATAATGATATCACACAGACTTTCAAATTCAAAAAGAAAATTTAGAAAATTGACAAAGCACTACAAGAACATGTATCAAGATATTTAAATCAAAATTGTAAATATTATATTATGTCAATATGTCGATTTTGACATAATAAATAGTATATAATAATATAAATATTGCACAATAAAAGATAATAGAAAATTTCGTGGAGAGCTTTCATTAGCGTTTAACAGCTCGCTAGATTGCAGTAAATTACGCTTGTAGTTCGCGAAAGGTCAGGCAGAGGTGTAGTAAACATCCCACTACGTAAATTTTATTTAGTCCTATACTGTTACCGGACAGACATTATCATTAATAAATATTAATACTTAAAATATAGCTTTTGCACAGTGAATTTGTATATGTTATTATGCTTTTAATTATATTATCATTACAAATGTACAAGGTTTTTCACAGCCCACTAAACAATATTTATGTTGGCTATAAGTTACATAAGACCTAAACACCCAATACTTTTCGAGTGGATACGTGAATAAAGAGGTACAGCCCCTCCTTTTTTTTTTGTTCCCCTGAGGAAAATGCATTAAATTGTATACCCCGGCTGTGGCGAGCCGGCGGTTATGTGGGGCTCTCCTCCCCAGAAGGGGGAGGCCTACCCACTAAAAAACTATGTTTGATGGATCAATGTCTGCTAACGGAACTTCCAATTCTCGGAAATATTTCTTAATTACTTCCATGGACACCGCTGCCCTATTTTTTTTATATTCTGACAATTTCTTTGTGAAATTTTGTCTTTATGTCGCTGGAGGAAGTTTCTTACAAAATCAGGACCAGGCAGATTTTCTTTAAATTTTTTAACTATTCAACCACTTTTATCTAAATAGTTTTTTACGAGAAATCTTAAGTCTATTGAATCCATGGGATATCCCCACTCAGCACAAATGTTTATATATTTTATTATTATATTTTCAGTCTCCTCACACAAAGCTGTTTGTCCACCTTTTTTTTCATGGTTCTTGTGTTGTGCCTATAAAGCACGGACTTATGAATATTATATTTGTCTGCTATAACTTTGAGGGATTTCCCAGAAGATCTATATTCTTGAATAGCTTCTTTAGGCAACTCCTCGTCGTATTTTTTGTACCGTGATCCTCTCGGATCCGGTTTGTATACGCGAGGCATTTTTGTTAAGTACCTAAAACAAATATATAAAGTACATTGACATTATTACTGTATATTCAATTAATACGATTAAATTAAAGTCTTTAGTCGCGTCTATTTGAATGTGTCTATTTGAATACCTTTATGGATAGGTATCAAAAACTGATAATTACATAATGAAAAAGGATTGCTTAAACAGGAACAAAAAATATGCGCTTTGTTTACTAAAATCTTTAAATAATATAATACTAACAATATAATAAATAATAATAAACCCAACTCGAAGTATTAATCTATACTAATATATAAAGCTGAAGAGTTTGTTTGTTTGTTTGTTTGTTTGTTTGAACGCGCTAATCTCCGAAACTACTGGTGCGATTTGAATAATTCTTTTTTTGTTGGATAGTCCATTTATCGAGGAAGGCTATAGGCTAAATAACATTACGCTATGACCAATAGGAGCAAAGACAGAGCGGTAAATGTGTAAAAAACGGGGAAAATTATTCATTTTTGAAGGCTTTCTTTGCGTGCGCTGCGAAAACGGTTCAAGATACACAAAAAATATGTATGAAAGAATTATTCCTCTATACATGATCTATGTGGGAAAAACCAAAAATCTGCCGGAAGTCACTATTCCACGCGGACGAAGTCGCGGGCAAAAGCTAGTAATATTTATACATAGCGAAGAAGAATTTAATAATAAAAGTAGGTACCTACCTACAGTCGAGTCAATTTAATAGGCCACATTTGACATTTCATTAAAATTCCTCAACTAACCTTGTAATGGCGGACATAAAATATTCAATATTTTTTTAGTTTGGAAATGCACAAATGACCGTTGTTTTACAATGTTGCGTTCAGTGAAGTCTATACGTAAGTGATGTCCCTCAATAAATCGAATGAATGCAATGATTACTTGTGAAAGCATTATTCACCATGAATTAATAGTCAGGCAGTTGACCATGAATTAATAGTATGATTGTATCTTATACTATATTGTACTATGTTATTGTAATTATTTACATTGTAAAGAGGAGATAAAAAATAGACCTTCAGAGTTTCTTGCCTGTTCTTCTCGAGAAGGCTCTCCCAATTTCCGAACAGGTGTCGAGTCAATTTTTTTATTTTTTTTCCTTATTCGTACGTACGGACAAGGTTTTGTTTTCTTTTTTTAAGCTTTGTTTTGTCTGTTGACGTCAATAAGCCTGTAAATGTCTATGTTGAATAAAGATTATTTTGATTTTGATTTTTTTTTAGAGTCAAATTTTTATTAAAATAAAACATGTTATTCTTTTGTTTATAATAAAAAAACAATAATAACTTCTTTAACAGAGAAATAATATATTAATACAGTACCTATAAAAAAGAGTGTATTCACATTTAAAAGGCCGCCAACACATCTGTTGTTGCGGGCAGCGATAATCACTTACCATCAAGTAATCCATTTGCTCGTTTGCCTATTAAAATTAAAAAAAAAAGTACTTTTCCATAATAACTGTATTCGATTCACATATGTTTGAAGTAAATATCGATTTTTTTCACCATAATCGGAGTGTTTAAGCAGGTCACCTCACTATGAACAAATGTCAAATGTGGCCTATTAAATTGGCCCGACTTAGTAGGTAGTGAAACTTCACACAATTATTAAAATTCCAAGCTAGCACCTACGTGTCCTGTGTTTTTGACAACCCTAAGATATATTATTCTTTACACCCTCATTCGTTTCTATTCAGACTTTCTTGTTTCTAATAACCCCAAATGACGTTTCTATTGAACCCATACTACGTATCTATTAACCCCTTCCTCGTTTCTATTAACCTCAAATCTCACTGCAAATCTACTCTCGTCACTGTTTCTTCGATATCTTTTAATTACAGTTATTAATTATACTTACTATTTGTTATAATTTATCCTCAAGACTTTTTCAACACCACTTCCCAATTTTATTCGGCGGAAATACCTTTTTCCAATTCAAATCTGTAAACTTTTAGACAGCTCCTACTAACGTAACTTGATGACACGCATTAAAACGCTTTTTTTTCACTTTCTACTAACTTCAGAGCAATCCGGTGTTGCCAGGTAATAAAAAAATGTTACCATTTTAAAATAACCACATATTTAGTAGTTTTTAAAGTACTGAAGTGTACATACTGAAGTTTAAAAAACTTTTTTGGTTTTGTTTCTATTCACACCTACATTTCTATTCACCCTGTTTTACGGTATGCTGCTCTAGGGCTGTCAATACTTAGCATCAGAAAATTATTTATTTGGTTATGCGAACAAATTGCGTTATTATTCGTAATATTTTTTTATACAGCATCTTCATTAATAAATATTATTATGTCGGCTTAAATGCTTTTTAATATTGATGCTAAATGCATGTCTAGGCAATAATTTCTACTATTGATTATCAACTTATCTTTTTCAGTCCATCATCTCGTCGTTAGTTAACATAACACGGACTGAACTGGTGCACGACTGACCATGTAATTAATATATATCCAAAGTTATATGTTGGAGACTACTTCAAATGATGAGTACATTATGTATATTTATGATTGTCTATAGTCTATGGTAAAGTTTATATACATTAAGGACGTATATTACCTCAAGTAACATCTCCAATATAGTATATATATTACGCCACAAACGTACATAAGATAATACTTCTATTATTATCTTTGCTTGTAAAATACCATGACCTGACTGATTAATTTCGGCATCGCCTTGTTAAAACTATTAAATTTAATGTCTTTTTTATAATTTAAATGGCGTAATTTGAAATTATACCTGTAAACTAGGGATTAAATGTCCAATCAAAAATATATGTTTATGGTTCTTTTAGTAGCATAAACTCTCGTTATCAGTATGAGAGTGAATAATAAGCAATAAAAGTTCAATTTATAATAGATATAATTTAGGAGGCATTAAGTTGTACTTAGAATTTACAAATTTAGAAGATGATTTATCCAATTGAATGTGGGTCCTCTAAAAACTGGTGATACAAGTAACAAAATTAATATTATGTATAAACATTTTATATGAGTAATCCTATTTGCAGTGCATGTCTTATAAAGGTGTTTTTAGATTGCTACTTGATAACAAGCCAGTAATATGAGCATTAATCCCTTATATGGTAGACAAACCACCAATTTAACACCAAAATCAGTATAAAAAGTTGCTTTCTTCCAAGATAATGATTTGTCACTTTTTGGTTTGATTCTCTTCTTTGGAGTGATTGAGGCTCATATTTCTGCTTTAATGATGTTAAACAATATTATATAGGGTATATATGTCTAACTTGCTGTTGATGATTAAGAGTTGTTATCCAGAAATAAAAAGTATAAGGTAAATTGCGTTTCGAAACTGCTCACTAATGTCTATAACTGCCATATAAAATATTAATTTGATTAATTTTAAAGTATATATTGTTATGAGATTCATTAGATGTTTGTTGGTCATCCAAAGATTGTCCACTTGCTATAAAGAATGTTTAACGTAGGCTACTCGCATTTTCCAAATATGAGGTGCTCCTTGCATAAATAAATCTTGATCAATGTAACAAATAAGGTAGGTAGCTGACTTGACGTAACTACATATATAATACGTGTTCCATAATGTACTCTGTTTTATACAAATTAATCGATAGTTATATAATTAGATTTATATAGAAAAATGTGTGGATTTTTAATTAATTTACTATGAAACTAATATTGTTACAGTCGGCAACAATAGTACTTGAACGCATTAATAAGTATAGATACGTGTCAATATTAAATCTGTTATATCTATATTCTTTGGCAACATTTATGACTAATTTCGAGTAGCTATCGTTGCCGATTGTAGAAATGACTTTATTTGTATTCCATGCCATAGAAATACTACGGAACTTATAATACTTGTAGTGTAGTGCGTAAATCATTTAGCGTTTCATATTCACTTTGTATCTTCTTTATTTTAGTAAAGAATAATTAATCTCAGTATCTAATTTCCAATTATGATTAAATTATTAAGATAGATACTAATATGGACCTGTAATCTGCCAGCTAGGAAAATGCTTTTGCGTACGCATGCCACATTTGTCTGGCCACTGAACTTCGAATTGAGAATGAGAAAACTACTTTATAACAATAATAATTTGATTTATTATATTTATATTATGAATATTTGAAAGTACCGTTAATGAGTGTAATTCGCGGTAGTCAAAATATCGTGCGACACTTGCATTAAGGTCGATAATTTCAGTTATAGTATGCAGCAATGTTAAGTGATGCGTATAATGTGAAATCATGGTATATCGTCGCCATAGCGACATACGTATTCCTCAAATATCCGTCGTAATTTTACAAATTACTCCCAACGTGTTAAATGTTCACTTTTTTTAAGTTTTCAATTCCAGAAAGCTTATAAAATGCGACTTAGTATAAAAAAGCATACAGAATAAAGCCTTTAAACATGTTATCGACGAATTTGAATAGTTATTTCCGTTATTAGAAATCTGGTAATATTAACGGTGAAAAGGTTGTGTTGCAGAAAAGAAAGTATTAACATGATAAACTTTAGCATCGCGTGTTTAATAATATACATAATAATTTTACACCAAATTTTTCATTTCTTTGTATATTTATAATCGTATACTTTAAAACCTTCCTTTATTCCTAAATTCTAGTGCAGGGTCTAGATAGAACAATTTAATGTTTATTCTAAATGTTTTTTTGGTCCTGTAATATTATCAATTATTCAATAAAATATGTTGTTTAATGTCCATTTCTATTAAATTTTGCTGTTTAAAAAACGATAAATTCTTTCAATTTTCTCTTTTGAATTAATATTAATAGATAAATTCTATGGTTTGGAATACAAGGGAACCATGTGAAAGTAATCATAATATTTTCATTTCGGTCTATAATTATTTGCCTAATGTGTTATTATTTCCTTATGTTTATTTTGTAGTTTCAATTATTAGTATATTTTTAGAGTTAATGATGTAATTGTGCGATTTTAACTTAATTATGTTTTTCTTTTTGCAGTGTTAACTATGGTTAATTAAGTAATTATTAAGTTGTATGATTTTTTAGAAGAAATAACTAAGTGACTGAAAATATTTTATTTTCAGGTCTAGAATAATTAGATAATTGCACCGATTATTTTTATACAGAAATTGAATTTTGGGGAAATACATATTTGCATTAAAGATCATTTTATACTTAAAATGAACTTAACTACAAATAGGCAAATAAATGTGTGTACTGTCGGTCGGCAAAATATTGGTATTGTTTATATATAAAATATTAAAGCGATGTACATTTTATAGAAGTTACCGTTTAGTCTATTTTTTTTTAGTACGTACATAATCAGTGTATAAAAAATATTCAAACCCCCGACTGTATGACAGAAGTTAAATTAGTATACAAATACTTATACCTTGTTACCAGCTTCATTAATGAATTAAAAGGTCATTTTTTATTTTGTATACAACTACTTTTAATTATATCCTATTCCGAGTCAAATTAATTACGTGATTACTTTCAATTATCACTTAATAAATACTAAGGCAACACAAGATACAAATAACGAGTAGGTACTTAGACAGGCCATAAATACAGTTACAATTAAAAATAACCAAAATATTACATTTGTATTGCGAATCAGTCATGCTTCTATGAATATTCAGTATGTTTTGTCAATTTCGCGTCAATTTGCGGTCAATAATGTTCGGGATATTAAAATGGAGTGAGATGATATAGAGAACCGAATCACTGTAATTAGACGTCATCATGCAGATGAGCTAAATGCAATTTTAGATACTTCGTCCCCTTGGTGTTAGTTAAATGTTTGGATATTAGGCGTTTGATGGCTGCAATAAAGCCTGGTAATGTGCAATATGACATCTCACACGAATAGTTCATGACGCAGCAGCAAGTTATTATCAGAGGTAAACCTGTAATCTCTTGCCATGGTTAGACCTGCCCCAACTGTCGCTCTCTATTTAAATGCATTTTCGAGTTGGGAGAGAGATGATACCAAGCAGTTGAAGCGTATGTGCGAAACACTATTTACTTATTATGCTATGGGCGTACGACCTACGTTGTTGCTATGGTGAGAAAATGCCAATATTTGCTCTCACTGCAGTGACTAGTTCCGGTTGTTATACCTATATATTCTAATATTATTATTTTTTTCTATTACCTATCACTTTCTACGTAACCTACTACATCATTAATCATTTCTACCAATAGGCGCCGACTGCTGGATATGTCTCACCAATGGATCTTCACTCTCGTCGTTCCTGTGGTGTTAGCGTCTACCTGCGATTCTCGCTAAATCGTCTGCCTATCTTGTGGGAGTACTACCAACGCTGCGGTGTCTAGCATATTCGAAGCCATTCGAAGATCTTTTTACCCCAGCAGCCGTTAGTCATGCATGCAACGTGCCTTGCCTACTACCGCTTAGGTTCGCAGCTTGTTCGCTACATATATCGGTGACTTTTTTTTATAGGATAGGGCAGCAAACAGATCACCTGAGGGTAAGCGATAACCGCTGCCCATAGATGCCTACAACACCAGAGAAGTCACAGATACTTTGCCGGTCTTTTAAATAGGAATATGCTCTTTTTTTGAAGGTTTCTATATCGCATCGGTTTTTTTTTTCACTCTGGTTTTCTACGGATTTCTGATACGATTACGCAGAGCATCGCCGAACATCGCCCTGTCATCGTCATTGTCAACGTCATCGCTGGCAACATGCACGAATCAAAGACTAGTGTTAAAGCACTGAGGTGTACGATGAGTCGAGAATATGCCACGTAATTTCCCGAACGTTGTCCAGCCGAGTACAATTTTTCTAAAAGTTTGACTTACCTAATTGAGTAAGGAATTTTACCTGGGACATATAGGTTGCAGGTAAAAATACGCAGTAACAACGTCCAGTGTAGAGCCTCAGGCCTTACAGTTAGTACAGGTGTTACATGGGAATTGGACATGATTCTCGTCCATGTTAATTTTAATATCTACTCATTGGGAAACTAGTAAAATTGGAGCATTATGTTCAAATCTCCTAAAGCAAAGGTGCGCCATCTCGTTGTTGATTTTGATGCCCAGTCCCCTCTAGTTCAAAAGTTTAAAACATCTTTTAGCACAGCCGTGAACAGTTTCGGTAATTAATACTAGTGAGGCAAACATCGGTCTAATCAAGTGATGTAAATAGTTGGATTAGGACAAAGGGTAATAGCGAGGTAAGGTGGACGAAATGGCCCCCATGGCCCATGACGGAATTATCATTTGTACTGGTATTGGCACTCTAAAAGAATACGAAATGTAAGGTCGTTGACCCCTGACCTTGACCTGTCTTTTAGATATTCAAGAAAGTACGTATGCATTTCGTCCTCCTTACCTCGCTATACCCTTTATATATATTTGCGTAGGTATATAGAGTGGAATGACATTATTTTTTGATAATCAGTCAAAGAATGATCAAACGCACTGCCATCGGCGCTCTCAAAGATAAGAAGTAAACCAGTTCTGTGCTGAATCAGACAAAACTTGATTTCTTTTTCGCTAATACGTTGTTAGTTATGGTTTTTCGTTTTGACTTTGTCACTTGATTTGATGTTTATAGCAGATTATTATAGAAATATGTTTAACTGAAATAGTTTGCACAAACTGGGTATTTCATTAATATACGTTCGCCTAATATCAGTGTCAGAATTAAACTAGTGTTAACGGTCAACTAGGTACTCTGCACCAGAATTATATCAGTAACCTAAAACTCGAAAATATTTGCAATATTGCTATCATAAATATTAATCTTATTATTGATACAGAAACATCATCATTTTTTAATTGCACTATTAGGTATTTTGTTGCATTGTACTTTTTGCTAATGATTGAATACTTATTATAGTCCATTTCAACTAGGATGATCTCTGTGACAGTTCATCATGCTTTGAATTACACATTTTTCGTTTGACAAACAAAAATAATTTTATTCTTTAATATTTTTTATTCATAGTAGCTTCATTGCAAAAAATAATAAAATAAAATATATTTTACTTATAAAACGAAGACAGTATCGCTTAGTTTAATTTAATGAAATAAAGAATAAAAATAAATCTTTTTTAAATAACTATGCAATTCGGAAACATGAAACGGAACGTTAAAAAAACATAGAGGTGGGACATCGAATAATCGGCGGCCATTTTGTGATTACCTGACAATCGCGTCACGTCAGTACGAGTGTGTCAGCCTTGTATGCGAGTTGTGATTTCATCGATTTTTGCGTGGTGTTCTGTTATTGTTGTTGCTGTTTTTGTTTAAGTTTTTGTTGTTATTTTTTTGGCAAAATGCCGAAAAAAACTAAAAAGACTGTTTTGAACTCGCAATCTCGCGAATTTGTCGTTCGCTTAAGGGACTACTTTGAGCGCGAGAGACAAAATAGCGGTCCACTGGTGCCGGGACGGCCACAGTGAAAAGAATAACAAAAGAAAAATTTGGTGCTGCTGGCACCGATGAAAATATTTTGTCAACACCAAAAAAGCGCCGGCGGAATAAGCCAACAACAAATGTGGACAGTTTTGACGTCGAAGCCATCTGTAATCAGATATATAGGTATTATGAAAGGCGTGAATTACCCACTTTGTCGAAATTGGCAAAATCTTTAAAAGAGGCTGAGTTATTTACTGGCAGTGTGACATCTTTATGGCGGGTGATGAGTACAATGGGATTTGAGTGGAAGAAAGTGAATAAGAGGAAAATTATTATGGAGAGAGGAGATATTGCCCTCTTCAGATACACATTCCTGGAATCCGCAAAAGAAATAAAAAATTGGGACAGCGTCGTTTTTCTAGATGAGACGTGGCTGAACGCCAATCACACTGTCAGCAAAATGTGGACGGATGATACTGCTCACGCCTCCACAAAGGTACCAGAGGGGAAAGGAGAGACTGATTATTTGCCACGCGGGAACATCGAAAGGGCTTATACCGAATTGCCTTTTAGCATTCAAATCGAAAAAGACGAATGAATACCACGAAGAGATGAACTCTGAAAAATTTGAAAGATGGTTTTCGACATTATTAGAAAATCTGAAAGAACCTAGCATTATATTAATGGACAACGCAAAATACCATTCTCGACAAGTTAATAAACCGCCAACATCTCAAAATAATAAAGCGGCTATAGTAGAATGGCTGAATAAAAATAATGTGGAGGCTGACATGACAATGGTCAAAGAAAAAATGCTGATTTTATTAAAAGAAAATAAACCACAGACACCCACATATTATTTGGACGAGTTGGCCAAGGCGCATGGACACCAGGTGTTAAGATTGCCACCGTATCACTGCCAGTACAATGCAATTGAACTGATTTGGGCACAAGTTAAAGATAAGTTTAACATTTTTTTTAGTCAGCAGCTGTCAAACTTTATTAGCTCCATTTCCCCCAAGTGGGCCTCCGGTGCCCTCACTCACTCGGCAAAACACAGTGCAGGCGTAAAATTATTAATTTACCTTATACTTTTTTTTTTTTTTTTGTTTCCCTGAGGAAAATGCATTAAATTGCATACCCCGGCTGTGGCGAGCCGGGGTTATGTGGGGCTCTCCTCCCCAGAAGGGGGAGGCCTACCCACTAAAAACCTCAGGGATGGCCTTCCTCAGGCTTGTAGGGAGCCCCCGGGAACAGAAAGCTTCTTCGGGAACCCCCAGCCTCCGCTCCCCCGTCGACACAGGGGAGCCCTCCTCGGGGGAGGCTTACTACCTCCCCCGGTCTCCTCCACCGACGACGCCCCCCGCCACGGAAGGGACGTGGTCCATCCCGGGTCGCCGTAGCAGTCGCGACTTACTCGCGCCCGCCGGCGACCCGCGGCGGCGCCGCAGCTGTGCTACCGAGCCCGGCGCCGCCTCTTCGAGCGGGATCGGCCATCTCCCGACCCCGCTCGGCGGCCTCCTTCTGGAGCATCACTGCCTCACAGAAGGAGGCCACAGCCCTCCAACCTCCCGTCCGCCAGCATTGCCGCAATCAATGCCGGCGGAGACAGATCTCGCCCGATCTCTGCGACCAAGACTCGGCGCTCGGAGGCCCACGCGGGGCACTCCGCCAGCGTGTGCTGGGCCGAGTCGAGGTCGGATGCGCAGTGGTGACAATGTGTCGATCCCTCCCGTCCTATTCGACACAGATACTCACCGAAGCAGCCGTGCCCGGTGAGTATCTGAGTCAATCGGTAGGTGACCTCCTCCTTCCCGTGGAGCCAAGCTTCGAGGTTCGGGAGTACGGCACCGACGGCCCGCTGGCGCGCGCAGCTCCGTACTTCGAGCTGCGCACGCCAGGCCTCCACAATCCGTTGGTGCCACTCCCGCTTAGGCACTTCGTGCGCGGGTTCCAGGGCGCTCCCCCATCGCTCCCCCGGTCGACACGCCGTGACGCATACGTCGCCGCGTACATGTCGGCCAGGATGTCGAATGGGGGGGAGCGTCCCAGAACCGTCGCCGCCTCGTACGAGATTGTACGGTAGCCTCGTACGATCCGTATGGCCATTATCCGCTGCAGGCTCCGTAGCAGAGCTCTGCAGCGGGGGGACCTCGCGCAGTCTTGCGACCACACGGGAGCCCCATACATGGCCACGGATCGCACGACGCCCCCGTACAGGCGGCGAACTCCATCCCTCGGTCCCCCGAGATTGGGCAGCAGACGATGCAATGCGCCCGCCACCCTTTTGGCTCGGGGGACCAACCGCACGAAATGCTCCTCGAAGCTCCAGCGGCGGTCCAGGGTGAGGCCCAGGTACTTGATGTACGGCCCCACCGGGACCACCGCGTCACCCACCCGGATCCGGCAGCTGGGTGGTTCCCGGCGCCTCGGAAGGCCGTGGAACCATAGCGCCTCGGTTTTGTGAGGCGCTATTTCTAAGGCCAGCCGGCGGATCGCCCGCACGACACATGCCACCCCAAGCTCGGCAAGCCTGAGCACCGGCCCGAAGTGGGCCCCAGTCGTCACGACGAGAGTGTCGTCAGCGTAGCAGACGACACTCACGCCGCGAGGAAGGCTGGTGCGAAGGACCGCGTCGTATGCGAGGTTCCATAGCAGGGGTCCCAACACCGACCCCTGCGGAACGCCGCATTCGACCCTCCTCGACGTTTCCATCCCGTCCCGTCCCATCACGCCGATCGTCCTGTCGCACAGATAGTCCCCGACCACGGCCCGCAGGTAGGGAGGCAGCTCGTGGTATACGAGCGCTCCCTAATAGCCTGCCAGGGGAGGGTGCCGAAGGCGTTGACGATGTCTAACGACACCGCCAGCGCCACCCCCCCGATCGGACTGCAGACTCCGACAGGGAACGAACACGCTGGATGGCGTCCAGCGTTGATCGCCCCCGCCGGAATCCAAATTGGCAGTCCGATAGGTCGGGACCCGCGCGACAGGTGCTCGCTGATACGAGCGGAGATAACCCTCTCGAAGAGTTTCCCCGCCTCGTTCAGCAAGCAGATCGGACGGAACGAAGATGGCGCGTCGCCAGTCCTTCCCTCCTTCCTGAGGAGCACCAACCTGGCCGACTTCCAGTCGACGGGAAACACGCCCTCGCGGAGACAGCTCGTGAAGAGCTGCCTCACCGTGCTCCGAACGCCCTGAGCGCCAGCGCTAGCACCTTTCCCGGGAAGCACCTTTCCCGGAGGATCCCTCCCGTCCTATTCGACACAGATACTCACCGAAGCAGCCGTGCCCGGTGAGTATCTGAGTCAATCGGTAAGTGACCTCCTCCTTCCCGTGGAGCCAAGCTTCGAGGTGCGGGAGTACGGCACCGACGGCCCGCTGGCGCGCGCAGATCCGTAATTCGAGCTGCGCACGCCAGGCCGCCACAATCCGTCGGTGCCACTCCCGCTTAGGCACTTCGTGCGCGGGTTCCAGGGCGCTCCCCCCATCGCCCTCCCGGCCGACACGCCGCGACGCATACGTCGCCGCGTACATGTCGGCCAGGATGTCGAATGGGGGGGAGCGTCCCAGAACCGTCGCCGCCTCGTACGAGATTGTACGGTAGCCTCGCACGATCCGTATGGCCATTATCCGCTGCAGGCTCCGTAGCAGAGCTCTGCAGCGGGGGACCTCGCGCAGTCTTGCGACCACACGGGAGCCCCATACATGGCCACGGATCGCACGACGCCCTCGTACAGGCGGCGAACTCCATCCCTCGGTCCACCGAGATTGGGCAGCAGGCGATGCAATGCGCCCGCCACCCTTTTGGCTCGGGGGACCAACCGCACGAAATGCTCCTCGAAGCTCCGAATTTACCTTATACTATTTGTAAGTGCTGCTTCGCAGCGTGTATAAATTATATATTTTTATTTCAGTTTGAAAGCTAGTCGTTAGTTACTTCCTGAGGACCTTTTTATTAAACAACTTTATTTTTATTTCAGGATTTGCTGCAAGAAACAACACTTCACCTCCATTTACGGCAAACAAAATGTTGACGTTACTCGAAACTGCTTGCTAACACGTCACCGGTGAAAATTGGGCGAAAGTGGTCGAAAAGACAAAAAACACAATTTTAGAGGACTGGGAGCGGTACGTCAGAATAGATCGGTGGAAAGACGAACTCATAATATATGTCGGGGACAGCGACTCTTCAACCAATTCTGACAGCGATTTATCAGATACTGAATAAAAATAACTATTTTTAAAAATTTTGTTTCATTTACCGAGTAACACAGTGCAAAAAATACCTTAGTAGTTTTATGTGACTGTCACATAAGGGTTATTAAAACAAGAGCTAGATATAAATCAACGAGCCTTACCAATGAAGTAAATAGCTTTCGCGATGTTTTTATACCAAGTTATGAACAGTTACAATTTTCAAGTAAGAAATCACAGGTAAACACTTGACTATATTTCTACTATACCTACATAATATTATATATATAAGATAAATGCATTGATCAACAAAAACTTTCAATATAATACAGAAACACTAATGATACTCAAAGTTTTGGTAGTAAGATAATATCGATTTCATTTCCATGTAAAGTATAATCGATTACCAGAAACAATCGATTTTATTTTCACAGTAGGACCTCTACAAGTATCGAAATCGAACTGTCACAGAGATCATCTTATTTGAAATGGACTATAATCACAGAGTACTTTTATATACGGAAAACTATAATAGAAGGTGGAGCGTGCTAGTGTTTTGAAATAAGAGTGACTATGCGACCATAGAGAATATATGAAACATTTGAATAGTGTGATCAGACGTAATACGCTAGCCAAAGCTTAAAACCCGACGAAACTAGATACCAAAGTAAAGAGCTCGAATTCTTAGCCATTGTTTGGGCCGTACGTGATTTTTGCCCTATATGTATGGTCGAATAGTCAAAATATACTCATAGCTCAATTATTTATTTATTTCACTTAGAAGATCCATTAAGTCGATTAATGAAATTTCGTTTGTATTTATATAATAGGATACGATTTCGAGGTTGATTATGTCCCAAGTCGAAGTAATGCAATAGGGTAGACGACTACAACTGATTATGGCCGTTTTTATACTATAACTAGCTGTGCCAGCGACTTCGTCCGCGTGGAATAGTTATTTTGAGCATCATATTTATTTTTGCAAACAACCACCTCAGCTGTTACCCGATCTTGACAACGCGACATATCCAAATTTGATCACCATAAAAACGATTCTAGTGAGTTTACATTAAAAGATAGGTATATGCTGTCGTGGACTTTTTTTTAGATCATTTTAAGAGGAATAATTCTTTCATACATATTTTTTTGGTATCTAGAACCGTTTTCGCAGCGCACGCAACGGAAGCCCTCAAAGATGAATAATTTTCCCCGTTTTTTCCACATTTTCCATTATTTCTTCGCTCCTATTAGTCGCAGCGTGATGTTATGTAGCCTAAAGCCTTCCTCCATTAATGGGCTATTCAATAAAAAAATTAATTATTAATTTTTCAATTCGAACCAGGAGTTCCAGAGATTAGCGCGTTCAAACAAACAAACAAACTCTTCAGCTTTATAATATTAGTATAGATTATTGTGAGTCAACCATAAAAGATAGACATATGCTGTTGCGGGATGTTTTTTAGACAATTTTATGTAGAATATTTCCGTCATACATGATTTTTATGTGACTTTAACCATTAAAGCTACACACGCGACGGAAGCTAAAAAATGGAGTTACTTCCCCCGTTTTCCCATAATTTCCCTTCACTACTCTGCTCCTATTGATTGTAGCGTAATGGAAAGTATTCTATAACCTACCCAAGAGTATGAAGAATAATTATACCAAGTTTCGTTAAAATCCGTCCAGTAGGTTTTGTTTGTATAAGGAACATACATACAGACAGACAGACAGACAGACAAAAATTTTACTGATTGCATTTTTGGCATCAGTATCGATCCCTAATCACCCCCTGATAGTCATTTTGAAAATATGTTTCATGTACAGAATTGACCCCTCTACAGATTTATTATAAGTATAGATATAGATGGTGTAATATTATCATGCCTTGAGTTCATTAAAATGACGATAACTTTTTTTTAATGAACCGATTTTGATGAAACAAAGTTTAGATATTATTCTGAGTTAAAACAAAGCAAATAGTGAAAGTTTCAAGCAAATCGGTTCAGTACTTTCGGAGATAAACGTGAACAAACATACAGACAGACAGACAGACAGACAAAAAATTCCAAAAATTTTTTTTTGCTTTCTAATAATCTATTTAAGTGCCCCTCTATCCATTTCAGTCAAAAATACTAAATGTACAGACAAAATATTTACTGTCTATATATGTATAGATTATCTGATTTGAGCAATTTATATCTAATGAAAATACGTCAATATAGAAATTTCAGTTTAATTATTAATTTATATTGTTTTTAGATCTTCAAAAAATGAGCAATTATTATTTACGTAATTCTAATGAAACGAACACACATTTCTAGCATTCTCATATTAAATGTACATTTTTTTTATATAGAAAATATACCTATAAACGTACAAATAACAAAGTTATTTTAAAATTTGTTTATACGCTCATACAAATTTGACGAGATTACTTAGTTATGACGTCACGATTGCAGTGTACTCTTATTATATGAATTTAAAAAATGTCGTCTACCCAATTGCAGATGCATTATCTAAGCCGAATCCCTTTAAATGACAACTGTTAATAAGATTGAGATAGAACGAGCTTAGAACAATTAATGCCACCAAAAAGGAAATTCGACAATGGAAAGTTGTCTTTGATTTTATTATTTAAGTGTCGATATCGGTAATCGACAATTTTTTTTCTCATTTGCTTTATCAGCCTTTTTAGATACTAATTAAATAAGACTAGACCAATCATATACAATTCTGACGCCCTCCATAGTCGAGTGAATAGTACACCGGTTTCAAGGTGTCGCCATCTCTGAGGTCCCGGGGTTCGAATCCCGGTGGGGGCAGATGTTTGTGTGATGAATGCGAGCATTTGTACTTTAGTCATGGTTGTTGATATATATTTCTACAAAAATTATTTATATATGTATAATATATGTATGTACCCTCCGTTACCCTACATCCGTTACCCTAGATCCCATAGCACAAGCCTTACAGAGCTTACCTTGGCTAGGCTAATTGGTGTAAGTGTAACAAATATTATTATTAATATTATAATATCTTTAATATTATTGTTTAATATTCCTTTCCCTTGTTTTTCAACCTAGTTTTTTAAGGCTTGCTAGATTCTGTATAGTTTGACATTTTCTGAGGTTGCATTATCATGTAGTGCTATTTTATGCTCCAGCAAGTATGTGGTTGACAAATGAAAAACGTCAGCATATTTGGCACAACTTCTATTCTTTCATCCTTAGTTATTCAGGTAGGTTAGTTTTAATCCGTGCTCAGCGAACGGAACTAGACATTGACGACTATAACAGACACACCTCTCTCTGAGGTCCCAACAGACTGCGAGACTGTTCACCCCACTTCCATAGAGATTTTCTAAAGACCAGACAATACACCACAAAACTAATATTTAGTGAAAATGACATGTATATAATATAATGACATAATACTCGAAACTGAACTTTATCGAATGCGAGATGCCTGGGAGAAGCTTATATCTAGAATGCCAATAACACATCCATGTTTAAGTTTTCGTAAGGATAAGATAAATACACTGGGCTAGATATATGAATTGCAACTGAAGTTGCGTTTGTATCAGATAAGGCAATGCAATCACAATGTTTTAAGAAATATAAGTTCACAGTCAATTTATAACGTAACTTATCATTTTTATTTCACAGTGTAATTATACTGTGCTATCACTATGAGATGAAAGGTAATTTACATCTGGAGTTTAAAATTATAAGTAAATTTAAGAAAATATAAGGAGTTTGTAAAGTAATATATCGTATAATCTTCTAGTTTGAATGGTTCGTCAGTGTAATAATAATAAGACTTCGAAATATGCAACATGTTACAAAACATTTGAAACTATGGTTTACAATTATTTATGTAATCATTAATTAAATCATTAAATAGTTGGTTCAGATCTTATTTTAAATTAGTTATAATCTGTCAGGTGTGTAATAAAATACAAATAATATAAACGTACTTATGTCTATAGTACACAGACGCTTTTGTTTAATAGAGAAATAAAACAAAAAAAGTTCAAAAAGTATGAATTTATAAATAATGACAACTTTTTTTGTGTTACATACATATATTATACATATTATTAAACTAACATGATTTGATTTCATGCTTAAATCTTAATATTTACTCATAAATCAGGTTAGAGTAAATAATTTGTTATTGTTATCCATACATTTCAATTAACTTACTCCAGCCATGGTCGCGAGGAGAAATTTACATGTACGGGGAGTAGCGGCTGTTTTATTGACCTATATAGGTACAAAGTAACAGATAAGATTTGTACATTTTTTAAATCATATAATTTCATATTTACTTTACAATGCATCAAGTAGGGCGTAAACGTTCATCAGCCACCTGACTTTTATAAAATTAACTGTAGTTGCAGTAGTTTGTATATTGCCTCAAACAAGGCTAACCATAACTGAACAGGTAGTTGTTAAAATTAGTTATGTGGTGAAATTGGCAATCAAGAAACATCAACACAATAATAACAAATTATTTACTTAGATAATAAAGTGTAAATCAAATTATTCTCCCACTTTAGTTATTTTTATAGTTAAGCATATGTCCCCCTGAAACTCGCTTGGAGTTGGAACATTTAAGTAATTACTTTGGGTTTAGGAGCGTTACAATATAATTGTTGTTTTCCAAATTACCACTTTAACCTAAAGACAAGTTGTATGAGCATAGACTTGCCAATTGTCCATCCTGGTCACTCCGTAAAAATATTTGTCAATTTTACTGATTTTTATTGAGTATGTCAATTATAGTTGCAAATTTTGTTTATCAAGTTATATATTTACACAATTGGTGTAAAAACAATTATAAATCAGGAAATAGAAAAAGATCTGTGTCATGAAAAAGCATATAAAGTAATGTAACAATATTTTTATGTTTTATAAACTTTGAATATTAGACAACAATTTGCATTTCTGAACAGGAGCTGCAAAGCAGGTAAATATGACTTTCTTTCAATTCTTGAACAAGTGTAAACTCAGGTTCTTTATCACATGTATTGCTATGTTTTTCAATAGCAAGTAAAATTGTTTGTTTAATATTACATATTGTGTCTTGGGTCACTACTGAGATCAAACAATTATTACATGTTAATAAATTATTTTTTAAGGTTAAATTGTTTTTTTGACACACAGGACATATAACATCTTCTTGTTCAAGTGATGACCAATCAATATCTATATGTGTCTTATGATATTCCTCCACCCACCTGTAAAAAACGAAACTATAATTTATAAAAATGGAGAAGGCAAGATTCTTAACTTTCCCCTTTTTCGGTTCCCAGCATATGCCTGTAACTCAAGGACTGTTTTACCCCAAAAGCCATTAATCCTGTGCAGCTAGCTGGGCTGGACGGATTGTTATGGAGATACTTGTGGGAGGTATATGTCCAACAGTGAGAATCTCTTGGCTAAAATAATGATTACACCCACCAGTGGAATAACTGTTTAAACAAAATACCAGTTTCCACAAGGTGGGAATGAAAACCCAAAAGAATTTTAAATTCCAATCTGTTAGAGTTAAAGAGAACTTACAGGTATGTCAATATTGCGGGAAGAGATACTGAAAAATTTTATTTTGTTATAATTGTTCAGTACTAGCAATTCTGTCAATCTTGAAAAATGTTTATATTCAGATTTGTACTAAATGGTGCCTATGCTATGAGTAAGACTAATAATAAAATTGTTCCTTGTGCAGAATTGTGCAAGGAAAGGGGTGCAAAGCATTATAAATAAATGTTTCATTGCCAAAACCAATATTGGATTCGAGCATTATCCAGACAAGTAAGTTAAATAGCAGTTCAATAGATCAGCATCGGATTTAGTTTTATTAGAATTCTTGTATGTTTTCCCAACATTGAAAATGTTTAGAATTCATGTAGTTATGGTGATTTTAATATCTTACTTAGAGTCCAATGTAAAATAATTTTAAAAACAATATAGTTTATACAGTAGAACCTGTGTTCATTATAACTCCAACTTTATTGACCAACTGTTTATTATGAAGTAATTACACAGCAAAGTTTTCCTCATGATTTGCCTATATGGTTCTTATAACTTAGGCACAGGCTGCTTTTAGTTAGTAGGTCACTCTGGTCAGAGCGCTCTGGCCAGTGTGAAGTCCAACATAAGCACTGTGACCATTGCATATCCTGAGGTATCCTGTGCACATTTTGTGCTCCTTGTGAGGATTCTCTGCCTCTCTCTCCTGAGAGAAAAAAAAGGAAAGTTTGGTTACACAATAGTATTAGAAACTGTATAATCAACAATATAATGAAAAAAACTTACAAGTTTTCCTAATTTGTTATCTAAGAATGAAAAAATATTGTTTATTATGTACAATTATTCATGTGATTTATATTATATTAATAGATGTTTTTATACATTATTTAGATATTAATAACTTAATTCAAGTTATATTAACAATTAAACAACAAAAGTTATTGTTTATAATTTTGATAGTTTATTGAGATGTCTAGTCGTACTAAGTTTCTGGTGTGTTACAAATAATGTTCTCATTTCTCTTGTTCATTCATTGAAAACCTATGTAAATATGTTCCACCAAAAAATAATGTAATATATGTTATCCATTATTCTAGATGCCATACCACAAACCTTATGTGCTTACTTTGGGCTAGATTACTTGGTGCTAGTGTGAAATATATTTTCTCTTCATATCTATATTTTATTCTTTTGGGCTAATAATAATTATTAGCCCAAAAGAATAAGATTAGCAGCTATGAATCAGTCAAAATAAAAGAGTGCACATTATTACCATTCATACTCTTCCTGTAGGAGTTCATTTTTAATTTCGTCAAACAATATAATTTCTTCTTCATCTTCGGTGATGAAATTCGTAAAATTAAAAACATCTTTATACATCTCTTTTAAAGTACTTTTGACATCTAATTCCATATCTGCTCCGCGAAATCGGTCCATAAGGATATCACGGCAATGTTGAATCTTATCCTTGTAATTCTAAAAAAAAATGTGTTATGGCGTTGAGGTTGATTTGTTAGAATCACCTTCACAAAAATAAATTATTTTAATTTAATTATAAAGAAAGAGCTTACATACTTTTCTCATTTTGTCTTTTAGGTCTTTAGGAGAGTTTCTGATCAATTTCAAATTCTTGTACTTTGGCGAAAAGTTTTCTTTTACTGTGCTCATCACGTTAATATGCTCAGTGGTCGTCATTTCAAATCAAATTATAGAATAATATTTAGAGAGTAATATCTACGTTTTCAATAATTAATTAACAACTATAACTAATTTAAGAAGAGACTTGACAAGTTTTTGTGCTACACTTAGCTTCTTATTTAGTTCAATTGCAAAAATTTTGCGTCCGGTATTTGTTTCCCATAGAAATATTGATGTTATGATGAGTAAGTAAGTAATTTTGTTAATGGCAATGGTTTTTTAACAATTATGATGAGTACCTAATACCTATATTAATATTGTATTTGATTAATTACACAGAACATAAACAAAATAGATAAGTACAATAACAGGATTCCACAGAAAATTACTCGTATTCGTATTGTCTATGCATTGACTGACTTTGATAAGGAATTTGGCGGGCAGTTTTTTTTTTGTACATTCTTTGATGACGCGTATCCTCGTAAACGAAACAAAAATCATGCAGCCGTATCATGTAACAAGTTATGAAATAATTTACATTTAATTAGATGAAACCTTTAAACTATACAATATGAAGTCTAAAATAAGTTATAGTAATAATATACATTCATAAGATATAGTTACAGAACAATCTATTCAAAGTCTAAAAAAAAAAGATATTTAAAGTAAGAACTAAATATTTTTAAGTACTCTAAATATGATAAGACAAAGGGATCTAACTTATATGGCCGCATTTACAATTTGAGGATTATTGTTTCTTGCTTGTACTATGTAATATGAATATCTATACTTTTAATGCGTAAATGGAGGGGTTAGCGTGAAATGTGTGTATGAAAACTTTATGACGGCAACTGATGAAGTGATAAAAACCAAAATAAATATAATTATAATCATTATTACATATACCTAAAATATTTATCAGCTTAAGCAACAAAATCATACCAATTATATTTGCTATTCTAAAAATGGCGGTGACGATGTCTGAGTACTCGCAGGGGTGAAAAGTGCCTTACAAGTAGTTACTTTGCTACGTTGAATGTTCGAGAAGCGATAGAATACGAAATAGATGAGATATGTGAGATGATGAAACATAGAAGGATTGATGTTTTGTGTTTGAACAAGACAAAATGGAAAGATAGTGAACTTACCACCCGCGGACAAACACAGCGTATTTGTTGGGTGTTCCAATAGATAACAGAGGATACTTTTTGAAAGAATAAATCAATGTGCAACTGCTGTTGTACATATGTATGAGTCCAAGGTTCCTTAGACTCAGACTAGGACGGGCTGACCTGTTTGGTTGTTGTAGGCGTGTATAATCCTATACATTCGAAAACAAAATCCCCATAAAAGTAAAGAGTGAAGGAAATGAGTTTTGGGAGTTTTGAATTAATGCAAGTAAAACGAATGAATTGTTCCTTACCAACCATTAAAATCATCTATCAAGAAGACTTTGCTGGTTAGGTAGGAATTAAAACAGATAGTCATAACAGTATGTTTGAAAAGTATAGATAGACAAGGTGATGAGTAGAATCTTATGATAACAACCATTATGTTTGATTATAATAATATCCATATGTATACAAGAGAAGATGGTGGTCTGAAGGGTATGATTGACTTTGCCATTGTAGATGATAGCTAGAAAGGTCAAGTGCATAATATTGGGTCGTATCATAGAGTTGGTGTTGTCATAAATCGCTACTTGGTAAGCAACCAAATATATGACTTGTTTAAGCGCTGGCGATATTGAGTACAAGAAGCCGGGAGTAGTATTTTACAGAGACTAAATATGGAGACATTACTGGAAGAATGTGTGAAAGAGGAGGAGAAAACGAAAATAAGGATAATGTGTAATATATAAGGTAGAGTTTTAAAATGGGTGAGTACCTCTCACGGCAATTCATACGGAGTTTCATTTGTTTCTTTGGTTAAACACTTGTTTCTAATTTCCACAGCTTAGATTAGACTTCATGCAAAGTTTTGTAGAGAGTGCCATTAAGTCGATCAATTTGGTCGCTTCCTTGATGGTTACATTGCCATTCCATTCAAGTTTAGGGATATAGTCAACTTAGAATTTATTGCAGCTTCTTTTGTCATAGAGTATATCAAATGCACCTTGCACTTGTCATTTATTTTGACCTTTATATATTAGCTATAGCCATAGGTATCAAGAGATGTGCCACAAAAATCTAACCATTCTGTCTCTTCCGAATAAGAAAATTCGGTATATTAAAGAGTTTTGAATGAAAATCAGTCTATATTACATTTAAGGAGAGTCGCAATTTATGTTGCCAAACTTAAGAATTACAGGTGTTACAAACACCATAATGTAAAATAAGCCAACTACATAACAAAACTATATAATAATACTTTAAATATTTCTTTATGTGGATATTTCCAAGTCAGCAGCAAGAAGTTTACCACTTTATTTACCACTTCAGTGCTCGCGCTTGGGATACAAACAGTTCAGTAGACATATTATTTTGATTGAGAAAATGCGAGCCTCAAGAAAAGAGTGAAAGAGAGTGAGAAAAAAGAGAAAGAAATGGAAGGGAAAATGAAAGAGATAGAGAAACAGAATGAAGGAAAGACAGGGAAGGAAGAAATTGAGAGAGAAAAAATGAAAGCAAAGGAATGGCAGAAGAAGAATGAAACGAGCGAGAAGAGAATAAGAGAGCTAGAGAAAGAGAATGAAAAAGTGAGGAGGGATGTGCTAAGAATGAGAGAGATAGAGAGGATGAATGAAAAGTTGAAAAAAGAGAATGCCGGTATGAAAGAAAATGTAAAAAATATGAAAGAAGAATTGGAAGAAGGAAAGAAGATGATAGAAAAAACAGTATGTGAGCAAAAGGTAGCGAATGGGAATGAGGAGAAGATTGAAAGTGAACAACTATTAGGAAGAATAAAAGAAATGATGAAAGAAAGTAGGGAAGAAATGATGAAAGAAAGTAGAGAAGAATTGAGAAGAATGAAAGAAGAAAATGAAAGAAGGATGGATGAAATAAAGCAAGTAGTCGCCAACGAGTGCAGTAATAAAAAGGAGCCGCAGTCATGCGCCGCGGCAGTCACTAGGAGCGGACAACCCACCAACATACATAGGCCGACACTGCACTCGCTGGTGGTAACATCGAAAGATGTGATGGACACAAGCGAGAGAGTAATAGAGAAAATCAAGAAAGCGATGAATGGAAGAGACGGGGACATTGAGGTCGACAGGGTGAGGAAGACGAGGGACCGGAAGGTGGTCTTAAGTTGCGGCTCCAAAGAGGCGAGGGAGAAGGTCCTCCAAGAACTGGGAAAGGCGGAGACCGAACTCGGCGTCGAGGCCGTGAAAAACAAAAAGCCACTGGTAATTCTCAAATATGTTAATTTGGAATTACCAGATGAGGAGCTGGTCAGCGCCATTAGGCGCCAGAACAAAGACCTTTTTCACGGCCTCGACGAGGAGGAGATCGAAGTCAAGTACCGGAGGAGAACCAGAAACCCGCAGATGAGCCACGTCGTCCTGTCGGTCTCACCCCCAGTATGGCAGAGGATGACTGCAGAAGGGAGAGTGAGGGTCGAGCTCCAGATGGTTAGAGCGGAGGACACGTCCCCCTTAATACAGTGTTCCAAGTGCCTAGGGTACGGCCACAGCAAAAGGCACTGCACCGAAGCAGAAGTAAAGTGCAGCCATTGCGGTGGCCAGCACACACAGGCGGAGTGCGACCCTAAGAAAGCAGGCGAAACACCCAGATGCATAAACTGCACCAGACTAGATAGTAGGGAAACAGCCCACAACGCCTTCAGTGCATGCTGTCCCGTGAGGAGGAAGTGGGACAGCATAGCAAGAGCGAGGGTAAAGAGGGAAAAATGGTAGCAGAAATATATATACGCCCTTTGTCACTTGCAATTGTAAAAAATTACAAGTGGCAAACAAAATTAGGAACTCATGCACCCGTCACCCACACAAAAAACACAACAACAGGCACGGAGCACAAGCAATAAAACATAGGCCACATAAAATATATACAAAATATAATACAATAACTAAGGTTAGCAATTTAATAAAAAGGAATGCATCATAAAGTAATGCGCAAATTGTTAAACTCTAGGATAATACACAAAAATGCAATGTATTAAAATTGTAAATAAATAAGCAAAATATAATAGAATGTTTGATATAAATAAGTAAAAAAATACAAATGTAACGTATAAGATAATAAATAAATAATACAATAGTTATAAAAAATACCGTTAAATAACAATAAACAATATTGAAATGTATAAAACTGTAAATAAATAAACAATCAATGTACAAGGAACTAAAATGTAAAAATAGAATAAGTATGCAACACAAAATGTAATGTAACGTAAAAGATAACAAGTAAATAATACAAAAGTTATATAAGTACTGTAAATGATAATAAGCATCAATTAAAATGTATAAAATAGGAATCAATAAACAAAGTACAAAGAAATAAAATGTAAAAATAGAATAAGAAACAATACATAGCATAAGATATAAACAGTGTAACTACAAAGCACAATATCCCAACTAATATTATAAATGCGAAAGTGTGTTTGTTTGTTTATTTGTTTGTTTGTTTGTTACCTCTTCACGCTTAAACTACTGGACCGATTTCAAAAATTCTTTCACCTTTGGAAAGCTACATTCTCCCCGAGTAACATAGGCTACTTTTTATCCCGGAAAAATCGACAGATCCCACGGGATGCGCAATAAAGGCTTCGCTCAAAAACTACTGCACAGATTTTTATGCGGTTTTCATCAATAGATAGAGTGATTCTTGAGGAGTTTTGCGGCATTTTTTATCTCGGAAAAACGGATAGTCCCACGGGAAGCGCGATAAAATCTTCGCACCATAAACCGACTTCCGCGTATATGTAGCCGTGGGCAAAAGCTATGACCCTTAACCCTCTATACACCCAATCCGAAATCCACGCGGGCGAAGCCGCGGGCAGAAAGCTAGTAGAATATAAATACTATCACAATGTAAAGAAATGTAAAAAACGCAAACAATAAAATAAAGAAAATAAACACCCTTACCCGCTCCCATCAAGTAACATAAATCAGTAAGTATGAAAGGACGAATGAGAGAAAGAAACAAGTATGCAGAATGAAAGTGCGAGAGGAATAAAAGACTGAACGGAACGAAAGGAGAAAAAGCAATAAAAAAGGCTCTGAAATTGATATCAGAGGAGACGCAGAGTAGAAAAAAAAAACCGTGGCTGAAGTAAATAAGATCTCAAGACTCAATCTCAAACTATTTCATGAAAATAAAACTATATACAACAAGTTAATTCTTTGGTTCTCCCATCTGACAACCACGTCAAAAAAATAATCAAACAAAACTCAACTTATTTAATAGACCACCGAAAACAGTGATGACACTCCAAGGAGGCGGCGAGCTATGTATTATACCGGTCGGGACGACGGATGTTCCTCCTTGGTCGGCGATCGGCTATGGCTATATACTTTGTAAATTTGAAATACATTTACGGCACCAAATTTTGTTTATACAAAAATGCAAGAAAATCTATTTTGTAAAAAATCCTGAAAAATCTAGAAGCATGTATGTTTTGTGTTATTGTTTTGCCTTTTCAGATATTTAAAGCAAAAATACTTTTATGAAAAAAGGATATTATATTTTTAAGGATTACTTATATGATAATAATGCTTTTCTTTAATTGTATTCTCTTATAGTTATATTGACAAATACTTTGAGTAAAGTGATAAAGTAACTCCACAATTCATCAGAAATTATTTCAGTTCATTAGACATTAATCCCCTATCTAAGTGAATGTATGTAGGTGCAACAAAAGTATGAAATAAATATTTAAAGCACTTTATAGAAGTTTTAGTTGAAAGATCTAAACAAAGATAAGCGAATGTAGTGGAAGCGAATAAATATTCTCTGATTTTAGATAGAAAAGGAACTTTGTAAAATATCTAAGCTTCGAAATGGTTTCATAGATTCAATCAATTCACTTTTCGAGTTTCAAATATATAGTGCATAACTTGGTCAATAATTTACATCATCTAATGTATTAGGTAAGTATTTACATTTAATCCAATGCCATATCTGTACTAAGCTAAGGTGGCAAAGTAATTTCTATAGTTCGTATATTAAAGTGGCATAGACTCTTAGTAAGGAGTCAGTAGCTACGTTGTCTTTCCTGGGACGATATGAAATTTTATATTTATAACTAGATTTAGAAAGCGCTGTCTCTCAATTTTTTAATTTTGATGTTATGGTTAATTTTGATCATATACACCACATTTGGGAGTAAAATATAACGCCATGTTCTCAGTGACTTGACTATGATACAAGCTTACATTTTCTATTGAAGACTATTATTGTAAAACTCAACTGATTCGGTAAGTGTAATCAAATATAATAATTAATTCCTTTGCTTTCCCTAATACAACGAGAATTATAAACATAAAAAAAAATGTCATGTGTTGTCAACTTGTCATTGTCATGTCAATATTGTCAATGGAAAACAATGTGAGCGAGTAGTGATAGTGGAGAAAATGGAAAAGTACAAAAGTTGATGAATTATAATTTTTCTTTTACTTTTATTTCTTTGTATAAAAACTTAAACTTGATTTCAAACGTGACTAAAATGACTCACGTGGAAAAACGTCAAGCGCGTACAGGAAAAGAGTCGATACACTCGGGGCAGTTTATGGTGTCGCATTTTGAAGCAGAGGCACAAGATGAACTGGACGATTTAGCAATTCCAGTTCCTGACGAAGAACAAAGTGTTCATAAAGTTTCTGTAGTAGCAACTTATACGGTACCTGGTGTAAAACAACAGTTTACACCTTCAGATAAAAAAGAGAATAAACAACAACTTTCTATCGAAGTATCTCTGACAAAGTTATTTAAATGTATGACCCTAGCTTACAGGTGAGTTTCGGTCTTGCAAGTTTTCTACCTTCTAATATTTTTTAAGAATGTTATATTTAAGTGTATATTGAAAATTACATTAGGTGGAGATATTTCTTTGGTGGTTGTTCTTATATTTAATTAGTTTTCTTATATTTGGTTGTTTTGAATTGAATTTGGCTACTTGATAGTCTATTCTTATTAATTTTTAAACAAAAACTAGAAAACAGTATGATTCCATTGGCTTAGTATGTTAAGATAACAGAAGGTCATCTAGTGTGAAAGACACAGGTCATTTGCGGACAAGATAACAGTAAATATTGTAATATTTAATCTCAGCTGACTTTGATTTATAATTAGTTTGAACTGATAATATTATATTAGCAGTATTGAATATTACTTTTTTTTAATGAACTTAGATTATTTTCAAGGACATTGATAAAATGCATGTGTAGCGCCATATCACTTATATCATATAGTAGTAATCAATCAAAAAGGTTATCAGTATACCTATAATGTTATACCAAATATTTTTTTATCATTAACAATAACAATAGACATAAGTCGTAGGACATTAATGATTTCAAAGTTAAGTAGATTAACAAATATGCAAAGTCTTAATGTTATATAATATTAATTTATTTGAAACTTAAAATTGTTATTTGCTTATCTGCTAAGTCCTCCCTAATAGAATATATTGATATATATAGACACAGTAATAATATCATATTTTATTTTTTTTTATTGTTGCACCTTTCTGCATATTGTTTGTATTAGAACGCCTATATATAAAGAATACATTTATAATTTTCATTATGTTATTTATAATTTTGTTGGATTTTATACAATTAGGGATTTTAGAGACCTATAGCTTGATAAGATAAGGCTGAATTCTTATCTGTTTATTATATACATAGAGTTTAAGATCACACTGTTAGCAACACTGATAATTTGCTAAGTATTTAACTGTATGCATGCCCAAGTCCAATGTAGTATCTTGTATGTATGTCCAATGTAGTATTTGTGGTTTATTGGTAAAAATATTCAAAAGAAATAGATTTTCTTTTAGAATGTCAGTCATAAATTTTTTACTACACAAAATGATTTATTTCAAAGTACAAATGCATAAAATGAATTTGGCCATAAGTGTGCTAGTAAATTAATTATCATGGTAAGTGTCATTAAATATATAACCTATATTACTTTCTCAGACAAAAATTAACATCCCCAAAATGGAATCGTTTCAAAGGTATAAAGCTTCGGTGGAAGGACAAAATCAGACTTAACAATGTTATATGGAGATGCTGGCATATGCAATGTAAGTTATTTGTTTTCAAATAAAGTTATAATTTAAAAAAATATTTCTTGTATTAAATTGTTCATTTACATACTACTAATTGCTCTTTGCAATTATTGATTAATATAATGAATAGAGAATTATATTCAATGACAGATTGTAAATTATGCATGTTAAATGGATCCATTATATTCATACAGTTTCAGAGATGTTTCTTTTGATAAACATTTTGACCATTTTAATTAATTATGAATTGAAATCTGCCTGAAATAAATGTTTTAAATAATGTTAAATGATGAATGTTTTAAGATAAGGAAAAATAGTTATTTTTTTTTATTAATCTGTGCTAATCTGCAATCAGTTGTCGACTATAAGCAGTTACATTGTGAGATTTGGTCTGGTCAAGTGCTTCCTCCAGTGAAGACAGCTACTCCTATTTATGCCATGACATTTACTAGAATATGTCTTTTCTCTTGAGGCGCTTTTGATATTTTCGAGTAACTAGATTCGCAGCAAGAACATTCGGATAATTTTTAAGCCGCTTTTGGTATTTTTCTGTTCAGGCTTGGATTTCCTATTTTACAGTGGTCATTTTCAGTTGTGTGTGTATTTCAGAGTTTCTTATGAATCACGGAACTTGCACTATTGTTCGTAATATTGTGTTCTGCATTCTTTACAATATTGAGATGAATTACATGCTCTTCCCCAGAGTTGGATACCATAAGCCCAAGTTGGTTTCAACAAAAGCTTGTTGGCTAGCGATAGCCTGCTGTTTCGACCGAGCATCCAGTGGTGGTTTCTGTGTCGTATGTTGAGTTCCTCTCTTTTACTCTTGATGTGTTGGTTCCACGTCAAGCAGCGATCTCACACTACTTTTGTGTGGCAAGATTGACCTTTCCATGCATACAGGAGGGCAGTTTTCTCTCCGAAGTGTGAAAGTGACATGCACTGATTTTGCCGAGCTTGCTTTAATCCTGCATCTTTTAAGCCACTTTGTTATGGAGTCAAGGCCTTGCTGGAGTTGTTCTGAGACCTGCTTGGGCTGTTTGTTACTTGCCAATATGGCTGTGTGGCTTGCATATGAGGCAGTCATGACTCCGTCTACTTGTGGTAGGTCCGAGGTGTACAGAGTGAATGAAACTGGTCCCAGCAAAATAGAATAATAGATTATTTGACTTCAAATTCTATTTACTGTCAACTTATCCATCTTTATAATGCTTATAAAGTTTATCTATAAATATTTTTGGTGGCCTAGTTGTTAGTATACTTGTTTTAATCACCATCTCTGAGGTCCTGGTTTTAAGTCACGGTCGCAGCAGATGTTTGTGTGATGAATGATTTTCTTTAAATAGTGCTTTGTAGAATCTTGAATACTCAAAGAATGTACAAAACATTAATATTAATAAGAATGTATAAGACATTAATATTGCTTTACATGGCTAAAATTTCACTTAAATAAATAAAAGTGAATATGAATAATGCCTTCAACTAAGTAGATTTCCTTAAATGAAACAGACTATATAAATAAACCATTTCAATCTACTTGTTGAATGAGTTCAAAGATCTGGAAATGGAAACGCTTGAATCAACACAATATTTGTTTATAATAGCTAGTAATTATCTTCATGAACAAATATTTTAGTGTAAACAGCTTTAGCATTTTTATAATGGATGCTGGTTTTTAATAATATTATAAGAGTTATAATCATGTTTTAACCAAGCTAGTGAAAATATTCAAGTAGAAATAGATATAATATATTCCATATAGCTTATCTTTATTGTTAATGTGTCTAATTTAAAAAAAAACAAATATTTTAGTTGTAGTTATGAAAATAATCTCGTACATTATTATGTCTCATATACTTCATTTTTTATCACCATATAAAATATGATATAATATATATGAATATTTGCAAAGGCAAACCGGAAATTGTTTATGATATCAAGGATATATATATATATATATATATATATATATATATATATATATATATATATATATATAATATAAAAAATAATAAGCTAAGTTTTTTTAAATGCATTTAATTAAAACCCTAGATGTTATACATCGTTGGGATAGCTGATGAAACGTAGATATTTTTAAACACATCTGCCGAACAACTGCCATACTATTTTTTTGTAATATCCCTTAGAGAAAAATGAACTTTCTAATATTTGTTTTCATTTCTTAACTTCAACTTGTCTACTACGGCCTGTTCAATTAACTTATACACTATTTTAATAATCTAGCACGACTTTTCCTGTAACCCTGTATATATATATACATACACACACACACGCACACACCCTCACAAACACACACACACACACACACACACACACACACACACACACACATATATATATATATATATATATATATGTATGTATTAGGCATATTTATAAATGTATGAATTGACGGTACAAATTGCGGACAGTGTGAATTGATCTTAATACCTGAACCTGACATAAAACTTTATACTGACATCATTGACTTACGAGGGGAGGTCAAAAAGTTCGCGGAATGACTGGGAAAAAAGATGAAATGATACATTATGTTATTTTTCCTTTTCAATATATTCCCCCTTAACACGAATACATTTTTCGGATCTGGCATATAACTTATTAATACCGTCGAAAAAATAGGTTTTGTCTTGGCGTCAAAATACGCCGAAATCGCCGACTTGACTTCATCATCGTCTCTAAATTTTTTCCACGCAGCTCTTTCTTCATCTTTGGGAATAAATAAAAATCGCTAGGGGCCAGGTCTGGACTGTAGGGTGGATGGCGTAGTTGTTCAAAACCGCATCGATGAATGGCAGCCGTCGCAACATGACTCGTGTGAACGGGCGCGTTGTCGTGCAAAAGGAGTACACCTTTTGTCAGTTTTCCTCTTCTTTTTTCTTAATAGCTTCTTTTAATCGGTCCAATAGGAAGCGTAGTACTCTCCTGTTATAGAAACACCACGTTCTTTATAATCGATCAAAAGAATACCTTCAGTATCCCAAAAAATAGTCGCCATGATCTTTCCGGCCGATTGCGACACTTCAAATTTTTTAGGGGTGGTGTGCCTTTTTTGTGCCACTGCATCGACTCCTGCTTTGACTCAGGCTCATAGTGGTGAACCCAAGTTTCATCACCGGTTACAATTCGGGCCATAATTTCTTCCCTATCTTCTCCACAGCGGTCCAAAAACTCGCGGGAACAGTTGACGCGCTCACGTTTTTGCAGCGGCGGCGTGAGCATTCTCGGGACCCACCTTGAACACACTTTACTCATGCCAAGATGTTGATGAAGAATATTTAAAATTGTGGTTTCTGATACTCCAACTGATGCTGCAAGTTGTTTCTTCTTCAACCTTCCGTCTTCCAATACAAGTTTTTCAACTTTTTCAATGATTTCCGGCGTAGTGGCCTCAATGGGCCGTCCAGGTCGAGGATCATCTTCAATTGACTCCCTTCCTTGCTTGAAAAGGCCGTGCCATTTGTAAATCATGGTTTTTCCAGGAGCAGAGTCTCCGTAAACAGCTAACATGTCTTGCAAAATAGTTTGAGGCGTTTTTCCTTGTTTGGTGAGGAACTTTACGACGGCGCGATGTTCAATTTTATCCATAGTGGCTAGTTTGTTCCCGATTTACTTGTTTACTCGTTTGTAACTCGAAAGCTAATGACCCAATTAGGCTAGAAATTGGCATATATAGTAATTATGAGTTACTCAAGTAGCGGCTACCAGGAGGAGCGACCTCACCCCCGCCAACCCCGCCATTCCGCGAACTTTTTGACCGCCCCTCGTAAGTTAACTCTGTTTCAGTGGTTTGTCTGTTTAAGTTAACTTTTGGTTACACTTTATCCATGAGATTAAATTACACAAGTCATATAATAAGTTATCATTATATTGCTGTTAACAGATTATGGTAATTAAGACCGTTAAATCAATAACTTCGTTCTTAACTTTCTTGCAGTTATAAAGAGGCAAAACACTCTTGTGTGTCAGTTCGCCTCGCCGTTGGACGTTGATACTCACGTTAAGCCAGAGGTATGTTCTATTTAATATCTATGCTATAGATACAGGTTAGAAAGAGTAATAATGTAAAGCTGCTCTAGCCTGCTGTGAAGTACATTTTTTATTAATTTAAATTCAATGTTTCAGACTACAATATTAGAAGGCAAATATTGGAAAAGAAGAGCTGAAGCAGTAATAGCAGAATATAAAAAATGGCGAATGTTTCATATAATGCGCCTCCTTGGCAAGGGGGACGCGACCGCCCAAGATACGGTAACTAAAGTTATAATTATTATCATGATAATAAATTTTTGGTCAGTCAGAAATATTTTTTTAAGTATCTTAACCAAATTTTAGAAATCTATAAAGGTTTCTGTTTTTGGTGCTTGGATCCCAACTAATGTTATAGATATTAACATAACATATATGTTAAGAACCTATTTTGGTAGATTTTAGGTTAGGTAGTATGGTGATAATTTGGGTCCATGAGAAGGAAACTGGAAATTTTACCCACTCCTTATCATAAAATCTATTAAAAACTGCTCAGCCGATTCTTATGTAATTGCATAATTTTTCGGTAGGGCTAAAAAGGTAGTGAAAATTATAATTTCGAAACTATTATACATATAAAATAACTTATTATGAATAAATAAATAAGATTTAATTGCTTTAATTTATGTATCATATAATCATTATCATAGATCATGGATATGGACACTGTGGAATCATTCTCGCAGTGCAGCGACCTAGCCGGCAACATGCTCACCGATGAAGACTACCTCAGTTTCATGAGTGACACCCTCTTCTCCACCATATCCAATCATCAGCCCTTTGCATTCCCTGATTGTAGGGAGATCGGTAAGCAAATATGAATTTGATCCTAGTTATTACATTATCCATTAGCTGAATTTATATTATCTATTGTGTGATATTTTGGGTTTCAATGACGTGCAAGGAAAAACTACAAATAAATATTTATATTAATATTTATAGTTCCGTATCTTGGTAACTTCGTTGTACTTTAGCTGTATAATTAATTCCAACAATACAGTCGAATAGTATTATGCACGTAAAATGTTGGTAAAATTTAAATAATAGTCAATAAAATATAGATTAAGAATACATGTATCGCTGCTGCTTTCGCACGGATTTCGTAATACTCAAAAGCGGTATCGAGCTTGTAAGTCTTAGGAGAGACTTTGCCGCCTTATGTGTATTTTACCGACTATATAATGGGTTATCTTTCGAGTTGTTCAATATGATGTCCGCGGCCACTTTCTATCATCGCACCGCTCGTCATCGACACAGAGTTAGTTCATGCTCAAATATTGGAATGGTTTCGTATAGTGCGGTTCCAGTATGGGGAGTAAATATTTTTTTAAAGGGTTGATAACGTGCGACTGACACCTCTAGTGGTGCAGGTGTCCGTAGGCTACGGTCACCGCTTACCATCAGGTGGGCTGTAGGCTTATTAGCCACCTTCGTGATATTAAAAGAAATAATAATTGACGACTAAGGGAGTTAACTGCCCGCAATAGGCGCGTTCCGTAAACAAGGTCAAAATTAAGAAATAAATACAGAATTGGCAAGAGTGTGATGTTTAATAATGGATTAATTCTTGAAATTTTGCAGCCAGAGGCGCGAGCTTAGCAGACTTTATTCAACCGAGCTTAGGTCCTCTACAACCTAATCTCGACGATTTTATGGACACGCTAGAGCCACTTCAAGGTAAACGTAATCTTGATTCTCCATTATGATTATGAATACTAATGTTAATACATGATGTTTGTCATGGCTGGAAAATATCTAGCTATATTAAATTTGTCTTTTAATGCAATACTATTATTTAGTTCTATAACAAGTGTAAGTTACTTGATAGTGTTTGTTCTATTTGATTATTTTTTAATTTGAAATAAAATATTCGAATGAAACTTTATTTGAATACTGGTTATTTCACTGTCTTATTATCATAAGTACCGTTATACATTTGAGACAGGTCCTTCTTCTGCAGAAGTTTACAAATAGTCGGTGATGACTATTCCTTGCAGAACTTCTGTCCGCAACGCCTAGGTTGCCGCCAGTGCCTGAAGAAAGTGCCCTTCCAGCCGATGACGCATTGTATCGCGGTGGAATGTCTGTGGACACCTACAGCCCTCAGGGGTATATTGCGTCAACTCAAAGCACCTCGACAGCTATGCCCACGAGTCAGATGTCAATACATGGTATGTTTATTTTTGTTTATTTCTGTAATGAAAGATATACTGTTTCATGTTGGTTTATATTGTATTGTTTCTAATAAAATAAAATTATTAATTTTCACATAAATAAAAGTGTAAGCATCGGCTGCGATAAGGTTTCAGCGATGGGTGAAACGTTAATTTGAAAAAATATCGAGTTCAATCACAAGTGCTAAACATAGATCAGCCTGTCAGAACATTTCGATGAGCTCTGCCATTTTTAAAAGGAGCGTGTCTTGGGTTGTCTAGATTAATTGAATCTATTTTATATTTCTTTATTTCAATTTTTTGAAATGCAAAAAGTTTGAATAATTAATACATTCGGTCCAAATACGATAAGAAAATTACTTCAATTATAAATTTGATATTTCGACTATTCGTTACTGCTAAACATGTTACTGCCATAATTAATGAGATTTAAAAAAAGATGCACAATGTTATTTCAGTCGTTACATGTCCTAATTTATTATAAACATAACAAATCATTAAGAAATAGTCTAATCAGAATGAATAATGCAAAAGTTATTCATATTATCGTAGTTCATATCTGAGGGATAGGGATCCTAAGCAGTTCACTGTCATCGAGGGACGGCGAACCTAGGCGAGCACGAGAGTGTACACACACGAGGTTACACTCGCTCTGCCTCGCGGTCACTCGCAATTCGTGTTCTCTCCGTTTCGGGTCGGTATTTTAAGCGCGAGGCAAAGGACCTCGCTTACCCTCGCATGAGTCGCGAGCCTAACACTGTACATTCATTCGTCATTCAGTTGGGTGCATGCTTTCTGACCGCACGGGTGGTCGTTTTGTTGTATGCAATATGTGGAATAACGAATAAGCTGTGCATAGCGTATCCGCGAGCGCGACTTACTCGCGCCCGCCGGTGACCCGCGGCGGCACCGCAGCTGTGCTACCGACCCCGCTCGGCGGCCTCCTTCTGGAGCATCACTGCTGCACAGGAGGCCACAGCCCTCCAACCTCCCTCGTCCGCCAGCATTGTGCCGCAATCAATGCCGGTGGAGACAGATCTCGCTTGATCTCTGCGACTAAGACTCGGCGCTCGGAAGCCCAAGTGGGGCACTCTTGGTGGAGTGCCCCACTCGGGCTTCCGAGCGCTGTGCGTGTGCTGAGCCGAGTCGAGATCGGATGCACAATGGTGACATTGTGTCGATCCCTTCCGTCCTATTTGACACATATACTCACCGAAGCAGCCGTGCCCGGTGAGTATCTGAGTCAATCGGTAGGTGACCTCCTCCTTCCCGCGGAGCCAAGCTTCGAGGTGCGGGAGTACGGCACCGACGGCCCGCTGGCGCGCGCAGATCCGTAATTCAAGCTGCGCACGCCAGGCCGCCACAATCCGGCGGTGCTACTCCCGCCTAGGCAGTTCGTGCACGGGTTCCGAGGTTCGAGGAGTTCCCCCTATCGCTTCCCCGGTCGACACGCCATGTACATGTCGGCCAGGACCTCGCGCAGTTTCGCGACTACACGGGGGCCCCATACATGGCCACGGATCGCACGACGCCCTGGTACAGGCGGCGAACTCCACTCCCTCGGTCCCCCGAGATTGGGCAGCAGGCGATGCAACGCGCCCGCCACCCTTTTGGCTCGGGAGACCAACCGCACAAAGTGCTCCTCGAAGCTCCAGCGACGATCCAAGGTGAGGCTCAGGTACTTGATGTACGGCCCCACCGGGACCACCGCGTCACCTATCCGGATCCGGCGCCTCGGAAGGCCGTGGAACCATAACGGCTCGGTTTTGTGAGGCGCTATTTCTAAACCCAGCCGGCGGATCGCCCGCACGACACATGCCACCCCAAGCTCGGCAAGCCTGAGCACCGGCCCGAAGTCGGCCCCTGTCGTCACGACGAGAGTGTCGTCAGCGTATCAGACGACACGCCTCGAGGAAGGCTGGTGCGAAAGACCACGTCGTATGCGTGGTTCCATAGCAGAGGTCCCAACACCGACCTCTGCGGAACGCCTGTACTGAAGGCGTTGACGATGTCTATCGACACCGCCAAAGCCACCTCCCCCGATCGGACTGCGGACTCCGACAGCAACACGCTGGACGCCGTCCAGCGTTGATCGCCCCCGCCGGAATCCAAATTGGCAGTCCGATAGGTCGGGACCCGCGCGCGACAGGTGCTCGCTGATACGGGCGGAGATAACCCTTTCGACGAGTTTCCCCGCCTCGTTCAGCAAGCAGATCGGACGGAACGAAGACGGAACGTCGCCGGTCATTCCCTCCTTCCTGAGGAGCACCAGCCTGGTATCATACTGGGCTTATATTGTGGAAACCAAGACATCAGTTTCATAAATATAAAAAAGTTGCATGATGCGTGGGTTCGAATTTTTGAACATACTAGCTTTTCTATCGATGACTTAAAGAAAAAGATTTCGCTTATGGCAACGTTCAGAGGGCACATGTCGGACGTCAATGCTTGTTCGAAATCTGGTGCAGGAAGTGATGAAGTTCATAAATCAGTATGGTTTGCGTTCAAGTTAATGAATTCGTTTTTGGAGCATTTACACTATCCCAACTAATATTATAAATGCGAAAGTGTGTTTGTTTGTTTATTTGTTTGTTTGTTTGTTTGTTTGTTACCTCTTCACGCTTAACTACTGGACCGATTTCAAAAATTCTTTCACCTTTGGAAAGCTACATTCTCCCCGAGTAACATAGGCTACTTTTTATCCGGAAAAATCGACAGATCCCACGGGATGCGCAATAAAGGCTTCGCTCAAAAACTACTGCACAGATTTTTATGCGGTTTTCATCAATAGATAGAGTGATTCTTGAGGAGTTTGCGCATTTTTATCTCGGAAAAACGGATAGTCCACGGGAAGCGCGATAAAATCTTCGCACCATAAACCGACTTCCGCGTATATGTAGCCGTGGGCAAAAGCTATGACCCTTAACCCTCTATACACCCAATCCCGAAATCCACGCGGCGAAGCCGCGGGCAGAAAGCTAGTTTTCATAAAGGAATGTCTACGCCATTTCTTTATATTTTTTCTGTATGATATATGTGCTTGTAATCATAATAACTAATAGCGGATAGGGGAACAGCTGCGGAAACTTATTATGCGTCCATTGTCTCGGCGTTCGCAACGCGTACTGAATAAATAAACGAGAATGTACAGGATCGCCCTCATCTCTCGATTTTCACGAGAACTCTCGTGATGTTTCATTGGGAGCTCTCGCGCGAGAGTGTACAGCCGCCATAACGATGTTAGGACGATTGCGTTTTAGATAATCATGCGAACTTTATTATTTTTAGCATTAGCTCGATCGGTACATTGGTTGATTTCACACACTTTTAATGTTCCTCGCGTCTCTCATTAATCGGTTGCATCACTATGTTAGTATCACCGTAGGAGAGTTAAATAAATGTACTTACGAAATTCGAAAATCCCATTACTCATTACTACATGGCAACATCGACACTGGGCCTCCTGAATCTGGCGATTTGTTATCTGGGTATTTGATACATTTCCAGAATCAGGCCATAGCGCCATCGATACTATTAAAATTTACACACCATCTCTTTTATGCAAAATATATTATTCTATACATATTGTATTGCTGGCGCTCAAAGCGACTTCGCGAAATAGTACATATCGAACCAATAACTTAAAAGCTTTGTAATTTTTGGCTATAGACATAAAAAATAGACAGGAACGTTTTTAAAGATAATAATACATGCTCTTTATTGTTGCAGTGAACAGCAGTAATGCGCCAATGTTGTTGACCGAGGAGTCGATCAAGAATGAACAGATGCGTGCGTACGACGGATCTCGGATGTACACACACGCGGATGTGCCGGGCAGCACGCTGATCGCGTCCGATGTGATGCCTGCTTACGCAGCGTCCTATGAACAGGACGCCACGCAGATGCCTGGCCCCTTGTACGGAGGGAAACAGGCCTCGATGCAGATGACCTCTCCGAAAATCATTTCTCAATCGGAGCCATACTATACGTTTAATGCAGGTATGTATTTTTAGTGAAACATAAATTGTATAATTTAAATAGGATATTGTGGTCGAGTTATATATATATATAACTTAAGTAAACATAATAACATTAACATTTTTAGTACTGTAAATTATAATTTAATGGATGTTTACTTTGACGGTGCGCAGACCCGGCTGGGTATATGATGTGCACATTGCAGACAATAATCGGCTGGCAGATATATTATAATCGGCTGATATATTATAATCGGCTTTTATCGTTGGTTTTGCTTTTAAAAGACTGAGAGGAAGGGTCTAGAAGGGTAATCTAGAGTATTGGGACATTCTATTTTCTGTCTTCTAATGCGCATGCATTGAATTGCAAATTAAGGATTACCCAAAAAAATAAGCCTACTTATTTTATTTCACTTATGATGGACTTTTCGACAAGCTAGCAAGTGTAAAATAGAACAGTGCCATAATGAAAAATTGATATGTCCATAAATTTGCATGAAATTGAAGCTCAGTATAAACTGAACTATGAGTCGAGTTATGCCGACTAAAACATCAGTGATACGGTTCTAATTAGATCATGCAGAGAAACTCGGTCCACTTTCGGGTAATTTAGAGCCTCCTTATAAAGCCCATTGTATTACATACTATAATGGGGAACTTACCTAAAGAGCGTCTTAATCTTGGAGGTTTTCCCTTTGAAACCACAGGTCGATTACGCGGGATCGATAATGTGTGCAAGTCGCCAAGGTCGTGGATGTAGGTTGGTAAAGGTATATATTGCACTTTTTAATAATTACGCACGCACGTTAATAATAAAAATAAATGAACTAACCTATGTGATTATTCGGAGATTTTTAATGAAACCTTTTTAAGAATAGGATATTATAAAAAATAATTACGATGGAGAAAAATTAAACACGCGTATTAAATCTAAGACTCTCCAAGATTAAGACGCTCTTATGCCATTGCGATCCTCTAGTTTGCAGGAGACAAAAGCTGACGATTATTAGTTATTTAAAACCAATAGACTATATTGTCAGGTCAGGTCACAAAAGAACATTATCAAGCTCTTGAGCATGATGATAAACTGTATTAATGCTGGTAGCCAGCTGAACTGAAGCCAGACTGGATACACGGGGTAGTACACTAAGAAATACCCAAGGCCTAAGATATATATCAGTTCATGTCATAAATGTTTTCAAAAATAGTCATTATACCAATTGTTGATACAAGCAACTATTTCTATTGAGTCGTTTTCATAACAGTGTTTTTAACTGTTAAGTTAACGCGGCATTATAAGAATTTGACAAAAGAATTTGGCACGTTTTAACGTGCGCATACTGATTAATTGTCGCAATACAAATATGTATTATGTGTTTTAGCTGTAACTATGAATAGGATTGACAAATGGATTATTTGAGATGTTACTTCAACTTATTTTCCATTACATTATTGTAATTGTTTGGCAGTGTTATATTTATTATAACACCATGACAAAAAAAAATAATATTACAAGTTTCCGAAAAAATGGTCATATATACAAACAGTAACTATACAAAAAATAGGAATATACAGTGACAATTGTTAGTCACTTTAGAGGTGATTTTTACTTGTGATTTTTACAGTCACGAATAATGCTGCTAATATTGAATAAATTTGACATTTATTGAGAGTAAATATTTCTTAAATTTAATTATGCATATTTTCGCCAATACTCTAATTTTATAGATTACTTCGATTCCATGAAAATTTTAACCATATTACAGCACAATAAAATACGTTTTTTTAAACTATAGACTGTTTGTTGTTACGATTCTAAAAGGTAATACTGATTATACTTTGATTAAACAACTACATAGCATGAAACTGTAGAGAACCGTTCAGTCTCGTCGCTTACCGGCAATACCTAGGATGGACAGGTCTAGGTGTGGATGAGGAGTGCGCTTGAGATATATTTAGTTATTTCTGTATTCGTCAGTGCCGCCATCGCAGACTGCGCCAGAGACGGTGACCCTACTTCAGCAGCCCGTGCAAGGCGCGAAGTTCTCGCTGGCGCGCGGGTTCGGCCGAGAGAAGGCGTCGCCTCGACCTCGCGTCGCGCACTTCGGCCAGTACCAGAGCTACTCAGTACCGCCATCACAACCCAGCTACGAGCCGCGGTCCATGCCTGTGAGACAGCTTGAGGTAACTCACTACTATTCAATTATTTCAATAGATAATCATCATTATTATTATTTTATCAGTCATGAAACAGTGAACGACACATAGGCACAGTATCTATACGGCTAAAACGGTAAGGATGCTAGGTACAAACAGACGAAATACACAAATAAATGTTGTTGCTCCTAACAAGATTGTGATCATTTCGAACAAGCATCTTGATTCCATACGACCTAACAAAACGTTAGACACTTCAAACAAGATTATATTGATTATTCTTACTATTGTTACTTAGCTAAGGTAATTAAGATCTTATTCAATTTTAATACGAAAATGCCTGATCCAACAAATTCATCTAATAGTTTCCACTTAAAAACTTACCCAATTTTAACATGAAAAATAAACTATTCTATCTAGTAATGAGTCCAACTAAGCTTGATCAATATTAGGCCGAAAGATGACTATATATCGATTTAACACATACTATAGTGAAAACAAACATGTACAAGTAGGATACTTAACAATGAGGGTTGTTGAAGATGTTATTAAACGTAATTAATTGCACTTTACAAATAATTGGTTCAACATAGTTATCTGCTCGTGTTAACTATTAGAAATGTTCGAATTAAACATAAAGATACTACAACAGTCTAAACGACGATTGTGCTTCTTAGAATTATTAAATACTCTTTGTTCTATGTTCAGTTCAATCCCAGTCCCACGTTTTGATTCAACTAATCGTCTTTGTTTAATTTTAGTGGATTTCATTTATTTTAAGGCCAGCTAAGAGAATCTCGATCTTAGTTCGGTTTCATGTTTTAGAGTGTAGGCACGTCGCTTAACGTAAGTTTACTAGCGGGCACACAGCGTGAGCGTAAGCGGTACGGATCGTGTGCGTTGATTATTCATATTTTTATAGCCAAATGGTTATAAATGAAGGTATAATAGAATTTGTGATAAATCATAAGTGCATTTAATACCCATACGATCTAATTTTTAAAAATGTGACGCTAAAAGAGTTGTGGAAGAATTGAATTGTAAAAGAATTGAAAATACTTAAAAAGCGATCTTCAAGATTTCTAGATCTCTGCATAAACGTTGAAATTCATCAAATTGCTCTTATCTTTTTTTAATATTGGGCACTAATACTAACTTGCATTTGCGTTTTCTTTTCCTAAAAAGAGTATAGACTAATGCTAACTCTTTTTTATAATCGCTATCACTTGAAGTCCTCTATTAGTCGATCTGTTATTGTTCTGAATTCTTAAGTACACTAGCAATGCAGCTGTCGGTGGGAATGAACATACATAAGCAGGCACAAGCGCCGTGGTGCGCGTCGCATATTCCGCGCTACTGCTAGACTCAGTTATATCGAGCTTACTCTAGTGGTTTTGTTTGTGTAGCGGCAGTCGTCACCCCAGATGCAGTACCTGCAACCAGCGGAGGTCTACAAGCCAAAGTCTGCGCCACCTAATACCACACGGTCTTTTAAAATGCCGTCGCCGCCATTGGCAACGCCACAACAGCAGGTGAGCATTTGAGTCGCAGTTGACCTTCAGAGTTTCTTGCCTGTTCTTCTCGAGAAGGCTCTCCCAATTTCCGAACAGGTGTCGAGGCAATATATTTTTTCTTTTTTTTTCCTTATTCGTACGTACGGACAAGGTTTTCGTTTTTTTTTTTTTATTACTTAAGCTTTTTTGTTTTGTTTGTTGACGTCAATAAGTGCCTGTAAAGGTCTATGTTGAATAAATATTATTTTGATTTTTTGATTTTGAGTCAACCCGATAATAGACCAGTAATGCCTCTAACGTTATGGTCACATTATCACTAGATAATAATTTAATCTGATTTTTATAGGCCGATTCGTTGTCTTGTCTTATTTGAGTTTTCGTGACCTTGTATTTTCTTTTAATTTGTTTTATATTTAAAACTTCGCCTCTGGTTTCCGCTTAAAACTTTCTTACGATTGTAAAATTATTGCTTCAACTATATTTTTTTCCTAAATTATCTTTGTATGTCCATTTCTATTATTTTTTTCTATTGTTTACGTAGACATCTCCTGGAAGCACTGTCACGTCGTCTCGAATTAGCCAAGAGCAGTACCGCTCTCACAGCCTACCCCTTGGCTCGCATCTCAACGCCGATTGGTCGCTCTCGCACCAACATCAGCACAGACACGCTTCGCGGGTAAGGCAGAACGATAAATAATTTATACCCAATATATACTAATAGAATTATGAAAGGAATTCCACTGGAAGAAAAGTATTCTGAATTTTGAATTAACTCTAATGGTCAAGGAATTTTTTTTTAATCTATTAAAACTTACGGCCGGTTTCTGAAACGCATGTTATGTTAACACGCTGTTAACACGTTTACTACTTCTTATTAAACGCCAAATATATGAGTAAATAACCAAAAAATAGTCAATTAGATAATTTTACACTATAAACCCATTCAGTAACCAGCTGTTATCCATACATCTAACATTTAATGAGACATTAACAACGTGTTAACATAACATGCGTTTCAGAAACCGGCCGATAGAGTCGGAAGAGGACAGTTAAATCGCTGAGAAATTGAGATTTAAGACGCAGGGTCTGTCATATTCGAGAATTGCGTTTAGGACAATTCAAAATATTCACTTTCTTCTGATCGTTCTTTCCTTATCATGCCATATCTCCACATCCGTAATTCTTATACCACTAGTATACTGTATTATGGATTAATTGCAAAGGTGTTTCAGAAAGTGATAACGAGCCCAGACGTGTTGCAGCCGCGAGAGATTCGGCCGAGCACTCGGATTCGTTCGCGTTCCACCTCTGGAGGCGCGGCTGCGGAGGGCTCCCCTGCCGGGAACTCTTCTGCTACCATACGCCATCCGCCGCCGCTTAACAGTGTAGCCTCGGAGCCAAGTCTACCTCAAGCTAGCGTCATGCTTGCCCAGCTGTTATCGGCTCAGCACTGTAAGTTTCTACCAGGTGACTTCCCTGGGATCATACGACAACTACAACTGTGTAATGCCGTGGTCTTAGAACATAGTCTTCCTTAATTCTAGAAGTCCATCATATTTTATAAGCCCAAACATTTCCATTTTTTCAATTCCAATTAATTTTAAGATTTGAATTGAGCTTTACAACGGGAGGCCAACTTAACAACTTAAGTTTTTTAAGACGTTTCTTTGAGTGTATTTTTTGTGTCTAGCTAATAATAACTAGGCTTTGCTGTAGTATTTTTGTATAATCTTGAAATTATAACTTAATTCGTTATTGTTTTGTAGCGAAAAGTTTTTACAAGCTCAATAACGCGGAAGACGCGTCACCAACTTCAGATCCCACCAGGTCTCCATTAAGAAGAGGGCAGCCTTCGCCTATTGGAAGCGATGTTATGTCACCACATCAGGTAAAATATTTATTTTTACACATTTGGTTAGTTAAAATGCATAATTGTGTTGTATAATCGCAAATATCCGGCTGAATGCATACTTATTTGGCTGTTTCGCAGAACATCGCACATTCTATGAAATCAATATTATCACAAAATGCCTCAAATCGCGAATTGTAGCGATAGTAGTCGCCTCAGTGGATATGAAAAAAAAATTGTAAAAATAAATCATGTCAAATCTATACACAAAACGAAGTCGTGATAATTACATTAATTATGTACAGGTGATTTTTTTACGTGGGCGTTGATGATGAAATACGAAACTACGAAGAATAGTGAAAAGTACTCTAAAATAGTCTCGAGCACGATTTTGATGATAACTAAATTTGTATAATTGGATTTTTGAAAAACCAACATAATATACTTATTTTGATTTATTTTTGATCGCATTACCTCTAAATGTTCTTTTATGAGTTAAACGGAAAAGGATTCTTTTTACAGACACTCGCCGATTCACTCGCCCGTGACCGTGGCCGTACTACGGCGCGGTACAGTTCAACGCGCTATGGAATTAATAATAATAATAATAATTTATTAATAATAATTATAAAGTTCACAAACTGATATAAAACTGTAAAATAATTGAATAGGAGAGATTTATATATTTAAAAATATAAATTATTTATGTGCTAATGCACCTTATAAGAACCTAATTGGTAACAAATTAATGAATACGAAAAAGAAAATATGTCTTCTGCTAACAATAATAAAAAAATGATTTGAGTCGGTACTCTAGATGTCTCGTCTTGAAGCATGTCTTCACAGCGCCATCGAGTACTGGTCTACGAATTTGATGATTTAGGAGCTTTTTGGTTTTAAATTCACAAGTACATTTTTTATCTTCTGTTGTGAAGAAAAACATCGTGAGGCACGTGCATACACCTGCGAAGAAATTCAAAAGATGTAGTCGACTAATCCGCTCTGGGCTAGTGCGTTTGATTAAAGAGAATATTCTCCCTAATATAATTAGGGTAGGCTCGTCCCTCCCCACCGCGTTTAGTAGCTACTTATCTATATTTCTATATTATAATATTATAAAGAAGTAAAGTTTGTGTGTTTGTATATTTGTTACATTGTAAGGGGTAATTTCCAGATCTACTGAACCGATTTTAAAAATTCTGTCACCAATAGAAAGCCACATTATTGCTGAGTATCATAGGGTATAATAAAAAACCGAAAAATAAAAAGGCTTTTACGTGGTAGTCCGTTTTGCGAAGTGAACCGGAGAAAAAACGGTCGAATTAAAGCGTTTCTTACGAACGCTGAAAGCTTATTATTAAATTAAGCCAACGACAGCATATGTCTAACTTTTATATTTAAATTACAAAAAGTAGTTTTTTAAAATTAGTATAGATAATAATTATATATTAATAATAAAGTAATTTAAATCATTAGGTCATATTTATCAGTCATATATTACATGAATCTTTATGAAAATAAGTAAACTCGTCGGTTTAAAGGCCAGAGCAGCGGACGGCGCGCAATGGCTTCGTAGGCCAGTCATTAAAGCCTGAAACCCGAAAGAAATCCTTAATGACCCCTCAACATTTTAGTAACTCGCTAAAATGTTGAGGGGTTGGAATTAGGTTGTTCTTACCAATTCGTAACTTCTATTAATTTTGCAGCGTTTTGCAATGTACGGAACATTCACACGGTCAGCTAGTGTTTAGTAAGTGTGATGAATGACGACGAAATGAAGGATGTCGTAGTTAATAGTCCAAAAATAGTATGCTCGAGATTGGGTTGGTTAATGGTCCGGGTGTGACAGTCGCTGTCGCCGCCCACGTCGCCGGGCTCGCCGCGCGCGGGCTCGCCGCGCGGCGCGGGCGAGCCGCGGCGCACGCACCTGCACGCCGAGCAGAAGCGCCGCTACAACATCAAGAACGGCTTCGACACGCTGCAGTCGCTCATACCGCACCTCAACACCAACCCGGCTGCCAAGGTACGGCTGCTGCTATTATTGTTCACGTCGCCGGGCTCGCCGCGCGCGGGCTCGCCGCGCGGCGCGGGCGAGCCGCGGCGCACGCACCTGCACGCCGAGCAGAAGCGCCGCTACAACATCAAGAACGGCTTCGACACGCTGCAGTCGCTCATACCGCACCTCAACACCAACCCGGCTGCCAAGGTACGGCTGCTGCTATTATTGTTCACGTCGCCGGGCTCGCCGCGCGGCGCGGGCGAGCCGCGGCGCACGCACCTGCACGCCGAGCAGAAGCGCCGCTACAACATCAAGAACGGCTTCGACACGCTGCAGTCGCTCATACCGCACCTCAACACCAACCCGGCTGCCAAGGTACGGCTGCTGCTATTATTGTTCACGTCGCCGGGCTCGCCGCGCGCGGGCTCGCCGCGCGGCGCGGGCGAGCCGCGGCGCACGCACCTGCACGCCGAGCAGAAGCGCCGCTACAACATCAAGAACGGCTTCGACACGCTGCAGTCGCTCATACCGCACTCAACACCAACCGGCTGCCAAGGTACGGCTGCTGCTATTATTGTTCACGTCGCCGGGCTCGCCGCGCGCGGGCGAGCCGCGGCGCACGCACCTGCACGCCGAGCAGAAGCGCCGCTACAACATCAAGAACGGCTTCGACACGCTGCAGTCGCTCATACGCACCTCAACACCACCCGGCTGCCAAGGTACGGCTGCTGCTATTATTGTTCACGTCGCCGGGCTCGCCGCGCGCGGGCGAGCCGCGGCGCACGCACCTGCACGCCGAGCAGAAGCGCCGCTACAACATCAAGAACGGCTTCGACACGCTGCAGTCGCTCATACCGCACCTCAACACCAACCGGCTGCCAAGGTACGGCTGCTGCTATTATTGTTCACGTCGCCGGCTCGCCGCGCGGCGCGGGCGAGCCGCGGCGCACGCACTGCACGCCGAGCAGAAGCGCCGCTACAACATCAAGAACGGCTTCGACACGCTGCAGTCGCTCATACCGCACCTCAACACCAACCCGGCTGCCAAGGTACGGCTGCTGCTATTATTGTTCACGTCGCCGGGCTCGCCGCGCGCGGGCGAGCCGCGGCGCACGCACCTGCACGCCGAGCAGAAGCGCCGCTACAACATCAAGAACGGCTTCGACACGCTGCAGTCGCTCATACCGCACCTCAACACCAACCCGGCTGCCAAGGTACGGCTGCTGCTATTATTGTTCACGTCGCCGGGCTCGCCGCGCGGCGCGGGCGAGCCGCGGCGCACGCACCTGCACGCCGAGCAGAAGCGCCGCTACAACATCAAGAACGGCTTCGACACGCTGCAGTCGCTCATACCGCACCTCAACACCAACCCGGCTGCCAAGGTACGGCTGCTGCTATTATTGTTCACGTCGCCGGGCTCGCCGCGCGGCGCGGGCGAGCCGCGGCGCACGCACCTGCACGCCGAGCAGAAGCGCCGCTACAACATCAAGAACGGCTTCGACACGCTGCAGTCGCTCATACCGCACCTCAACACCAACCCGGCTGCCAAGGTACGGCTGCTGCTATTATTGTTCACGTCGCCGGGCTCGCCGCGCGGCGCGGGGATTTGAGTGGGCGTTTTTTTTTTGTGATTTAGCATAAGATGCTACATGACTTCTGTGAAATCAAAATTGTATTTAATTTCAGTAAAAAAGCCCGTAGAAGATAAAAAAAAATCTAAGTTTCATCAGCAGTTTGAACGGCGTTTTATTATAATTTAAAAAAATCTTAGTTTTTGTTACTTAGGCTAACAGGGAAGTAAAAAATATCAGCTCCTTTATCTAATTTATGCTTTGAACGTAGAAATTAAAAAATAGGTTAATAGTAAATAGCATTCATTACACTTCCTACATTGACACTTATGTCTATAGTTCATGTTCAACATGGCACTTTTGTTTAATAGTATAAATTATTTAACATAATTTTTTTACTCTATTTCTTGAATAAAAATAACCCTAAAGATTAAAGAGCACTTTTAACTATAAATCCTGCACTACAACCTACTGAGTGAAAATAGGTACAATTTTGATTGAAGTAATAGTGTCTTCTGTTACATGTAAAATTCGACTTACATGATGACATGATTGTATATTAACTGACATTAGGTAATGATTTAAAGAAAGTTTTTTTTTAATTTGTTAGATAAGTAAAGCTGCCATGTTACAAAAGGGAGCGGAATATATAAAACAATTAAAGGCCGAGAGAAATCAAATAAAAGAAGAAATGGAAAGCTTGAGACAACAAACGGAAAGCCTTAACAATTCAATATCGTAAGTATCGATAAGTCTACATTATTTGTACAATTTTTCCTTATCTTCTCATAATTATTTATTGAGTTAGCTTTCTGTAGTAGTTCGATTCAAATTCGATAATAATATGCATACTCTTTTTTCTTTGGTACCATTTACCACATTATATGGTGTATTAAGCAAGTATTAACTAAACAGTGACATTCCAAGCTAAATATCAGTCTGTCGGATGTCCGGATCGAGGGTGTGCGAACATATTGTTCACTTATTCTTATGATTTTCGGGATGAATATTATTGATAAGGTATATAATAATCTGTGCCATAGAAAATAATATTCCTGTATACTATCTAAATTATTTTTTCTTTTTCTTTTGCAGTAATTGTCATTCACTGTTACCCGCGACGGGCGCTCCAGTGTCGCGCGCTAGGGCGGGCCGTCTGCGCGAGATGTTCGCGAGGCACGTCGCTCATCGCAGCGTGCATAACTGGAAGTATTGGCTCGTATCCTTTGAAATGCGTCAATGTATACCTTACATGTCAGTGGAGATGTTGTCAGTACTTTCGGTCGGGTCGGTTACGCATTTAATCTCGGGTTTACATCACAGATACTTAACGTAGAACAGCCGTACCAACATAGACACGTTACATACCTTGGATGGAGGCTTGTTTGATATTGTTTAAAAAATAATGAAGTTTTATTGATCCCTATAGGCATATTCTTATTGGCCACCGGCAAGTGGAATATTGTGGACTAGAATGTTTGTCTATGCCGGTGCCTGCCGGTGTACGTGTCTGTAAATTGAGCTTAGTCGTAAACGTCTCGTCTTTAAGGTACTTGTTAGCTAAAGGAGGCTTGTGAACGACACATAGTGAGTTTAGAATATCCTGAACTAATTTACCGGTCCTATTTGTCGTAGTATGCTGTTATATAATCTATATACAGTCTTCCTAGATAAATAACACAGTAATTTTTCCGTGAGTTTCCGATGAGGGCGGATAATATTAGTGTAATAACTATTCATTTATTTATTAAGGTACATTTGTTATACTTTATCATACTCGGGCAAATACTAAACGACAATGTTATTGTTTTGCCAGACACATTAATAACAGCGCACGGAATGAATTTTCATATAAAGTTGCAGAGCATTTTTTGTTGGGTATTTAAAAATAGCGCCGGCAATGGATTTGGCTTATTTCTATGCGCAGACATGATTATTCACGAGTTTACTTTTTTGAATATAATTCAAATTCAAAAACTTTATTGCATACCATAAGTTTCCAAATAAATTATTATTACCATTATGGACCTTGATAAGGCACAGCAATTTTGGAGAGAAGCATGCACTATTTATATATAAACAATTACCAAAATCTAATGATATTCATAATTACTATATATCAGGAGTGATCAACCATGAACTTATTTTTATTTATTTAATTAACTATCACAACGTTTTATCTAGAAAATAAATATGACGGCGCATTAAGATTTTTGACTCGTCTATTCTACTAGTCGATAATCGATGCCGATAATTTCCGATTGAAACAGAGCATCGTATTGCTATGTTCAAACCAACATTTACGGACCGATCTGACAGGACACCGAACACTGAAGGGCGGCCATCTTGACAAGTTTTAGTTTAACGTTCGCTGTGATAGAGCGCGCACGCATCCACGTGTTGGTGGACGTCAATTTTCAATCGAAAATTATCTATCAATCTTAAGTGATTTTTTAATGATTCTTATAATAGTTAATACATTGTGGTGAGCTTACATTAAAAAACGTTATTTTTATTAATATTGCCTCCTTGCCGATCTACCCACGTTAATAGTGATCGCAGTTGAGGAAAATTATGGAGTCACCCGAAAGCGGGTCAGTTCCTACAAATAAAATAAATAGAAGTACATGTATTCTATTTATAAAACGTTAAATAACAATATTATATATTTCAGTATGTTTCAATTTGAAAAATAACTTTTAATAATAAAATTTTATTTCTAATAATTAAATTAATATATCATAAACATTTACAATTATATATTGTTGTATTTTTTTATTTTATTTCAAATTTATATCTCTATTTCATTTTATTCATAAAACTTAAAGCTAAAATGACAAGTAGATAGCCATACAAATAGCCATTGATAAACAATTTATAAGCATGTTAGTATATTTGTCAGTGTTATAAATAATTAAGTAAGAAGTTTTATTAAAAGGGCTTATCTTAACTATATTATAACAGTAATAAAATTATTACTCTTCATCCATCATTCATAAAATTATTAATTGTATAATAATAAGCATTTTCTGATCAGTAATTCTTTTTAATACTTTACACTTTTTTTATCATTTACTTCATTTTTAATGTTTCTGGTATCCCATTATAAATTCTAGTAGTCATAGACATGGGGCCAGACGAATGTTTTGTAGTTAGAGGTTGGTAGTACCATTTGTTTTTACGTTTAGACCTTAGCGAGCAAAACATTTTAAATGTTCCCGTTTTATATATCTCCGGATGTTTTCGTACAACTTAAAGTAGTCAAGTATTATATATGCTTGGTACTGTTAAATACATACATACATACATAGTAATGTCACGACTTGTTCCCAAATGGGTAGTAGAGACTACCTCTCCCACTTGCTACGTCCTAGTACACTTCTCTTGCTTCCTCCACTTTCAAGAGCGTCTTCATGCATGATGCTCTTATAGTATAAATTATCTTCTCTTCCTCTTTGCCTTATAATATAAATTAAATGTAATGTCAATGTTGTCGCGATGTTTGAGAAAATGATAGTTTCCTTATCGAAGGGCGTCAGTTCAGCGTAGTGGCGGCCGCGTTGGTGGACTCGTTCAGCGCGTGTGTGTCGTGCGGCAGCGGCGCCGACCTGGTGCGCACCACGCTGCTGTGGGCCGAGCAGCACTGCTCCCTCGTGGAGATGAGGCCGGGTAAATGTCACACGGAACATGTTTCATCGATCATTCTTTTTATCTTTAACTCTGGTGGTGGATTTATTCAGAACAGAATAAATCAGTTCCGAAGTTAGCTGGAAGCCAAGGCCAAGCTGGCATCAAAAAATCATCAGTGTGCTCAATAGGGCGAAGCAGTACTTCACATAAGGCAAAGACTAGTAGTATAAGTCGCAAGTCCGGCCCCATATGGAGTGCTGCTGCCACCTCTGGGCGGGTGCACCTAGGGACCAGCTTGGGGCCCCTACATTCGGATCAAAAGCGCGCTGTGAGACTCGTCGACGATCCCGTACTCACAGGCGGTATCGAGCCTCTAAGTCTTAGGAGAGACACTGCCTCCTTATGTGTGTTCTACCGCCTGTATAATGGGTTGTGTTCTGAAGAATTGTTCGACATGATGCCCACGGCCACTTTCTATCATCGCACCGCTCGCCATCCACGGGAGTTCATGCCCACACACTGAAGCCTAAATGGTCCCGTACAGTGCGGTTGCAGAGGAATTTCCTCCCGCGTACACTTCCTTTGTGGAATGAGCTCCCTGCCGAGGTTTCCCAGAGGTATGGGGTTCTTCAAAAGGGGAGTTAATAGGTTTTTGAAGGGTCGGCAACGCACGAGTGACACCCCTGGTGTTGCAAGTGTCCATAGGCTACGGTAACCGCTTACCATCAGGCGGGCCGTAGGCCTGATTGCCATCATCGTGGTATAAAAAAAAAGAAAGTGTGCCCTTTGTCAAAAATTTTGTTTATTCAGATTTCTGAATCTGTATTCCTGAACAGGAAACCGGATACAGTTATGCTTAAGAGGAGGGATAGTATATCAGGATAACAGAATATCACAAACAAATAACCTATTTCATACATTACAAAGGATATTGATTACGTTTGCTGATTCCGCGCAGTTGATGATGACTTGTCCAACAAGCAGACAAGGTCGACACGTGTTTCGTCTCTCAGCGAGACATCTTCAGGATCTGTTGCCCGCTCGGTGTCTCACGAGAAACTCAAAAAAACGTAATCAATATCCTTTGTTACAATGGACTTCCGCAAAATAACACCTGCTACAATAGAGTACTATTTCATACATACATATATGTCACGCCTTGTTCCCAATGGGGTAGATAGAGACCACCTGTCTCCACTTGCTACGATCCTGGCACACTTCTCTTGCTTCCTCCACCTTCATGAGCGTCTTCATTCATGCTCGTCGGTTGCAAGTACTCTTGACCCGGCCTTTCTTTAGGACATCTTCGATTTGATCGAGATATGTCTGCCTAGGTCGACCTGCACAGATTCGTCCTATCATTCTTACCTTGTGTATCTTTTCCGTTAATCTTCCTTCTTCGACATGACCAAACCATCTAAGCATCCCTTTCTCTTGGCAGTGTTTACCATTACATCCATTTTCATAGGTGCTTTGCAAAATTTATTCCTACATTCGTACAATTGCTCGTGAACGCAATGTATGAGATCTGACAAAAAATATATATATTATCAATAGTAATGGCAATAACGACTGTTTTGTAATAACGAATAACACTGTTGTGTTACTTTCCTATAACTGTTATTGTAAACTATTGTCTGTTATCCTGTTATATTGCTATTTTAACAAATGTTGTTGAATACGATTGTTATTGTTATTATAGCTAGTTATTCTTAACAATGAACTTTCCTTCATACTTTTTCATGCTTAGGACTGTCAGAATATTAGGCAGTAATTTAAATAACTTAAAACTAATTAATTAATATAATATTCTGGTGTATTTAAAAGTTCATTGATCTGTACATAATTTGTTATTTACATTCAATATTTACATTATTTACATGCAATATTCTTCCATTTCCACGTATTTACAATATCTACTCTAATTATTTATTAGTTACTTCAAAAGTACACGACGCTAATTATTGCAACGGATAGGTAATTTAATTTGCATACGCGATGACACAACGGCAAATTTAAACACGACATTAATTATTGCAACGATTACACAACGGCAAATAATGCGTAACTATAGAAATGATAACAGCTTAGGGACCAGCAAGCCAGCAACAGTTTACCTAATTGTTATTTCAAATCACACTGTAAATCAAAATGAGTCTAATTGTCATACGCGCAAAGGTACAAAATTGTGAATTTGGTATTACTAAAATTACTATAAGAAATAAACAAATAGGAACTTTATTTCCTTGTGAGAAAGGTTAATATTATAAGAATAAGCAGTAAGGCAACAGAGCGAGCGCCTACGCCTACACAACGGTTTCTAGTGGCAACAACAACAATGCGACTAGGCGATTCTTTTGTCAACAGCAACAGCAGGATAACAGTATAAGCCGTTGTCAAATAATGTGTTATTCGTTACGGGAAAATATTTGATTATATTATCTGTTATTGAAATAACGACCATTACTAATTATCAATGAGTGCTAACAGTACTATCACCAGAACGGTCCATCAAGGATCTACCGTTGGCATAAAAATAGAGCACACGAGCACTATATATTGGTATTTGATATACTTATTATTTATAATAAGTGTAATAAACATATAAAAGGTGTAATTTATAATTATGGACTAACCTAACATTTGTCAAGTTTGTTTCGGGAGTTAAAATAAAAGTGAATGTGGTCGTTTCTAGCTGTACTGAATTCGTTGCGGGTCCTGTGCACCACCACGGACATCCTGAGCAACCCCGAGCGGCTGCCCGAGGAGGCGCGGCAGGCGGTCGCGGCCAACGCCAGCGTCAAGACGGAGCCCACGTAACCAGCCACTGCCCTCTGCCGGTCACCGCTACCCTGATTACCTAGCGCACGATCATGGACCGACTATGTATCAACTTATGTCCGTTATGACAAAACCGAACAATTCAACTTGAACCGCTAAACCTTTATGGGTGTATGAAGGAATTGTACAGATTTTATCAAAATTACATCAACCATAGAGAATATTTACACGCTCTTTTTTATTTATGTCTAAACATTTATGAAAATAAGACAATAGGAAGATCTTTTGCACGCATTTACAAGGAACTAAAAATGTATCTATACCTTACTTATTTTTCACTGTCAATGTGTCTTAATTTACAGACTTCAAAGACTTGCTTTCACACTATGTTAGAACGAATAAGGAAAACAATAGTAGAACAGTCAGGAAGAATAATTCTTAGAAATCTTCATTCAAACCAAGTACTGACATATTTACTGAAAAGAGCTTGAATAGTCTATGATTTCCAAAATTATGATATTGTATGTCGATTCATTAATGTCGATTCGATAATTTGATTCATTCATCTACTACGTAAACATCTTCAAATGAATGTCTTAAGTCAGCTGATAGATTTTCTGTCCATCAAGTTAAAATCTAAAGTTTAAAGTGAAACCAGTTATTTACATAAGAACGATTACGGTGGAGTGGCATTGTTACGTAGGTAATATGTATTTTGTTATAAATAAAATTTTTATTGCAGTTTTGTGCAGGGTTTCTGCTCTTAGCTTGATTATTGTTTTATGATAATACTGACTATTCTCCGACTTCCTTCATCGAAATAGTGTTTCAAATGTTGGTGATCTACTTGTACAAACTGCATATAATACGAGAAATATTATGGAATAAATTCTCAAAGAAATCGGTATAAGTGGTATTTGTCTGTTAGTTTCCACCCAAAAATATATTTTTTTTAAACTTAACTAATTAATCGATTTATGTTAGGAATCATTGTTTGTTTAATTTCACAAAATCAAGACAATATTACTAATATTTATATAGACCAATCCATATTATTATTCTTATACACGTGAATTAATTTTAGAATTTGACTTTATGACTACTCTTATTATGTTCTTAGTTCTATATGTGAACTAAAAACTGGCCACTGGAAATGTATTTTAATACTATGTGTCGTGATTTGATATTCATTTTTTTCATTTGTCAATGGTAATGATCTTGAAATTAAAACCAGATACATTACCATCCTCGTTTAAACAGGTCAAACTAAAGGCAGCTCTGCATTAAAACTGTGATAAGTATATCTCATACGAAGTCGTTGTTTTGCGTGTTACTTATCTATATTATTTGTGTATGACTATGGGCTTTCTTTGTTGAAATGTTAATAGCGATGTTCGAAACCATACGCATGCAATATTATTGAATTTGTGTAAATATTATGTTTCGGAGATGTGTTTGTAAGTATCGAAATAAATATATGTGGGTTGGACTTGGTGGTCATAATTGGTTAAATTTCGAGATGAATATATATAATGTAACGCACATTTGTTAATTAATCTTAAAATTGGGTGTGTAGTTTAAAAAATATAAACGCCTTTGCGAGATTTAAATAAATACTTAAAGATGTTTATTTATAGGAATTCTAAATGATAAATGCTCGTGTATCTATGCGAGATAATTTTCTGGTGTAACTTGAGCTGGTGGGTATATCTGCTCCAGCAAGGAACTGTGTTGCTATGTCACGGGTTATGTGCCGTACTTTGGCAGAAAAAAATTAATATCTCAAGTTACTGTTGCATCACTGCTTATGTTGTATACGGGTACTTAAATCGCCCATTTTGTTGATAGTTAATTTCAAAATTAAAGTGGGTAAGCCATGAACTGACATTTTTGTAAACTGATATTTTTTTAAAGTACTGTATGTTACAGTATGGTTAAAATACCGTAATACACATTAGATTGTATATAAAAGTGCAATGCATATATCAAGTGTTGCCTGATTTAGTGCCTTCTAATATTTGTTTAGCAACGAATTTAAAGATAAATAAATTGTTTACCCAATATTACTTTTTACCAAAGATGTATAACTATACTACCATTTACTGATGATGAGCTACAGCGGTGTTGAGAATTCAAGCTTTTTTATCGACGTTTTTCATCTAATGTTTTCCAGCTTAAGATATCAATTCTCTTATTAATATTTTTGGTCAGGTTTGTTCTTCGTTTTCTATTTATTACTATCTATTACTTTTAACATTCTCAACACCGATTTGAAATATAACTGAAGTTTTTTGTTAAATGGGGTAACATAACAGTCAGAAAACCACCGTCCTGTTTCATTCTAAGTGAATTACCAATCATAGTTGTTAAGGAAATCAAAAAGAATTTATTGACCGTGTCGAGATTTAATTTAGTAATAAATGTAAGTATATTTTTGTAAGGCAGTACATTAAGTAAATATTTTTGTATGGTTTGTGCACACGACACAAATGTTTATATATATATATATATTATTATAAATTGGTGCCAACGTAAACATTGTTGTCTTTTGTTATGTAGTCGTATAGTTTTATTATCGTTGACTTGGCTGCGCTCGGACTAATGCCCGTCGGGCGTAGTTTCTGGTGAGCTTTAAGAGTTATGTGCAATTGTTGTTCTATTGGAAAATATAAATTGGAGTAAAACAGATGTCGTTTTATTTTGAACTTTATTTGTAAACATTCTATCAGTTATCATTCGATTAATAAAAAAATGAGAAAAGCCAATTTACAGGTACATTTTGGTGGGTCCTCTAATACAAGAAAATTATGCTTTTCCTTTTACGTAACGTATTCGTTGGGAGAATAATTTTCTTTTATGACCGCATGAACAAGTATACATTCAACCTTATTTCTAATCTAAGTACATTTATTATGAATACAATATTCAGAATTAAGTCATATAATTTATCATCATCGTCTCAGCCTATCGCCGTCCACTGCTGGCATCTCCAATCGATTTTCAGCGCGACCGGTCCATTGCCTTTGTCTGTCTACTGTAGTGTTTTCCAAACATTTAGTTTACGCCCTTAGTAACCTTGTCACTGCTATTCTTAGTTAACGCCTTAAACAATTAAGCACATAATCTTTCATTTGTTTTCATTTATGAATATGTACTTTACTTAAAATTCCAATATAATCCAATCTTTTTATGCTTTGAGAATCTCCTCCGAGATCTCTTTGTGAACCTGGTGGGAAAATACTTGGTCTACTTTAAATTGACAGTTGTTTAAACATATATAACTCATTAATTGTAAATAAGTAACGACAATGAAATCAGTGCCGTTGGTTATTTACGTTGTTCTTAATTAGTTGCTATATTATAATATAACATGAATAATTTGGCAAACGAAATTGGCATTATTGTGATTTAAATAATAGGAATTGAACCATTGATATTATTTGTTCTTGTGAGACTTAATTCATATCGTAACAATAAATTAGTCAGTCCCTCTTATAAAACTTACATATACAGCAAGATGCTTCAAGCAGAAGTTATATTTTACGTTTATATGAGCTAAATAGTTAATAAATAAGTACACTATTCTTAAATTATTACATAAATAGATATGTATAAATATAAATATGCAAATATTGCATTATAGAGACATACATTTGTTAAAATAACAATATATAATTTTTTGCAACAGGTAATAAATGTATTCCCGTGACGAACTCGGGGTATTTATTAGTGATGTGCCGAGTAGCTGTTTTGGTGGATCGAGTCGATTCGAGTCAGTTTATACGGTATTCGAATCAGGACTTGATTCCCTGATTCGAGCCCAGTACTCGAATTCTATGTTGGGTATTCCAATATTTCTAGACTCGAGTCTAGAAATTCGAGTCTGGAAATTCTAGTCCAGTCTAGAACTAGAGACCGATTTTAGAACAAAATCAAAACAAAAAGTTGCAGGTTCAAATTTGTTTGTAATATTAGGCCCGCGTCACTTCATTGCTTATGTAAAAAGTTTGCAAGTACAAGCGAATTAACCAAACTAGAATACTAGACTCGAGTCAGTAGGACTCGTGTAAATAGAATCGAGTTAGCGAGTACGAACTGATTCTTCCTGACTCGAGTACCGGAATCGAGTCCAGCGTACTCGAATCAAAATAAATTGGTATTCGAGTAGGCGAGTCCAAAGCAGGAATCGAGTCTGACTCGAGTCAAACCGTACTCGGCACATCGCTAGTATATATATGTAACCTTTAATTATATTAACACATTTATTTATTTCTTTTAAAACTGCATTTAAATTTCTTCCTTATATGTAGTTTAGCATAAATGCTTCCTATCGCATGATAAACTTTTGTGCCTTTTAGATACACAGTAGTTAGATCGTGATGGCTTTATAATACTGTTATTTCTATTCATACATCTCATTCATCATTCATGTACTAAGTTGGGTTATAACCCAGCAGCAGCAGAGAACACTGGGGGGTTTTAGTGGGTAGGCCGGTCCTCTCAGACCGGAGAGCCCCACACACGGCCGCGCCTAGCCAGCGCGGTGCCAAAGGTGCATAATGCATTTCCCCCCCAAAAAAAAAGGGGTAAACTTTACAAATTTTTCAAAAGTATGAAACAGAGTCTGGCACAGCGCCGTAAGTTTAAGGTTGGTACTGTGCGGCGGCGAGCATACGCGCAAGTCTCGAGCTTGGCTGAGCGAGCAGCATCTTCACGTCTCCTTGTTCCACGATACGCCCTTCCTCTAAAACAACCGCGCGATCGTAGCCCTTTATCGAAGAGATGCGGTGCTGTAAACAACCGTACAAACATTAGTAGGTATTCTTTGCTTTTGTTAAATATGAAAGTCAATAACACTTCAAATTGCAAATAAGAATTCTCTTAGCTAGTGATGAACTAACGAATAATGATGTACAGTCGTATTAATGATGCGGTTCTCACGACATGTTTTTGATTTTTTTTATGTAACAACTTGGCGTAATTTACCTACCTAATGACGAGTGGCTGCAGTTACCTAGTATTTTACTTAATATTTGAATTGCTATAGCATATCAAATATAATACGATATTTGTCACCAGATTTTTAGTGCATTTGTGTCTCACTACAATAGATTAAAATCTAAGGTATATTTTATTCTAAAGTATACGGTGAAATTTCGCGTGTCGGTGGAGTTGTGGTCTCGCCACTGATCTTTGAATCTGGAGATGCGGAGTGCTCTGGTAGATTCTTTTATGTATATACGAGGGGTGGCTGATAAATTCGCGGCCTAAGGAAATTAGCAACGACACATCATGTCACTACTTGTACCACTAATTACGCGACTCATTTTTACTATAAATAGCAGGTAGTATTTGGTTCATAAGCATTTTACCTTTGTAACAAGCAACAACAACAACAAACTGGAAGTTCTTGCAATTTGGAGCATCGGGCCGTGATAAAAATCCTTGTGAAAAAAGGAAATACGCCCAAGGAAATTTTCGAAGATATGTCATCAGTCCTTCAGGATTCTGCACCTTCATATACTATGGTCAGAAACCGGGATCGGCTATTTCAACAAGGCAGACAGACATGTGAAGACGACACTTACCCGGGTCGCCCTGTGACTTCGGACTTGACCGAAGAAAATGGGAAAAATGTGGAAACATTAGTACTAGCTGATCGTAGAATTAAATTGTGGCAGATAGCAGAACAGCTACTTTAGCAAAGAACGAATTGGAGAAATTTTGCATAATCATCTGCAAATGCAAAAGATTAGTGCACCTTGGGTTCCGCGAATGCTCACACCGCTTGACAAGCAGCGACGATTAGAGAGTTGTAAGGATTTTCTTGCGTTGCCTGAACTGGATGAAATTTGTAATCGTCAGTATGATCCTAAATGCGAACAAGAGCCGATGCAATGGATAAAAAAGGGAGAAAGGCCATGAAAGAAATTCAAAGTCGACAAGTCGGCATCAAGCTTATGGCTACTATTTTCTGGGACAGCGAGGCATTTTATTAATTGATTATTTGCCAAAAGCAATCACAATGAATGCCCAGTATTAAGCTAATTTACTGGGTCAGGCACGTGAGGCAGTCGTACAGAAAAGACGTGGCAAGTTGACGCGCGGAGTGCTTTTTCTGCAAGACAACGCACCCGTTTACGAGTACACCGCTCGAGTTGCGAGAGATGCCTTAAAATTTACACGCTTCACAGAAATTTATCATCCACCCTACAGACTTTTTTCTTTTTTCTAATTTAAAAAAGGAGCTATGGGGTCGAATATTTTCGGAAGACAATAAAATGATGGCCGTAGACAGCCATTTTGTAGAGATAACTAAGGATTTTTTTTTGTGGTATAAAAGCATTATATTCACGATGTAAAAATGCATTTCACTTGAGGGGGATTATAATGAAAAATAAAAATATGAACACTGTATATTTTTTTCATTAAGTCCCTAAGACCGCGAACTTATCAGCCGCCCCCTGTAGGTTGTGTTACACCATAATGGTTAAGCCGTTTTGGAATTTCATATGTACATTTATCTGCGCTCGTACAAAATATCGTGAAGCAATCTTGAGTACACCTGTGAAGAAATTCAAAGATCGACGAAGACAGTCGGTCAATCCACACTAGGCCAGCGCGGTGCCTTGGGCTTAATCGCTCTAACATATTTAGAATGGTTTCGAGCCCCTCAGTCCTTTACTGAGACTGTTTTTTGTTTTGTTTGTCAAAACAAACAAAACAAAAAAGAAAAGCTTATAAAAAAAAAACAAAAACCTTGTGCGTGCGTACGAACAAGGAAAAAAATAATATATTGATTCTACACTTGTTCGGAAATTAGGAGAGCCTTCTCGAGAAGAACAGGCAAGAAACTGAAGGTCTATTTTTTATCTCCTCTTTTCAATTTTAATAATTATAATAATATAATTAAGATACAATCATACCTAATGCGATTACAGTCGTATGTATGTTTACATACACAATAATTATGGATAGTTATGTGATAAGTTTATATTAGTCTGCGGCGTTGCACGGGGAATAATTTTGACATGTGTACACTTCATCAAATCAATTTGCGTCAGACATTGGTTGCGAGCAAAAGAGCCCGCAAAAGAGGCAGTGAGTACTCACGGCAACGGTGAGGAGCGTGGTGGCGGGCGCGGCGGCGGCCAGGGCGGCGAGCAGCGCGCGCTCGGCGGGCGCGTCCAGCGCGGCGGCGGGCTCGTCCAGCACCAGCGCGGCCGCGAGGCGCGCGTGCAGCGCCGCGCGCGCCGCGCACGCCCGCGCCGCGAACAAAAGAGGCAGTGAGTACTCACGGCAACGGTGAGGAGCGTGGTGGCGGGCGCGGCGGCGGCCAGGGCGGCGAGCAGCGCGCGCTCGGCGGGCGCGTCCAGCGCGGCGGCGGGCTCGTCCAGCACCAGCGCGGCCGCGAGGCGCGCGTGCAGCGCCGCGAACAAAAGAGGCAGTGAGTACTCACGGCAACGGTGAGGAGCGTGGTGGCGGGCGCGGCGGCGGCCAGGGCGGCGAGCAGCGCGCGCTCGGCGGGCGCGTCCAGCGCGGCGGCGGGCTCGTCCAGCACCAGCGCGGCCGCGAGGCGCGCGTGCAGCGCCGCGCGCGCCGCGCACGCCCGCGCCGCGCGCCCGCCGCTCCACCCGCCGCGCCCGCCGCCGCTGCCGCTGCCGCCGCGAATTGTACACTCTGCAACCGACACCGACACGTCGTCGCTTGTCAAACAACGCTTCACATCAAATAAATTGAAATTCATTTGATTTGTGCTAAAGTGTATATGTATATTGTGTCACAACATAATTAGTTTTAACCACTGTGTATAGTAACAATTGATAAATTACTGCAATGCCTATATAATACACTTACATACGCATATTATATACGAAAATACACTTAAACGATGCTACGATAATGCGACGATTTATATTCAACACGTTGATTGTGTTGTTTTTTTAAATGTTCAATGCCTGGCGACCCTAGTCATGGGGATCGTTAGTCTGCAAGGCGCTTGTCTTCCCCAAACTAGTCTAGGTTAAGCTGAACATAGTAATACGAGTATATAATAACAATAAAAGAATGGTCATTGATTAATTATCTGTGTGCTTAAAATATATAAAAATCTTATATAGCAGTAACAAAAAAATCGAAATGTAAATTTTATTGATAGAAAATTATGTCATAAAGAAAAACTAAATAAATCCCCTCCGAACTGTAATTAGAATAAAAATTGCTTTTTAACACAGTTGTTAAATATAGTTGTAATTTCATAGGCTGTAATTATAATTCAAAAATTAAATCTTTCTCATAGGCAACTTTCTTTTACGCGATCATGATTTTCTTTTATGAGCTATATCGTAACTTTTACCGTTACAGTTTAGTTTAAATTTTAAATGTTTTGTTGGAAGAGAAACGTATACCCATAGGACATCTCCATAGTTTCGATCAAAAACATATGTTCAGTTTATTATTTATGTATACTTGAAATTTTTCATTTTTTGTGATATATTTATTATTTACTTGTTTGTATTTAAGCTACGTACGTTGTATGTATGTTGAAATAAACATATGTATTTAATTTCAAACTATTTGGCGCCAGCACAGTTTGTTGAAGATATGGGATGTAGTTTTATATAACCTACAGTTATCATGTCGTTAAGCGTAAGTATTATGCAGCTCAAAAAGTAAAGATTAAGGTATCAAGACTTGCATCTCATAAAGCGTTTAGCCTATAATAGGTTAATGTAATATGACATAAACATGTCTCTTTTACATGTCATGTCATAAAAAAAATATGTACAAATACCGGAAGAGCATGAGACTAGTTTTAAATACTAGTGTGTGATGTGATTGATAAAATATTGTCAGTGTTGACAAAATATGAGTCACCTAATCAATAACGGTACCCATTTTTCTACTCTGTTATGTTGAACTACAATTTGTGGGTATTTGTGGTTAGTCTCTTGGATTTTGCTAACCTAAAACGTGATGTCGCTACATAAATATCTAGCAGCATACAACGCGTATAATGTTATGCTATAAATATTGGAAATAGTGGTTATGGAAATATTAAATAAACGGCACTGATTAACTTTTATTTTACACTTTTATTTTATATAATGCACACAGAAGTTACAGACGCCTGAGAAGTTACTTAAAAACATAATAATAATAAACTAGACGGAAGTCTCTTTGGGTTGCGTTTAGAAAATATAATTAAGATTGAAATAATTTTTGCATAGATTATTATATATTTCAATTATAAATTGTTATCACAAGTCACTCACCCAAGCCAGCAGGCTGAGCACTAACAAAGTCATACAATCCAACGGATCGCAGACTCTGCCAGATCTCCTCGTCAGTATGAACGGCCAGCGGGTCCAGGTTCTCCCGCAGTGACCCCGAGAAAAGGGTGACTTCTTGCGGCAGTACAACGACGCGGTGCCGCAGCGCACGCAGCGGCACCTGCGTGCAATCTGCGCCGTCCAACAGTACGCGGCCGCTGCGCACGCACGTTGCGCCCGCGCAGCTCAGCACGAGCGTCGACTTGCCGCTGCCGCTGCGACCGCATATTGCTATCTGCAACATTATACACGGTTGTAGTGATGTGCCGAGTCGCTGTTTCGGTGGATCGAGTCGATTCGAGTCAGTTCATACGGTATTAGAATCAGGACTCGCTTCCCTGACTCGAGCCCAGTACTCGAATTCTATGTTTGGTATTCGAATATTCTAGACTCGAGCCCGATTCCTAGACTCAAGTCTAGAAATTCTAGTCCAGTCCAGAGTCCGATTTTAGAACAAAAAGGAAAAATAGAAAGAAGTTAGCTTCAAACAGCGTGTAGGTTAGGTTAAGCCTTCGATCATATATTTCTGTAGATACACAGTTACCGTCTAAAAAGTGGCACCGGCGAAACAAGGCACAAACAGTAAATGTGCCTTATTTCGCTCTCATTCATTCGGTGGCCGCGCGCGATTGATAACGTCAGCGATGCCGAAATGCGTAGTTTATACTTGTAAAAATGACACACATAAAGTGCAAAAGAAGGATGGAATGTCATACTTCCAATAAGTATATCTTTATCTTAATTTATTAGCGCATTTTTTTTAGTAAAACACTTTTATTCATATTATGTATTACTAAATATCAATTTAAAACGCTTGCGTACCATGCCACGATGCGTAACGCATCACATCTATCTCTTTCTGTCTCGAGTGGCTCACTCATAGGAAAAAAATAGCACAGAGCTAATGTTTCAGAAAAAGGTCAGTGGAATGATGGAGTCGCCTATACCATTTTTTGTGATTTTCTTTCTTTTTTTTTTAGTTTTCCCGCTTTTTTTGTTTGTAAGGCTCGGCAAAATAAAGGTTGAGAAACCCTGTCTTAATAAAGTCTGTACTTTCCTTAGCACCTAATTCTACATACTTCTTGGTTTATGTTTAAAATTTAAAAAGTTTCCGTACTGTTAAGATAAGTGTAAAAAAAAAACTAAGCATCTCCACTGCTGTCTATGTTCAAGTAGGATGCGATAAGACGCGAGCACAATATTCGGAGTCAAATGGAACGTAGGAGCATTATTATATGAAATGAATTTGTGCTTAATTGCAATGGACTAAGGGCTTATTATCCAATATATTTGTTTTCAAATATGTGTTGTTCATTTCTGATTTCACGGCATCATTATATCATCGAAACCAGAAGATAATATGTAACGACCTTAACAAGGATTTATTTTCATACTTCACTACGTTACTTAAGATTTAAATTGGCTTAAATTATATGACACTTTAGAACTTTTTTCAAAATTGGTACTATAATATACATCTATTCTTCTATGTATAGACGCGGGGTCGATATTTTGTTTGATTTTCTATGGAATTGTGTATCTACAGAAATATATGATCTCACAATAATTTGTGTCATTGTGCTTAACCTAACCTACACGCTGATACAATAATAATAATGTAATTTTTATTAAAATATAATAAGCATCGAATAAAGACATAGAGCATAGGAGCTTATGTACATAGTTTGCGAGTACAAGCGAGTTAACCAAACTCGAATACTAGACTCGAGTCAGTAGGACTTATAAATAGAATCGAGTTAGCGAGTTGGAACCGATTCCAGGAATCGAGTCCGGCGTACTCGAATCAAAATAAATTGGTATTCGAGTAGGTGAGCCCAAAGAAAGAATCGAGTCTGACTCGAGTCAAACCGTACATTACATGCGCCCTATAACACGTGATTTAAATGGTCAAAATGGGTTTGAATAGTTCATGTCAATATACATAATTTTTTCGTATTCTGGAATCAAAATAAAAGCAACTTTGCAAAAAAATAATGGAAGAAATAAGGGCGCCATTACAATAGATATAGATGATATGGATATTTTGAAATTATATATTGCAATTATCTTTAATTAATAATATAAATAGAAATCTAAAATTATATTCTCCTCTCATGTACTAGTTATTTTAATAGGAATGTTAAGTTTCCCAATGTCGACCGCCAATGACTGTCGACATTTGTACACACCAATGTTAAGACTTTATCACTCATTTTCTATTTTCATAGTATGTCTGAAATATTTTTTATAACAATTACAATAACCATGAAGGTTAAAAGTTAGAATACATATTCTCATTTTTGCTAAGCTGTATAGAAATAGAATAATTATATAGAACTAAGCGGTTGCATCGCGTTTTTTGCATTTTATGTAATTAGAAAATATTTGCACGGCATCAAGTTGGAAAATTTTATTTGTTATATCATGTATATACCATCGCAATCGGCATCGCAAATGCTTTGCCTACCCTTTAAAACTTATTTACTGCAACATATTTTGTATTCCTCGGGGTAATCCTCGAGACGAAGTTAATTCCACAATCGAAAGTTCGCGACTATTTATAATTACCTTTTCTCCTGGTGCTATGGAAATATTAATATTGTCGAGTATCGACGGCGAGTCCCTTTCGTGTTGGATTGTTACGTTTTCAAATTCTATTCTTCCATCTCTTTGCCATCCATTGGGTATCGGGCCTGAAAGAAATAACGGTTTTAAATTATGTTGTGAATACTAGAATTTATTGCTTTTTATGATTATTTGGCAGTTTATTGACGTGACTAAATAAATAAACATACCGGTTGTTTCAGTTTATCTCTCAGTACTTTGCAAACGTTACTAGTTACGGTTAGATCTTAGCTACTCTAGAGTCGCTGCGTTCAATATTCATCGTTTAACGGGCACATCATTTTGCATAACAGTGAAGAAGGCCAAGGTTATCGCAGCCTTTGTTAGTGAGTGATGCTTGTTATCGTTGCGGGCAATACTCACAATTCTCCTTATCTTTCGTCAGTTAGTCAGTTAGACGTAGTGACCTATATACAGTCTACAAAATAATGTCCGACGTTCTCTGTGTGAATTGCAGAATATAAACTGTGGCAGACAAACAGTATGTATGTTTACTTCAGTGCTAGCTTTGACATGAGAGTTTGGCTTGACGTAAACAAAATCTCATTCCATTTATTCTCGTGTATTGCTATGCGGACGGTCCACCTCGGTTAGATGTAGGTCGAGATCAGCGCAACTGTAATTAGGTGTTACGCTCGTTATAGTTACGAGAAATACTTATCATCACTATATTATGGATAAAACTTTCATCCAGGAGCCGAGTAGGTTCATCTCGCGTTTTATTTTAGGAAGTTAAAAATAGTTAAACTTCTAAAATTTTTATTTAAATCTATTCCCAGTCCATGTCATCCTCAGTCGGACAATACTCACAGTCTTCACGGTAGTCTTCTGACGATACTCGTGCATCGGTTCGCAGGCGGTCAACGGCGGCCAACTGAAGGTCTAGGTCAGCGCGACCTTTGGCCAGGTGCGCCAGGAACGCGGGCAGCAGCAGCGCGTACGCGCCCGCCAGCCCCGTGGCCGCGCCGCCGTCTCCGCCCAACGCTACGCCCAGCGAGGCGCATACAGTGCCTGCTCCCACCAAATCCTGTAACATTAACCATTCCTATAGATTTTTTCATCACTATTCTATTTCCAGCCAAGACGTGCCCGTTGTTGGATATAGGACACAATATACACACACAAATGAAATTGAACTCATATTAAATGTATTATTTGGACAGTAAAATTGATAATGTTGCGGAATTAGTCACACTGAAATTAAAATTTTAGTATGCACGATTTACTATTAAAAGTACCTAACAATAAAAATAAATAAGCCGCTCTACAGATCTCCACATCGATCCGCCCTATGCTGCCAATATTCAGAGTTTTCCTGTGATCTTTACCAAATTATCGGCCCACCTTGTGGTAGGTAGAATTTTGTGTGAAATTAAAATTTAAAGAAAAAGCAACAAGTAAGTAAAATTTGTTAAATTTATATAAATAAAACTTTTTTGGGTGACATTGCGCTCCTTTATCGTCGCCGCACAAGAGCCACTGGCCACAGCCACAAAGTAGCTGAAGTGCGCGACAACCACTTGTGGCCGGTGGTCGCCACTTGTAACGCCACTTTTTACCCAGGCATGCAGCATCATAATGGACTCGGACGAAGAAGGTTTATTTGCGATACTTTTGATAAAAAGACGTCGTTATAGAAGACGAAACCGTAGTTATTAGATAATTTATTGAAAGGGAGAGAGGAGTGTGGAATCGCGCGAGTGGCGTATGGCGGCTTTTTAGTGGCCAGTGTGCGAATCACAAGAAGCGAGCTGCGACGATTTGTGGCGTGTGGCCGCCACCGGCGCCAACCGTGTGCGGCGAGTCCATATAAAATGTATGAAAATTACAGGAAATATGTCGGTGGCGGCGTTTTCTGGTTGTGACCGGTGGCCCGTATGCGGTAACGCTAATACATATGACACGGAGAGCAGCGAAAGGTTAGTTTATTTTTCATTCCAACCCTGATATAACTATTTATATACATACGGAGTAAAAATCGAAAACATTTCTACTTTATTTATTAAAATGGTTATCTGTGTATTTAAGTTTTCCATAAAGCAACAGGTGGCGCTTAATGATAGTTGTTATCACTCAACAATTAGACCATCGAACAGAATTAAGATATATTAGTCACCTTTTGATAACTTTACTCCAGTGCAGAAAGTTTTCTAGATACAAATAACGTTCTGTTATATACTAGAGTGCAGGTGCCCGTTTTATAGCTGCTACAAAGTCAGATTCGTGCACACACGTTACAATTTGCCTGTTGCCGTTGTCAATGACAAAACCAAAGTTACCTAAAACTCTCGATTACCATGAACAAGGGGAGTCAGATATTGGCGACATGGAGTTGCAGTTGTAGTCTAGGCAGTTAATAACAGTGGCCTTAATAGTGCTTGTAGGATTCGCGAATACAAGAATTACAGTATGTCTTATTCAACTTGTGATATATAATATATGCAGCCCTAATTTCACTACTTCCATCATAATTAATACTATACCATGGAGAGGCCGAGCCAGCGATTGGCGGCGTTGAGTAGCAGCAGTGTGTTACAGTTGCGGTCGAGGCGGCGGTAGAGGCGCGCGCGCAGCATCGCCTGCAGCCGGCCCGCGCGTACGCAGCTCGCACCCGCACTCGCTTCCGCTGCCAGTGACACCACGCCCGCAGCGCTCATTGCCTCCATCCGCTGGAGTTCCCTATATTGGCAACATGAACATTTTCAATTATATGTGATTGTTTGTTACTAATAAGTCACAAAGTCTATTGAACTAAATTCTATATACTCATGAAAATAGCGCAAGATCCAGATCGATAGGTTAATGCAATCCAATTTTATATATCTTAAGTTCACACTTGATCAAAATAGATTAAGTGTTATATCCCAAGAGCTACGTTCTAGGTAATTTGGTAATTTAATAAAAACGTAGGAGATTATTGATTTCATATAAATAAAAGTATAAGACTCTAAACTTTATCTTAACTAGCGATCATGAGACTTCTGAACAGAGTTGGCATTTTAACAATATTACCTGGCATTGTTTAAATATACAGCTTGCAGCACGAAGTAGAGGAGTATGGCGGGTACCAAAGCAAGAAGGGTCCACGGTACAGTGACAGCATTCACTACCACTGCTGCACTGCATAACAACGCCAGCTGGGCCCAGCGAGTTACCGCTATCGGTAGCTTCTGAACAATATATAAAAGTCAGCAAAGTCCATTTCATGTATTAGAGATACCAGTGCGTTGAATATATAATGTGTTGTTGAATTCATTGAAATATATTGAGGTGAAGCACATTTGTAATTATTACATAAAATTTGAAAATATTCTATATAATAATACCCTGTCAACAACGTGAACGTCGGCGGAGAAGGTGTGTAGCATGCGCGCGGGCGGCACGCGCGCGTGGTGCGCGAGCGGCGCGTGCAGCGCGGCGCGCACTAGCCGCTCGTGCAGGCGGCGCCTCGCGCGCGCGCCCGCCGCGCCGCTCGCCGCGCCCGCCGCGCCGCCCGCGCACGCCGCGCCTGCGCACCACGCCGCGTACGTGCGCACGCTTGCCCATACCTGCGGTTTTTCATTTCTGTTTGATAAATGTGGCGAACCACAAATATAAAATACTTACGTGCTACAACTTACATACTATGTTGAAAAGTCCACGGTCAATGGGCTGTCCTCAGCCCTTACAGGAACCCCTAAGCTCCCCCCTCCATAGGTACTGGGGAACCCCAGTTCTACCATCACAAGCACAATGTCACAAACCAATTACACTATTTCGCGATACGTAACTTTACATAACCGGCCACCGCTTTCAACTCGAACACAGATCCGTCTGTGATAGCGGCTTATATACGACTCAAACCGACACGCATCCGCTGTGGATCACGTCTTATATGCGACTGGCGGCGCGCTCGCGCTGCCTACCTCACAAAACAAATATTTCGGAGCCGTGTTTCTCCGAACTACCTACATGCATTTTTATTTCAAACAATTTCTATGACCCAATATTTAGAACCAGTCCCGATTTCATGATTCATTTGTACCATTAGTAGTGTATTACAATATAGAAGGAAGAAAATGTAGATAACATGACAACGACTTTCATCCGGTGAATATGAATAGGGGCTCGCTCCAAACCAAACTCTATGGATACTGACCTCGTCATCGGAAAGCGAGTGCGCATTTTTCTCGGTGGTCTGTGTGAGCCAGTAATCGGCGAGTACGGCTAGCGTCTGCGTGGCCACTGCCGCCGCCCAGTATGTGGCTCCCCACCAGCCACATGCAAGCGCGTATTCGCTCCACGCCGAGGCCTACAAAAATGAAGCTTATTAATAGAAGAATGTTTTTTTAATGGGCGTTATCATAATGATTTAATTCTTCAATTGATCTAGACCGCCTTACCTTATTAACTTTTATACCATTACTAGCTGACCCCGCAAACTTGTATAGCTTGTGATCTGTCATCTGAATTCCTAATTCAACACTGAAATCGGTTCAGGCATTCTTAAGTTACACGTGATATAATTAACACAACTTTGTTTTATAATGTTTCGAGTAGAGCTCTCGACCCATATATTAAACATTTATTATTTAATAACTTAACTTAAGTTAAATGAGATATTTTTAGAGCTAATTCTAATATTTGAACAAAAAATACTAAATTATAGGGGTGTAGTCATAGTCACTGTCTTGTTGGACTATAATGCTATAAGGGTATTGACCTACGGGTCTGATAAATACTTAGTTCTTTTCTGATAAAAACACTTCTTATAAGAGGCTTAAAATCATTGTCCACTTACCAAACTTTTGGAGAGTATATTTGCATATATTTATTTATACAATAAGTTTATGGTTTTGACCCATTTTCTTTGCGATCGAGTATAGTTATTACTAAAATGCAATGTTACCTCAGTAGATACATCTTCAATTTCACCTCTGAATGGCATATTATCTGTCTCAACAACTACACTGACATCGGTTCCGTTTGAAGTTAGCGATGCGTACGTTGTCTCTACGTTGTCTTCGGACACACCTGCAATGATAATGAACTTAGTGTTCGTTATTATTTTAAGTATTTTTTTTAAATAAGTATATGTTTTTATGAGCTCGTGTTATTATATAGTAACTAATGATTGTTTATATTCTATAAATAATAAAAAATTGTAAACCTTGCGTGCCATTTTCTTCGTTTGTTGTTTCTGAATCGGAACTTATCAGACGGCGTAATGTTCGCGGGGTCCACCTGAAATTACATTAATTCTATATATACTTATTTCTTTTTCTGTAGAAATAATGCGCCTAATAACGCCTAATCATATTATATGTTATAATGCATATAACATATAACATGATTAGGCGACTGTATGTTATTGGTTTCATTATCTCTAAATTAGTGGCAATCTTTAGAGGGAACTCCTTGTTTTCGGCTTAGATGCCATGTGCTGTCACTAGTCTCATGAGATAAGTACAGATACATATATATAAGTATATACATATAATAGGTGAAAATCTCTCAAGTCGAGTTTTAGCTATTATTATTAAGAAATCGCATTCGAAAAGATTAATCAAAAGATTAATCAATGCTATGCAATACTGATAAATAATAACTATATACTAATGAATGGTTATAAAAGTATAAGGAAAGTTTGACCGCTTACCACTCTACTTTGGCATCTACTACTATAGTGGAATAGATACCTTGTTAAAGTTCGGTGTGGTCGTGGACGTAACAATCTTCTAAGCAAGCTAGCCTCCCTTTGTAGTGTCACATTCGATGCATCTGCGCTGACGGCTCGCCGAACTTCACGACGCCATCTTAGTAATATATGATTATTGCTTTATATTCACAGTGAGAAACCTCTTGGTTCCTTTAATTTTATCAAGATTATGTTAATTTAAGAATGGTTTGAGTATAATATGTAAAGAAACACAAATGATTTAGTTTTCCGCAATTGGATTAAATTACTAACATAGGGCATACAAAGCAGGCACTAGGAATGAAGTCCCTAATTGTCAAATTGGACCAAGTGGTTTCTATTAAACCAGAGGAGTAACTTTCAAAATTACGATTTGTATATCTATATCTTTATCATCTTTTTCTTTTTTAATACTGTGATGTTTTTAAATAGTGTTACTACATATTTGTTTACTTGTAGTTGTGAACGGAGGGTGGTGGCGAAGAAAGTTGCCGTTCAAGAGCAGGCCGCTGTCGCACAACCCGTCTCCAGCTGCCCCCAGCACACGTCGGAACTTCCGTCAATAAGTGAGCACCTGCGGTTTCACTGATACCCACCTACAATAAATACCTACACCTTAGATACAGATCTAACAGTATCACAAAATATTTAAAATTTCCGAAACTGAACAATTGATTGATTTAAGCTCTGATTATGTCTGTAGATAAGGTAAAAATCGTCTATAGCGCCCCGTCATGTCGTTCGGTCTTGATCTTCGCGCTTTATTTTGCTCGATGATCTTAGTTTTAGTTTCTGTGCCTCTGTAATAATTGTCCACAGCCAGGTTTAGATTTATTAATTCCAGATTGACAGGGGTCGTTGTATTGACCATTAAAGTTTGTTCATATAAAATAAAAACTACTGTTATACTTGCGTTATTTATGTTACAATTGAATATGAATGTTTTTATTTAAAGAATTTTGATCTCATGATATACAGCCTACTTGATGATCAGTAGTAAATGTAGCCTGGCGTTCATAATGTCAGAGTCTGACTCACCACAATCGCGTCGCCGACCTTTAAAACACTTATTTATTCCTCGATTAACCCCATTCCATATTCCCCTAGGAAATCTTCATTCTAAAATCAGAGTGTGAGTAGGTGGATATTCCACTGTAACCGCACTATACGTGACCCATTTGGTTTTCACGTCTGCCGATGATAGCACGCGCTGTAATGCCATTGTCGACGTTGGCAACATGTTAAATAAATAATTCTTCAGAACACAGTTGTTCAACCTATTTTGGAGAAAAGAAGTACCGGAAGATTGGTGCAAGTCCGTCATTGTGCTATAGTACAAGTGTAAATTCAAAATGATAAAATTCTGAATTGACCTTGATGATGTCTTCTAGGCATAAATGACATTGTTTCGGATAATTGTGAATATCCATTTCAAAAAGCTGTGGTCCCAAAAAAAATATATAAAGAACTGTCATTATAAAATTATAAACCCCCAAACCAATTTACAATTTTAATCTGGAAGTTTAGTAGGTATTACCGTTATCGTGTCAGGCTTAAAAAAACGAAAAAATCTGGTAGTTAGTAATTTTATTTTCTATATGAATATGTTACGTCGTAAAACAGCTGTAATAGATGAACTGTCTTTTTGGTATAGGTTTTTAAATAATATATTTACCCATAAATGAATTTATAAATTTATCTGACTGAATATAAAAAGGTGTGCTTACCATGGTATCGGCAGAGCCACCCCTTTGCATCCTGGCCCTGGTGAGCGCGCGCACAAGGCGCGTGCGCTCGCGCGCCGCGCCGCCGGGCGGGCCGGCGCCGCCGCGAGCCGCGGCCGCCCTCGCGTCCGCCGCCAGCCGCGCCCAGCGCGCTACCGAGCCGCCCCCGCCGGCGCCGACGCCGGCACCCGCGCGACCCACGCCTGATACGCGGCCGCTCTCCATTGCTATCACCTACGGTACATTATAGCTATTTATGCACACGTCACGTTATGAACTTCTTTTATATCAATACTTGAAAACGGACATGGTGGGTTCAAATTTGTCCAGACTCCATCGTATTAAGAAGAGATGCAAGATTACGCTTCAGCTGACGGATAAACGGCAAACAAACAGATCTCAAAATCTGTGATTGGTGGCATTTGCTGATTTTATATGAAACCCATTAAAGAGGTTATAAGTAGAATGGAATAAAAGCGCCAAAACATTCACAAGAATCACTGTCACATGGACAGTCTACTGACGAAGCTTAAGACCAAAAATGTCTAAATCGAGACCTGAGGTTATAGCGGAGACCAATTTTTTGTATTTATTCTATATCTTATAATTAAATCATTTATATATTTATGTATCCAGTCATGGCTACTAAATGGCTGAATCCTTTGGACATTGAGATACTATCGGATTAGACTTTTACTACTATACGATTAAATGCCTTTCGTCTTTTCGAGAAGATCATACATTAATATATGAGATAATAAATCGCATTCTATTGTAGGATGGTAATCGACATACCATCCTACAATAGAAATATATGTGTTAGAAAAAATCCAGACCTAAGGGTTTACTTTCAATTCATTAATGCTAAAGTTCGAAAGACGATTTTCCGCAAAGTAATGCGGATGGTCTAATAATCTACGTATTTCGCACGTATCAAATCTAACAAGCATGCAGTTTAAAGTATGGTGAGTACTCGTACATAAAAGACGGTGCCTATGTTACTGATGTAGCAAGTAAAATTATCGGGAACAAAACTTAGAATCTATATATCCATGACTTTAGAGTGGCCTAATACAATTGCGTCATTTCAACAGAAGACAGTATTTTGTGTAACTACTTCCAGGATTTTAAGAACCTGAGGCATTAGGCCACTATTATCCTTACGTTGTTGCATCCATGTGATGTCAATCAAATAGTTACTGGGATGGGATAGATATCAAAACATCTTGTTCCTTCAGCACACTGAAAACACAGTGTATAACGAGCCTATAAATGTATAGAATTATAAATATATATTTACACAAATATAGTAAATGCAGGCTATTGTTTCATTACATCCGTCAGAATTAGGTATATGCGGTTTTATAGTATCACTACTGAAGTATCTGTGACAAAGTTCCAATATGTAGGTACTTATTAAATACAAAGTTACCCATACCTTACTAACAAAAGTATGCATAAAACAAAATTATACAATACGGTTTTGCCTTATCAATGTTTATGTCAACAATAATCGTGGAGACAAGTATCAAAAATGATCGAAACCTCCAATCAAAACATAGTTTATTGTAATACAAAGATGGCAAAATGGCCGCGTGATGGCGAGCTATCATCATATTTAAACTGGGCACTTGTGACACCATTGGCATTAATTGTGCGTTGCTGACCTTACGTCTGCAGTTAGCATCATTTAATATTTAAACCTCGCTGACACGCATGAACTCAGCTTGAAAGTTATTTTTCATTTCTCATACTCGGAAAGTTGTGTTGTTTTGATCTGATTATTGGGTGGAAAATGCTGCTTCCCGACATAGGGAGGGAAAAACTCATACAATTTACTTCCCACCCAAGGGCCGGAATGAACTTTAAAAATAGAACTACGAATGTTAGCTACGAACTGTCAGCTGTGAACTATAAAAAAAAATGCTGCTGCCATGTGAGTTTCTAAACAGCCAGTGTGAACTTAGCGCAAACTACTTCCAGCGGAATAAGCCGCAATAAACACGCGGTGAGTTCCATATTTAAAATTTAAACAGTCCACATAAATTGGAGGGATGTGAATTTATTATATATATCTGTGACGGAATTTGAAAAAATTCAAATAATCTCTCGTACTAGTTAAGATTTTAATTTTAAAAATGAGTTCAAGCGATTCCGAAATATTGACACCAGATTCAATTAAAGTCGAGGCAAATTGTGTTCTGCCTACTGATGGTCTACTGATATTATCATATATTATCAATAAATAGATTATATAAACAACCAATGTTTTATTTTCCTCATATATTCGGAGTGAAAAGTAGAGTGTTTAACACGGGTAAAAGAATCAATTCCTTCTCGGACTATAGACTATAGCCTCGCTGCGCTCGGGCGTCTAAATACCTCGGGAATTGATTCTTTCCACCCTCGGTTAACAATCTACTATTATTGCATCATTCTGTGTGTCGGTGGTACTACTACAAAAAAGAGCTCAAAGCAGAAACTTTTAAGTTTCAATGCAAACATCTTACTAAATCAGCGTAATGGAGGAGCTCGAGTCTGTTGGTTGCAATGAGCACGGTGCGCCCTGCGCGGGCGGCGCTGACCAGGGCCCGGGCGACCACGTGCCTGGCCAGCGGGGCGTCCAGTGCAGCCAGTGGCTCATCCAGCACTAATAGCCTGGCTTTGGAATACAGCAGCCGGGCGATGCACACTCGCACGCGCTGCCCCCCTGACAGAGGCGAGCCGTGGCTGCCAAGACGGGTAGCATCTCCTTCTAAAAATATCCATTTTAATTAAATTCATTAATTTCCTTCTTCTTTAACTCTTTATGATATGACAATTAAGGTCACGTGATAATTACCTGTGGTAAAATATTTTAACCTCGTCTTGGGGAATTTCTTTTTCCTACTTTATTATAGAAGTAGCACGTGCACTTTTTATAAAAATATTGATAACTTAAGACCCTAATAAATATAAAAAGTTGGTAAATCGTTTTTCATTGTTTTTAATTTGGAACCGTAGGATCTAGTTGGAAAGATAAAAAAACATATAAAGGAACTTTTTATGGCGGAATTATCTTTGTACGGCCATTACAGATATATTCAATTAATAACTGAATATCCAAAAAATAATAGTGTATTAATTTCTTACTATATTCTTACTTAATACTCGTATAACCGTGGTGGGTGTGCTCTTTGTTGGATGGATATACCGAGGTCCATTTTACTATCAGCTACTAGTCACTATTTAATTTATTCTAGCCCTGGTAAACCTTTATCTACTGACTGACTTGTCAAATTTGTCTGTCGGTTCTTATTTTACATATACTAATCGAGGAACTAGGTAAACAGTCGTCGGTTCGCTGTAATTGATTCGCACGAATTGTCCATACCTGTTTATATAGTGTTGCAAAATGTTTTTATGTAATCATTAGAATTGAAAAAAATCTATAAGTAACATATATCCAGATCTAGTTTGTATGGGTAAATCGTTACAATATTTCAATAAACTGTCACTGTCGTCATTTTTAAACTACTCCTTGATGTTTGTGGACACTCTGTTATTGTATATATCTAACTACTAAGAAGATGAAGAAGACTTGGCCACTTACCTGGTAGTAACCGCAGATCGGGCCGCAGCGCAGCGGCGCGCAGCACACGGCCGTACCGGCGCGGGCACCACGGGCTGCCCATCAGAATGTTCTCGCGGACTGAGCCTTCCATCAGCCAAGGAGGCTGCCCGGCGTAATATGTTGATACTTGCCTGAAAGTAAGTAGTTTTTCATAATGATAAAAACATTGACATATACCCTCCTTCAATAAAGTCAGGCAATGAACTTATTTCAAAACTGTATTTTTTAAGTTATTGGCCGGGTCTATGTTATTTACTCGTAGTGTTGACACAGTACATTGAATTAAGATTTGCATCTCTATATATATAATTTTTGTTTATTTACAAAGCTTATTGAAAATACTTTTTCAAATGCCTCAAAATGAATATCAAAAGCATATACAAATATTGTACATGTTTACAGCACACTTTTTAACTGAATAATCTTAAGCGTATTATATATGCCTATTCTATACGAACAAGTAGATTAACAAGAATCAACATAAATCATGTGCGGCAGTAATGATGTATGACAAATTTGAATATAAATTAATAATTACTCGTAAACCTGATGCTTGTGATCACACGTGGTTTTCAGAATCTTGCTGTTACTCGGCAAGAGCTTCTAGTCATATACAGTTATATTGTAAGCGGGCATAAAGTCATATTATTATTTTTATAAATAATGTACCTACACAGAGTTATTCAAAGCAAACTAAATGAGATGCGAGATACATCCAACATTCATTATGTTAATGCTATGCCAGACTCGTCGTCAGACTATTATTACTGTATAGCAATGCTGCAGTTAAGAGGAAACGGCGCGGCATATTTTCCATACAAACGTAGTCCCTTATATTCTCTATTGGAAAATCATACTAGAGCAATATATTTTTTCTAAGTCCATGATCGATCGTTATGCCACTGTTGTTAATTTTTTATTATAAATATATTAGCACAAGAATGATAAATATTCATATAGCTATGAAAATAGCCTGATTTTACGGTATGTTCAGACATTCAGTTAATAAATTTTACCTAATTAAATCAAAGCCAACACAACTAAAGCTTTTCTTAATTATTTTGAAGAAAACATTTAAAACGGCTTAGTTTTGGAGGAATAATCGGTATTACGAAACGTTGACTTTGTCTTTTCTTATTATCTATTTATGTGACCGCACTGCTGTTGTCCCTATGGCATTTATATCGCACCTTATATTAATGCCTGTTTTTCAATTGTTGCAATTTAGATGTTTGTTCTAAATGTTAACTTTTTCATTAATTCTTCTTCCTTTGTCATTTATGAAATTAGTAGTACTTACCCTCTATATAGGACGTCACCCTTTGTGAGATACATTTCTCCAAGAATAGCCGAGAGCAGTGAACTTTTTCCGGAACCGCTAGCCCCAACAACCATCACAAATTTTCCTATCAATACAAATGAATGTCAAAATACATAAATAAATTAGGCAGCGTAATAGGTTCTATTGTCTACCGTAAAAATGGTCATCAATATTTCCGGCTTTTGTTCGTGCCTATTACACGAATAAATTTCCAGACAAATCTTTATGTATACTAATTCATGCGTGATATTATACAGAATCTACATAGTGCAATTATCATTATACTATCCTTTATTATACATATGTACTATATATAACGAAATAAAGTAACGACTTATTAGAATACGACATATGTACGATGAAAGTTTACGCTGTCAAGTACCTGCGGGAATGTCCAAATCATCAACTTCTAGTACCATATCATTCTTCACTCCCCAAGAAAATGTTACATTCCTAAACCTAACTTCGTATTCATATTGTGCAGATTGATCACAATTGTCGTCATCTGAAAATCTATCTTCAATCTGTTCTTCTTCATTTTTAGGCACGTCTTCAACCTCCTCCTCAGGAGTGTTGTCAATAAAAGCTTCATTAAAAATATCTGTTGATATTGTAATATCATCATCTCCTACGTTATTTGATTCTGGAAGTTCCAAAAAGTCCGTGATTCTCTTTGTACTGACCTATTGATGAAACAACCCTTTATTTACTGGTAGTGTCGAGTCAGTTAAATCATAATAAGCCAACACTTTTCTAGGAATTAAATTTATCTCTTACCATAGCTTGTATAACCATAAGAACGGTGACAGGAAGAATTAGTAGTGGAACTGTAAGTTGATTGAATAAAGCTAATCCAGCAAAAACATTCACTGCTGTTAAACCTTTGCTATCATTCAGGAAATAATATGCTACAAATGTTACTACTGTTACTAAAATCGTGGATACTTGTGTTGTAAATGCTGAAACAATCAAATTGATTAATTAGGTACGTAACATAATGGGGTCGAGAAAGTCTTTTCTTGTTGACATTAAAAGCAAAATAGCTGGAAAAATTACATTTTCAAAAGATGTTTTTTATAATTGTACTTCACTTGTTTTTATTTCTGTCAGTATGAGTGTACCTAAAGAGCAAATTCGATACTATTTTTTTACAATAAAGGAAAAACGAACAGTAGAGATTTTTTAAACATATGCTTTAAATTCATGAAAATTGATTTTCATTTCTTTCTCACCGAAACTAGTTTTCTAGTTGGAAATTCTTTACTTAGTGTAGATAAATTCGCAATAGGTCTGTAATTTAATAGATTATTTTTATTTACAGATTTCAATAAAGGTATTAATTTGTTATTTTTCATAATCTCTGGGCAGACACCATCATCAATAAATTTACAAAAATAAATACAAGTTATGGAACGAGTTCCTTTATCATTGATTTTATTATATTTGTCTTAATGTCATAAAGATCGCCTTTTTTAGAGATTTTTTATTGCTGACCAATTTAATAGTTTTTAAAGCAATATCAGCGCTCAAAGCAGCCAATATTGATACTTTGCTGCATTTCTCCACATTCTCCTCTACGATTGTGACAGTCGAGCTGGGGACGAATTAAGACTAATTGTAGTGTAGCAATGTGGGAAAATAATCTTTAAACGTATTGATTACTGAATTATGAGGTTTTATTGTTTTAATATTGAAATCCACCGAGAAAAAGTTCACAATCCTTTTAGATTTTTTTGTTTCCTGGTTAATAAAACTCGACGTAGGTTTTACTTTATTCTTAGATTAAAAAAGAGTAAAATGAAGAACGCCTACATTGCATATTATTATGGTGCCATCTAACCGTACGACGTGAGCGGTGACCATGCGACATTTTTCAAATAACTTACATTTTTGACGTGAAACGTCTTTAAAATCGCGCTGAAACATACGGGTACCAGGTTTAAAAAGTGGACCGTAACGAAAAGGTCTATATCATCGTATCTTAATAATTAAAAAACTATTAGTCTTAGAAACGAAAATGTGGTGTGAATATTTCACTTATATAGTCAACTCGCTGTTGTGACATTGAGTTTAGAAAATACTTAAAACACCGTCAATCTTGTTTTTGTTTCAATCTTTTACTTTAAAAGCGATTCCCTAACATAGACGTTTCACGTTAAAACCAACGGCCGTGTGCCCCGGCACAGCCCCACCCGATTTTTAAACTTGTGTTAGCTTTCGAATGGAATGTCCAAATTGAATAATTCAAAAGTAATATAATGGTGTTATAAAGTTGTATAAAGGTAGTAAAAAGTTAAAGCAATCTTAAATATGAAGCCATTTATTTTGGTGAGGATTCATTCCAAAATATAAAAAAAGTATAAATCCAAAAAAGACTTAGTTCATTATTTTTTTCTATAATTAATAGTTTTCGCAGCGCATGCTATGAATGTTTTTTGGTATTTTTTTCACGCCTTGGGTTATATTAATGAAGTTTTAGTGTGGATCCCTAACTTTTTGAAAATTTAATATAGCCTATATTTACTAGAGATATAGTGTAGCTTCTCATCAGGGAAAGAATTTTTCAAATCAGTCAAGTAGTTTCGGAGCCTATTCAATGCTAACAAAAAAAATAATCAAATCTTTCCTCTTTATAATATTAAGCATAGACGAACTAACTTTGTTGATTATATATTACTACTGGGAATGTATATACCTTTTTCAAAGTTTTAGAATATTTTCTAACATAATTTATGAATATTGTATCAGCAGACGTTACTTTTAATATATATAATTCAAACAACTACCCTGCGAAGTCCCAATAACTAAACTTAATATTTTACTATTTTCTTTATAAACCTTATATACTCATCGACATCATACGGCTAATATGTTATTGAAAAAAGAGTTGGTGAAAAGAGATGGTGTTAATGCATCTGCATTCATAATTCCATCCATTTCGGTGTTTTCTGAATTCGTAGATAGTGTCAGGTTAACGACAAGAGGGGTCTGCCAGAACGTCTTGCCGCTTTTTTTTATCAGATGCTCTAAATTTCTACAGTAACAGAATAATATCAAGCTATCAAAAAATAATAAAGTTTTGAATTTCATATAAAATGCGAAGAAAAGTATTCCTAAAACCAATGTAAATAAATTTAAAAAAATATAACCGAAGAAGAAAAGGTAATATAAGAATCTTACTCAAAAATCCCCAATAAATAGAATCTTTATTTAAAAGTTTCAATTCAACTTCTCTTAAATTCAAAATTTTCTCATTGAATAGATCTTCCCAAACATACAGCTTGATTACATTCATTCCTTGCAATATTTCCGTCATTTTGGATATTCTGTGGTCAGTACATTTGGATACGTCTTTGGAATTCTCAGATATCTTTTTGCCAATGTAACATTGTAAAGGAGTTATCACAATGATACTGGTTGTAGTTCCGATTAAAGCACTAACTCCTAATTTTGTGTATAAAAGATACAGAATCACGGAAACCTGCAATAAATGCAATTACATGGAAATTAGTTAAATGGTGGTAAGACACGGCCTGATTTTCTTTAGTTTTTTATTGCCATACACACCTTTAAAGGAATTGCCCATAAGTAATGACAAACCCAGACGCAAGACATAATGTTGTATGTGTCTTGTGACATAAGATTGGTGAGGACTCCCGATGGAGTGGCACGGTTGCCTTCGGTAGAATGTAAAAGCGGCGATTCTTCGTCTACATTGCATTCAGCTGATGACCACGGCGCTAGACGCATACATTTATCGAATAGTAATCCCTGGAAAACATTTATTTCCTTATTGCTTATAGGAGGAATAGGAACAGGAATAGGAATTTTTAGGAATAATTTACCTGTAAACCAGCCTTTAATCTAGATCCTTCCACGGTAACTAAGTGAGTAGAATTTTGAGATAGGAGAGCTTGAAATATTAAGGCCATCGTCACAATGAGGAGCATGACATGGCCGTTGCTGAAAAATTCATGTACTGTTACTTCTGTGTTTTCATTGTAAGTGTGAAGAGGCCCTTCGATCTGCTGGATAATTATTGCCAGGCCTATTGGAGGCACTACACTTATCAAGTCTCCAAGAAGTTTCATTAGGCCTGCGGTATAAAAGTTAGGCCAAACAGCATATAAATAAGATGTCCAGATATTACTGCGAGTTTCTTCAGCCACTGCTTCCTGAAAATATCTATAAATTATTATGACGATGAATAATTATGAGTATTAATGTTGTAAGTCAATCTTACATAAACCCTCCAGTCTTAGATTAAATAACTATTGTCATGGTCAAAACATCAAGAATCACTGACCTTTGTATTTGGTTTGAAAATTCTTTTAAAATTTTTGTAGTAAACATTGGATGTCTCATCTTCAGGCAACTCGCCCAAATCGTTTGCTTCGAGCGGTGACTCATAGCCGCGCCGCAGTAGCGGATTCAGCCAGAAAAATGTAATTTTGGAATAAAAATGTGTGTCGCTGTGTTTGTATGAAACATTTTCAATTCCTGAAGAAGATTTTTCATGAGATTGATATCGCTTGGCAATCTGAAAAATGTTTGATATTAATTAAGTATAATTTTTGGCTGTTTTTTTTTCAATAATTATAATTTTACATATATTTTACGTACATGTAAACGAATTATATGAATGTGGCAACAAGTAAATTGGCGTCAATTGCATAAAACTAAATTGGGTCGTTTAATTTTTTAAATTCATCGCAATTGCACATCGCAGTCTGCATGTAGGAAGTGACTTTGGTTCATAATAAACATAATCGAATAAGCTCTTAATTAAATGTTAAAATGATTCAGTATTCTCTAAATCTGATAATGTAGTAGCCAATAAAATAGTAGTAAGTTAACACGCGTTTAAAACGCTATTAGGATTAAATGTCTAACTTGAAATACTGCTTACGAGTTGAGGTTGATTAAAGTGAAATATCTTTGGCGCCGCCCGCCGCCTCCGCCGGCTGGGACAACGTCGCGACGGTCATAGTTAAACGTACTATTCTGGGGCTATTCGAAACTGTTCCTTGTATTGGCTGCAGAAGTGCAGAATTCATAATCTAATAAGTCTATACGAACTTGGGTCATCTAGCACAGGTCGTTGGCTTAGTTCGTATTTGGAATTTCACTTTAATTTGATCTGTATGTATTGACCATTAATGAATCGAGAAGCACCAGCAAATAATTGTAATTTTTTTTTCATAACAATACATAAATAAATACTAATTGACACTTTTAAAGGCATTATATTAAATTAGTCACCAGTTACGGCATTATATTAATTTAGTTAGTATAAGCTTCATAAATACTCCTTAAACTCTTTAGTTTGTTTCCAACCTATTGTTTTATCCAATAAAGAGTCCTGAGCTTAGCTGATTATCTATATGCTGACATTCGCTGATCCTGTATTATCCTTTAGCAAACAATAGCGTCATCGTTTCTGAGTCACATACGCACCCACTATTGGCAATCAAATTAATACTGTTTATAAACATAAGCAAAGCTATGATTAGTGATTGTGATGACGAATCAAATGCGAAATGTAATGTATCAATCCTATTAAATAGTGTGGCTTAATGTTTAATTTTGTACTTCCTGTTATATTTTCTGCTATTCATATATTTTGATCATACATCATGAATTTTATACTACAATAATCCAAAGAATTTCGTAGTAGAGTGGAGAGCAAACGGCATCTCTTAGCTATATGATGTTTATAAAGATAAAATCTTACAACATAGTTTTGATTCGATTTTTATTGTGTACACCAACACACTATCCGTTCTATTTGGTAACTACGAAATTTGTGTGTATAATATTTCATCTATTCTACAATAATATTACAAGAGCACATCGACGTAGCTAGGGTAGTATATTTGGATCGTAGCAAGTGGAAAACTGTGATCTCTACCCACTCCCATGGGAAAGAGGTGTGAGCAATACATGTATGTATGTAGGTTTAATAATATTAAAAAGGTAAAGCTTGGATGTTCGGGGTAATTTTTGGTAAATTGAAACTTGAGGAAGCACATAAGAAAATAAAAAATAACGGGGTGAAACCACGGATGAAAACTACTAATTTAAAAAATTCTTTCCGAATCATAAAAGGAAGAATCCAAGGGATCTTCATCCAATTTTACGTTGAATATTTTTAATTTTATGAGCCTATTTTATAATCAATTCCAAAGTTTTAATAGTATTCGTGAATGTATATAATAAAATTGACTATTAATTTACGTCAGTGTTCATTAATATCTAGATTGCCATTGTCATAACCTTAAAATATAATTTGATGTTATTTACCGTAAATAGGAAAATAAGTTTGGTATTGTTTGCTATTATCACATTATTTTGGTAAATCGGCAATTTCTTAATTCTAGGCAAGCGATAGCCACGACAATACTTGAGGTATTACCGGTAAACTACTTATCAGATTAGTTTTGTCAGTAATACTCGTATGTATATTTAATTCAGTTTTCAGTAATAATAGTGTACATGTATCTTATAAGTATGATGTATGTATCTTATGGAGTAAGTGGAGATACGGGACGTGGAAGACCTAGGCGAACATATTTCGAACAAATCGAAAGTGTCCTCAAAAAGGGCCAGGTCAGAAGTACCCGCAATCGTCGAGCATGTATGAGGAATGTTATGAAAGTAGATGAAGCGAAAGAGATATGTAAAGACTGTAGCAAGTGGAAAGACGTAATCTCTGCCTACCCCCATGGGAAAAAGGCGTGAGTGTATGTATCTTATAAAATGTAAAATTTTGGAAGAAACTTTTTCCCCAAACAAGTTAATATTTTTTACGTATATGAACAGTTGTTGGCCTTCATCTCAGCTGATGGTAAGTGATAATAAGGCTAAACGTGGAAGTGAGTTTCACCAGGAGCCTTATCATGATCGCTTAGAGTAAGGTTAAATCAATATTCAAACAAAATGCCGCTCTTGCAGCGTGTAACACTATCTCGCCTTCATTGAGGTTTTGTTTCTGCTTTAAGTGATTTTGGTACGCTGTTTACTAATGTTTAAATGTTTACTAATTACAATGTGCTGATGGCAACAATGTTAGACACGATGATGTAACAAGCTAAGTGGGTTTAGAAGCCCCGAAGCCCGGACAATAGAAACTCGAATCTCCCCAGCAGCATCCGGTTAGTCTCAATCACTAGACAATATATGTATATAATTTTACTATAAGTAAAAAATTGTATCATAAGGATAATTTTTGAGGGAGGGTGATGATGACGATTCTAGTAACCTATAGTTGCATCCTTCGTTATATTAAATAACATCATTTTAGTCTACAAAGTCCTCATTGCTGATTATAATAAAATAAATAATAATAAATAATAATAAATATTTGTTACACTTACACCAATTAGCCTAGCCCAAACTAAGCTCTATAAGGCTTGTGCTATGGGATCTAGGGTAACGGATAGACATACATATATTATACATATATAAATAATTTTTATTGAAATATATATCAATCTCTCATTAGGAGTAAATGGTTCACTATTTACAGCACGTTTTCCATCAATCATAGTTTTAAATCGCTCCGCAAGGCGTGTCGTTACGGTTTCTGCTCATATAGGCTTAGGACGGCTACACAACATTTAGTATACCCAAAGTCAAGAAACGGAAATCTGGCAACTGTTTGAAATCAACGCTTACCGGCAAAGTTATATAAAAAACCTAAGTGCCGTTTGTTATGAGCACCCAGCCGAGGTTGTCGCGCGCCGTAGTCCAACGTAATTGCAGCGCGGTATGCGTGGCGAGGTGACACGCCGACGGATGTGCGCATATTCTTCAACATCCTAATGACTTTCTATTAACTTACGCTGCCAAACCGCATTAATAGAGTTCGAAATTATACGAACAAAACTGTGATATAAATTGAGTATACGGCATTGTTCAATAGACATATTGTCTTTGTCACGTTACGTTTAGCGTTATTGTTTCATGCGGATGTATAAAGTTCATTATGTCTACTTCAAAAGTTTATCCTTGTATATTCTGATAAACGATATTGCGTAACTATTTACTACGTACATTTATTTGTATTTTTTTTAAGAATGTTCGATCAGGACTATTAATATGATTTGTATGTATCTTATAAGCAATTGGAATGTAACCGTCGTACAGTAGATATGGTACTATTATAATGAAGAACGATTAAAGTTATGTCATTTAATTCAAAGTTATAAAAAATATCACTATAACAATTGAATATTTATAACCATATTTTGTGACTGAAAGGTTACGTAGAAGTGTCATTAAACAGTCACATTTCGCTAATTTCATCACGACCTGTTATAAAATGGCAGGTCCTATAGCAGGTATCATGCAGAAATCATTTCAAGAAATTTCCTTAGATGTATTTTTATCCGTTAGAGCCAGAGAGAGAAGAATGTATACATCCATTACACATTAAGAGACATTCAAACTCACCTCATCATAAAAGCAGAGGCAATCCACAGCCGAAATAAGCAGCGCGAGTACGATAGAGGAGCCTTGTATGTAAAGTGCTACGTCGTATTTGGAAGTGTTGCTGGACAGGCTCTGGTAGAGGACTGCTGCTGCTGCGGCGGCGGCGAGTAGCCAGTAGACGGCGAGGTAGAGCACGGGTGCCACGGAGCGTCGTGTCCATAGTGCTACGTGCAGAGCTGCGGCCGCCAACCAGCCGAGCGGGGCCAAGGTCAGCGCGATCAGCGGGACGGTGCGAGCAGGCCGTAGGGAACCCGCTACCGCGCCGCAGCACCACACCACACCCAGTATCAAGCTAGCCACTCCGCGTACATTTTGCCCACGCCAATGCTTTCCGCGTCTTTAAAAAAACACAAGTTAGAATAACAAGAATATAAAAAAGGAATTAATTTTAGTTGACCTATATAAATAGAAATATAAATAATGTGGGATAATATGATTCGAAACAATTTTATTCAAGACATGTAGTATAATTTGAACATGTTACACGATCTGTATAAGATGATTGAATTAGTCTATAAGTCAGTCTTAATTGTTCTCCCTCTTCAGCAGTATATTTCACGATTCTTAAGAGAATATAGTCGTAAAAATGCTTATGTTTATGTTCATTTACTGTTGCTGCAATACCGGTTTGAGTGTGGCAATGGAGCGCAGCAACAGATGAGTGCTGTGGCAACGGCCGCACAGTACAGGTGCAGCGAGTGCAGCGCGGCTGCTAGCGCGTGCGCCTCGCAGTTGCGATCGCCGCTCGCGCATAGGGCTTCCATACCACCTACGCAGGCAAAAAATAGTTACACTTCAATGAATAAAAAATTTCATGGAATCGCTTGTAGTTTTCATACATCGTTTTATATTTTACCAGTCGTTTCATTGCGATACGAGTATGAATGATATGAATAAAATAGTAGCTATAGTAGTATTGCATAAATCGCTGGCATAAATCCAATGGTAATTTATAATCCAATCCAATTACAGAAAACTGAGCGAGATTCAGTATAAAACTCGTTTGCAATGGTACCTCTATATACCTCATTTTACCACAAAGAAACTGTTCTTGCATAGTTTCGATCTTATTAGAAATTAATTGGAAATTGCATTTTCCGATTTCGCTGTTTAAAAAATCGACATAGATTTCGACATCGACATTTTTTTTTATACAATACCTTGACCTTTGACATTGACCTTTAGCTTTAGCTTTTGTGAGAAAGATCTATTCTGATAAACGCATATAGGATCATATCACAATTGCATGTTGTTTGAAGATATCTGGATATTTTATTTATATGCCGTGAATGAAAATTGAAATATGTAAGCAATATTTTCAACTGAAATCTGGCCAACGAAAGCTGTCCATAACATATGGCGGTGATTTTAAATCTGTAGTTGCCGTCTACTGTGTGACTAAATTAACGTGATACTTTTTAACAAATGCATTTAGTTATTTAATTTGGAGTACTGTTTATTTAAAATGTGTGTATGGTATACAAAGGCGGACTTAATGTCTTAGGTATTATCAACCAGTCAGGTTATGCAAAGATACAAAGAAGTAAATGTACATTAAAAAATCATGTCTCCAAATACCGACAGAATTTAAAATGGTTACCTATGACAGTGCAGAGATACAAGAGCTTTATTGACTCTTTTGATTACTTAATAATATTTAATGACTTTGGTCATACCCGGTATATGTATAATACATTTATAGAAAACTAGCTGCCCGGCGAACTTCGTAGAATACTAATATTCAATGATAGAGTCAATGAAGTGAGCTATCAACTGCGGAGGGTTGTGGAATTCCTAGTGTTATTTATTTATAATGTATATTACTACGAATAATTTATTTAAAAATAGTTATCTTCGAAATAAAATTTTCTGCTTTTTCAAATATTTGAATTCTGCTATTCTCGACGGAGAGGAGTGATGTAACTGAAATTCACTTTAATTTGTGTATAAGTTTTAGAATTTGATGAAGTAAATGATATGATAATGATCTATGAGCGGAAAATTAGTGAATTTATGATCTATATAAATCATCAAGTGCCGTGTTACTGCATAAAGATATTAATATATGTATAATTATGGGTTAAATTTTCATTCCTAAATATAATAAATTGTATTAAACCCATACATAAATATGTGCGTACTTTAAGAGCATTTCATGATTTTTGTAGTTAATGAGGTCTTCATGCAATTAGCCGATTATGGTCACATCAGTTCACTCAGTATGTTACATGTCTTTTAAAATATGTATCACAAATTTATCAGCTATAATTCGATGGTCCATGCAGCACTGGGATGTGCTGACTAATATCGGGAGCTGAACTGGTAACGACGTCATTCAAAGTAACAATTATTGGATAATGCTCAGGTTTCTAACATGCGTAGTGATGCAGGTTTCGACACGATTGACGACACGTTTAGCGTAGTGGTCGATTAATCGGCTTCTACGCAACGGGTCGCGGGTTCGATTCCCGCACAGGACAAATATTTTGTTTGACCTACAAAAATTTGTTCCGGCCTGGGTGTATGTGCATGTGCGATTTCTATGTTTGTGACTGCACCCACGACACATGATAAAAAAAACAAAATCGCATAGCAAAAAAGCAAGAAAAGCTAAAGAGAATCACGAGTCCGTGGAGAGTTCATCATGTATTTATGCACACATAGATGATTTATGTATGAAAGTATTTTATTATTTATCTATCTATCTAGGCTAGATAGATTTTTTGTTTGATAAGTTATAATATGATTAATTAAAACTTTCATGCATTTTTGTCATGATTTTTAACAAAAAAAATCTGTATAAATTATTCAAAGGTGTGTAAATTATGTAAATTGTAGCGGCGCAGCACAGCGTACACGACCTGATTTTCCATGAGCGCATCACGCAAGAAAACTTGTGTGAACCCAAGTGGAGCACCATCATTTCCATCTGATCCGAACATAAAATTTAATTATTGATGAGGTGCAGTTAAAACATCATGATAAGTACTGAAGTTACAAAAGTTCATTCTGAGAGCGAGATTAGGTATATCGAATCATCCCGACAACTCTGAATGTCACACTTCCACTAAGCGATTTTTATACTTTTCCCAAAATTTTTATATCTTTTAATATTTTTATGGAATAATTCGTTATCGCTATATATATATAATATTAGTTAAAAATAAAGTTTATTTTATTACGGGATGGTAAGCACATTGAATTCGATGTGGCGGACAGGGCTACGTAACGGCCATTTCTCTTTTTTAGGTTGTTTTTTTATACATATTTTATAAAACTACAAAGCCGCGGTCGATTTAAACCAAAAATTTCGGCTAGCTTTTATTTCGTTAAAGCTCTTTTTGACTTAGAGCCAAATTTTATGAAACCCCATGATGAGAAAGTGTTTCCTAAAATGCAACGAAGACGACTGTTGCAGATCTAGTCGTTTTAATGTAGACTACAAAAGAACACCTAAAACTAACATCAACGTTATGCAAGTTCAATTGGAGAATCCAATCCTCAGGTTTGTATGTCTTTTCTTTGTTACAGAATAAAGGTACAATATAAGAATCATGTATGTCCACTAAATCTAACAATTATGGAGTTTTACTTTCCATCATTAGCTTATCAGTAGGATTGCGTTTGATGATTATCAGATGCAAATACTAGTTAAATAAACTTTAGAAAAAATGTGAAATTCAAAATAAATAATAGGTTGTTAAAAATAATTATACTTACGTAATCAAAACTGATAATCGAGCTATACACTAACGCTCGACGGCACGATACTATAGAAGATGTTCACAGTCAAAACGATTCTCGAACTTTTTTTAGAATAAGTTTTTTCTTCTATATTAAATTAATAATATACCAAAATTCCGAGATCGCTACGAACTATAAGACTATACAAGAGACAAAATTATCATTTTTTAATTTTATTTATGTAGAATAGTAGTTCAATACAGGAGCTCAAAAAGCGCTATTTTCTTTACAATTTTGGGTTTTATTTTTACTTTATTGTTTTTAATTTTTTTATAGGATAGGGCAGCAAACGAGCAAACGGATCACCTGATGGTAAGCGATAACCGTTACCCATGGACACCCGCAACACCAGAGGAGTCACAGATGCGTTGCCGGCCTTTTAAAAGGGAATAAGGGGGGAAGGGGGGTTTGGCCTCCGGTACCCTTACTCACTCGGCGAAACACAGCGCAAGCACTATTTTACGCCGGTTTTCTGTGAGGCCGTGGTATCACTCCGGTCGAGCCGGCCCATTTCGTGCCGAAGCATGGCTCCCCCACGGTAAAAATATTAAAAAGTTAAGCAAAATTTACAAAAAACGAGGCCACTACGAACTATGCCAATAGCATTATGCATTATTCATTAAGTTAAAATTGTTTATGTATCTTTGTTTCTGTGATCAAGAGCGCCAAAATTATCAATTTTCAATCGAAATTGTCAATTGCGAAAATCGCATTCGAGATGTAATATGGCTCTTAACATTTTCTTTCATGCCCTGCGCTCGCTTATACTATGGGTCGCATCCCGAAAAATCGTTTGACACGAATCCAAACGGCCACATTCTATTCTATCATTTTGCTTGTCGCCATTGGCAGGCTTTTTATTCCCCCACGCTGTAGCTCAAGTGATCATGTAGTGCGATTTTAGAGAAACACAGTATACACAAACAATAATGTCGAGGTTTTTGCCAGGGAGTTCTTGTTCAAGAAGGCTGTAATTTTGAAGGGTCAGCATGGCATTTGTGATGCCCCTGATGTATGCGTCTATAGGTTGCCATGTTGACTGCTTACCGTAAGCAGTAAGTCTTTTTGCCATTCTAATCGTATAAAAATATCCTATGTGTTCGTCCAATTGGAATAACTGGTATCAAAAATTACCCCGAAACATCGAAATGTTTGTGCATTTCGATGATCTTTACCGCTATATATCTTTGCTGTGCCATCGTCACATTAGTACGAGTACATATAGATGACAAAAATACAAGAACAATTTTGAATTTGAGCTTGCGTCTTCAATAAGCCGCGTTGACGTCTTGACCGATTTGGTCCCCGAGTAGGTACTTAACCGACCCTGCATTTTTCATCCTTTACTTATACTGTTAAATAAAAATATATAAAATAAACCCCACCATATGGTGAAGCAGTTGCGATATGTGAATTATTTAAGTGCTAACTGTGTCAATGACGCACGCACATCATATTAAACGTTTGCGTTTGGGTGGAAATTAAGAAATTAAACTGCACAAAAGAACTATTTTTATTTTTGGTTATAACATCAAAAATGATGCAAACAAATGTATTACTAATTCAAGATCAATTAAAAAACAACAAATTGACTTTAAAATTAACGAGTGATTCTTATTTTGTTTTAAGTAATATATTTAATTTCACTTGTGTAATTTTTGTTTATTGGAACAATTAGTGTGACGTCTACAATTCTTTAACGTAAAATTAACTACAATTGAACAGTGAAGTATGCTAGTTATTAATATCGAAACTGCCAATTAAACAAATATTATTAATATAAATATATATGTTACAAATAGTAAAATAAAAATACAAAATATATATTATTTAGATTTCTTTTTCATGTAATTAAAGTACCTATTCCTGATCCGTCCATCCTATTGATGTAAATTTTAGATATTTTTCACAGTGGCTAGCTAGTAAGTTTGCAAAATTCTCATTCTAGTTTGTCAAGATTAAATGAAACAAACTTTAAGATTATTATTTTTTAATTCTGCTCTTGCACTTACAATAATCCATCAAACAGTTATTTTCATTATCTTCATTATTTAAAGAATTATGTCGCATGGAAAAACAGCCTAAATATGAATATCCACACCGATTGTTTGGAAAACACAAGAGAGTTTAGGATCTCTCATCACGCTTGCTTATTGCGGGTTGATGGGAAGTGTTAGAGCTTCGGTTGTTGGTTGATTGGAGAGCAGATAAGGTTAACGAGGGACTTCAGGTCCCGGGTCGAGTAATTTTGAAATCCTTTCGCAAATCCATTTCACGATACTTTGTTTACGTTTGCAACATTGTATGTGTATATTATATATCAGTAACAAATAAATATATTATTTACATTATACAATATTTTATATATAGAATAGGATCAATTTGTAGGTAGGTTATAATTTATTTAAATTTTACTATTCAAATTAGCTATAATTAACTACTTCTGTAAATAAAATTTGTGGAAAACATTTGTAGCCATTAATGTGGTTTTCAATATACTAGTAAAACCAGATAGTTTACTTGTATTCAATGGTCAATAAAACAGATACGAGCTTAGCATAACATTAAATGGCGATATTTATAGCCCAACGTAATATTTTGTTAGTGGGTATTAGGTATTTACATACCTTGAACCACATTTTCTATTTCTAGATAGATACGCTAGTATCTAGGTAACCTATATTAACGTTAGAATGTAGCGCAAGTAACGTGATAATGTATGTTTAGTTTCTTTATTAAAGAAATATACTTATGTAATTCTAATAAAGTGCTACTAACGCTTAGTTTTTATAAAAAATATCAGTCCAACAGGTATAGTCATGACCCTTGATTTGATAGTTTTAATAAATATCATGTTTTAATAATATCATGTATTCAACAAAATAAAATAATGGATAACCAAACAGCCAAGAACTAATAAAGTATCTGCTAAATAAGTATCTTCAAACACATATGTTTGACGAAATTTGAAGTTATAAAATTTGTATCTCAATTAGGAGACTAGAAATTATACTGTTGTCATGATACTTAAGAACATTGTCAGAAATAGATAATTCATTGATTTAAAAATTTAAACGTCCATCCGTCGAAATACTACAAAATTTTCTGGATGAGCACTATTGATGTTTTGTAAACACCCGTCGTGTCCGTCTTCATTCATGCAAAACTTACCGAAAGTATGCCTTCTCGCAGTTTAATTACAGTTTCTGTTCAACAAGTTAAATTCCACATAATTCCGAGTGTGTGCGTAATTTTACCATACTATTCACTACGTTCACCATTAAAAATTTATGAGATTATATTTTCCCGAAGCACTAATCGGGCACAAAACATCGTAAGTTTTGAACACGGTACATGCGTAACAACTCGTCAGTATTCTTTTCACGACTAAATGCTGTGATGGTGATCGCCCGGAGCCCGCCGAGTACCGAGTACGTAAATGCATGGCAGCGTTATCGCCTCCGAGACGCCGCCGTCGGCTACATTGATGCGAAGTCGCACTTCAATTTAGTTCATTTTATGTATTTAATTATGATACCTAACTGGTTGTTACTCCGTTGTTTTCAGACATCAATTAAATTGCCATTATTATTTTATGTATGAGCTTTGGGCTATAATGGCTTTTATTATTACATAATAAGGCTTTTGAGAGTGCCGGTATTTTCTACCAGAGCGAGAGGTGGCTCCCTAAAGAGATGTTCCTTCAGATGTTTGTAGTTGTGGAATTTTGAAAATATACTTTGGATGATGTAGTTTTTTTTTTTTGCTTTTTGCATATCCTATGATATAAATTCCAGTTTAAAACATGTATATAGTCATATATATATACCACAACCTACATCATTTTGTTTCTTAGGCCAGTACGTGCTCAAGATGAGACTGCCCTTTTCAGAGGAGTTTAGATTATCATACAGGAGTTGGGTATTTTTACAGTGGGTGATTCGATTAAGACAAATTTGTTGCCTATGCTTTGCTATACATATTGTCTTTATCTCCTTTTTAAATGTACTCGTACGTTAAGGGCAGCATCTGGTATCGTTGACATAGCGCTAGTCATTTGATACGTAATTCCATGTAGACAGCCTTAAAGCGTCGATGGTATTTCTTTGGTTTGTTTATTTGTGTCAGATTACCGAAGCGTATGCGATTAATTATAGATCCTACTACAGTGGTATATAACTAATTAATGTAACTGCTGTTTGTAATTCTATTTATTAGATATTAATTTTTTGCTTTTGTTTGTCTTCTTTAAGTTTCAGTTTCACGGAAAAACGTACCTATCTTTTTATTATAAAAAATACGATATACCGTGGGAAAAGCAACTTATCTATAAAATCCATCTATAAATATTAATGTTAGTGTAATATTACGCTATTCTCACAAAGCTATTATATGCCGTACTATAAACTTTACAGCTTTTCTGTAGTATAGTAGGGATATGTTACCGATAGATATTTTACTTAACAGATGACTATAATATTATATAGACTAGTCAACTCTTAACACATCGTGGCGAAGAAAGTCTAATGCAGCCTCTATCAACCTCCATCTCTCTCCATCAACAATGCAGAATATTTACTTGCCAAAATAGAATTGAAAAATGGCGCGTTTACTTTTTTTTTGTTTTAAAGGCTAAGGTCTTGGGACGATGCTGCCTTGTCATTACTTAGTTTTCTATTTCACACTATTCGTCTATTTCTATTCTTATACTTCTATTTCTATACACAACTTCTTCTAGTTTCTTCTTCTTTAATCTTATTTTAATTCTCTTTTCTACAGTTGAATGAAGTCAAAAACTGATATATCGGTATATATACATCTGCATAAGCCAACATTGCTTGGATACGCGTTTACTTTTTCATTATTGTCTTTATCTGAGCAGTCTTGTTACCATTCTCTTTTTTCTTTTGACATATTTAATTCAATTTATTAAATGGATCGACCAATAGTTTTGATGGATTAACAATCTCTAATTTAATAAGCAAGAAAATAACTCTGTTTGATTGTCTGTTAGTTACGTTTTCACGTTTCAAATATCTAAGCCGATTTTGATGAAATTTAATATGGGGATAGCTTGGGATTCATAAAACAATAAGTCATATATAATTTGGTATGGCGATAGTTTTAAACTTGGGGAAGAACAAGGATAATCATAAGCTATTAATGTTTATAAGAGCGTTCGTGCCTTTTTGGAAGTGGTGCTTTCAATCGAGTAGACATGAAAATAAACCAATTTTAATTATATTTTGAACTTGACATGTACAGAGAAATTATTTAATACGTTGTATCAAGTGAAACCATTGAAGAATTTAATGGTGTACAGGGGAAAGAATTTTGTTTACATTAAGATTGCTTAGTTCGATGACCTCGTTGAAGGGCAACGGCAGCGGTGCGCCAGGGCAGGTTGATTCCCCTACTGACCTCTATTTGCGGCCACTTGCTTTGCCAACTGACTAGTTGTTCGGATTATTTTGACATATCGGGCAACATATAAAAATAAAGTGCAAAAGATAACTTATTGTCGGTAATAGGTTTCTAATTATTAACTTTTACTTGATTCTACCAAAATTACAGTCGATTTTACCTATACCATGTCTCCCTATAGTACGCCCCTCTAAACTCATATCGGTTTCCAGTTATGGGATCCTGAAGACGATCTCATTTTTCGTATAGTCATTGTAACACTCAGATACATATATAGCAAACCGGCACCTTCAGAGACCGAAGCGCAGCCCAGATCTCAAAGGAATCGAAGACTACTCATAATCCAGATAGGGTAAGCAAAGTTGCAGTCATATTGTTCTGCATTCTGAACCTGTCGCAGCGAATGTATGTGGTAGACTGCATTGCTATAGATGATACTGCAGATTTTCCTCCTGAGAATCCAGTTTCTTTGGGAGTTTGAATATCGTTAAACTTACACGGGATGATTCCTGAGATCCGTCAAGAACAACTTGTAACATGGCTTCGCCGATGGGTCTATAGTTCTTCAAGTAGATACTATACTGCAACGTATCTATTTACACATAAAACAACTGCACAGAGCCGTCTCAAATTTAACACTAACATCGGTTAAGGTTACAGGAAAGTTAAGACCGTTGCTTTTAAAATTAGAAGAATAATCTGTACTAAGTATGTATATATTTGAAGGGATGAACAAATGATACTGTGATTGCTTCCGTGAAGTAAAGTTATGGAAGAAAGCTGTTCACTGAAAAAATTATAAATAATTTTATTTTATTGAAAGTAATAAAATTAATAATGTAGTAACTTAGGGCAGGTGACCCGGTTGTGGCCACTGACCCCATTTGTGGCCATTTTGAACTTCAAATCGTTATAACTAAGGCAAGGACAAATATATTACGCTATGGTTTACGGGAATAAAAATATCTAATTTTGGCAACACTGATAGCGTTGACAGCTTCGATGTGTCAAACTTCAATCCTACAAGTCATTATTTTTTGACGAGCGTCAATTGTTATAAAGTCTTAGCAGAAAGGCGAAGGCTAGCGGGTGAGTAATCAATCATTATTTTTTAAATCCTTCTTATTTTTTTTTATGTTTATGTTAATCCTTCATAAAGAATACACTGTCTAAGTGGTACTAATGATATTTTATCGCTATTTGTTTATTAAGTGAGATTATGAGAGGTGGCCACTAATGGAACCAAAATAATGAATTTTCCCATCTTTGGCCACATGACTGGCCAAAAGTGGTGCACGTAGAACCCCACTTTTGGCCATTTAGTTTTTATCGTGATTTTTCAACTTAATTACTTAGCTATTTTGATATAAGTAATCTATTCATTTTCAGAGTTACGATTATATAACCCCATCGAAACCAAATTCTAAAAAAATCGGTGTCGTGAAAAGAAAATTTTTCCAGTACTCACCGTATAAAATAACATTAGCGTTGAACTCAATTAACGTACCTCTAACGACTTTGTGCTACAAAATTTCTAGAAAAGCGCCTTAAACTTCTGGTCATGTTGGGCCCCAGTCAGTTCTTGGAAGACAAATAGTAAACGAACTTGTCATATGGATCAAAGATTGCGCTCGCTGGATTTCCTATCAACAAGGAAGGTTTACTGGATTCTGTTAAGAAAATTGTTGTGAAGGGCCAAATTCCTACACCTTTTATAAATGATAGACCTTCAAGATCCTGGTTCGATGGATTTATGGCGAGACATTCTGATTTGAACCAAAAACATGCCGAGTATATTAATAAAGCTCGTGCCTTAATAATTGAAGAGAAAAGAACTGGTTCCAAGAAATTTCTTGATTGCTCGGTGATGAAAACTTAAAGATTCTAGAAAACTCTGCGAGAGTGTGAAACAGCTTTTTTTCTAGCTCCAAAAGGATCTCTTGTTTTAGCTGATAAAAGGGACAACATGTTTACGACACATCAAAAAATAGCAATAAATAAAATATAACTACCCTATTTACTGTCGATGCCGCTGGTGAATATGCAGCTCCTTTAACTATTTACAAATACAGAAGAATGAGTTCTGAAGTTCTTGACAATGCACCAAATGGATGGGGAGTTGGTAAATCTGGTAAAGGATGGATGACGGGCGAATCTTTCTATGAATATGTGGCAAACGTCTTTATTCCTTATATTACCTGATAGAAAAAGAAATTGAATTACCAATAATTTTGTTTCTTGACGGCCACAAGTCCCATCTGACTATGCATCTTACCGAATTGTGTAGGGAAAATGGCATTGTAGTTGTCAAGACTGGTCATTACAATATTATAGATATCTACCTCGTATAGGTTAATGTTGATCTCCTTAATTGTAATTTTAATTCAAGCTGAGATATTATATTTCATATTTGTCGTCAATATTATGTTTGCTATTTTTCTCTAAATAAAGAACTAACAGAGTACAAATTATTTAATTTAATCCATGCTTGGGTAATAAATAATAACGAAGTATGTAATTTTATGCAATCAATTTTATTTCTTCAATGAAAATATGTAAAGTAACATTTCATAATATCATTTTGAAAAAATCCCAACAGAATAGCCAATGTCCAAATTGATCGAAGCTTTCATTTTAAGAAAGTAGGTAATTATAGCTATATATTATTCATTTAATTAACGTCTTATACTCAAAGTAGTGCGTAGTAAGTTACAATAAGTGAAACACCTATTGAGAAAAAAAGCTTCTCATGGTAGATGTATTGGTCCAATCCAGTTGAATGCCTTATTCGAATGGGACAGGCATGGTAATATTTAATAATGAAAAATACATTAAATACGTCATTCATTCATTCATTCATCATTCGTCATGGAATAATGTAAAGTATAATTATTATAATAGTTGTCACAGTAAAATCAAGATCATGAACATCTTTAATTTATAGTTCATTTTTATCTCGGCAGAATGTAAACTATCGTAACTGTTCCAAACTTACAATACAACGCATTCGATTTTGTTATATTATAAACCATCGGAATTAAACGGATATAATTGTGACAACTGAATGTATAGTTCTTCTTGGCGCCGCTGTTTGGTAGTGGCTGGTGTTGGTAGCGTTTAGGGGTTTGATGGTGTTTGTTTGCTCATATTGGATGTAGGTTTTTAAGGTTTTAAGTTTTTATCTTATTTAATTAACTGATGATCTTAGCCTTAGAGGTAAACGTTGTACCATTTCTTTGGAGCAAATTGATTATGACAGGCGCCCAAAGTAGTACGTACTTTATTTCCACTATACTTTTTGTTCCATGCCCAAACAGACATTGAACTAAATTCTGGTCTTCGTAATCTAAAAGTAAACGTAATAAGAATACCGAAGTGTCGATAAGATCAAATATTCAAGCATGTTCATGCAAGTATAGTTCAAAATGTTTAATGAAATTTTGTGAAAAGTACCAACAGGAAACAACTTTACTATTTCGCAGGGATTCTTTGTAATAGTGTTGTGCCGAGTCGCCGTTTTGGTGGATCGAGTCAGTTTATACGGTATTCGAATTAGGACTCGATTCCCTGATTCGAGCCCAGTACTCGAATTCTATGTTTGGTATTAGAATATTTCTAGACTCGAGTCTACAAATTCTAGTGTAGAAATTCTAGTCCAGTCCAGAACTAGAGTCCGATTTTAGAACAAAAAGGAAAAATAGAAAGGAGTTAGCTTCAAACAGCGTGTAGGTTAGGTTAAGCCCAATGACACAAAAATAATAATACTGTAACTTTTATTAAAAGATTGAATCATTGAATCAAGACATAGAGCATAGGAGCTTATGTAAACAATTTGCGAGTTAACTCGAATATTAGACTCAAGTCAGTAGGACTCGTATAAATAGAATCAAGTTAGCGAGTACGAACCGATTCTTCCTGACTCGAGTACTGGAATCGAGTCGGCGTACTCGAATCAAAATAAATTGGTATTCGAGTAGACGAGTCCAAAGCAGGAATCGAGTCTGACTCGAGTCAAACCGTACTCGGTACATCGCTACTTTGTAAACTAACAAAGTTCACGGTCGAAAGGTGACACATAAAATAAATTGTAAAAATACAAATTCTTGTCACTGTTACATTTTTATAGCATATAGCAATAAATGTAACGCAGTTTCACAATTAGAAACAAACATATTTTACTACATTTAAAAATCCACTTAAAGAACTAAAAGTCAATATCCCATCCAGATGTTTCGTCTGGTGGCATCTTGTCTTTTGGATACTTTTCAAAGTTAGATAGATCGGAGTCGTTGGCTACAGGCTGTACCAGGGGTGCCTTCAGCTTCTTCTCTCTTAGGCCCTCCCAGTCCAATCCCAGGAACCATCTGACATGAAAAAATATGATTTTTTTTAGTACTTTTTAAAACTGTTATTTGTATTTCTTTTGTTCGCTTTGCACAAACGCTAATATGGTTGGAGATTGAGTAGATACCATTGGGCTAATTTTCCTCTTTTTTGCTGTTTTTCTTGATTTTGCTTACAATAAGTTAAAAGCGAGGCAACCCATACTTAACAGTACTGTCAGATTGTTGGTTATTTCTACTATAGGTTAAAGATAATTAATTCTTACAAATACGCTTTGTCATTAATTACCAAACAAAATTATACGACTGTTATATTTTTATTGCAATATTCAAACAATTCTTGTCAACTGTCAAATTAAACCCAAATCACATCATTTAATTCGTTATAGGCCGCAGTATCTCCATTCCACTTTTTATACATTTTAGTATAAGTTTTGTTGAAAGTCAAAAATGTTGTATCAAACAACATATTTTAGTTCACGCAGTTGGCGCCATTAATCATTTTAATACTCTGAACAAGCTTTTTTTATTTATCAGGTAGTAAAAAATGTTAATAACTGAAAACCAGAAAAATGCAGCATCGGTGGGCGTCCTTCCTGCAAGATGGATAGACGATTTGAAGATGATAGCATTCGGTTGATATAAATATGGTGATGACACTCAAAGATTCAAAGCTTACTTTTGGTTTTTGATGTCTACCATCCCGTTCTTGAGATAGCCGAGTCGTTCGGCGGGGACGGCGCGGCAGAGCTTCCGGATGAGCATTTTGGCGGCGTTGTTGACGCGCGGGTGGAAGTTGACCGCGTCGATGCCGCGCAGGATTAGCGTGTACGTTTTCATGTGATCACCGCCCGACGACCGGAACGGCGGCTTGCCCACCAGCAGTTCGTGAATGAACACGCCCAGGGCCCAACAGTCGACGGCTCGGTCGTGACCCTAAAACACAATTCGTTGTAATTCATTGTGAATCGCAAACTTAAATAAAATATTCAAATTAACAAATAAATTAAGAAAAATCTAAATCTAATATAGAGTATAGTAATAATTGATCTTATAAAGAGTTGTTTAAAATTAATGTTAACTTAAGGAAAGAACGTGCTTGTCTTATCGATTCCCTAGATGTTTCTTATAATAAATTAAGAGATAACAAGAGTATATAACAAGGGCAGAAAAGATCTGAACAAGAATATTGACCATTTAAAGTTCTTTGTTAAATATGACTAATAAAATAGTGCTCAAAACCAAGGAGGATATTCACTCAATCACCGAGCTAACTAATCTTTGTCAGTATAATGAGGACCGATAATCCATATTTTGACAATGAATGGCCAGACTATCATAGGAAATGAACCCAGTTAGTTTCACCAGTAATATATCAGACTAATCTACAAATGTATTGTCCAAGTACCATGTACGGTACAATTTATTTTCAAAACAATCAGTCATGGGGTGTCCATAAATTACGTGAGGTGTTTTTTGAAATTTTCTGTCCCTTCCTTCCGATTTTTTGTTAGATTGTTATTGTAAAAAAAACAAACTTATTTACGACTCGTCAAGACTAGTAATCAATATTGATGAGAGTTATTAAAGTGTAATACCTCGCGTGAGAGTAATTGAGAATGGAACAAAAATTGGTAAGATTTAGGTTATATAAGAGGGTAATTTCATGATGAGTCTATCGAAACGTTTGCATTCCAACTTCAATTTAAAGAAAACGATATAGCCACCTAATGTGTAAGGGAGATTCTTTCATTTTATTACGAATTTTTATTTCGAAATAAAGCAAGCTATGCACTAAGGGGGTTATTTTTCTGGAACTTTAGTTTTCTTAATTTGAACTCTTTTTATGAGTGAAGAATTGGTTAGTTTCTCATATTTTGACGGTTAATAAAAGATGGGGATAATTAATTAAACAAGCACTTCAAGCAAGTATGTACTTATTCATCATATTTTATATATACTCGTATAATAACTTCACTTAGTTTCGAACTATATTTAGTTGAGTTGAAGTATTTCATATCAACATCGGGTCTAGTTGTAAAATTTTATAGATAAAAATGTGTCAGTGATTAAGTTAGATTTAATAATCAAATCTTATCTGAAATGTATTAACGTTAAAGATAGTGATATATAATTTACCTTATTGAGTACAATTTCTGGTGCAACGTACTCTGGCGTGCCGGCAAATGTCCACGTTTTGCTGTTTGGGGATATCCGTTTTGCAAACCCGAAATCAACCTGCAGGTATTGACCATAAGTTTAGAATGTTGGTAAATCCAACATAATGTTCTCGTACATAAGGTTTAAAACCACATAAAATAAGATAAAATGACAAATCAGAGCTGCAATTACAGGAGCGGTACTAAATCAGCAATCGTCATCCTATTGAATTGTTAATTTTGTTGGTTTTAACAATTATTGAATAATGGTTATAAACATTGCGTGCATTTAACGTTTTGATTACTGTTTGGTTTCTGAGCAGTCTTGGTACATGCCCATTTGATAAATGAATCGACGTATAATTACTTTAGTGGACAAAATTTTGTTTTATTTTTCTATTCAATTAGATTACTACTGAGGGCCTAGACAAGATGCCTTTCTATTTTCGTAATCGCATCGCTAAAATAAAAACTGTATGGTATTGACATAACCGATCGCTTGACTTTACGCTTGACTTACTAGGCCCTCAGATGATCAATCGATACGTTGCAAAATATCTACCCTGATTTTTTAAATATAATTTTTTATATTAACTATTTATTAATGTATTTCGGTACTTTTTTTTACATATGGTATGTGCTAACAAATTTCCATAACCAAAAAAATTTCATACAATTAAGTAGCTCTTGATTTGGTCATGGTAGGTACTTGATAATTGTAATGTGATAAAAATAATTAGTCTGTTGAATAAAAATGCGATATTGTAGCCTGAAAATATCGAAAAGAAATGCGTCACACACATGATGTGTCATGCATGACCATGATGCTTATGATAAGTTTAGCAAAAACATTTAATTAAAAATATATAAAAAATCACCAATTTGATGTATCCTTGTTTATCAAGCATAAGATTTTCCGGTTTTAGGTCCCGATAGATGATGTTCTTCGAGTGCAGGTACTGAAACGCCTCGACGACGCAGGCGGCCATGAAACGCGCAACCGCGTCGGGGAAGTACCGCTGCTTTTGTAGGATGGTCCACACGTCCCCGCCGAGCACCGGCTCCATTAAGAAATATATATACTTGTTGTCCTTATAGGTTCGGTACAGTCTAAAAATATGAAATGTAGATTATTGATTTATTGTTTGAGTTAATAAGTATCTCGTATTCCGATTTCATATTTCGAGGTTCGGCCACTGAAATCAAAAGTATGGTAGTGGATTGGTGGGAAACTACTTGTTCTGTAAATATAAACATTGTGACTTACCAGGAAACCCAGTTTGTCTGTATATTTCACTAGAACTGAGACAGCTAGCCAATGTTCTGTCTCAAAAATCTTAAATGTGTTAAGGTGTCGATCAAAGTAACATTTGAATTGATTTATTTTTGCTTAAGCTTAATTATTTGATTTCACATTAGTAAACTTACTTGCATAAGAAGGGGCTGTCGCAGACCATCATAATGTGTTTCTCATTGTACGCGTGCTCTTGTTGCTGCTGCTGCACCATGTCCACTTTCTTGAGGCACTTTAGCGCAAATGTAATGGACTTGTTGGGTTTGTACTGGACTAGTTCAACCCGCCCAAAACCGCCGACGCCCAGCGTTCCCACTATCTCCAGGTCTTTCAGTTCCACGTATTGAAATTCTACGAATGAAACATTAACGGACTTTTTTAAATAGCTTAAATTGAGTGAATAAATTGTTATAGATTTAGAAATATATGCAATAAGAAATCGTTTTCTCGTCGATTAATAAAATAATACATTTAATAGTTACTTAACATCATTCTTTGTTCATAACCAAGCCACAACCAATAAAATTTAATACTGATATAAAATTGCTTTATATTCATTTAATATTAGCAAATTGCATTTGTGTATGCAAGAAATAAAAAACAACAAGTTACGATAAGTTGAACATGTAGAAAAAAATGTTAAAATGCTGTAATGAATGACCACACAGTATTTACAGTTTACTCGAGTAAGTGTAGGATTAACTTTAGAGTACATATTGATTAAAAATTTGTTATTTTAATATGGAATTAAACGTATCATGAAATGAAACATACATAAATCATACGATATTTTAATAACATATTCATATCACCACCAGGATCATATCACGATATCGTGATATGAAAAGAAATCAATATGTTGTTCGTTTACACGCTTTAAATATTTCAACATGTTGTCATTTGATAACATTGTATAGAAAAAGCGCGAAATTTAGATTTCATTTAGGTTCATTTTTAATGCCTCCATTTGTTCGTGTTTGCAAGTTACTAATTTACTATAGATATAATTTCTTCATATTATAAAAAAAATAAAATTTTCCTTCCATGTTCTTTCATAGGCGTAAAAATGTATTAACTAATTACTTATATATCTTATACTAAATATACCAGAATATGTAAAGAATTTGTTAATCTTAAGTTTGCAAAATGTTTGGCAATGAAAAATGGCAAATAATTAGATGTAAATTCATGATTATAATATTGACAGAATGGCGAATGCATCCAATAGAATAGATTTCCATAAGTAAAGGTTGACTTAGATTTGGTTAGAAGTAAACCTACACTATAAACTTCGGGTTAGATACGCGTTCGCAACCAAAACTTTTGTGAGTTCTAATCTGGTATACTTACATAAATTGCTGTCTGTTTTTGAAAAGTAATTATATACTCACTGAGAAATTGATTATGGAAAATTAAATGGAACTTTTATTAACTTTGGAAAGATTAGCAAATAACGAAATAGTACTTGCCACTTTTAACTTGTGAACGTTTATTTGGTTCTTTGGGGTCGGGAACGGTATGAATTGTGTCGTTTAGTTCGTCAATATTTCCGAAGTACTCCTTGAATGGTCTGTGAAGTAAAATGTAAAATGTGGTTTTAGTGTAATTTAATATTCATTTAGAATGAAAAAATAAATAAATTGAAAATGTTATAAGATTCCGTTAAAACAATATTTTAATTGTTTTATGTACAAGTAGTAAAACAAATATTTAACAAGAATAACTTCATTAGTGTTGTTATGTTCTATCAGATAATGATGGAGGAAGCGTAAATAACTTAAGATCCATTCATTTAAGCTGCACATAGATATGTAATAGCATATAAATGAACTTATACCCTCTCTCTAAAGTTAAGCATTCCACGCCGGGTGGTTGTGCAGTAACCGTGGCCAGCCGACGATCTCCATGCAGTAGGGCTTGTTCTCCGAAATAGTCACCCCTGATATAAAAAATTAAAAGTGTTAATGTATACTGGTTAATTTAGTTAACAGCTTTGAGATAATTTTTAATGTGTCTGCTTATAAATTCATGCAATAATAAAGTATTAGTCTCACCTGCGTAGCGTGCCAACGCGTCTTTCGGGAGCGTCACCATCTCGTTTAGTTACTATAACCGTCCCACCACGAATGATATAAAATTTATCTCCAGGATCTCCCTGACGCACTACTGCTGTACCAGCTGAGAAAAATTCCTATAAGCAAATTTCGAAGCTTCATAAAAATCTATCATATTTTGTGTCATTAATCAATAAACGGAATAAAATGTTTTATAAGTAGGTATTACGTGATAATGGTCGAAATCAAAATGTTTAAAATTTTTGAACTTTATGAGGTATAAAATATGTATTATTTAATATTACAAATAATAGGTAATTTATTTAATGATGTTTCAAACTTTAACTCAAAAATACATATAACTCTTAATTATACACTTTAAGTTAATTATAATAATTTTAAAGAAACGTGATAGAAAACACAATTTGCGAAAGATAAAATAAGTTCATGATTTAATGCTAAAAATTGTTCCTCACTCTTTTTAATAAGCCCGATATTTTAGCGAGAATATTATGACTGAAGCCTTGCAGCAGTGGTACTGATGCTAGAAATCGGATGTTGTCTTCCTGCTCTTGTCGACCGCTACGCACCATAATTTTCTGGAATACTCGCCGCTCTAGCATCCAAACTTTTGCTTCAGTGATGCCTAGAAGGGACACTTCTATTGTAACACCTGATCAACTCGCCAAAGTGCTACTCTTATGCGTAGATACATATATGTAACAGAAGAGGCAAAAGAAGTTACGAACTATTGGACAACTTGGATTCACAAAGACAATAGTTCCATGTTAAGGTTATATCTATATAAATTTAATTAGAAATTCTTTGTCTTTTGTGCTTGACAGCTTTTAGTTCCTAAATAACCAAAGCAATATTTCCAAAGTTTTAACCATTTTTTACAATAATATAAACCAGTGTTTTATGATTAAAAAAAATATCTATTAATACTGCACAGACGATATGAAATCTCCACATAGTAAACCATTAAGAAGAATTATCATACGAAGGTGCAATAATTAGATAGGTATTTTAACTCACATCTTATAGAGGCGAATCTCTTTGCCTTATACAAAATTGCTAATTCGCCAAAAGCTTCGCCTGCTCCGAAGGTCTTTACAACCTGACCGCTTTTGAGCACTTCAAATTGTCCGTAGGCGGATACGTACAAGTGGCTGCCATTCTCGCCTTCTCTGATAATAAGGCTGCCCGCAGGGTACTCCTGAGGATTCATAGCCTCAACTACGGCTGTCAAACGCTCATCATCCATCAGATTTCTTAAAAAGTCATTTGCCATGACGGCTTTGCTGATTTGTGTTGCAGAGCTGAAAAGTTTTGGATTTTTAGTTAAAGAGGCGACCGAATAAAATCACATAAGACAGACTTCATAGATAAGTCAATGTAAAAATGTCTTCAACTATTTCAGTAATAAATCTTAATATATAAATATGTGACATCATAAAGAGTGTAGGTACAACTATTAAGCCGAAGCTAAATAACATAATTTTATTTAACATTAATTTTATCACGGTGTAATAATAAAAATGTTTTAATTAGTTTAAAACTAAAAGTTGGCGTTTGCATAATTATTATTTTATTATCGATGAATGGAATATTACAATTGTACTATATAAAGCCCGAATATAAGCACAACTTACTTTCCGGAATACTAAGTCGCAAATTATATTAAGTAGCTTGTTTGGGTCTGCATGCTAGACAGATCTAATCCCATGTCCCTTTGAAACAGCCGTACACTGTACACAGTTTGTATAAGACCCGTTATATCATACCCGTACACGGAACTTTATATACCGAGTCGTAAATTCTCTATCCCATTCAACGGTCGCAAAACATCTCGTTACGCAAGTTGGCTAATGCTTCCCACTATATTCGGAATAGCGAGCACTATCGCGTTTTCGAACTATCTACCATTCAAGAGCACTTCCGTTCTTGCTCCAAACGGTTTTTCAAAACCGCCGAGAAGCATCCCAGTCCCTTAATGAGAACAGGAGTCGCCGTCCCGGGCACGTCTTAGCTGACCCTCCCTATTAATTAACGCAGAACCTTCAAGCTCTATTAGCGACGGCTTTTGCGCCGTCGCAATCTTCTCAGCCCCTTACTCGATTACCCCTATTTAGCCACGATTAGGCCCCATTCATACACGTTAGTGTACCGTACCTTTTCTAGCGCATACTCTTCTTTATTATCTCTTTATAGGGCAGTGCTGACCGTGCCTTCTCTGGAGGTTACTGAGGCTGAGGGTCCTTCTATTTAAGCCGTAGGGTCCTCATGACCAAGGCTCATGCTGATTTTAGTCGGTAGGTCCTTCCTGTCGAGCCGAGGGTGTCTGTCATAATCACTGTGGCACTTGGTTTCTGTGGTATCCATGAGGATTTTCTCTCAACTCGAGGAGAGTCTCTCAACTCAAGAAGGAAAAGAAAATTCTGTCGTGCGGAGTCAGCCGGACAGCGATGGCTTGTGCTCGTGTTCGTGCCACTACGCACACTATATTACCACTGAAACGCCGTGACTTGGACCAATAAAGAGATTGCTGTTTAAAATCGCTCATGCGATGTGTGGGTGGAATACGATACTATTTGGTTGGCCGGCTAACGTTGGCGCCAACTACCAACATCTTGTCAAAAATTGCTCTACACATTGGGCCCACTGTTCGGCTAATGTGTATAGCGAGCTTAAAATTGTGGTATTCCAAACATGTAATCCGATAGAATTTAATAAACTCCGAACTATACTGTATTATGTACTACTTTAGATAATAAACGCTGACTGCATATAAATATCAACTGTTTCATATTAGATAAATTTATAAATTAACGACAGAGTTCAGAAAAACCAAATACTGTTTAATTTAAAAAAGGAAGTCACATATCTGATAAATGTTACATAACTAATATACATTATGTTATATTACCTTTGATCCTTTTCAAACTTTTCATATTGCAAGTCTGATGTGTCGGCTGGTCCTGGGAGGGCAACGACAGCTCTCCGCTTCCTCTTTTGCTTATTTGGGTCAATTCTTACGAGGTCGGCTATGGTCTTGCGCCCTGCACTGCTCTTGCGATCGTCCAGCACTTCATCGTCAGATATATCTGAATCCTTAACACTTATTTTACCACTGTATGTACTAGGTTTTTTTGAGTCCCATGAATTTCTCACAGAGGCGTTTATTGACGAGACGTCTGTTTTTCGGGGCTCTGTTTTATTATAATTGTTATTGTTAACATTCGAGTATCTTGAAGAGTATTCATCAAAGCCTTCGAGATCGGGTAAAATCTGTCGAAGAAAACAAAAGATAATGTAGATGGTGTGCGAGGCTAATAAGCCCATTTATTATTGTCTATATGAAAATTTCTCATTATCAAATTCCTCATTTGTCATTTAAATTTCAATGAATCGGGTTATTGGTGTCAAACTTTAAAACTAGAATCTGAATATTTAAATTTATCTATTTAACGAACGGAATTCGAACCCACCGTGTGCGCCATCAAACCGTGTGCAACAAATTTAGTTTGAACGTTTAGTAAAACACTTAAACACTGTAATGTAAAGTATAAAATAATGTACATAAACATTGATATGGAACTAAAGCGGAAGTAATAAAATGCATTACAAGTGTATAAAACATGAAAATCACCGGAAAATTATGGATGGGGGGATCCATTGATATATTGGATTGAAGCCAGATGATGATGTACTTATTTTATAAAGAAATATCTACCTGGATAGGGGTGAAGCTCAGCAATGCGTACACTTTTATTATACACAAGTACCTACGATTTGAGGTGATTACACTAGTAATTACACGTATACATAATTAAAGTATAGTAATAGGCACGAGTTTTTACTGAGAGCACCATCTTAAGTATAATACATAATGTTATGCTGTCATAACATTGTCATTACTACAATGCTAGAAGGACTCTGGCAAATGCTTGCTTTCTAAACTTGTTGAAAGACGTTGATGTTGTGTTTTCTAACATCTCATGGGACTGGTAGAGTGATGAGAGTGTGACGTGGAAGTCCTCAGCTTTTATTAAATATTGGCATTCTCATCAAACGAACCGAATAAGGTGAGGTGGTGCTTTGCAAACAGTACTGTATCACCCAAGTCGAAGTATGGAAGATCATTTATATAAATTAGGAAAAGCAATGGTCCCAATATTAATTCTAGGATCTATATTATGGGATCAATATTAATCCTATTGACAAGGATAAGTATCAAATCTTTGTAAAATTATCTCAAATACTTTCTTTTCCGACTGAGTAACTTTAAATAGATTACTATTTTCTATTATATTTGAATAGATTGAATTTATTTATATTGAATTGAAAAAAAGACTTTGAGTAATAAATTTGAAGTTCTCGAAATCAATTAAATATCTGGCTAAAGATACATTATCTTGCACTGATTTGAATTTTGTTATCAACATTATATTTTATCACAAGAAATTCCTCTGTGAGCAAATTTGTTGTTTTTAAAATCTAATGTCTAATTGTAGTACAAATTCTGAGGTTGTACATATAAGTTCCTTTATACTAACAGCCCGCCCCGGCTTCGCACGGGTATTGAACAACCATATCAAAAGTTATAATTTTTTACACACAAACACACTCACATAAACATATTACTTTATTGGAGTTTTAGTATGAATTCCTAACTTTCTTGAAAATTCAATATAGTCTATGTTCACTGGAAATACTGTAGTTTCCCAACAGTAACAGAATTTTTAAAATCGGTTAAGAAGATTCGAAGCCTATTCAGTTCAAATATAAAAACAATCAAATCTGTCTTCTTTATACAGTGTGTTAGGGATCGGACTTCCGATACTTTACCAACGTTGTATGTTAAGTTTTATCGACAAAAACCTATACAAATGGGTGTCGCATCCCTCACCCCTATGAATGAGAGCTATTTTAAAATTTTATTTCTCGTATTTTAAGGAGTTTATTAAATCTTGCTGTTTTACGATTTTATTTGGTCTACATACACAAAAGTGGCCTTATTTCAAAGTTAATGAGCTGTGCTAGCATTTAACAATAAATTTGTTAAGAAATTCTTTACAATAATAAACAAAATCCTTTGATTTAGACGGAAAACTGGGTAAAATTGTCTATTTTTTTTTAGTTATTGGGCTCAACCTAAAATTCCGGGCCCTTGACATATTATTTTTTTTTGTTTTAATTTATTGGCAATGATTTGAGCTTGTAAATAAACCTAAAATAAGTACCGCTAAACAGGCAAATAGTTAAGAAACGGGTCTAACAAAACAAGTCAAAATTGACAAAAAAAACCCTATTCATAAGAAGGTAATATTTCTATTGTGTGTGAGAGAGAGAGGTACTTTTACGATTAGTAGGAAGGTAAGTAAGCCATTAAACTACACATTATCTATATATATAAAAGAAAGTCGTGTTAGTTACACACTTATAACTCAAGAACGGCAAAACAGATTTGGCTGAAAATTGGTGGGAGGTAGCTTAGACCAGGAGACGGACATAGGATACTTTTTATCCCGTTCGACAGCGTTCCTGTGTGACTTGACATGAAACGCAGTCACTATAAAACGTGGTATTACAAAAAAGAATCAGACTTGGAATAACAAAACGCAAATGACAGCTATGTAATTGACGTAAATGACAAGCTATGTAATGACGTATGGATGACAATTTGATATTTGTAAAAATCAATATTAAAACTATTTCTATTAAATAAATAATTAACAAGTGGATTGAAGTGAAGTGAAGTTTAATAATAATGCCGCGACCAAGACGATCGAATCTTTCCCGACAAAGCCGTTTTCAACAGAAAAGCGGAAAAATCTTTTTTTACATACAGCGATACAACATGACATTTGAGACATTTGACAGGACAACGTCTGTCGGGTCAGCTAGTTTGAAATAAAAACAAAGAAAAAGAGAGCACGAGAATTTATTCAAACCTATTTTTACAAAATTTGTTGTGTTTGGAACTTCCCGACAAACTTTCTGTTATAATGTTCCCCAAAGAAAGAAGTCCAGAGGAGTCAAGTCTAGTGAACGAGGCGGCCAGGCGATCGTGCCGCCACTTCCGATCCATGGCGAGTAATTAGCATGAATGTATGCTCTCACATTTCGGGAGTAATGTGCCGCGCTCCGTCCATTTGGAAATAAAAAGGCCGCTGCTGCCGACGCTGCCTGAACACCAGCGGAGCCTCTTCCAAAAAATCATTTTGTAAAAACTCCAAAAATCTCTCTCCGGTTAAACTATCCGGTTAAAACAATACGCCCGATCAACTGGTCATTCAATAAGCCTGCCCACACATTTATTGAAAATTCATGTTGGAATTGACCAGGTCAGCAGTGTGGGTTTTCAGTCATCCACAAATGGTCATTTCTGTGATTTGTTATACCTGCTCTGGTGAATTTCGCCTCATCAGTCCACAAGATCCGACGTAACACATCTGGCTCCTGATGAATTTTGCGGTTAATCCATGCACAAAACACAGCACTAGCGGCGTAGTCCGGTTCGATTAGATTTTGCACTTTTTTGAAATGGAAGGCATGTAAACCTTCCTTTTTAAAACTTTCCACACCGACCAATGCGAAATTCCAAGCCTACGACCTATTAGTCTTGTACTTAGGCGCGGCTCATTCGCGATCAAACGCAGAATTTCATCTTCGTCTTCGGGTGCTTACAGACGAACTCTTTCGTTTGGAGCAGCTTGAATTCCATGCTCGCGAAGTCTCAAATGTGTACTTGTAAAAGTTCGAGCAGTAGGCGTGCGTCGCCTTGGAAATCTTCTTTGGTATTCCACAACGGCAGCGGCTGCGTTCCCATTGCAGAAACCATACACAAAATGTATGTTTGCTATTTCTTCAGCTGAATAAGACATAACGCACGATCAAATTAAAGAATTTACGAGTGATAGAGCGATGGTGTAGTTTTCACAACGCGGGGCGAGGGATAACTGATTGTCAATGAAAAACAAATACACAAAGGCACCATCTGTTGTTTTGTCTCACTTACACCTTCTAATCGTAAAAGTACCTTTCTCTCACAAACAATAGAAATATTACCTTCTTATTTATTAATTGGTGGTGGTTACACCAATTGGCTAATTGGTGTAAGTGTAACAAATATTTATTTATATTATTTATTTATTATGAATAGGGTTTTTTTTGTCAATTTTGACTTGTTTTGTTAGACCCGTTTCTTAACTATTTGCCTGTTTAGCGGTACTTATTTTAGGTTTATTTACAAGCTCAACTCATTGCCAATAAATTAAAACAAAAAAATGATATTTCAAGGGCCCGGAATTTTAGGTAGAGCCCAATAACTAAAAAAAAAAATAGATAATTTTACCCAGTTTTCCGTCTAAATCAAAGGATTTTGTTTATTATTGTAAAGAATTTCTTAACAAATTTATTGTTAAATGCTAGCACAGCTCATTAATTTTGAAATAAGACCACTTTTGTGTATGTAGACCAAATAAAATCGCAAAACAGCAAGATTTAATAAACTCCTTAAAATACGAGAAATAAAATTTTAAAATAGCTCTCATTCATAGGGGTGAGGGATGCGACCCCCATTTGTATAGGTTTTTGTCGATAAAACTTAACATACAACACGTTGGTAAAGTATCGGAAGTCCGATCCCTAACACACTGTATATAATACTAGTATATAAGAACAAAAGGCCGAGTTTACGATTGATCATTATTTTTTGATTCTAGGATAAATAAGCATTTTGTATAGTTTCCAGACTCATGATTGTTTGCCTTGAAAATTATTGAACCAAGCATTGAAAAAGCTAATGTTTAATTAGGTAACTCTCGCCGATATCTACTTATATTTTTCGGTGATCAAGTTTACTTTTTTGTTATATGCATAGTGTAAGTCCTACACTACACATCGTATACAATACGTCCTACACTGTAGGCCGTATAGTATACGATTAATGAATAGAGATTTTTTTTTATCAGTAACATTTAGACACCGCGGTGGATGTGTTTGCTGTAAGTATTCGATATATTATATTGGCCATCATAGTATATAATGCAGAGTTATATAATATCGTAGACAGTCGTACAATTAATAACGGAATTTTGTTTTCAACATTTTCGGATTATTTTCAAACTATTTTTTTTCGAGTCTTCCGGCCTATGTCCGCCTCGTCGTAGTCTACATTAGTATTATGTTAATAAAACATGAGCAAGCACTTTTATAGGAGAGAATTGCATACATTTTTTTCCTCCAGAGAGGAGTGGCTGAGAATCCGACACAAGGAGCACAAAACTCACCCAAGTGCTACATAGATTATGTTAGACATGGAGTCCAACATAATCGGCCGGACGGGGCTGCCCCGTTGAAATTACCTATTAACTAAACTCAGCCTAAAGCCGTGGTTGCAAGGGCTACAGCTTGAAAGGACGGAAAACCGCATACAAATTTGTACATCACATACATATGTACATTATATACATCTTTTTGTACTTTCGGACTCCCTATTTCCACTTTTAACAGCCGTCATCATCATACTATCTCATTTATATTACAACATTGCATTATTTCCGGATACATAAGTCTGCCAATCGATTTCGATATAATTTGTTGAGGATAACCTGTTTTATTATCTTAATATATCTGTATACATAAATCATACCTCCGACTTTAGCTATTTAAAAAATAGCCAAGTGACGCATTATAATCGTTTCTAGATTTATTCTTAATATTAGATAGCACTGCCTATATGGTAAATAATGTATGGTTTTAATTTACTTACCGCAATCGTCTCCCTTCGTGTCGGCCGTGCAGGCCGAGTTCGTTGCACTGTATTCAAAGTAAAACCACCCTTGGTCGAAAACTTAAAAGGAGGGCACAGCACCATATTGCTAAATTCCAGTTTCACCGACAAGTGTAATTTAACATTATTTTATGTCGTTATCAACGGAGCTAATTGAGCTAGCAGGCAGCGCTCGCGCATCGAGCTGACTGCTTGATTGGCATACGAGCTGTTATCAGCCACAGATTATCTTATTAAAGCGATTGTTTTAATTATTTCACACTGTAGAAAGATTACCGTTTATTATCGGAGAAGCCTTGCAATGTTATCAACATTAATAATAACAATCAGATGTAATGAAAATGGTTGTGTACTGAATAGTTATGATGGTATTACTACTCCCTTAAAACTAGACATGAAAGTTAACACTTGATTTTTATATTTGTAGTTTAGAAGATAAGTGATACAGTTTAAATATACATACATAGAATTTTATAAGTGAATTCGTATGATTTATTTTCTTGGTATATTGCATTTGATTTACGACCCGCACCGCATTTACATTTAATAAAATAATTCTTATTTGAATTATTTTATTTTCAAACGACTTCTTTTTGAATACAAAATAAATTTATTGATTAATTGCTTTAACCGATACTAAATACAAATATGCAATTATTTTAAAAACTAACCCAACTAGAATTAGTGTAATCTAGTTGGGTTAATTTTTAACGGAAAGGATCTCGAGTGGCAGGCATATGCCGGGCGCCGGCGCCGTAGCGTTGGTAGGCCTCCCAATATATGGGCAGACGATTTGGTGAAGACCGCAGGTAGGCGCTGGACTGGCGGCGTGGGACCGACCACTGCCGAGATCAGGAGTAGGCATGCATGCATATGCAGCGGGTCTACTGTAAAGTTTTGTGATATTTTTATAAACGATCATTATTAGTAATTTTTATGTATGTGTGCATATATGGTATCATCCATTTTCTCTTGTCGAATCCTATAAGAGTGAAATTAGATATTTCTCTTTTGTTTCAGTTATCTGTTATTATTATATTGGTATTTACATAGTATTATTAAATAAAACAAATATTGTGTTGGTATTATTAAATAAAACAAATATTGTATACTATTATTTATTAATAACGTAAATGAGTACACAATGCCAAAGGCTTTAAATGATTCACTTCATTTAATATTCTCATTTGAAAAAAAAAATATTTACAATAAAAAGAGAAAATCAGCTTTCGCAATTCATTCCAAATTGCCACACTAAAAAAGAAAAATTCTATAATTATTTATTCACTTTTATCACAAATCGTATGAGGGTTCGCTGTGCACCTGGCTCGACGTTTCTGTTCGTTACAACTGCCGCACGTTTCCTCATCGAGACCGATGTGCAACGATAAATAATGTGCATGAATCTACAAATTGTGCCGAACGGAAGACATTCTTATGTATCAAATCTATTGTTGATTACTTTCAAATTTCATAAAACATTCACATTTAACATTACAACATATAAATACGGAAATTGAGCACGGTAATGTAATAGTATCTCAAATATATGGACTCGCGCCCAGCGACCGTAACGCATACCGAGCGGCAGCTCAGCCAGCAGCTTAGCCGTCCTGTGATATGCGATGATATTCCTACAGTTCGCAAATTGTCTACGCCAACGGCACCACAATACCACTAAATATATATTATCATAGTCACTTAAAAGTGTTACATTGGGAGACATCGCAAATCACACGGTCAGTAGCACACAGCTAAATTTTGGCCTCAATCGACAAACAGTATGCGCTACGTCTATCTATGTTCCCACGTTTACTAATAACAATATGATGTCATAGATGTGGTGAGTTCTTCTGGCTAATGAGCGGCTGAAATACGCCACACCTATGAAATTAACGATAGTGTCCAATCGGACAAAGATGTAAGTCAACCCTGCTAATATCTGAGTACTCTACTACACTAACAGAACAGCGTCGACGAGTGCAATTGACGAACAAGTGATACTTATTAACTCCGGCTACTTTAACAATATGAACCCGAGGGCAAAAATTATATGCACAACATGCGGCGGTGTTCCGCCGATAACACTATATACAGTTGTCGGCCGAGCGGGCCTTACTGCTGCGACGTACACAACAGATTTGAATGATCAATAAATAATATTGGAGCGGCAGGATTGATTTTAAAATAATAGCATGTTACCATTTATGATAAATTCAAATGGGAAAATTTCAGTAAATGAATATTATCTTTCTGGTAGGTTCGAATGCAGAACGAGTGTTTGTGAGAAGCTAAAGGCGCACTCGGCCGCCGCCGCTGCTCGCGAGTCGCATCGCTGCCGCGGCGCCCGCGCAGCGCCCGTGCGGCGCCCGCGCAGCCGCCGGCTAGCGAGCGACGTTACTGACATAACATATTATTATGAACAACATGATAACAACTCGTTTACACCTAAAGATTATATATCGAAGCCGTCGATCGTATAATTTGTGCACAGCATAATTAAACGAGAATAGTATGAAAGTTAAACATCTCATAAAAACCGAGAAACATATCGCGTTACAAAATACATATTATCCTTAATGTTAATGATTATTTTATTTATAATACATTGTTCTTGATGATTTCAAATCTTATCGTAGCACACTAACCATTTTTGTCAGATATGTCATTTAAATTCAAATTTTTCTCCATGTGAAAATTTGGCTAATACACAAGTCTCGCATAAAATGACAAATTAATAGTTCACGGGATTATTATTTGTGACAAAAATTATACACTACACGACATATAAAAGACAAATAAATACCCCTAAAAATCCAGAAAACAAGGCAAGTTTTAGATTTTCACATTATTTTCAGCTTATATCGAATAAAATAGCAAACATCACTAAGAAAAGTCGTCCAAAACGTGCCTTGTTTCACTTAGAGGAAACTATTAAAATATTCTTAATTACTTATAAATTTATTGTGACATCAGTATCGGACAAATATATAGAAAAAAGAATAAACCTTCAAATAGAATCACATGTACTTTTTTTATGTACTTACGACAAAAAGTTGCGTTTAAAACTTAATCGAGATAATGCCTACTGAACTAAAGGTACCTAAAAATTACGCATTCACGCATGAGTATTCAGCAATAAAGCAAAGGCATTGTTCGAAGCTGCGACACGGCTGGTTACATCTAAAAATAAAGTAACTACAACTTATACAAATACAAGCCAGTGGCACTTACATGTGAGTGTGACTGTATACAAATAATACATGAAAAAAAAATATGACACGAAACATCTTAACTATATAGAATAACTAATAGAGCTTAATAGTCTCGGATGCGCGGATCTTCCCCGGCGATATCACACGACCTTTTACGAAAAAAGCACCTCCAACTATTTAGTTTGTGCGCAAAAAAGACTAGAACGTATGCAAGACCGAAACATGAATGTCATGGAGCAGTAGTTCGGCTGACTGCGGCGGTAGTGTACCGGGTGACGCCTTATCTTACACTTGTAATTATTAAAGCTATCGTAGACGACACCGCGTTGTAATAGTACTTTTTCATTAATTTTGCATCTAACCTCATAGCTTTGCGTTTGATATGTTAGCATTGGAAGCTATCTACACTGATGAGCTATCTAGACGATTTTGACACTGACCGAAAAAAGTTACCGCACTAAACTATATTGTATTTGATCGATACTGAGAGCGAATTAATTCAGATCTACGTATTGTTGGATAATAGACAACTACACTAGATGGCAAACAGATATGTTCATAGCAAAAACATACTTACAAGACTACGTTTAAAAAAATATTGTTCGATACAATTATGTGTTGTGCTCACAGATTTTTGAAGTTTTTCTAAATGAAAGACTAAGAAATCTATTGAGAAGTGGTTAGTACATGCAAACGCTCCGGATACGTGAGAATCGATGGGTTTTGTGCTTTGGTATAAACGTTGAGCGAATCCATAGATGTTACGATAATTACAACACTAATGCAAATGTTAGATCTAAATGACGACGACGTCTAAAAAGGGTTGGACCCGTATGCGTGTTTTGTTCCATCAATGAAAATACTTGTGATAAAAAGTAGTAAAATATAGTACAGTAATATAATACACCGATTACAGTCGAGTGATCTGTATAACAAAATTACGAGGAGAAATCTCAATGATATGTAAGAACTCGATGGAGTTCCCTTCATCCTTAACACTACGATCTAAAGCGTTACGCCTACGTTTCCGTAAAACATTAAACATTATAAACTAGCGATTTCAATTCAATAGAAAACTGAAAGGTATTAAAAACATTATACTATCGACGTTAAGCGAACTGTATACAGCAGGCTAGAATTTTAACTATTATCTGTGGAGCTCGGTACAACTTGGACGCTCCGCGACACGGCTCAATAATACTGGGGGCGTACTCTTAAAAACGATATTCGATATATCGTGGACTTCGTCGTGTCGTATCCTACTCTTAGTTACTATCTTTTAAAGCATTCCACCGAACGAACGCTATTAATTTTGAAATAAGAAAGCCTCAAATGGCAACGATGAATTGAATTTGACAGACGAACATTCGCAAAATTTAGGTCAAAGGACATGGACAAAAAGTGGGCCTCAATCATGTGCAGAGACGTAAGATATATTAATCGATAGGTAATTTTATGTTCATCAATTTATATTTATTATATTTTTTTAAAATCCCCAGTATTTCTGTAAATGATGTTTGAAAGTACCTAGATATTCAAGTAAACACATCCCAAAACGTGGTTAAATGTTTTAATTAAGTATATAAAATTGTATATATATAATTTATTGAAAAATGGTTATATAGTTAACAAAAGAAATGTAATTTAGTTATTATAAATTCATGAAGTTCTAGACATGTTGTGTTACTGACCACCCTGAATGTACATAGTCTGTGATCAATGTTGACACTCGTCAGTTGTCAATGCCACTTGGCAGCATGTCTTGCGCAAATTAATAAAGAGAAAAAAAACTAAAAAAAAAAGATTTCATCAACTTGCTAGTATTAAATAATTTAAATTATTAATTACAAAAAAACGGGAGATATTTAAAATCTAATCTTTATCCAGATGATCTACAATAATTTATACTCTTCACTGGTAAAGTTTCGTCGCTGCACATTACTCAGGCCCACCTTCCATACAAATTTGGACCATCACCTTTGCGAAAAGTAATACGATATGGTTTGAGGTGTCGTTGTAATCATCGTAAATTTGACGTTTATTTTGCTAATGTTCGTCTGTCAAATTCAATTCATCGTTGTCATTTGAGGCTTTCTTATGTCAAAATTAATATCGTTCGTTCGATCGTCCGTTAAAATGTTTTAAACGATAGTAACTAAGAGTAGGATACGACACGATATTATCGAACATAGTTTTTAAGAGTACCCCTCCTGCACTCGGGCGCGGCGACAAGCGGAACTTATTCGTAGTAACAATAACGCGTCGACTATACAACAATATATAGAACAACACTACAACTATTTAAAATTACTATTTCAACATTACAGGTAGAAGGTAACTTTTGAAAAAATATATTTATTGTAAAACAACAACCAAATAAATGGCACCGTGTAAAATTCGCACCATTAAGATTATAGAGAAATGTTACTGATACATGGGAGCTATAGTTTCGCGGCGACATCGCGTCGCACCACGAGCACCGGAAGTACAAACTAAAACTATGAGTTACAAACGAGTAAAACTTTTTAGTACAATCAGTATTATTTACAAATCTTCTTCTCTATGATATGCAAGTGCAAAGCTCACTAAATAACGTTACATGAAACATTTCTATTGTCAATTACGACTGTAACAACTACATAGATAGTACCGTACACTAATATTTTGATACTCGCATTCACTCATTTGTTTTTTTTTAATTATTAAAATAGCATCCTCACTCTTACTTAATAGAACAAAAGCATTTACTTTAGCTGCTCGCACTTGTATAGCATTAGTAGGTAATCAATAATTTACAGTACAAATTGAATTAAAACTATTTCTGTTAAAATTTTAATGACTTTGGTATTCATAAGTTCCGAGGTGGCCCGAAACGCCCGCCAGAAACGACTACGCTATCCAAGCTTACTTACACAGTAATCGGCTAGCACTATTACTGTTACCTATATTTATTATTTTTGTACGTTTACAAAGAGAGTCCATTGTCATGTTGGGTTCAAGGTGAAGATAATTTCGTATTCGAGTTTAAACTTTAATTTGTTCCACTGGCTTAGTACGGCGCGAACCTGTTATATCCGCTTCTGTATACGGCAGTCTGCAAAGGAAACAAACGTATTTCGCATGTAGGTGGTGTCGCACAGATATCATAGTCGATTCATTTTTCTAATTGTTATTTTTAAAGCAATGACTGTGATCTTTCATGTTTGTGTACGTAAAAGTATACATACCCCATAACCTGTGACTGGGCCGATGCTGTGCCCTAAGTATGGATCTGCATATTCTCTGCCATATCTGTAAGTAACAAGAATATGAAATTAAGAAAACAAATGTCATTAATTAGTAATAATATTCAAGTACTAGGATTATTCATATTCACTGTACTAAATAGATAAAAAAAATGATCGAATTTTGTATGCTAAATATTGACATGCACGTTTACTTATATAAGTACATTTTGTTTAAGACTTTAAATGTCAACTTTAAAATTTTAAAATCATGTTACTAATTATTTTTAATGACCATTATACAAATAGTTTGTAACAAAAGTTTAAAAGTTGATATTTTGATACCAAAAATGAACGAATGTTATTATTTTTAAATAAGGGGTCTTAGTAATTGAAAACGGTAAAATTTATATTGTTTTCTATTAGCTGTTATTAAGAAAATGTATGATATTTCGCAATGAGCTTTCCAATGTGTGTACAGAGTGTACGTTGGGGAAGGCTTATATCTAGCAGCTGTTTTGGCCGAGTTATAGAATCAGGCATAAGAAGCACGAAATGATTCAAGTATGAGAGTAGTGCAGATATAGTTGGTACTCACGTGGCGGCGAGCGGGGCGAGGGCGGCGGGCGCGGGCGCGGCGCTCACGGCGGCGGCGGCGGCGCGCGCGGCGGCGCCGTAGTTGGCGGCCGCCGCCGCCGCCGCCGCGTGCTGCGCCGTCGTCAGCGGCGACTTCAGCAGCGGCGCCGCGGCCGCTGCGGCCGCCGCAGCCGCCTGCGTGCAACACGTCACTTGTACACTTTCTCATTTCGCACAAAACTTTTTAGGTCACCAACATATCGAATTGCATTTCCGTAGCGCAGCGTGTTACTCAAACTCATATGGTCAACATTTGAAAGCAATAAGTGGCGATAAGTTTGAATAGAAAATATGAAAAAAATCAGCAAAAAATATCGACTGGCGGCATTTGAATCATCCAAGTTGATACCAACCAATTATGCCTCTGACTCAACTGTCAGCCGCTTGTGCGGATTGTTTAACGATTTATACATATAAAAAAGAAAATTCACATCAATAAAACAAATTTAAGTTAAGGTATTTATATTAGTTAATTTATATCTTCCCGTTTGTAAACCTCATTGCATAATTACAAGTACAATTACATATTAGATCTTCTTATTCGGAGAATGGGAGAGCCTTTACAGGAAGATAGCTTTACTTATTTTGCGTCATTGAGTGACATATATTTAATTTGTATAAATATCAGTGTAACGTTGTCATAATGCGCACCGACATATCAGGTTAATGTGACACTAACTATACAAATTTAATGCAATCTTGCCAGGAAGTAGCATGATACGTTGCGCCACGGTAATTTATATTTTATAACTGCGTTAACCGCCTCCAAATTTCACTGATAAACTGCTTAAACTATATGTTAATTACAATTGAATTACTTGATGTTTGCCACGAAATGTGTCGAATCCATTTCCATTATATTTCTATATAAAATGTATAAACATTTTTATGATACTCGAAACAGGGTATTTATTACGAGATAAATGGCGGTCGCCTTCAACTTCAAAGTGTCCAAAGCCTAAAGGTAAGATGGGAAGCCGCCAGTGACATGGGATCCTTGGTAGAGATGAAACGGATAGTGATTTGGCCGGATACCGGATACGGATATCGGCTAACTACGAGGCCGGAGCGCCGGATATCCGGCCACGGATATTCGGCGCTTATCGCGTTTCATATGTGTGTGTGTATGTGCAAAAATCCGTTACTATATTATAAATTCAGTCTGTTTGTCTGCTACTCTCTCACGCCTAAACTAAAGAACTGATTTTGCTGAATTTGATACAGAGATAGATTAGACAACGAGAAACAATATAGATAGGCTTAAAAACTTTTGTATTCCCACAGAAAAAGCGCGATATAGACGAGTTTAGGGCGTAAAGCACTCAGCGCGAACGGTATCGCGGGAAACATCTAGTATTCGGTATTCGGCCGATAGTGACTATCCGGTATCCGGCCGGATAGTGAAGGCCGGATAGGCCGGATACCGGATAGTTACCGGATATCCGTTTCATCACTAATCCTTGGATTACAAGACTTCCTTTGTTTAATGGCCGCTGCGAAGTCTATAGAAAAGTGGAGTTACCTAGGGCGTGAAGCCACCGAACACATGGTTAAAGCTCTTAATACCAATGTGGTCGAACAATCGTTAAATCGAATGAGAACTTGTAAAGAGATCGTAAAGATATACGGGAGAGAACAAAACGCACGAACAAATGCCCGTAGTGTATCAGATGTAACTTGCCTCCTGTAAAAACTGCATCTGGCTTCAGGATAGTTTCAATCAGCAACAATTCTATATATACGGCATAATAGTTATAGTTAGTGGTGTGTGAGGTGGGTCAACCAAATCACTAGAACTAGTACCTATCTAACCTATAAAGACCGCAGAAATAATAATTTGCGACTTGGTTGAGTTAGCCGAGAAATAAACGTTATGGTCAAGTTGCGAGTAGGACATGATTTAAATCCGCGTGGGCCCAAATACTTAAGTAAGGTCATTGAAAACAAAGTCAACCATGGAAACGGCGTGAAGTTTTCGGATCCCACAGTTGGTAAAAAAATACCTAAAATAAATTACTGGTATTTGTTCCGTCCTCAAAAGAAAATGAGCTGGAAGCCTGCACATTCAGCCACCGGGGATACTAATTGAGTAATCGTAGCGGGATAGTAGGTGACCGTGGGATGATAAGGAGGATGATAAGTTGAGCAGTGAATAATATATGTCCTGCTTTACAAATAATCCACGTTTTTTGCGGGCGTAGTAATTCGTACGACAAGGTAGAAATGATTTCATTTTATAGCTATATCCAATTTCTGATTCTTATAATTGTTAATTTAGATGTATTTACCTATTAAGATTATAATTATTACGATAAACGAGGTTTAATAGATAATTATCCACTACTATATGTAAATTGATCATATTGATTTGAAACTAACATACCATTAAGTGAATGAGAACATTACGTTGTTTAAACTCTGTTAATCATGGTTTAAGCCTGACGGTTTTTTATCTATCCTCATTAACAAATAAACCAACATCTTTATTAAATCATAAGTAACGATAGACTAACCACAAGTGACAATAGACAGCTGTTAAACGGGCTAATAACACACCTGCCCCCACGGGGACAATGTAGGATGTAATAGTGACGTCATTAACAAAATTATCCATAATTGTCACGTGTAAGCATGTAAGCAGGGACAATTTATTAGATTGGTGTTCTCGCAGGAGAGCGATATCATTATTGGTCCCTCAACCCGTGTCCTGTCATGTTGTAGTGTCATTGGGACAATTTGTCCATCAGTTGGTAACAGTTAAAGCGCACCAATGACAATTAAAAGATGTTGGTGAATAATATCCCATAATCCCGAGGATTAAGTTTGGACGCGAGTAAAAGAATATAGAAGTGTAACAGATCAGCCCCACGTATATTAAAATATAGATTATTATGTTGTTTATCACCGATTCTTTTTTTCGCATTAGCTCTACGGAATGAGAGAGAGAGTGGGCACCTTGATGCCTACCTTGTGTACCACAGCCCGCGTGTAGTTTGTTTGTTATATATACAAAATTGGCGTTATATCTGAATCTGGTAAGTATTAAATATTGTATTCGGTTTGTAAAAATTTATCAGAGAAAAGTGGAGGACTGGTTGGAATGAACATATGGGCTTTCTAATATTATGTATTTTCACATCTACGCAATAAGGTTTAGTATAACATTTGAATGAAGGAGGAAATATCCCACTATCATATTCGAATTCTGCTCTATGATACAAGTAGATATTTTCGTGTGATCACTATTCATATATACTTTAGTTTGTTCGCGAAACGTTAAAAGTAAATGTGACAGTAACAAAAAGCCAAATGATTCAGGAAATGTCAGTCAGAGGTCGTTATTATTTTAAATAAACGGCTAATTAAATAAATAGATGTTGGAGTTTTATTGAACTTGTAAAAGCAAATTGACACATTATAATGTGAACCACGTAGCCGCGAAGTAAAATATAAGCAAAATTAAAAATATTTTCATTTTAAGTTTACCTAAAAATATTGTGACTACAGTAGCAATTCGTGAAACAGAAACTTGACCTAGCAACAAATCTTTCAAACCCTTACCCAAGCTTTTACAAGTCATTTGACAGACATTATTAAAAAGATAAACAATAATAGGTGTTTCTGTAAAAGTGTTTCATATAAATACGGCCGGCCGTTATCGTGAATACTTTTTGTACGAAGAAAACTGGCGCGCGAACAATGAGCCCACAAAGGCACGATTTTATGTAGTCATTTATTAAGTAGATGCGGGCCCGGCGACAAATGAATTGATGACGCCTCAATTATTATGAATTGTAGTCAATTTAAAAATAGCTCTCGTTCATTCCTTACCGTGCACAGGACCGTTCGAATTGTACTCACGTACCGTTGGTGTAATAAGGCATGTTTTATGTCAGAGCTGTCGCGTTATCTGTGTAGCCAGAAATATAAGCTAGACGATGCAAAGAATAACGCATTGGAAACTATTCAATAAACACTATAAAAGAAACGGTGTAGATATGTACATAACATGCAACGTTCCTCGCACACGCTCCTACAATGATATTTCTGCATTAAAGCTCTGAGACGCCAAATGAGGGCGGCGTTTAGTTTTGATACAGAAAAGTATGATAATGAAGTGATCAACGAGCATGCACTAACAAACGAAAGGTTATAAAATGACGATAAAGTCGAAATTAAACAAAAAGAAAGTGTCAAATAACTGTATCTAGTACTACTACTGGGTGATTGGTTAGTAAATATCCAAATATGCAATTAAAATTTGTGGGCTCAATGTTCTACACGGAGCATGATTAGCATCTGATCGAGTCAACTCACAGCTTGAGCAAACGCCTAAAACTAATTCACCCACCACAATACCAACGAATAAGGATAATAAAATCAACAGTAAGCAAACTGCGCGGTCGTCAGTGCGCTCTCCGGCTCGGTTAACGTCATCACAAACACATGTGCACCCTGCATTACGGTGGATTGCCAACCAATAGGACCATACGAATAAAAAGGAGCAAACAAAATCCCAGCACTCACTCCACGATGAATAATCGAACTTATATTAGCGTGGTACATGAATCAGGAAGCGATAGAATATACTGAATACAATCACATAATCGCTCGCGAGAGCTCTAGAGGCGGGTGGTTACCTCGGCTGCGGGCTTCGCGGCCTGCAACAACACATGCACTGTCACCGCTCGCTTCCAACGTAATCCACGTTAATACACACATCATTAATTAACTATTACAAAGACACATCTTGACTATTTTATCGACTATTCTTCGTTAAATTTATTGACTGTATTGATTTATTGTTAAGTCGATGATTCAGCATTCACACGATATTAAGTGTTTTATTGGCGGTAAAAAAATTTAAACCAAATATTTATTGATAATATTTACTAATTATAGCACATTTATGACACAATTATTGATTATATTTAAAATTTACATTTGTAATAAATAATAAATTGTATCACAGTTTTTAAATATATAATTAGAAAATGAGCAAGCAGAATTTGCATGCTAAATTACCTGTAATCTGTAGTTGGAGTCAGCCGTCGCAGCAGCCGCTAAGAATGGGTCGTAATATACACTGAAAATGGAACAAATCAAATTATTCAACAATAGTAGGGCAAATGTTTATAAATAATATCTGCAGTGTAACTGAATTTGATGAAAATATACTAGAGTGAGCATACTGCTTTTATAAATAGTCTATAGTCTATATTCTAAATATTTGTGTACTACGTTGTTCATGTGCGTACATGTGACAAAATTTCAAGATACCATCTACTTTAGTTGTGCAATTAAACATGAAAAGCGTATCGTGAGCTAAGCCAACGTTAGGCTGAATGTTACGATTGTTAGTCACATATCAAACTATTATTGGTGTGCTCTAAAAAATATTGTGTGCAAGTTAATAGATTAAATAAAAATTAAAACTTCATACCGTGATTCATTCAGGGGAGTGGATAGGTGCGGAGAGTTGGGTTACTTGGGACCACATGGATAATAGTTGGATTGCCTGTCATGTAATAAGCTTTTTATTAACATTGTATACAAATTTAATACTTATTTAAACATAACAACTTTGATACACATTTTTAGAAATTAACTCGCTCTTTTGCCTAACTAATTAGACATAAATATAAAAATTACACCTAATATTTGTTTACCATTAAGTTTGTTCGGTATACTCTTCTATAAAATCATTGAGGCAAATAAAGGTAATATAAACACAATTTTTTTTACGTTGCTATCTTAAAATATGTTATTTTAAATTTTCAGATAATTTTCATCGTCACTTTATGGGCAAAAAGGTCGGTGTCGACAAACTGAAGCCACATTTTACCTTGAATAGGCAATAAACCCTAGAAGAGTACGATGCCGATGGCATCTCGACAATATATGTATAAACTAGCACATTGGTGACATGCTCTCGTTTTTGCGTCCAATGGTTATTATAAAGCAGTTATTATCTTTTATGGTTCATAACAATTTTATTGTGATTCTTAAACAAATACACTAAAGCTTTTTAGGTAATTCTTTAACTAGAAGAAGCAAGAAAAGTTGTGCACTTTGAACCGATCAAAAATGTATAAAGTTTTTATAGAAATGGACGGTATAGGGATCAGTAGCGAGTGGGAGCGAAGTTGCCAACTTATAATAAACTAGAATGGAACTGGGCGTGGGGGCCGCGTAGAGAATAACATAAACTGAAAGGTTCACTAATTTATACATAAATACAAAAGAAAGACATCAATAGTAGTAGTTGTGCGTTACATTTCATAATTATAACTTAATACATATGAATTAACACAATGTTTATGGAATTATTTTCATAACATTTAAAAATAATAGGCTTGTTGCCGAAATTTCAGTAGTTAGATACTAATATACCTTGATGCCTATTCTATACAAAATAATTATTATTTTTGAAAAAAAAAATGCTTATTTATAAGAATAATTTTGCATTTAATTAAATATTTGACATTAGTCATCAAAAACGCTCATGACTGTCATGGCGTCTTGAATGACGTCACGCCGTGCAAAACACAGCTGTTTTAGTATCGGAATATTCGGTATCGTGAAGTTATTTTAATAAAAAATGGATTCATCGTATTACAAGTACTGCATAGTGCCCCAGTGTACAAGCACAAGTATAAAAACACCAAAAAAAATATTTATATACGTGCCAAACAATCAGCAGATACGTAAAAAGTGGCTAACACTCGCGAGAAGGAATGATGCCCATTCTTTTTCGCACTTCCACAAGACACTTGGGAATGACATTTTGACTTTGACGTTTCGCACGGCGTGACGTAACACTTTTTAATTGGTGTTTGCTGTCACGTGACTTATGGCTTATTTTGTGCAATTTTATTTTATAAAAATATAAATAATCAAATGTTAATTATTTTATAACTTTGTTTTTTCATAATTAAATGATCATCTTAATAGTTATGCAACCTAATGCATCAGATTTGTTCATAGTGGATACAAGCCTATTATCAGTAGTTCATTTAACCTTTCGTTTCGTTAGATAGAATGATAGACCGATATTACGGCATTTTAATAAATTGCCATTTAGTTTTCTTATATTTTCCTTAAATTTCAACCTTCGTCTCCAGTCTCGGTTCCGGGTTTGAATTCCGGTCGGGGTAGATGTTTGTGTGATGAATACGAGCGTTTGTGCCTGTTATGGTCTGGCCATATTATTTATAGCTTATTGGATATTAAACGGTATATCTCTTAAATAATTAAGTAAGTAATCAAGGAAGGTAAATAAGTAGAAAGTGTTGCTAACAGTGAATACCGAAATTTATGTGTCTGCCAAACATAATCAATTTAACGAACCGTAGCAAGTATATTTTGTATTATAAGCTACACAAATTTATCAGTTTGATGTTCATACGTAGTTATTAGCAAAGAAAAGGATGAACAAAGCGGTTGAATCGAGGATTATGGTAGCTGATTGGATTGAGGCTGCAGTCTGATTAACATCATACGATGCCGCCAAAGAAAGAAAATGTGATGGTTTATGATCTGAAAGTTCCAAAATACTAGATCATCGAGATTTTCTATAATATCCATAAATTCGGCTTGAGTCCATAATGAAAAATATACCTCATATTGACAAATTTTGAATTAAATGATAATTGTATGTAGGTACTGTAAGCGATTTTCTATTATTATTGTTTTTAAAACCTTTGTTTTTTTTAGTTCCTATGATATGTAGTTGACATTATTATCATAGTCATGTATTTTTACTTGTGTATTCGTATACCAATGAGTAATAACGAATATGCTGAGCTTAACTCGGTACCCGTTACATGGTTATATAACACTGTATCCATGTTAACGAATAAATAAATGGATGCATAAATTATGAATGTCCAGATAAAATTCTTCACAGAAAATCAGTATGGCTCACCCAGCCATATCAATATCAATCATATCAATGAGTAAAACAGCTATTAAGTTATTAAGATTAAACTTTGATAAACATTGCTCTAATTTTAAAACTATTTTATGTGTCACTAATAATTCTAAGCTAAAATATTAGACGCTGTAAAACCATGGATGATCCTAAAATTTTGGTAATATATTTTAGGCACAGCAGCAGCACACTAACAAGCGCTACTCACACACGGGTGTCACCGTGTGAACAGCCTAATTATTAAATACAATTGAAAAAAAAATTGCATTTTTTTTTCTCATCAAAACATGACTCATTTGTATTATCTATGTACTTGTAGCAACACTTAAGACTGTGCACGTTGATTTTGAGAACGCTCTTATGTCGCTTATAATATCGATGGTGCAATCGTAGGCTTGACGTGTTGACTGTAGATTAGTGATTCAATAGATTGAAAAGTTACAATAAGACATACGAAACGGTAAAAGATAGACAACTAAAGCGTTTTGTGCCTAGAGAATTCAGTTATGTACTTTTAATTTATTTAATTACTAGCTGACCCGGCGAACTTCGTACCGCCTTAGCGTAGCTTTGATGCACTACTTTATTTTGTATAGTTGACCTAATGCTCTTTTAATATAGTCTATGGCTGTGAATGACGTTGACATTCGTATAAAAAAAAAATTGACATTCGTAACGCGCGTTTTTTAAAATATGCAAAATTAAATGTATACTTTTCAATATTTCTGAGATTTTCTTAATATTTTTTTCCGTAAGAACCATCCTTGGACTTCCACAAACATTTAAAAAAAAGAATTATCGAAATCGGTTCAGCCGTTCACACGTGATGCCGTAACAACGCGAAACGGGTTTCATTTTTATATATATAGATGGGACTGTAAAATATTAGTATGTAATATTGCGTAGGTATTTGTTTCTTTTTTCAGCGGTCTAGTGTATACGAGTTGGCAACATTTGTTGGTGTCAGGGATCATATAGGGCGGGGGCGGGTGCGGGTGCGGGTACTCACGGCGTGTACGCGTGCAAGGGCGCGGCGTACGCGGCCGCGGCGGCGGCCACCGAGGCGGCGGTCGCGGCGGCGGCGCGCGGCAGGTGCGGGTGGTGCGGGTGGTGCGGGTGGTGCTGGGGCGGGGGCGGGCGGCGCGCTACATGCAACACAACACTAGCTAAGCGGCATGCGGTACCTGCGTCGCTGCGCGGCGCGCGGCGCCAGCACGAGCGGCGGCGCGGGCGCGGCCGCCGGCGCGGCGCCGAGCCACGGCCACGTCACGCCGGACACCCGCAGCCCTGCGCACACACCGCCCACTCACTCACCACGCCGCATGCGACACCGCTCAATGCGCTTAACCGGACTTACGCTTCCAGTCCGGCGGATACCGTTAATTTACCTAATCTCGTTCCTAAGCTATTTATGTAGGGTTGCCATCTGGTATTATAGTAGTACACTTATATATTAATTGTTGTTAGAAAAATGAATATTTGAATGACTTAAGGATAATATTATATATTATTATAGAAACAAACAGTCAATATACAACAACTAAAAACACTATTATATTTTAAATCTAGACATTTAGTTTCCTTTAGTTGATATTTTAAATATTATGAAGAGCAGATGTTTCTCAATCAAAGGATTTAAATCAGCGATAATTTTAATCTCATTTAAATTCCTGCAATGAGGCACAAAAGACATAGAAATTGCCGTTAATAGTGTTACTAGGTACTGACATTGATTTATATTATTGACATATTTATTTATGCTGATTGAGAACAATTATCAATATTTTGAAGAAGGTATTATTACATTTTATGATTAAAAATCCGGTATACTATTTTTCGTAAAATCATTTCATATTTATTTTATGGAAACAATAACTGTGAAAATAATAATAGTATTTTATCGTTATCTGGTTGTCTAAACTAGAATCGAAAAAACAGACTTCTACGGAGGGAGGTTCGCGGAATGGAGGGATAGTTTTACATATCTAGCTAGAGGCCCAGCTAAAGAAGTAGCTCGCAAAAATAGTTGGGAGGTATAGAAATATTATTAATATGATTTCAAATAATGCTTACATCACCTCATAAACGCGAGCGTGTTCAGTGTTCTCGTAGGTTTTTGGAGTGATGTGTAGAGAATCGAAGAAGTTGAACCGGCTGGCCCAGATTGTTACTGGAGCTACTAGTAGCGGGCTAGTTTCTCGTCACCACTATGATGCAGCGGCATGAAAATGGCACATCTCTTTCAATGAAGTTTAAAATGTCACAATCAACTGGAAAGGTCATGGCAACAGTCGTTTGTGATACGGAAGCTTTTTTACTGATATATTTTATAAAGAACGCGGTGTTAGTAAAATGGGACTTTTTTACTACAAAGATTTAAAAGTCGCCAAATACAAATGAAGAGGAAATTTGTCAAAAAGTGTGCTGCTAATGCCCACATTCAATTAACAAAGACCTGTGTGGAAGATAGCTTCACATTAATGCAATTGGTCCAAGACTCTGGGAGGTCCCTCCCATCAAGCAACAGGTAAGCGAGCAAACCGTCCAAAGGAGATCACATGAAGTTGGTCTTCATGCTCGAAGATTGCTACGTGTTCCGGCATTGTGACGGACCAATCGTGGTCGGCGGAATTTGTGGATTGGAGTATTTACCATGGGGTGAAGAACAATGGTCTTTGGTGCTGTTCACCGATGATCCCAGTTTGGATTTTATCCGGATTACTACAATAACCTCAGAAGATTCACTCATACCAAGGCCGAATAATCATGGTATTGAATGAAATCACTACCTCCTGGTGATATTCTCTGGTTAGATACAATAACAGTACTGTTCCACACAGAATTCGAAATGGGCTAGAATTATTTACATAGGTTATATATCCGGCTCGGATATGTAACCTAAATCCGGACAGATGGCAACCCTATATGATATATGAAGTTTTTGTCTAATATTGAGACGCTACTTCTAACTCTGTTTGTAAGTTTCATCGGCAAAGTTACTCAAATATAACTGATATATCACGATTATATGCTTTAGAAAATGTTAATAATGAACTTCATTTGGTACGCCACTATTCCCGATTTCATGGACGTTTCTATACTGTACTAGTATCGACATTACATCCCGTTCATTGTCCTAAATCGACATAAATATTTAGCTCCTGTTGGCAAATCAGAAATTATAATAAGCTAATATGGTATTTCACAATAAAATGATAGTTTACCTTGCTATTGTTTGAATGTAATTCAGAATAGCATTTCAACGTTATCACGTTTAAAAATGTGCTGTATTATAATAATTTTAAACCTTAGAGATAAGTGCGCAATTTGTTTCGCACAAGTACGGAGGGCGTGCGGGTGGCGGGCGAGGTGGTATGCCGGACTACAAGGACAAGTGTAACTCGAACGAGATGTTCTATGGGCCTTTATTAACTTACATTACACAGATCCTGATGTTCACGAAGAACTTCACAAAGTGACATACAAACAGCGCTGTCGGTGTCTCTGAGTCGTTCACAGTCGCAGACACTCGCCGTCGCCGATATTTTAGTATTGTTGAAAAGCGAGTTCGGATCCACTCGACCGTTAATCACGATAAACGTATACTATGGTTACTATTACTATATGCACTATGCGTTCCATATAACAATGCTAAAGTGAACCAATATTATTCACAATTAGAAAATAATGGAAGATTCCGGCCGTGCTGCGTTATAGCTTACAAAAGCATATTGTGCTAATAAAAATTGTTGGCATTTATACTTGACTAACATAAATATGATCTTCAAAAATAGCTGCATACGAGTGTAGGTATACTCCTTTTGCTCTAAGGAAGCATGGCCGTTGGAAAAAACTTTACAAAATGCTGTAAATTCAATTCGTGACATACAAGATCTCATCGAGCAGTATAAATATCTAAACAACCGCATAATCCCACCACATTAAGTAAAGAAAATCATGCTCGCATGGATGTTATAATAATGTATACGCGTAAGCTTGTGTCTTTAATTAAAGAGTAATTTTATACATTAAAATTGAGTCGACCAAGTCTCACCTTCGGGCCATTGCACGCACACTGAAACAATGTAAAGTTGACAATATTAAAATCGTGTAAAAGAGAAAAATAAAAAGAAAATCTAAACTAATTACAAATATAACATACCTAGCAGACAGTCAACTACAGAATAGAAATAGAGAGTGCAAAACTGGAGTTACATTCATTCTAGCCAAGTCAATGCTGTTTTAGCTTAATATGGTGTGAATAAATAATACTGATCTAGCAAGCTGCCTAATAGTTGGCGGTATCCGATAAGTGTGGTGATGCTGCCAGACAAAGGAAGCGCCGGAGACAGCCCACCATGTCAACTACTTTCAACTTCGAACTAGCATTGAAAGAACGCATACAAAGGATAGGAAATTAAGCATTATAATTGTTTTTAATAATAATATGAAATAAAATTGCGTTTTATTTTAATCTGTGAAGTTGGTCAAGTTTGAAGTTTAAAATTTTTAGCTCGGAGACATATGAACGCCCGTGGTATTTAATGAAATAACTAAAGTTACATACTATGGTTGACTTTAACGTATTGCAACCATGTTGGAGGGTTGATACCCAAATAAACGATTACTATTCAAAATGATAGTGTAATTTGATATCGGAGTGCATGATGCACCTAATGGCGCAGATGCAATCTCGTGCGCAGGCGTACACTGTCTCCGACTGCTGACAGTGGACTCATTCTCTAAATAGCATTCACCTAGTTGCATTCAGACAACGGATCTAGCCAACATATAAAGTTACATCGACGTAGACAACACTCATTTTTAAACTTGCAGTCCTCACCCACAGTGGGAACTGATCCGTTTCTAGCCAGTATCACTGGGTGGATTAAAAGAGAAAATGACACAATGAAATTAAGAATTCCGTAAGTTGTAGGAGTTCATGATAAAAAAAAAAGAAATTATTGCAGCAAACGTCATAATAAACGGAGAGGATGGAATATGTGGCGCTATGTAAGGTAAAGATCATATAGTTAGAACTTACCGTTGGGAACTTGCGGTGCCTTCTTTGTCTGAACTCTCGCAGTGGCATTATTAACCTGATTAGGAATTAAATTCCATATAAGTAATTATACTTATAGCTTAATAGATAAGAAAAGCATTGACTGACTTTCTTTTTCTTAGAAAAATGGAGTAAAGGCTAAGCAAACTGTGTCGGAGCAAAGTTAGGCTAAATACTTATTCAGATAGTCATAAATATGAATCTGTTAAATATGCATTGGTTAAAAGTAAAAAAAATGTGGTCAGAGCCTCAAACCCACGTCAGTATTCATGATAAATTAATAATTAATATGAATAGTTTAAAGTCAGCCAATTATGTGCCAAATGTCTCGTGTACTAAGACTATTAAAAGTCAATTGACTAATCATAGTTAACGATTTAATGCAGTTTAAAGTTATAATAAAAAAAAGAGACATTCAACACTTGAAAATAAATAAAAAAGAAAAGGATATTTAATGACAGAAATATTTTTCTGGGTATGTATTTAAAATGAGTCTGCTAGGAAATTATGTCGAGACGAGAATATTTACTGAATTAAAATTGTATATTAGTGTTTCGAAGAAGTAATCAGGACTAAAAGATAGGTGTACGGAACTAAAATTTGTATTGCAATCTTACCTCTGTGGCAATGTGACGGAACGGTTCGTTCTACATTCTCTGTGAGACTCTCTCAATCGATCGGCATTTTAAATGACCGTCTAGAGAGTAAAGGGACAAAATAAATAAGGTTTGTTTGTGGATTATCGTCGGTATACTTAGTGGTAACGCCGGCGCGGGCGCAGCACGCTAGCATGACAGTAACTACAGAGCAGACGAGCGCAGGTTGCGGTGGGCGGTGGGCGTAGGAGCGGGATGTTATAAGTTACAGAGTGCTACGGATGGTATTCATTGAGTCATGCACACCTCTATCTTTCTGCCCTCAACCACGGTGCCGTGAAGACGCTCTCGTGCTCGCTCCGCATCACCACTATTTGCGAATGTTACAAAACCGAATCCCTGCATGCAAGACAGACAAAACATGCATTAAAAACAGCGTCGCTCAAAAAACAACGTGCAACAAAAATTAACATTTATGCATTGCATATTCTTCTTTTTAAGTATTCTAGTGAAATATTGAGAGGATATTATTGATTCGATTACGTTGGTACTTTGAGCGTATTCTAGCTGAATGGGTACACATAAGCATCTGGATTACAATTAATAAAATGTCGCTCGACCTAGTAGTAGTCAGTACTAATTGTAGTAGTTCGAATCTGTGTGTAAAGGAATGAGGACTCTCTTAAAGAGTAAGTAAGAAACTCCACTCGAATCAAAATGACAAAATTCATTTTTTGTGGAATGTTAGCTGCAGTTTGTTCTATACAGAAAAATCACCGGCCATGCATCAAGTCACTAATATAGACTAGTTGGAGCTACAAAACATTATTGTTCAGAGGTTCGAATACGCATGTGTAGCATGGAGAAAAAACACAGACTTTACAAAATGACAACTGACACGTTTAAAAAATATCTAAAGTTTGCCATTCAACAAACAACAGCCTATACATAAACAAGGTACGCACTAAGACGCATTGACAACTAACGGGTTCCTACAATATAAATATAACATTTGTGCATATACTGTACAGTGCCAAAATTCTAAACGATTTAAGTAAAACAGATTGAAGTAAGTATTTCACAATTATTACATATATCTATTAATCTTAACATTATTGTGTGAGTTATAAATATGTCAATAATTTAATTAATGGACGTAAAACTGCATACAAATCAAACCACGATAATTTTTTTTTATTACAAATCACTTGTATCAATAGATCGTGCTAAGACAAATTAACTACTGTCAATACATGGTGATAACCCATAGATACAAAAAGCAGCTAGCACAGCACACATTATAGTGGAAGAGACGAGTTGTGAAAGTGGCAAACAAGTCGCTGATTGTACGAAACGCTTACACTTATAAAAGCAATGACAGCTCTATTATTACCATTCTGAGTGCACGTATTAATTAGAGTAGTAATGATTTGGGCAGAGAGAAAGAGAGAAAAATTATAAAGAATGTTATTAATGAGGGAGGAGGAGCGGTTGCGCGCGTATGCGTCTCGCTGACACGCACAACGCGCAAGCTCTCGTTGGTGACGAACACTGATATCAAACGGACGGACGAGAAAGACAAGTGAACATTCGAGTCAAAGCCAAACTAATGATGCACCAGTTACATCTAGGTAATCAGTTACACTTTATTTTTTATTCATTACAACAATTGTTTAGATCAGCGAAATATACATGCTCAAAACTAATAAAAATAAAAATTCCCTTGTTAGGAAGCGTATGACTGAACGAATTTGTAAATTAAATTGAAGAGAGTTTTTAAGGCCATATTAATTATCTAACTAAATAAGATTAAACAAATGCTCAGACAGATATCTCATCCAAACTACAAAACACAAAATAAATGTAGCAGTTACAAGTAATAAGTACAATCTACCATTCAAATATTAAACGACTTAAAGGTCACAAAATGTGCGGTAAGTAGTTTGGACGATCACCACAAAATTATTGGTTAATATGAATAATAGAGCTGTCCTGAACTTATGACATAGGAAATCAGCTGTTATAGTGACGATGCATCATTCTCTAATACTGCATATCCCAATGTGAGGCATTGAAGAAAAATAATTTGGAGATATTTATTATTCCAAAAGAGTAAAATAGTTGTAGACATGAGCGAGCATGGACTACTTTAGGGACGGTCACCAAACTGACACAAGGAAAGCAGTAACACGAAAAAGCGGTCAATCCAATCAATTATAAGAAAAAAAAATAGTCGATAATATCTCTTTTTCACGATTTTACGGGAACATTAATTTACAGTATGTTGTTTTTTGAGTATTGAGATATATGTTTATTAATGTTGCTATTGACAGTTCTTTTGCCGGTGACTTACTTTTTACTTTATTATAGTGCGCATATAAAAATACGTAAGACGTAAAAACAAAAAATAAAAAGTATGTCATTGGCAACAAAGACAATATTCTGAACAAACATAATATTCAAATCAGAATAGACTTAATTATTTAATATTCAATGGTAATATACAATGCTATTAGATATACTGCACCAAACATTAATACCAAGAATCGCCATGAAGATAGAATGGTCGGTATAGACGATATTAATTTTATTAAACTAAGCCCATTTGCCTTCAGACTTGTTAAGTCAGTGTAAGATGTCATTAATTTATCACATATTTGAAAATAGAAAATATTAAACAAGATTGTATTAATAAATAATGGGAGCATCACAATTTGGTTGCTTTAGCTTGGGCAGCAATTACTATACATTTAGAAAGACTCTAAGGCTATTGCTTATTTTGTGGATATTAAAGTAATTAATAGACATTTAACAGCAAAGAATATTATTTTGACAAAAACTACTAACAACAATAGCTGTAAAGTCTGAAAGTCAGTATTCATTAGGAGGGCAATTAAAATATTGATAATGGAAGTGTTTTTTATTGTGATATGTTGACAAACAAGCAGACTGCCCACCTGATGGTAAGTAGTTACAGTCGCCAATAGTAAATGTGGTTCCTATGAAATTCGCAGCATATCGGCAACTCCTACAAAACCACAGTGTACGTTGTCAACATATGACATAAGACGTAGTCGCAGTACCCAGTAATTTCACTGCGTATCTTCCCTCCACACCGGAACACAGTAATGCAAACACTGCTATTTTGCGAAATTAGGTAAGGCGACCCTGCTATATTGTCTCACTACGGTAAAATTACTAATTAGTTTTCATTACTTTTTTCAGTACAATTAGACCAATTAAGGTGCTAGCGATCGTAGTAGAACATCTATGACACGATATCTGTCTCCTAATGAATGCAGGACTAAATAATTACATCATCTTGAGTAATAATTTAAATTATTGTACACTGGCATAATTTAAATTATTTCCAGAAAAAGCTCAAAGTAATAAATAGGACATGTTAAAATTATTTATTTGAAAGTTAATTAACATAATTGTTTAATTAAAAATTATCTATATATTTTTGAATATAAAAAGCAATAATATCGTATTTATTACTCGGCGTTAATTTCATTGATATATCTAAAGTATTATAAAAAAAGTGGCTACAATGAAATCCAACAAACAGGATTTCAAGGAGCCACTTTGTTCTGAGTAGGCAGAAAGGATGTTTTTCTTACCTTTGAACCTCGTTCATTGAAGATTATTTCTACATCAAGTATCGTGCCATATTGCTGAAAGATAAAATGTCAAATATAAATTTCGTTCCACCTAATGTTCTTCTAAACAACATCGATTCGTTCATGCCGTGCGTATAGTGTTTGGAGAATAAGGTTCAGTACGTACCCCGAACATATTTCGCAGATCTGGGTCTCTGAATCTGAAGGGTATGTTGGAGACGTGTAGCCGTTTGGGTTGTGACGCTTGCGAGACCGGTACGAGGGTTTTCTCGTTGGAGGCGTTGTTGGCGACGGCGGCGCTGACGGCAGCGGCCGCTGCGTGCGCCGCCGCCGCCTGCTGCGCCACCACAGCGGCTGCTTGTTGCGCTGCTACTGCTGCCGATACGCTAACCGGCGTGCTATCGTCGTTTGATTCAGGCTCGCTTTGCTGTGAATATGCAAGCATAGTTTAACACTATCAACTGTAGCTTTACTTAACTGTATTTTAATGATTGAGAGTATATTACATTTGCAAGAATGATATTGTTTTCTTATATTATTATATCCATGATAATCAATACTGTTTCAAATTCTGTTCAATTTCTTTTCGTGCCAATCGGTTATCAAATATTATTGTGATATTAAAATGGAGTGGGGTGAAAATTGAATCAATGTGACTGCATTATATAAAGTAGGTAGCATTAAAATACAATTCTTGACAATCTCTATTTGCTTGGTATTCGTCTAATATGTGTGTACCAAACAATTAATACGTATAATGATACCTCCACTGCTTGTTATAGAAAAAGATGATATCCAGCATCTACGCAGTGTTCGTACGAAAAAGACGAATAAAGCAATGGAAATGAATTCGAAGAAATATTGACAGAAAGCAAAAGATTTTATTCCGCGAGTTGAAGGCTGTACCTAGTACTATGTCGAGTATTTTAAAAGTCTTAGGACTGCAACCTGTAAAAACGTAATGGTTACTACTTATCTGATAATAAATAGGGTAATAAAATTAAAAAAAAAACTAGTTAAGTGGTACGCAATACGTAATGAATACTATTCAAGAAATAAATATTATTTATAATAGAAAAAAGTGTATTTCCCTGTAATAATATAAAGACCAAGTATAATATCAGTCAGGATAATTGTGTACCAAATGCATTGCACTTGTATTTATTTATTTGACCTTATAACAATGAATGTTAAAAGAAGTAAGTCATTATATAGCTTTTATAGCTATTGCGTTAATAACTTTTAAGCTATATAATAATACGAGTAGTAACATTAAATTTATATAAAAAATAATAACAATAATAATTGGGTCTAGCTCAGCTACCGGCGGCACTTTAGATTAAGGTGTTGTTTACTAAACTTTAGAAATTTATTGAAATAAAATTAATTGTAAGAGATTTACGACAGAATGAGAACTAATAGTGTGGTCTATAGCTTAACAGAATAATGTATTTTTTATTTATAATATTTCTTTTTGATATTGCAGCATTTTAGTAAATTCCATTAGCTAGAAACCAGACGTTTAAGCAATTCATAGCCTCATGTATTTTTTGATTAAGTTATTTATGCTAACTGTTCCTAAACTATTTTCACATGTAAACAAACTAATGAAGGGAGGTACAAGCACTAACTCATTAATATAAATTAAGCTTCTAATATTGAGCCATGCGGTACTTCTATGACACCAGGACGTGTAAGAATTCTTTAGGCTTAGTTCAGACCCTTTCCTTTTTTGTACAATGGAACAACTCTACTACGTTGAAGCATTTCTTGAAATATCCCTAGTATAATAGTTGTTGACTACTAAAAACAACCAAAGTACCATTATTCCGTAGATTTTTAGAATTCGTTGTTTAATTGATTTTTGTATTCATATCACAGTAGATACTGTAGTTTTTGGTTTTGTTTTAATAATCATTTGCCGGATTCATTTAAGTCAATTTTAACACAATTATGGAGTTATTACACAAAAAAAATATTGAACATATCAGCTATCATTGATGTATCTGTAACCATCTTTGTGTTATCATTTTCCAAGAAATTTTAATTTGATTAAGTATCTTCCATATCTCTTTCACTTTATCTTTGGAAACCGGAAATCTGTGGTGGTTCTGCAATTTTAGCGCATAAGAAAAATGCAACACAAACATGTTATCCCTAATCTTACACCAAAGTAATTTATTGATTTAGTTTAACAAGATTTAGGAAAACAAGAGTTCATTGTTTTTAAGACACGACCTGGTCATCATCTGGTCCTCAAAGATTGCATATTTAAAATTTTGGAAAAGATTATCTTTTTATAAAAATACGAGTGAGTGCCCGTAATGTAATAATACTAATAATTTAGGCACAATCTTCATTATGTTTAAATTATTTATTCATAAATAAACCAACCAACCAACAGTTATAGGTAACTAATAATAATATAGTGAACAGAATCGTACAAAAAGGATCTCGAGTGACGATACACGAAAATAAAAGGAATAAGTCGTCAGGGGAACCTAGTGTTTCCATAAATCACCGTAACGTTCCTATAATCCGAAGATTTATAGCTTACTCAAAATATCGCGAGGAAAACGTTTATTGATTCTTAAGGAATAGGATCACTGATCGGACATCTGAGGATTTGACTGACTGTAAATAATTTATAGCTTTTTTCGGTAGTTTCTTCTAAAGAATAAACACATACCCCAATTAAATATTATTATTCATCATTCCATATTTCCACATTTATTTAAGAAAGTAGAACTATTTTATTAAAATTCTTAATGAAATATACTTTTTAAAGCTTTAAGTACCTCTTTACAACGCAAACAATAGTTCTATTTATATTTGAATATTCAATAGCTATTGACCAGAAGCCGCGACCCGTGATATCTGCAATAATTTCAATGAAATTTTTGTTGAGTCTATTTTCTGATTCGCTGTAATTACCAATATTATCGCTAAAACATCAAAAAGTGAATAAAAAATTACTACGTGGAGGCTACGAAAGGGCGAGAATAGAACGTATGATATTTATGACATAACAACAGTGTTATAAATTGTACAACAAAATGTTACTGAAGAGTGTCACTAATTAGTGACGTAATATGATACATAACGATACTATTTTAGTTACTTTTCAACAATTCATGTGTTTTTTGCTCTGAATGACGAATGAATAAAACTTACTGAGCTATTATTTAAATTTTCTAAGGAGTTCGGTGCATGTGGCTGTGGCGGTGGTTGTGGAGAGAAATTGGTTGGTGGCATCGGTGCCGGGGCTGGCGGGCCTTCGCTCTTGACCAGCGGTGGCTGAGGTGGTGCCGCGGGTCCCCCGCCCTCGGACTTCACGCCTAAAGCGTCGCCGTTGGCTGCGAACTGCGCTGCCGCTGCCGCAGCCGCCGCCGCCGCGGGGAACGGGTTCGCCATACCCGTTCCCACCATGTGCTGAAAACAAAAATGGACGTAACCGTATTACACCATAGAAAGTATGCAATACTTACTAGTTTATATTACGGCAGTTAATATGATCATAGGTCTCCTTATATAACAAACGACATTGAGCAGGGTGATTTTGGGTAGTGTGCACTTTCTACAAATCTTTCATACTGTATTTACAGAAAGTAGTCATTTCACAGTCGTTTGCACTTTATTGTTCAATCACATTCTGTATGTGGTAAGAGCATCGTCTCCCCAGTTACCGTCACGCCTTTGTTCCCCTAAATTAAGAAACTTGTATAAACACGCTGAGCAGAAAGCTCCATGTATATTATATATAATTTGAACTATGGGAAAATATAGATACATAATAATATATTTTTATTAAATCAATTCTACATGGTCTGCATTCTAAACACAAAACTATCATAAAACATAGTTGTCGTGCCACATCCTGCAATAACTTGCAAGCAAATAGTAAAGTAAGTGGTGTAAGTAAGTTCGATGGGTTATCAAAATTGTTTAAATATCTAATGGCAATGAATGGAAAAAATTACAACAGGCTACAGATACAAAGCCTCTTATGTTAGAAATCGCGATCACAATGCATTTCATAAACCAAAAGCTATGATTCTGAGCGCGACATGGCAACACTTCGGTTATCGTAAAATGTGTAAGAATTCGGGGCAGATCGAGCGATGTCTAATTTCGTATTCAATTCTGTAGCAATAAATACCATTTACATGCGACGTTTTTGAGTTAAGAATTGAAACATAGCACGGAGTTGTTTTGTGCCAAGATACGTGATATTATATATTTTATTATTAAACTATCATCCAGAATGACTGTGACTAGTGTGGTTACTAGAGAATAGGGGAGTTCGAATGATGAAGAAAAAAGATCAGTGTTTTATTCTGTGGAAATTAAATAAGGTATTTAATTAAACATTAATCAAACATTATGTTATATAAATGAAATAGTATGATTTTAGCACCAGTACTAAATAAAGTATTTACAGGCGCAATTTTATATACTCCTAAAAATCCAGAGCCGAATAACACTGATTTGATAATGGAATCTTAAATGGACTAGTACAGTCTACTGTCTAGTACAGTGTCGATGTGAAAATCAAATTCGTGGGCGTTAAACGCTCCGAGCTAAATGCTTTTATCCTTTGTGTTGGTTATAAAATTAAATTACAAATCCCTTGTTAGGTATTTTATTAACATTCGCTTCATATTACAAAGTTGTATAGTAAATGAAAATATTTAGTTGTTCACAATGAATCCAACGCCTAGTTCGCAGTCGACAACAGCACGCCGGAAACGAGCAAATTAGGATATGGTTATTTGTCACAATTGCTTTAACGATTGCTTGCGTCCGCTACGGACCTGAGAAAAATTTTGCCTAGAGTTTGTACACATAAATCAAACTATAGTCTGTATAAACAAATCAAACTATTCTGTATACACAAATGACACAACAGTCATTTTATTTGGCTATAAGCCGATTTTCTGACTATACAACGTGTTAGCTAATATCCCTATCAAGTCGAAACCTACCCATGTTAAAATTACCTATTGTTGCATTTTAATGAAATTACAACTTTTATGTGGCTATTGATAACATTGATTTCGGCATCGTAAGAGAAAAAAAACCGTTGAATGGCAAGAAATAGGAGAAGTTATAATTTTCGATACAATACGAAAAGAATTTTGCGTTCCTGAAATTATTTTAAATGCAAGGCTGGTAACCACCTTAATGAATGTATCTCTCGAAAATTGTAACTGCTTTTATTTCTTGTCTAACTTAGTGCTTAAGGTTAACATAATATGTTATCAAATAGCTTTGTGCTGCTTGTTTACCGATACTGCGACGGTGAGATAGTCGAATTATACGTAGATTGTCGCCGACTTAGCCGGGCCTCAAGATAGTAGTGTCCTGCCTTATTGGATTTCTGCTACCTATGTATTCTGAGATTAAACTATCTCCTCACAACAGGACTTGAGAACGCGACAGGTCCCCGAGCGTATACCTATATGATACGAAGTAATTCGCTTGTAAACCAAATAACCCTCTGAGCTTATTTTATCAAATCTACTTCAATTTCGTCGTAATAATTCTAATTTCGTACCGTTAAAAGTTTGACGCAATGAAAGGAAACGAGAAGGAAGTTTTTAACCATCGATGGGGCTTCTTTGTTTTCTGTTCGACTGGTAAATTTTAACGGTGCGAAAGAAAAATAATTAAATTTCAACGCAAATTTTAATGAAAAAATGTTCTTTAGACACTGTCAATAAAATTTTATGTTACTATAAACAAAGAGGTCTTAATGTTTTTATACATAAATGGGTCGATAATGGTATGTCGGTGAAAAATTTTTATTTTACTTACGTATTTGTATTTAATCTTTTTCAATCACACAATATTTGTCACTATAGTGATTTAATATTAACAAACGGCAACTTTGAAACCATTTAAATACGCGATGGCAATCCTTGAACATTTTCTTCGTAAATAAAATGAATACAGTTTGCTGCTCTTCAATATCGCAATTTCACCCCTCATTGTGTTGATGTACAATAGGTGGGTTCGCAAAAAACGTCATGAGACTCCTTTGAAACGGGTCTGGTACTATTACCGATACAGTCAATAGTTGAGGGGCGGAGGGCTGGGAACGTTATTAATCACGGGACGAAGAGGTTGGAATTGCCCTTTCTTCGATCTTATTGCTTTTGAGTGCCAGTATCCATAGATCAAATTGTGTTTATTAAAACGGATAAAGAACATAGAGCAGTGACTAAAATACAACGGAATTTATAAATAAATATGTATTACTAAATAATATTGTAGAATTTGGATAAATTGATCGTATAGATAGGTAATAGACAATATGGCACATGGATGATAATATAGTGATGTCTCAATAGGATAGTTTAAAGCGTATTTAAATTTCCTGTGTACCAAATCAAATGAAATACATACATAATATACAAGCAATGTGGTTAGAGATATATTTAAAATTCGGAGAGAAAGCATTGTACTCAGGTGCTCGTAGCACGGCGTCAGTGTCACGCAAGCAAGACAAAGTGACGAGCCTTGTGTATACTGAAGTACGAACAAACTAAGAACACTCATCTTTGAGTTAATTGTCTGCTGGCGACGCTCGCCCTAGCCTGGTGACGATTAGTTACATGTGTCGGGTGCTCGGTAGCACCCTCCGTGTTGCCGCTTTTTAAAGCAGCTCATCCGCACCCGCACGCAACGATACGGCGGTTGTATGTTATGACTCATTGAACATACACATACATTAACAAAGACAAGCTTTTACGTTTATCATTTACCGAGTTTATTCGACAATAAAGCAGATACAAAAGGGTGTCGTAGCACTGACTCGAGCCATCAGTCTCTAGTCACACTATCATGTCATTAAACATTCGTACGACAATATAGTGGAAATTTGATTTTAGTTCTGGTATCAGTCGTGTCTCTACTGTCTTGTACTTTAAAATCTTATACATCCAGATTAGTAAATATAAAAAACTATCTTTGCTTATTTGGTCAGCAAGCTCCGATCTCCGATGACTATAACACATGTGGTGTGCCACAGTGTGCTCGCATCCGGCGGTCGAGTAAACAAGACTTTTTATAGATTATGCGTCTGTAAATCGTCTCGCACCCCATGCTGCAACCGCCTGCTAAGTCTCTATCAACGAAGTCAACAAAGTTTAGACCGTATTTACTGGTCTCCATTTGTGTTAAGCCTCTCAACGTAAACTGCACGTAGATTGCCTCACATGACAACGTTATATTTATTACGATTTGATGATACAGGGGAGTGAAAATAGATTTCTGGCTCGAACACTATTTCAAACTACATAAACAGTGACGATAAATTTTTTGCTTTTTTTTTCAATTAGTATTCGATAGCTAATGAATACTAATTGAAATCTATAAGCATAGCAATGAAAATAAAACAAAGTACAAAGGTTTCAACTAGAAAACTAAAACGCGTCTCTTAACGTATGATACAATTCGAGCTTAGCGTTGTGTTGTAACGAAATCAATTATTTTCGTAAATTTATTTCACACATGGAGAATATAAAAAGTTCCTATAAAAGATTTTAATCCGAATAAAATGTAGACGTAAAGTAGTTATGTTTGGAACCAGACTACTTGTTTTCTATCATCTTAGAAGAAAATCGAGTGCTGATTGTCGCCATATAAGAATATAAATATATTTTAGTGAAATTTATTTAGTCTTGATGTCCTCTTTAAAAATGTATATTTAAAACAAGCGTTTTATATTTTTTATACACTTAAATCGTGAATTGTTTAAATTTCGTTGTTAAACGAAACAGTACGTAGTAAAAATTCACTGTCGGTTGACAATTAGGTAATTATATCAAGTTCAATTAAAAGTAATTGAAGGCGGGAGCAGGAACCGACATCAACGGTCAGCTCAGTCGGGGCATGCTTAACAGATGCGTCACTCGCTGGTACATCTCAGTACTACCAGTGTTCAATGCCACAGAGTTTCACTGAAACGATGCAAATTTAGTATAGCGTGCAAAAATAATCAAATTGGTATTAGTTGAGTAAATTCATTCTATATTGCGAGTTTACATCTTGATTTCAGTTTGGTGTCTAAGTAAGATGTTTCGTGATTGTTAGTGAACAACTTTCGTTCAATTACAATGTCATTAAATACCAATTTTCTTTATCCGCCTCAGAATATTACATTTTAACTTTGTTGCTATTGTAAAATATAATTTTCCACTCAAGCATTTTACCAGACACTTTATTCTTACGCTTGCTTCTGGCGAAAATAGCAGAGATTGACGAAGAGTATTTACCTAATGAGCAATGAAAACGAACCTTTTGTATAAATAATTGAACTGATCTATAATGTTTGCATAAAAAATACATTTGCAAAAACTGTCTTAACACATGAAGTCGAGTTTTTTACTAATAACAAAGAAAACATGCACATCATAGTACGAATCAAAAAAATCGTTTGTCTATCGAGTAGAAGTAAAAAATTAAAAAGAAAGGGTTATGAACATTTATTTATTGTAGTATTGTTTATTACGACAGGCACGTGTTTACGATACAGAATACATTGGTAAGTAATAAATAATGTATTTATGTATTTGTATTACAAATGCTAGGTTGCGAAAGAGTTCAATGAGTTCAACAAACCTCTATATTTAGCAAGTATACAAGTCAACAGGCGGAGTTGAATGTTTCAGTGCTGGAAAGGCATGTATAATATCTAAGCATTCTATTTTATGTTTTGTATTTCAAAGTTTTTGAACTATGACTCTGTAACCCCAAATTCCTATTAAAATTAAATAATGGTTAAATATACCTTACTTAAGCAAAAGTCTACCCGTTATAACCAGTCAAATTAATGATTTCCAAATGATATGTAATTATAGTAATATATAACATACAACTATGGCTACGGCATAAATGCACGTGTTCATTACACAAACATCGGTACCCACCGGGACTTGAATGCGTCAAATCTTTATGATAACGTCACCTTTGAATCTGAGTATAAACCATTCGGCCACGGAGGTATTAAAAATACCACAAGTGAGGATAATTTTGTATAAAGTATGTGTAATATCAAAATAGTATCTCTTTCTCTAAAATTTTATATGATTTTACTATTCAGACGCAATGCAATATTTATTAGTCAAGGGTAACAGTACAAAAGACATATACATCTCAATGTAGTGTGCTAGTTATTGATAAAATAACACAGCGTTATTAAGCTGCTTCAAAGATTTTGTAAAGCTTTCTGTCAGCCAATAAGTTATTCCTACTATATTTGTATAGTATTCATAACCCAATCTGTTACGTTTTCACTCATTGATTTGAAATGTACAGGTATACCAAATGTGTATCCCCATAGATAATTTGAGACACGGGACAGGTTGTATGATAATTTTACCCCGAGAGAATGTCTTCTATTCAATGTGAAAATTCGATATATCTCGAGTAAAGCCGCATGTTAGCGCGGTAAGCTAGTTGGTTACCTATAAATATGAAAGTAACTGTCATTCTGATACATTTTTAGTCAAAACGGCGAAATTGATTTTAATGAAGTGTCATATGGCAATAAATGTAATAATACTACAGTACATATAGTTCAACCTATACAAAGAAATAAGACAGACTTAAGTCGGCTATTCCTCTGGCAATATTAGTGCTTTCAGCTTTATATTATTGTTATATTTCAGCTTTGTTACTATATATAATATATCCAAAAGCGCTCTATGAAAATTCATTTCGTTTCACTCAACAAAATGCGGCTCTAAAAACTTCACTTACATGGCAATTAAACAGGGACACAGCAATGTGAACACTGTTGTTGGACAGCAGAAATAGGTAAGACGAAGATACGTACCCAAGCAGACGACCCTTTTATACAGCTACCCTCCGGCAAACTTGCTTTCAGACATATTATATGCAAATATGACACCGGCCATTGACACTGTAGTGGCGGTATGTTAACAAAAATGCAATGAAATTCTTTCTATAATAAATGTTAATCGCACATTTTACACATTTCTGTCCCAGTTAGCTAAATGTAAACATTTGATTAGGTATCAGAATATAGCATGTATCATATATTAAAATCATGGGATATTAATTCTGTACAACATCTTACATGTGAAACTTTTTAATGATATCCTAAAGTTGGGAGTTAAAAATGCCAATGAAAATAATCTTATTTCAATAAATATGTGCATATTTTTTATCATTTTCCACGTAAATTAAGAAATCTGTCGTCGATAATACTTGTACTAATGACATAAACGTCGGAGTGTGGGATCGTCACCCTCACCGGGAGAGGCCCACCCTCCGCTCTCCCTTCATACACATTGCTACTGAACAGATGCTGATCCTTGTGAACGCAAACAGCCCGTCCCCACAGATAATAAAACTTCCAGCGCGTAGAGTAAACGTGTTACAATCAGTAATTATGTTAACATACTAAATATATCTACTAATATAACGCTTCGCAGCGTAGGTGTTTTATGCAGAGCCTGAAAACAAAACGGCCACCCTTTCTTGAGGATACGTAGACCGATAATTTAAAATTAATATTGTTGTTATTTTGCAACATAATCACTGTCACACGAATTTCACACGAACGAAACGATATTGTAGTGATAAGACAAACTTTTGTATGTACCTAATATGACAGCATTAATTAAATAGGGTACAAATCAATCATGGAGACAATGCACAAAACATGAATAATAAATCAGAATAAACTAACTTCAGTGGTGCCCAGAGTTGGGTGACATAAAAAAGATTCCCAAAATCAATATTACATATTTATAATTTTGAAGCGGATGGTAGATTCCTGCATATACCTACTTTCCTATCAAGAAAAAGGCTTCGTAAAAAATATTCTTCTGGTGAATATTATTTTAAGTATTAATATTCAACAGTATGCTACAGACCGGGATCTACGTGACCGGGAGAGTATTTACAATGCTTAGCGGAGCGCAAAGCCTCCGCACCCAGGCACGAGACATCAAGATACCCCTCCGACGCTAGCCGCCATGTGAAAATGAGAACGTGCTGATTACATGCATATGGATATTCCACGTAAATACTCTTTTAAAAGTCACCATTTATTAAACAACGAGATAACTACAAATAAAATTATATTTAAGAGAAATATTATTAATACTAATAATATTAAATTACTAATAATTTACTTAATTAATACTAATAATAATAAATTGATAATGTTAAGACGAATAATATGTCAGGAGCTGGGACCGGACCAGGCAATTTGTTAGACCCGCGTACTCAAGTACGCGGGTCTACTAACTCTACAGTCCTATTGACTTCATAAATACGAGTATGTAGACTTGAAGTAAGAGCAACTCGTCAGGTTAAGCGAGCGGTACAGCGCAGCTATATAAACGCATTATATACGCAAAAAGATAATGCGGCACCGGTAGTATCTGATGCGGACCTAGTCATAGCGACGTTGAAGGCACCCGAACATAGAGTGATATACAGCGAGGTAAAGCCCGTAAGAAGGGTTTGAAGATCCTATGTAATTTGATCGGGATTTTATAATTTGATCGGTAAGTACCACGGGCCTAGGCATCTAGACCCGTAATGACATTGTTGAAATGATCTGCAGTTTCAAAACTGTTCGGAACATTATTTGAGGTGCTGCTAAATAGTTGCAACTGATGTAAATCAGCATTTCTAAAATACCGAGCGACATTAGTCGTCCTACGGTAAAAGTTGCGATTTAGGCGAGAAATATACACTATACGCGAAAATTGAGTGGTTTACCTTGAAATGACGCCTATGTACTTAACGGTACGTTGCCAAGGGGTTTTTTCTTGGAGACGTAGGAATTTAGTGTTATGGGGTGCTGGGTTTGTACGGAATTGTAAATTGAACATAATCTCAGAGCATTACTCTGGATTATATAACAAATTTAGACCATTTTATTTTTGTGGTTTGCAGTTTTGAAATAATGTTGTTAATAGTCCGACTTTTTATTATAAAGGAAGGAAGAAGGAATCTCAACTGAGTAACGTGTATAGAGTATGTAAATATCGTTGACATAATAATGAACTGAGGAGAGAAGCATATTCAAATAAACTTATCAGTATGAGTCGGTTTCAGGTAAGCAGAATTTTAAAATTTTATTACATTTACACTTAAAAATAATATCACATATCGTCGCTCAGCAAACAACATAGCTTAAATCGAGTTTGTAGTTTTTTCTTTTATATTTTATAAGGTTAAAAATAAAGATTTTCTTAAAATATATACAAATAAATAGAAGTATTTATAAATTGTAACTAAAGAAAACGTTCATAAATACATCGTAACACGATTTATAACATTTATTTTAAAATTATAAAATTAATATTTTCATTCTATAAAATTATTATTTTTTGTTTAGCGGGATATTATTTGATAAGCGACGATATTTGTTGTGCTCGGATGATTAGAGCTAACACCCTTAAAACAAGTTTGGAAAAACCCGAGAAACGCGGGTTGTTCTGACTATTTACAACTCCAGTCATATAATTGATTTATGGTGACTGCTGGTTTCAAGTACACAGGAACATACTGTTCTTATTTAAGAAAGGACATTGTTTGTCAGCATCGACTCATCATAAAATTTGTATAAGTAAATAAATAATAAGAAATTATAATTAACACAAACATTGTAATGTTTAATGCAGTTCAAATGATAAATGTACGAGAGCGCATGCATAACGATGCAAAACGATTATCTATGCTACACTCAATTAAATTACACGCATGCACTTTCTTTGCAGAAGAGTTACTCTATGTGTAAATTATCTTTTTATTAACAACTTTCTGTACGTCACGAAATGTTAAGAGGACTGTTTATTATTCATCAGATCATTGCCCGCTGTATCTTGTATTGCGGTAAGTGGTTTCTTTAGCACCTATCACGACAGTGAATAACCCAAACGAGTAAATGGAAGGTCACGATATTGTATGTGCTATATTTCGTCGGTACACAGTATCACCGTTACTCTTGATCATCTATCACTTTTTAGTTAACATTATAATAGCATTATATTATAAAAATCCTAAAAAGGACTTTACGACTTTGCCAAATTGCATCGACCGTGGTCTCACAAAGTGGGCCCTGTGAGTATGTAAATAGAGAAGAAAACATCAATAATAATAATTTTGCACCATTTTAAAACCATTAACGTAAGGTGCATTTCTAAATACTGACAACTTCCTATACTATTTAAGAAATACTATACTGTACGCTTGACGCATTATAAGCCTATGACGCGACGTCAATCGCGACAACAAATACATGATTGCAGTAGCCATCTTCCGCTTATAATCATACTAAAGGCATTTATACCAGTTACGTTGGCTAGAGGTATCCAACGTCTATCTTACCTATTGCTGATGCAATGTAGAGTTCCTTGTATTACTGTGTTCCGATGACAAAGGTAGTGGTTGCAATTATTTACTACCTGGCGACATTACACCTAAACGTCACACGCTGACAATGTCAACGTTTATGTGTGCGTCAACGGTTACATGCCGATATTGAGACAAGTTTTACATTTGGACAAACAACAGTAACGTTCAGTATACACTGAATGTATATCGTTGTTCTTGTATGTTGTAAGGTTGGGGGTGTGGTGCGTTCCTAGCAAAATTAATTGCTCTGTATAATAGACGATTGTAAATACTCACCATCCGGCGGCGAATGAACCAGTTTGCCACCATATAAATATAAGCAGGCGAAACGATTGGACTATGTTAACCTATCGGTAAGTCCAATTACTGTTGGAAATAGTTGTGAATACACACTATTTACAACTATTTCCAATTGCAATTACCCATTACTTACTTGGGATTTGTTTACAGAGCTCTTAATCTTTACACTAATCCCCAATTACAGTAGATACCGTTGCACGCAGCAATTTCATACAATGAAATAAAAACTGCGTGAGTAGAGCATCATCAATACCAAATCATTTACTAACTTTTAAATACAATACACGATAGGATTTTACAGATCTCGCCTGTTGATTACAGTAAACTTAGTTATACCACAATTTATGCATAGAATTAAATAATGTATCGTTTAGTTTTTAGATACAAATAAGCTAATGAACAAAGGATAATAGCTTATCTGTTCGTATAGCAGAAGTAAAAGCAATTTAGAGTGCATACTACAGAATAACGCCATACCTTTTCGATAAGCTATATCGAGGTAAAATACTCGTATGTCGTACCACGATGTAAAAATTTCGTTTCTTTTTCATAGGGAAGTAGATTTACTTGCTAATATACTTATTTTCCCAAAATTCTTTTAACTATATTATACGAGAAATGAAAACAGTCTTACACGTCGTCGTCAGCGATAGAATGTTTATTGTCTTTTTGTGTAAATTTTAATTTAAACATTATCAACTTAACATATAATAAGTGTAATCCCATGACATACATACATATTGTCAAAAAACTCACTCCAAAGTCTAGATACCAAAAAGTTCATAACACTAGTTATCAAAAAGTTCATAACATAAATCTTGGCAGATCTGCTTATGCCATAAACAAGGGAACGGAGAGATAAACTATAGATTTCTTGTACATTTTAAGTTCTGAACAGGTAATCTTTTTAATTTTAAACATATTATACGATGCGATGAAGAAAGTTCACAGATAAAATGGATAAATATAAAAGTATTAGCTACTATATTACAAAATAAATAAATCAAAACTACAGAAATTATCAAAAAATACTGATAAAAGTCTTTGCCAGTGTAGACTATACATATATAAACTTCCATCTATTGTGAAAAAAGAAATAGTTTAACAAATGAGTAAGAATAATATATTGCAAACCATATCGGCGTACACATTACAATTCATAAGAAGACAGTCTAACAGTGAACAGGTTGGTGGAACTGGGACAGTCAATTGGCGTTTCAATGAATTATTGAATCTAAAATGCATAATGAAAAAGGAAATACATGAATTAGAACAAATCATAATAATAAATAATTTTATTTAGAACATCTGAAATGATGAGCGCGGTACATTGCTAGCCCGAATAACTGATGAATTTTGGGGATTGATAGTGTTCGAATATAATATACAATATACTCACACCGAAAATCGTAGTATCGCCAATATTCAACAACCAAGTATAAACTTTAAAAAAGCCACGGAAATCGTTGGATGGTAATGCGTATAGGCTTCCATGTGAGATAACTATTAACCAACAGTGTATATCGATTGACTGAGACGATGACAATTATTTTAATAAATTTATAAATATTACAAAAGCTGATCAATTCCGCGATTGCGATAGGACGACAACTCGCTATGTCATTATGAACTTTAAATATAATCAATATAATAAAATAGTGGGAAGATAACGGCATAAAACAGTGGTTATTACAACAATATTACAACAGCATCAATAGACGTTTGCATTCTAAATGACAACGTGTAATTTGTATAAAAACAGATAACTATTCCCACAAAAACTTTATAACTTTATTTGTAATAGCGATTAAAAATAGTCACACAATAGGACACGGCGTATTGGTCTGATCGCGCAGCGCAAGTTCGCCGATGCCGGACCAAATTGTAAAGGCCGTTTGGGGATAGAATGGTAAATGCCTATTTTCCCATCAATAATTCCCACCTTGCTCGTTCGCTTACTTCGCTTTGCCGCTGCTAACGTTTTACGCATCTGTAAATATTTGATTATTTTCATGGGAAGTATGTACATGTCTCTCTCAATCGAGGAACGTGAAATAGGCTAAAATTGTATTTTACTCAGGGCAATATGTTCGTTTAGGGTGGCTGTTTATACCACAATATTGAGTTATAGAAGCGGTATATACTATTTGCAAACATAATATGCCTGTATTGATGAAGTATTGTACATTAAATACTAAATTATTTTCTATAAATATTATTTCTTTGCGCATGTTGACGTACTTTTTAAATGTGAATATGAAAAATTATGTAGCACACATCAAATATTTTGCAGCTATAAATAGTTACAGAATATTTTAAATATACTGGTATTTGTTTTTTATGGTAAACTAAAAGAGTTGTGGATCTAATTCATCCAGTTTTACATTTATTACATTGATTTACCTTTTCATAAAATATAAAATTGAGTATGAGAACTAACTCAAACAAGAATGATATTGAAATTAAGTATTCTACACGTCGGTCGGTGGCGAAATGTCGAGTTTTGCAATAACAAACAGTTGCAGTAAGATTGTTAGTACGCATGGTAATCATCCCAACACTGTGAAAATAGCTACTCTACACAATCTAAGAAATCCGTTTAGAGAGGTGTCATCGCAATTGTTTTAACTATGTAATTGTGACAGATAAACTATTTAGATTGTAAATAAATAATATTGTCATGTAACACGACGCACGGGCGAATATAAACTTATAGGTTTCAGAGCGAGTTATCGTTCTAGTTAAAATAATATTTTTGCAATTATAAAAATATAATGCGAACTAATAAAAAAAATGAATATGCCGAAATTTGAGCTTGTAGTAATTTGGGATTTGCACGTGAGTGTATACCGATAAATATTGAATATCATAAAGCGTGAATCACCAATAGTAACTGGATTATGCAACTTTTTATAGAATTATATTCATAACTGTATATACTGTTCAATACTATATATATACACTATACTATTAATATAAACCAAATTATTTTGTTTTATAAGACTTCAATTTACTACATATGTACAAATTTATTAAAAAAATGAAGAACTACATTCTATTTTAGTGGTTTTAAAATTAAGGATATAATAGATTAAAATTTCAATGCTAAAACTTCTTTGGATATTAAACGTCTTAAGCTTAATTTTCTCTTCAATTTTTATTATTGAATAGACACAATATTGAAAAATTTTATTGAAAAAGAAAAAATATTCCAGCATTTCAAGCAATTAATCTTCATTTATTACCCGATACAAAAAGTTTGTGAAGGAAAGATATTGAGGTCGACATCTCAAGTTTTAAATATTTTTTAAGTGTAAACAATGAGTGGCCAAATTGTTATTCATTTATTCGTTTATATTAAAAAATAAAAATTCGTATAAGAATAAAAATTCGTATATAAAATATATTTAACGCTCTTCAAATTATTACGCAAGAAAACAGCTTATAGGCATATTACTTTCCCAGCTCTTATTACTTTGAAAGTGTTTTTCACGACTGAAAAAGTTTTGGCGAAATGAAAAGTATTTTGTCATTAAGCGGACGAAGTTTGTTATTAAAAATTAGTTTCTTTCATGACTTCGGCCACAATTATATTATCTATAAATAAATTAAGAAAGCCACAAGTAGTGCACTGAGTTTGACGACTTTAATATAAATAAGTTACCTACTTATTATCGGCGGTTGTGGACGCTTAATTCTAGGTCGAAATGAAATACCTTTGTACAGGTTGCTGAGTACCCGCATCATGATCAAAACTCTAGGAATATTTATCGAGTATGTTAGGGAGTGATTCTATTTCTTCGATTTTACTTTAATTCCAACCTTTTCACTCCTATAATTTATCAAGGAAAACTGATTTTATCTTCAATGTAGCAATGCAGTGCATAACGAAGTATAGATACAGATAAGATTTTTAGTTAATAAGCCTGTGGTAAAATTTCTATTTTTCAATCCCACCTTTTATTTTAGTTGTACTGTGTGATAATTTGAAACGTTATGTATATTAGGATGAAAAGACAAACAGGACAACGATACGTATCGAACAGATTCCCTATCGTAGGTATTATAAAAATTTAATCCCAATATTTGATTTATAATAATCAACCTTGTCGTTAAAGATTTATAAACAGTTCCAACATTAGCGTGAAAAATGCAGTGGCACATGGCACACAACCGTCGCCCAGCGGCGCGGTGTACACAAATCCCGCAAGCCAATCTTTTAAAATCCAGCTGAGGTACACCCCATTTTTCAGGTCACCGGTCACGTTAATTAACCCTTCCAGTTTACAATCCCGCAGAATAAAGGGGAGAGTATAAGCACTAACATCATACAGACGAGTTGCGGCGAAGTTTATAAATATGAAATAAGTATATTAATAGATAGTTATTTGCAATTGAACGTGTAGATATTTAACAAAATTATTATTTTATGTATAATAAAAAACTATTTCCTTTTTTCACTATAAAGTTTTTTCGTTGCATTCTTTAAACATGTAATTTCGAGAATCAATGTTTACATAATTATTGAATAAGACGTTACGATCGGGTTGCATCGACTGTGATCAGATGCTGACTGGAGACCAACGTTGTCTTCACTTCAATCGAGAAATATCTTCTTCTATAAATAGGTATATTCTGATTTCTATCATTTCTTGCCAGACTCCTAAATAAAAGAAACAATCTGTGGAGAGGACTCGCGTTTTATATAATATTCAGCCCAATAGCAACGGTCAGTTCTTAGTACTAGTAGCTTCGAAAAGACCACTTTCTCATTAAGCTGATTGAAACTGGTCAATTGAGTTTCACCTCACTAATAAGCGATATTAGTTATACGGGAACAAACATTGGATTGGCAGAACTTTACAATCAATTTCATGTCATTTACTAAGACTTCAAAGTTGAGCTCCTTTTAGACATGGTTAGTGGGTCGCGCAAATAAGCGAAATGAGAAACACTCGCATACTGGGACAGGTTATTTTTATAATACCGGTGTACCTTAGACTGTTGTTTAAGCTTTCATCTATACTAGAAGTAGCCTGGTGAAGTTTAGAAAGCCGTCTGAAATAATTTTCGATGTAAATATGAGTAGTACAAAGCAGAGCGTGTAGGTATAACGTAATGCAAATATATCTCAAAAATATGTTTGCAATCCGAACAGAGGTGACACCATCGAAGTTAATAAATAAATTTTTGTTTGAGCCACGGTCTGCCGCACCGTTGCGGCCAGTAATCCTGGGTGACGGGCGCGGCCGGCCCTGGGACCATCACCTACGGGAAATATTGATCTTATTTGAGCTTGATTAACTCGGACGTTGTCGGAGTGCTAATAATATCACATCTCTGGCACTGCTCCAGCCGGGCTTAATGGTACTTCGATGCAAGACAACTTTCAAAGGTGACAACGTTACTTCGATTCGAATTATGCGTAGGTACATTCTTTAGTAGATATTATGTAATAATATTTTACTAATGGCAAACATGGACATTATTATGAGTATTATGAAGGGCAATATTGTTTCACGAGACAAAGAACATTTTTTGTTCACATAAAATTGTCCTACGAAACTTATTCTTCAGACAGTAAATTGGATGAAACAAGAGGACGATTAAATTTACGGGGAGATTGCTTAAAGACCGGTTCTACGTTTGTGGTAATATAATATTTTATGTTTTGATTATTTTTTTACTTGAAGTATTGCACTGTTAATAAAAACCGGTCTTTATTTTCATATCACATGCAGGACCCATAGCCGTAAAAGCAAACCCATAATAAAAAGTAAATCCTATTGCATTAAGCTCGCCTTATCTAAGCAAATCTATATTTTATAGGTAACTTGTTCAAGGGAATATTTTATATTTTAATATATGATAACTGGTGAGATTAGCGATACATTATTTTATTATACTATGAGACGGTGCTTCGAACCTGGTAAAATCAATAACCAATCTTATATCAGCATTTTGGCAGGAAATAGGCTATTTGACAGGTTTTTAAAATCCATTTTATATTATGCAGTAGAGTCTAAGGAACCCAGTAAAAGTTGTTATTTTTAATTCTGGTATATATTAACTGAAAAACATCGAATTAAAAATTCAATATTTAAATAGTGTGCCAAAACGCTACTTTGACAATATGGCGCTGCAATGAGTCGGTGACGTCACTTGCCTGTATTCTGATCTGTGACAACTGGCATATATATTTGTTTGTTGTAAACAAAAAACGAAAGTGCGATTGGATTTACTTTTTATCAGTGATTTATGTAACAAAATGAGTTACAAATGCTGTGCAGTTCCAAAATGTACAAATACGTCGTTAAAAACTCCGAAAAAAACTATTTGTCAGTGTTCTAAAGAATATCGAAGTGCGCCGAAAGTGGTTGCTACTTTCTCGGAGGATCATAATGACATAGCGAATAGTACAAATATATTTTCTTTTGTGAAGACCATTTCGATGTAAGTAAACATAATATTTATATTTTGTAATAATTAATTACATTCAGAATGTTAATATTTTCATTATTGATTTGAGGTTATAATACCTCTAATGTTTTTAACAGAATGTCTTTTGCAACTCACTTCGAATATTTCCGCTGTTTTCCATAATATTTGTTAAAATTTGTAGCTACAGAGTCCTATGATTTCAATAAGCAGTACACTAAAAGATCTCGACTAAAACTTGTTTGTTCGTTACAGATGGAAAATGACATGGGAAAATACTAGCAGTACAAAATGGGTTTCAGTCAGAAAATAATTTTAAAAGATAAAGTTCTGCCTTTTAAATTTCATTGCCAGCCAGATCGCATTAAAAGAATGTGTGATGCTGGTACTTCCCGAGCTTTGCTGTTTTTACATTTTTTAGCTCCGAAGCATAAAAGTCAGATTATTTTTGAAAAATAATCCGACCATGATTGTGTCGACTTGCGGCAGGTTTCTGCTGTCTGCTTTTACAAAATCGTTCTCCTTGGTTGAAAGTACTTGTAAAATAGTGCAAATAAACAAAAAAAACAATGCATAATAAAGAAAATCTTAATATAACGGAGATAATCTACCACAACTAGGCGCAACACAAGTAGGCAAACGAAGTTTACAAGCAAGTGACGTCATGATAAATTCGACCAATCAGGAGCGTTTTGTGTCACGTGACAAACGTTTAAAAAATGCAATTTTTATTTACGGATTTTAAAATAAATTAATCATTATTTTCAACTTACGTCAATAAATAATCATTTTTTAACTCTTAATTTATACTGTTACAGTAATCGACACTTTATTTTTCGCATTGTCAAATAGCCTATTACTCACGGAGTCTACGTCGCGGAACAATGCACCTTTGTAAATGAAATCCTCATTTACTGTACAAAATGTACTGTAATCCAAACAAATTTTTATATTAACATCTGCAATTTATTTTGTTGTTGTTTATTATATAAATAAACAAGAATAAAAATAAATTATAAATATTGAAATTATATTGAAATTCAATTTCAATAATAAACAATTACAATCTGTCTAGGGTTCAAGTAATTTTTTGACAAAATCAAAAATATGTTTTTATTGTATACTTATATGATTTAAAACTTTTAGAGGGAACAGTCCAGTAACAAGTTGATCAAAAGTTGAAAGTAAACACCCAATTAAAACATAAAAATATATTGGATACCCAAACATTTAATATGTATATTTTTTATAGTAAATGTTTAAAAAAGCTATTAATAGATATGATATAAATTATAAAATATACACTTATAATATGTGAATGGATTAACGACGAGAAGCAACGCTCTCGAGACGTCGTTTCGACAATAATAAAACAGAAGATCATAACGCATTACTATTTCTACCACAGCTGTTCTAGTTCTTAACTAGATTAAAAACATCCTAGCAACGTTATCTCCACTGCTTTAGGACGCTTAATTCTAGGTCGAAATGAAATACCTTTGTACAGGTTGCTGAGTACCCGCATCATGATCAAAACTCTAGGAATATTTATCGAGTATGTTAGGGAGTGATTCTATTTCTTCGATTTTACTTTAATTCCAACCTTTTCACTCCTATAATTTATCAAGGAAAACTGATTTTATCTTCAATGTAACAATGCAGTGCATAACGAAGTATAGATACAGATAAGATTTTTAGTTAATAAGCCTGTGGTAAAATTTCTATTTTTCAATCCCACCTTTTATTTTAGTTGTACTGTGTGATAATTTGAAACGTTCTGTATATTAGGATGAAAAGACAAACAGGACAACGATACGTATCGAACAGATTCCCTATCGTAGGTACGAGTATTATAAAAATTTAATCCCAATATTTGATTTATAATAATCAACCTTTTCGTTAAAGATTTATAAACAGTTCCAACATTAGCGTGAAAAATGCAGTGGCACCTGGCACACAACCGTCGCCCAGCGGCGCGGTGTACACAAATCCCGCAAGCCAATCTTTTAAAATCCAGCTGAGGTACACCCCATTTTTCAGGTCACCGGTCACGTTAATTAACCCTTCCAGTTTACAATCCCGCAGAATAAAGGGGAGAATATAAGCACTAACATCATACAGACGAGTTGCGGCGAAGTTTATAAATATGAAATAAGTATATTAATAGATAGTTATTTGCAATTGAACGTGTAGATATTTAACAAAATTATTATTTTATGTAATAATTGTGATATAATAAAAAACTATTTCCTTTTTTCACTATAAAGTTTTTTCGTTGCATTCTTTAAACATGTAATTTCGAGAATCAATGTTTACATAATTATTGAATAAGACGTTACGATCGGTTGCATCGACTGTGATCACATGCTGACTGGAGACCAACGTTGTCTTCACTTCAATCGAGAAATATCTTCTTCTATAAATATATTCTGATTTCTATCATTTCTTGCCAGACTCCTAAATAAAAGAAACAATCTGTGGAGAGGACTCGCGTTTTATATAATATTCAGCCCAATAGCAACGGTCAGTTCTTAGTACTAGTAGCTTCGAAAAGACCACTTTCTCATTAAGCTGATTGAAACGCTTAACTTAATAAGATAAATTACGTGTTAATGAAAATATGACTACAACTGAATATGGATACTATTATTATCTAATTAAAGTAATTTTCGTCTCATAAATGTATGTCAAAATAGACAGTCATTTTTAAATAAATTTCTTTTTCCACCCAAAATTTAATTGAAATCAAGCATACATAATTCAACTAAAGCAAACACATTGTAAGCATTTTCACATTAAATATATTATTATTCAATATAGAAAGATAAAGGTACAAATAAAAAGTTATAGGCTATTTTGTTTATATTCTCATACAAATTAGACGCCACGGTTGCAGTGTATTTACTATAAAATGTTTTTGAGCGATCAACGACAACGCAGGAAACATGTTGCTGTAATCTTCAAAAGTAATAAGCCCAGGAGCACCGTTGCTTTTTAATGTTTCTCAGCCAACAACGTATTCTTAACATACATAGTATAAAAAAAATGTTATCAAAAATGATTCCAATCGCGATTCAATTCGCGAAAATTTATGTTTAAATATAAACGATTTATTTATTAATGAAAATTATTTCCAATTTTAAACTGATCATAGTATAATATTTGTGTTCGAAAATTATCTTTAGTGGTCAATTGAGTTTCACCTCACTAATAAGCGATATTAGTTATACGGGAACAAACATTGGATTGGCAGAACTTTACAATCAATTTCATGTCATTTACTAAGACTTCAAAGTTGAGCTCCTTTTAGACATGGTTAGTGGGTCGCGCAAATAAGCGAAATGAGAAACACTCGCATACTGGGACAGGTTATTTTATAATACCGGTGTACCTTAGACTGTTGTTTAAGCTTTCATCTATACCAGAAGTAGCCTGGTGAAGTTTAGAAAGCCGTCTGAAATAATTTTCGATGTAAATATGAGTAGTACAAAGCAGAGCGTGTAGGTATAACGTAATGCAAATATATCTCAAAAATATGTTTGCAATCCGAACAGAGGTGACACCATCGAAGTTAATAAATAAATTTTTGTTTGAGCCACGGTCTGCCGGCACCGTTGCGGCCAGTAATCCTGGGTGACGGGCGCGGCCGGCCCTGGGACCATCACCTACGGGAAATATTGATCTTATTTGAGCTTGATTAACTCGGACGTTGTCGGAGTGCTAATAATATCACATCTCTGGCACTGCTCCAGCCGAGGCTTAATGGTACTTCGATGCAAGACAACTTTCAAAGGTGACAACGTTACTTCGATTCGAATTATGCGTAGGTACATTCTTTAGTAGATATTTTGTAATAATATTTTACTAATGGCAAACATGGACATTATTATGAGTATTATGAAGGGCAATATTGTTTCACGAGACAAAGAACATTTTTTGTTCACATAAAATTGTCCTACGAAACTTATTCTTCAGACAGTAAATTGGATGAAACAAGAGGACGATTAAATTTACGGGGAGATTGCTTAAAGACCGGTTCTACGTTTGTGGTAATATAATATTTTATGTTTTGATTAATTTTTTACTTGAAGTATTATGAAGAATTATGAAGTATTGCACTGTTAATAAAAACCGGTCTTTATTTTCATATCACATGCAGGACCCATAGCCGTAAAAGCAAACCCATAATAAAAAGTAAATCCTATTGCATTAAGCTCGCCTTATTTAAGCAAAGCTATATTTTACAGGTAACTTGTTCAAGGGAATATTTTATATTTTAATATATGATAACTGGTGAGATTAGCGATAAATTATTTTATTATACTATGAGACGGTGCTTCGAACCTGGTAAAATCAATAACCAATCTTATATCAGCATTTTGACAGGAAATTACTCACGGAGTCTACGTCGCGGAACAATGCACCTTTGTAAATGAAATCCTCAATTTACTGTACAAAATGTACTGTAATCCAAACAAATTTTTATATTAACATCTGCAATTTATTTTTGTTGTTGTTTATTATATAATAAACAAGAATAAAAATAAATTATAAATATTGAAATTATATTGAAATTCAATTTCAATAATAAACAATTACAATCTGTCTAGGGTTCAAGTAAGTTTTTGACAAAATCTAAAATATGTTTTTAATTGTATACAGCTATGATTTAAAACTTTTAGAGGGAACAGTCCAGTAACAAGTTGATCAAAAGTTGAAAGTAAACACCCAATTAAAACATAAAAATATATTGGATACCCAAACATTTAAATGTGTATATTTTTTATAGTAAATGTTTAAAAAAGCTATTAATAGATGTGATATAAATTATAAAATATACACTTATAATATGTGAATGGATTAACGACGAGAAGCAACGCTCTCGAGACGTCGTTTCGACAATAATAAAACAGAGATCATAACGCATTACTATTTCTACCACAGCTGTTCTAGTTCTTAACTAGATTAAAAACATCCTAGCAACGTATCTCCACTGCTTTAGGGATGGAAATGTTATTGATGCAATCGTACTTATGCGAAATATTTAGAATTTTATCGGGAGTTGTATAGACGAAGTAGTTCAACTATAAAATAGCAGGCCTAAAATATTATTTATTGAATGCATAATAGTTCTTAATAAATAAATAACACAAATCACATAAATATACTTCGAATGACATTAACATTAATATTTTAGAAAATATATTTGTGGTAAGGAACATACAGACTTATGACTCTAGAGATTATGTGTTCAAATGACATATCAGTTTTTAATGAGTGTATGCGTTATTACTTTGTGATAAAGATATTTAAATTAAGTAAAAACATATCATGTTCCTTTTTAATGTGCAGTTTAAAACATAAAACAAAAACAAACCTACCATACCTTATTTAGAAACAAAAATAGTTTGTTGCAAAAATTCCTTTTGTCATTGGACAATTCGAAAACGAGCATCCAAAGAGTGAACAAACAACAATGGCGACTTTGAATGATTGAATAGACCTTATTTAGCGTTCGTCAACCTCACATACATAAATCTGTCACATTTTTAACTACCATCCCTAATTTTAAACATAAATATTTACTACTAAGTGTTAAATGCCTACTTTAGGTACCTAATTGTAACAGGTTAACTATCTCCAGCATAAGTGTAATTTACCTCCGTGATCAAGAGGTTTAGACCGGTATTTATCGGGATATCATATAGGAACCTCCGAAATGCGTTAGAATTTAGATATATTTTTGATCGGTTTGGTTGGTAGTACTGCTTCTCAGCTCATCTGGCTTGGTACCACCTGTTATACTATTTTGTCGCTATAAGACAGACAACTAGAAGTAAAACAATTAATAGTTCATTTGTTGAGGAGTTGAGAAGTCTCACCGTCGTTCTTATTATCACTTACCACAAGATGAGATGATGGGCGATACTTCCCTATTGAATCTAAAAAACCACTATAATTGATAGTATTGTCTCAATTCCATATAAACATAATTAGTAAGCAGGTACTATAATTAGACATAAACTATGATTTTTCGAGAAATGAAACAAACATAACTAATTATCAGCTAGCTATTTTCAATAGGAATAGAAACAATAAGATACATTTTTTCATTTCGAATATGTTTCCAAATTAAAACAACAATTAAATTTATCGCTTTAATTTTTGTTTATGCATTTATTTCGATTTTTAAAATAAAGTATAACTCTGAAATCATCTAGTAAGGCGGCAAATTAATATTATTTTTAAAACGTTTAACAAATGTTAAACTCTACGCACTGCGTAGGTATGTCCGGTACTAGGTAATGATCTATCAGTATTCGTTGAGCGTTGAGAATTCACGGGCACATTGTCCATTACGACGCAAGCGATCGATATGACGTTTTTCTTGTAAATAGGTAAGGTTTAAATTCGATTGCATTATAAGAATAACGTGTGAGCTAGACGGCTGTTTTGTGCCCAGCGCACGCACATGTCAATCGGCAATGGCTCGACTGGTTACTATGATATCAGAAAATGTAATAACATTTTTATCTTAGTACATAAAAATGTCAACAGGGCTTGTTGTGTCTTCATGTGATATTATGAACAAACGTAACAAAAATGTCGTGGAAGATATGAAACTACATTCTGGTGAAATTTGATTTATCCTATAAAATTTATTTATCTCAATTGTGTGTGCTTGGAAGATTATTGTAGCATATTGAAAAAATCTCGAATAAGAAGTCAAAATATGGTAGCACAAAACGAAACAATGTTCTAACATTTATTTATGTGCCTAACATGACTACACACATGCGCTTAGCAGTTAGCCACTAGTCGTTTTATGTAGACGAACAGGTGGTTTGGGGTATCGCCCTAATTTCTACAAAAGTGTTTTATCCACCTCAATCAACCAGTGCCTTCTATAATCCATAACACAACTCGATACTTTTTATTTTAAACAATAAGAAACTAAACGGCGCCTTGTGCCCGTGCGAGGCATGCCTCTGTCTATATATTATGTTTAGTCTATTTTACAGGTTAATTACTTAAATAAACAACAATTATGCCGACCAATAACTGGCTTATCTACTAGCAATAATACATTCACACACACATACAAAATTATGTTTTTTTTTTATTTTTTAGCTTTAAAGGTACCGTGAATCCCTATAGGGTTAAATATTTATTTGCAAAAAAAAAGCTACATAAAAAATAAATAGAACCACGGGTTATGTACATAACACACTACATTAATAAATATACAGTTAGTGGCCGACACTTTCATGCTTTAGTGAAAATTAGATTTTATGTTAGGGTAACAATGTAATATCTTTCAGCACATGCATAAAATTAGTATCGTGTTGGGCCTATAGGTGTTCGTATACCTTATAATCTCTGATAATCTCATATTAGTTATGTTATTCAGCTAGTATAATCTATATAATCAATAATTATAGAATAAGTATAATCAATCATAAAAACACATATCGTGTATACACTTTGTCATGTGCAGTTGAAGAATTTTTGTGGAAAGAACTAATAGATAATATTAGTGTAGGTACTTTAGTATAATTTTAACTATACTGGTTGTACAGAAATTAATCTATACAATCCTAAGAACGAGTCAAAAACTATATATTATAAAATTGACTGAGGCCGATATAACACTATGAAGAACTGCTTGGATTGAATTTACAGACACAAAATGAGGTCATTTTTGACGATAACATCTGACATTCATTTATGTTAACTACACACATATAAAGCTTGTTGTCATCGTAAACATTCACATGCCGAGTGCTTAGTATTCAAAATAGTAAATACCAGTAGGGTTGGTGTTCCTGTGTCGAGGACATTGCCGTTACTCACCTGAAAAAAGAAATCATGATATCAATTTATAGCTTTACTTTGCTACAAAAGATTGTAACGTACTTTTAAACAATCTATGAAGCTAGCGCTATTCTAGAAACAGAAAATCAAAGATTTTAAGCATGGATTAGATTTGTACCCACATCTGACACAAGTGCTGTTGATTAAGTTAACCAGTTTGACCATAAAAGTCATCACGTCATCAGACTCGAAAATTGCACAGCATTGTTCATCCTTTATTATGTTGAGCCTCTGAATCTGTATGAGGCAGCTCATTGTAATTTTAAAATATAGTATATGTAAAATATGTATAAAAAATATGATTATTATTAATTTATTACATTAACATTAATATATTTATGTTTTTAATAATACAGTGGGGGTCTTGATAAACTGCACAAACGGAGAGAGTAAAGTAAAATAAAGTATAATGAAATTATATTTTATTTTATCGATAAAAACTAAAAGGAAAAAAAGATGGTTTAGAAATTATTGCCCTTTATTTTTTTGCAATCGCTTCCGGGTATTTAAAAAATAATAATTAATAACTTTTTAAAGATGTGACTTATCAGAAAATTCTAATTAAATTCTAAAGCTAAAAAATTCTGAAAAATAAATTAGCTAATTTCACGAAGAAGTAAATTAATGAACCAATTTGTGAAAATTATATGTATACTTTATATTTAATTTTAAATAGCTCTGTTCGGCCTTTGAAATAGATTTGCCTTTGAACAGAATTGCCTTTGAAATAGATTCCATTTCTTGCCGAATTATCAGTTTTAGTTGCTGCAGAGGATCATTAGAGTACACGTTTCTCTTTAGATAACCCCATAAAAAGAAGCCAGCTCATGGCTTCTTGATGGTCAGGAGATGTCACCTACGCACGAAAGTTAATTTCAACTTTCGTGGGAGCATGTCTCTTTACCACGCCGAAGCTCTCGTTTCAAGAGTGACATGTAGCCCCATCTTGTTGGAATTAAGTTTTCTTGTTAAAACCTAGAGATTCTTGCAGCTTTGGAATCAAAAACCTCTCAGCATAGCCTATAGCGCTTTGAATTAACGGTCGCAGCTTGATCACGATTGTTGGAAAAAATGATTCGACGATTACCCATCTTACGATTGTTGCCGAAACTGTAACATACGGTGAGTGTAGCCGCTTCCGATGTTTTGAGGATTTTATGCTGATCAATATAAGTGAAAGTGGGCTTCTCAATCTCTAAACTTCGAAGTCTGCTGCCTTTAGTTCCTATACTAGCTGTATCTTATAAGGATGATTTCAATTCGAGTCGCAAAATTCGCTGCAAGGTTGATCTAGAGATTCCCAAAACCGATGAACGTTAATGCTCCGAACACGCTGAATGTTTTCATCAGTCCGTGATACTCTTTGACGACCCCGAGGCCGTATTTTTTGCGTCAATCCTATCCTTTCGAATGTTTCAATCCATTGCTATATTAAATTAGTGCTTGGACACTCACTGATACGCCGCAACTCGTATTCAACACGATAAAACTGTGTAACAGTCACATAAGATCGGCATTCTCAAAAAATGCACTAAAGAAAACGCGCGCTACTCTCCTGTGTAATGACTCATGGTGACTAATATTACAAAAACTGCGCTACGCACTGCTGCTATACCCGCGCCCCTCCATTTGTCGTTTAAAAACCAAAAACGAAATCAAAAGTGTACTTCTTTCTGGGCCATTCTGTATATTAACAAGACTGTGATTTATTAATTACAATTTAATAGATATTATAGATAGTTTTAACTAAACATCATTGGGTCAAAGATGTTGTTCTTATTCTTTAATTATTTCGTAATCGATATATTGCTTACCAGTAAGGATATGTATTTATGTCAAACTAAACAACGTCTACAACTAATGATATATAAGCTCGCAAACCTACTAATATTGAAGAGCACGGAAAACAAGTTCCTATATTAAAAAACGTGTTATCGTCTATCATAATAGAGAATGGAAGTATTAGGTTTGGCTCCAAGAACATGTACTTATCCAAGGATTGTAAAGCGTTTGAATATAATACAGGTAATTTAACAAAATACCAATACTTTGATAGCTGTACTTATGAGAAAAAGATCTTGTAGTATAAAAAAGATTGCTAAAATAAAAAAACCATACGCCCTAATCCCTACTAATATTATAAAAGCGAAGTTTATATCTATGGATGTTTGCTACTCTTTCACGTAAATATTACTGAATGTATTTTAATGACACTACAATACTCGTAATATAACTTATACATACATCACACATAGGCTACAATTTGTAAAGATACTAGCTAGTACCAGCGAGATTATGTGTGCCATGCAGTTAAATACCAACCAGAACAGTTTAATCAAAATAGTTATTGAAATTGGAGACAACAAAGTAGATAAGAGGCAACTTGCCAACGCGACGGTTACCTATGGTTCATATTCAATACAGTTTTTTTTTATATGTACGCTTTACATGAGTTTATAAAACCGGAAAAATCACCATCTCAAACACCTTATAAGATGTACTGTCAGCTTGTGATATAAGACAATAGTCTAGTCACAGTAATTGTACTCGACCAAATCTATTGTTTGTGACTGAGCGAGCTGCGTATTAAGACAAATGATGCATTTCCAGTGTCAGGTATTGCATAGCGCGATCGGTAGCGGGCGGGAGAGAGGCAACGCCCGCAAATCGAGCAAACTTGGCGCCCATCCAAATATTTTTCAATCCCAAACTCGGCCGGGATAAGTCGCCCTATTCACCTGAATCGGTATACGGTTTGTCGATCGACGTGTTAAGTGAGCACAACATCAGAGGAACAGTTTTAAAAGTAAATGAACGCCAACATTTTACTTAGAAATTTTCCATGCGCTTAGATAAAAATTTTACGTCTCAATTCTAGATATTTAATAATAACTCATTAAAAGTGGCGCCTCTAAACTCGGAAATCAAATTAGTAATTTAGCTTTGTTGATTTATAATTAAGAACAATTATCATATATAAACTAATTAATAGTATGATGATAATTAATAAGCGTTCAATGGTCATTTGGGAGTTCAATTCAATTGATAATCTTATCAGAGTTAGAGATTGCGCAGGTACTTAGTTCTCGTTAGTCTTACTACATACCTAGTATGAACATTGTTATTTTCAAATCATAAAACAATTGAGAACTTACATCACGAAACCTGTTCTATTGAAAGAAGATAGTAAAAACTAATGTAAAATGTGACTTCTAACTGTACATTAGAGAGGTGCCTAATGATTTTATGATAGTATTTTTCATTAAACTGCAATGAGATAAATTGTATCCTGAGTTTTGTGATTTTGCTTTGAAAACTGACAGATGTATTAAATTATCATACAAATGCTTACACTTAGACAATTATACGATACTGTGCTGCAATTAAAAGTCGATATTTTACGAATGTATTCCTTTATAGTATTGTTAAAAATAAAACCAATTGCGTATTCCAACAATATATTTTGATGTAGCATTAAAATAAAGCTATATTTAATTATTTTGACGACCTCCGTGATCGAGTTGTTTATGTCGGTTTCAAGGTGTCGCCATTTCTGAGGTTCCGGGTCCGGGTCTCTGAGGGGGTAGATGTACCTTAATTAAGGCTGTTTATTGAAATCTATTAAAATATGTACATATGTATCTATATATGTCTATCTCTTACGGTAAATACACTAACAGTAGCACAACTAAATACACATACAAGGTTTGCCGTGCTTACTTTGGGTTACGCAAATTGGTGTGAAAAAAAAGTGATTTGCATTAAATCACTTTTTTACATCATATTATGTATATGAAGGAATCGTTAAAGATATTATATATAATATAATATAATAGACAATAACTTTGTAACTCTTATGAGATGTCCAAAAATGATAAATTGATACCAAAAATACTTTAATAGCTAAGTGGCATCATAAAATAATTTATAAAATTTGCCTAGATATAATTACACTAATTAACCTAGCCCAAAACTAAGCTCTATAAGGCTTGTGCTAATAGACACATACATATATTATACATATATAAATATTTTTACAGAAATATATATCAACAACCATGACTAAAGTACAAATGCTCGCATTCATCACACAAACATCTGCCCCACCGGGATTCGAACCCGGGACCTCAGAGCTGGCGACACCTTGAAACCGGTGTACTATCCACTCGACTATGGAGGTCGTCAAAAGATTTCGACTTTAATGTTACTCCCAAAATATTTAATATGAGCTCGGGACGACGGTAGTATCCTTATTTTTGAAGTTTATTTATAATCTAACAGATATTTAAGGAAAATTTTATAACCTTGACAAAATTATAAAAAAAAAATATTTTTATAAAACAAAATAAAGTATATTAATTTCTCAGTGGGTACGTATTTTTTATAATTCAAGTTTCTGTAAGCAAGTCAAACATAAGACAACAACAATTGATCAATTATACTGATTAAAACCTTTTTACCAATCTTATATTTAATGTATGAATGGAATCTTATATAAATGAAATAAGAAATATAAAAAAATATTTCTCATTTCATTTATAAAAATCCATCGATTTCATTTTATTTTATTTATTAGGTACCCTTTTCTCTATGTCAGTATAAAACGTTATATCTCTATTGATTACGTAATAATTGCTTGTGCACACTTTAACGATTACATCCAGTGTAAGACCACACCTTATATTAAAATTTATAATAGATAATACAATTTTTAAGGTCAAGTTACATATTTGGGTAACATTATTGTGATATATGAATACTATACAATACGGAACGAACCATTAATAGCATTTATTTATATAAATTATTATTGTAGAAATCTAACGAAAATTTTGCTGTGTGTATGGCGGCATTTTTAATTTTTTCAATAAGAAGAATCAAATAAATATTAACATACTAATTAATAGTCTACGAATTCTATGTTCAAATACGACGAAAGGCCAGAAGGCTTTACCCAGGAGTAATAATAACTTTATGCTTTCGGTTGGAAATTTCGTCGACTTAGTTTCATAAGCGGCGGATTATGGAATCAAACGGCTTCGAGTCCCTTTGAAGTGAAAATCGCTGTTATTACTAGATTACTGACTAGTCATGCAGTCAACATGACGTTGGTATAGGTATTGACGTTTCCATAAACATATTGCGGTGTTTTTGCCTATAAAGGTTATTACAATTCAAATAGATCAATTGTATATTGATATAAAACTGAAACTCATTGGAGCATAAATAGACGCTATTGACACTTATTGTGAGGCGTGTAACGTGTTTAATTTTGATTATCACAGGTAACTTAATAAGTAGTGTAATTAAATTCACTTCATATTATTAGTAATTATTTTAGCAACAAACTGATATCAAAGTAAACATAATAGCTTCCCATTACATATAGGTATTTGTAAATACATATGTGTATGTTCGTCGTGTAACCAATTCCTCTTTCTGCTTTTCGCTTCATTACTTCAGTCGCGTGTAGTTCCGATCACGCTAAGAGAAATAACGCCGCTGATAGAGGTGAGTAGGCATAGACTACCTAAGAACTGGTTTGCCTTCGCATACCAAATGATCATTATATATTAGTTTACTAGTTTCCCATAGTAGTGTTGTGATTTTAATTGATAGCCCACGACTTTGGTCCTATCAACTACGTAGCAAAGGTGAGTGAGCCAATGCATACAAATAAAGGTTGAATGTGTAATTAATATTAATAATTAGTGCTCGGAATAGGTAGTTTAATTTTATGTACTTGCAGAAAGAAAGTCAATGTAAGTGTAACATGAATAAACCTAAAATTTTGTTTTTATTTGCTATTCGTTCCTTTACGCTTTTATTGTAAAACTAGCTTTTGCCCGCGACTTCGTTCGCGTGGACTTCAGGTTCGTCCCGTCTAGTCTAGTAATAAGTAGGAAATACGGTAACTAAGCACTACAGAGTCCTAATCATAGGCCTATAGGTAGTTACTGCAGTATGCTCCTATAAACTACATTTAACGATCTTTTTCCTTTTGTGGGTTATTCCTAAGAGATAAACAACTACCATCACGGACTTTTTTGTAGACCTTTTTAAGTTGTACAATACTGTAGTAAATTGTTTTGATCTATCTTGTAGGATTCAGTCAGCGTTTGCAATGTAAGCGCAAAAAATGTGTTTTTTACGACCTCATAGAAACCTCAAAAATTGTAGCCTATGTGTTATTCTGATGTATAAGCTATATTGTGGTAAAGTTTCATTCAAATCCATTCAGTAGTTTTTACGTGAAAGAGTAACAAACATCCATACTTACAAACTTTCGCCTTTATAATAGTAATAGGATTTTATGTTTACAACTTATTATTACAACAATAAGCTAAAAGATGAAATACTATTTTGAAAGTTCAATATACCTAATATTTTTACAATCTCTGAAAATAGTAAGTTCCCAGGCATATCCATACTAGGGTTCATGATTTCTCGAGCTTTTTAATTTCTCGGTCTCGAGAATTCTCGAGGCTAATTTCTCGGGTCTTCTCGGGTTGTCGAGAAATTTACATTTGAGTACATTTTCTCATAATTTTTCGTTTTCAATAATGTGATTAATCATCAAATTCAGCGGATTTCTCTCAAATAAAAGTAAAGCTAACTTAGATAAAACTGTTATATACAGTTTTAACTAAGTTAGCTTCACTTTTTTTTAAAAAAACAAAAAAGATTTTATTCTAACTTATAATAATTTTTAGGAGCATTCCTCTACATCAGTTTACATAATTTGATCGATCAGTCTGTTTTACATAACATATAAATTACGTAAAACAGACATATTGTTGCACCTATTATTAATTCAACAAATAGGATTTTTACAATCACTTTTTGACGTTCAATCAAAAATGCTATGCCATTGGTTCACAAGAACCAACAAAGGCTATTTTATTTTCTCCCTGTATTTTTATAGTAGTCAAGAATTTGGCCTCAGATAAAGTCTGAACCCAAGTTTCTTAACAAATTTAAACAAGTTCAACACATATTTACTATAGTCAAGCTACTTGGCAATATATAATGTAATCTATAAGTATAATAAGCATTTTTCCTAAGAGTTTGTTATGTACCTCTACATTTAACGTTATCTGGAACGAGCTGCAATTTTAAAAGATTTAGGTACCTTTCGCCGTTTTAGCAGTTTGGTATAACACGGAAAATGTAATATGTCAGTCTCTCATTCTATTCTGAGAAAGATAACAAATTTTTGGATCACTTAATTACTTTCCACAGTCAATTAGTCAGAGTTAGGCCTCCGTTTCCATATAATTTGCAGATAGATTAAAATTAAAATGAAGATTACACGCGGATTCATACAAAAAAAAATACTCTACACCTATAGATGACTTTATTGACATTATTTTATATGAGAATTAAAAAAAAATATTTGTCTTGAATATATATATGGGAGATGATGAACCATTTTAAGACCAAACACGTTAAATCTTAAACTTTTTTACTAAAAATTATTATAAATTTAAACCTCGCCGCTGCCGCGCGTGTGAACAAACAGCAAACGCACATAAGTAGTTTTGTTTCACAATTTTATAGACTCCAATATGATTTCTCGAATTCTCGACTTTTCTGGAGCTTAATTTCCCGGGATCAAAGCCCAAAGAAATCCCGGGAATTCTCGACTCGAGAACTCCCGGGAATGAACCCTAATCCATACTATTGATGTCACAAAATCGCAAGTACTATTCATAATAAATGCAATGCTGTAAAATATTTTTTTCGAAATCAAATAATATCATTAACCTGTTATCTGTTCATTAACGAGAAACATAAATACAGATAAATCAGTTGGCGAATAAACTACTCAATAAACTATAATTTCTGTTTTGTCTTATCGAATAACTAATTAACGGTGTGACTTTACACAAAGATATATTATACATAGTATACGTAATAAACAAACTCGTTAAAATATAATTGATATTTAAGTACTTACTTGAACATTGAAAAGTCCAATCGTTTAGATAAAGATAAAAATACGAATAACATCGAACTACAGTAGAATATATAAGATAGGTACCAAAAGTATGAGGTAGTATAAACAAAAGCGTACAACGCTGGAGTTGATTTCAAGGCCTGTGAGTATGGAAACATTGAAAACGCAACCTTTCACTGTATGCTTTTGAAGCGAACTCAGCAGTGTGTGGATGCAATCAAAGCTCGTGAACAGCTGCATACCTAACTTTCTATAAATATCGTACAAAGCCAAAATTAACGAGACAATCGTTTTGTTCCCCTATATTGTATCTACGTGTGTATTCTACTCGTAGGTAGAATACGGATGTGATACGACAATATTATTCCCAACAAACATCGATAATATGTCCGTTACAAACAAACAGTGTCTTCATTAAATCACAGGTCATTAGCTATTGTGATTGTGAAACCTATGGCGGTAACAATAGCAATCCGATAGATAAGCGTGACCTCGTTATCGGTTATGAACACGCAACGAGCCGAGTCAGTCGACAAGTCAGATACAGGAAGAGGTTTACAATTCCTAACTATAATATAATCTTACTAATCAAAACATCCGTCCACAAAAAGCCCTCACAAATGTTTCAAGACCAGCGAAATAATATTTTGTAGCATGTATCCAACAGAAGCAAAGATTCAGTTTAAAAGGTATTAGCCTTAATCAAGTAACTTTTTTCCTTACAAATTCAATCATTTATTTTTGATGCTGACTTTGATGAAGTATCGTCAACCCTATATCAGCGTAAGAGGCCGTACGTAGCCAGCAATCCGCAGAACACCATTGCGTCTACAGCTAGCTAGTAATCCTTTTGTATTAATTACTGACTTATGGTGGTCGTTTGGTAGCTTTTGCTTTCATTTGGAAGTCAAGTTAACTCAGAAAGTATCATGTTTTCAGGTCTTGGACAAACCCCATATGGTATATCTAATATCTTACTTATAAGCCCCTTTAATATTATTTCACCGGCCTTGAGAAGGCCTTATAAGGCTGTTTCTTTTTAAAAGGTAATAAACATGTTAAAAATAATAAAAGTATATATCGATTGTTTTTATCTGAGCCCTATAAACAACCGTAATTGTTATCATATACTAAAATAGCATAAAAGTTGAACCAGACAGCTACACCAAAATGGGCGGCTGATGCCGGTTTAAGAGAAAACACACAGTACAATGAGCTTATTACGTAAGCTCAGAAACAGTTTACCAACTTACAGTGTGACGTGAACATATATTAATGGTAAATATATTATTTATACTGGGTACTATAATAATGTAAAAATGTTGCCCATATGATCATAATCAGAAAAATACAAATAAATTCATTTGATAGTAAATTTATAAACATGGGTTTTGTACGCAGTCGCAAAGTAGTTGTTACGCGAAAAGCCTTCACTTATTAAAATAGTAAAATGTGCAATACTGTATCATAACGAATCAAATTCACTTGAATCAAAGAAAAAAACTTGACCTGAGACAAATCTTGACAATAAATCTGTTTTTCTGAAACAAGATTGAAGCTGGCATGAGACGAGACAATGTAGTGAAAATATAAGATGCATACCATCATAATGACATAGGAAATGTAAATCATATGTAATAGCGTTCTATTCGTTGACATTCGTCTGATACGACAGCTTTTAGCTGGTAACTGTGACTTTGTTGGAATGTGGCCAATTTAATCAAATACATTTTTGTCAGACGCCACGTGCATAAAGTGAATATCAATAAATCTACAATCCTAAATTCCTTTGCTAGTGAAAATAGTATATTTTAAGTGGTTTTGTTTTTAGTTAAATAATTAACCTTTTTTTAGCGTGGGAGAGCCATGCTTCGGCACGAATTGGGCCGGCTCGACCGGAGTGATACCACGACTTCACAGAAAACCGGCGTAAAATAGTGCTTGCGCTGTGTTTCGCCGAGTGAGTAAGGGTACCGGAGGCCATACCCCCCCTTCCCCCTTATTCCCTTTTAAAAGGCCGGCAACGCATCTGTGACTCCTCTGGTGTTGCGGGTGTCCATGGGCAACGATTATCGCTTACCATCAGGTGATTCGTTTGCTGCCCTATCCTATAAAAAAATATATACGCAACGTTTGCAAGATGACGACCTATCATTTTGTTAGAACTGAATCTCAAACATTATATTTAAAACAACAATAACAAATTTAAAGCAATGCAGTTTACTTTACTAAATAAATGAATATTTTATTTATAACAATATTAGTATTAATTATATATATTAAATGTATTATAATTGTAAAGGTAGAATATAAATATTAAATTATTTCCTATGATACTATTACCAGATTTATAGGTATTTAATAGAAGGTAGGTATGTAAGCAGAGAATTATCGATAGACAGGGGTACCGGTACCTTTAGAATCAAGTTCTTGAACTTTTAAAAGTTGTTCGATAACATCTATGAAATCTATTTCTGAGACAAGGCATTACGAGAAATTCAATTACCATTATTACAATATTCTAAAAATATTCTACTGAAAAGTTGTTTATTGTGTCACCTCTATGATTGGTGTACTAACAACAGCAGGAAGGGTTTACTATTTTTTAATCAAACGATATATTTTTTAAACGAATAAAACCTTACTGACTGATATCAGTATTCGACCGTCTCTAGCTCATCAATATAGTGAAACTTTAATTATATGGCATGTTTTTCGATTGGCAAATCATTCATTATTAGTTTACTCATATATACTGAAAAATAAACCCTCCGGAAAAGAAAGTTACAAACACATTGTTTGATTTATGCGTCGACGCCGTTAATACATATAATAATCGTGACTAATACACCCCACACTTTTTGTATTTGATAAAACTTTGCAGATTAATTAAATATCTAGGTATCTCGAGAAATGCAAATTGTATCTTCGAAAATACTCAACCTGATTGCGTAGTTGAAACAACGTCCGAAACTAAGTAGACACAGACACGACTAACACGACAACCGCTGAAATAATGTTTATATCGCACTAAATATCTAAAACATAGCTTTGCAAAAATAAGAGGGTTCAAATACGACTTTGCTGAGATCGTATCGTGTTTTGAGCTTAATATTCAAACATGTTGTTGAAGCACTTTCACAGGCGTGGAGGAAATGGAACGTTTATTGACAAACTCGGTAAAAAAAGTTTTATTTTCAGTTTAACTTTAATAAAGGCAATTATGGAAACCGTGTTTAAATTACTTGCTAACATACATTTCTTTTGCTTCAGTTTTAAACACTCAATAAGAATATTTGATGTAAAACAAAATAAAATTAGTGGGACTTGATGTGATTATGCAATATAAATAGGTATTATTGATATTAATATCTGAAAGCTGTATAGTTGTGATAGATTAATATTCTATTTAGGTATAAATAATTACAGCGGCAGCTGTTGCTACTTTTCCAGGAGTGTTCGCGCGCCGTATATTCATACGTAACGTAACTCTACCCCAACACAATGGCTATGGTAAAGGGAAATGAGACCACAGATTTAATTATTACAGTACTAGTTAGGAATTCAAATACAAAATTAGTGCCGGAGGAACAAAGGAAGAGGTCGGATGCTAAATAAACTTGTAGTAAATCATGAATATTTTAATTAATACATATATTAAAGTTTTAGAAGATCGGGCATTCACTAATGCCGAAGTTTCAAAAACTGATAGATGAAATTTGGCATACAGACATTCATATGTAAGGTAACGCTCTCTGTAAAGAGGTAAATACATGGTGGCACTTACTGTAGAACCATATTCTTGTAAAGAGGTAACGGTATTATTTTTGAAATTCTTAACATTGAACTGATTCTAACATTGATTCTTAACTTTAATAATTAGATTATTTATTTAATTCGCCATTCTTTCATTTTAAATTTGCTTATGGAACTTAGTCATTAATTTGTTAGCTGTAGATAGCATCACCATGACTTAGTTTAGGGAAGGCGAAAACTGCTCTATCGCCTCCAATCTTAAAGGTAGAATTGATAACTTTTGGGCGTCATCTGTAGGATCTCGTGACTAAACCAGATCGTTCAATTCGGTTAGGGATTGACGCATCATGGATGTGCGTCCGCCGCTATCATGTAGCGGAGGGTGGGACGACGCGACTTGGCGGTGACACACCACCAACATTGTGTGTAATTATCAGTATTATAAAATTAAAAGATTAAAAAACCGTAGGAGAAAGACTTTCCAAAAATGAATTACTATTATTAGAGTAGCAGCATAAACACTCACACCTTAGTTTATTAGTATTAAGTCCAGTGTAATAGGGGTCGTGCCTCTTTTACTGTTGGAACACTTCGAAGAGATGTATATGGGTTAAACTCCTTTAATCTTATAAAATGCACGGGAAACAGGTAGCGGTGACATGACAAGTATATTCGTTATTGTAAGTTTAATTGAACAGCCAGTCGAAAATTATAAAGAAAAGATCGTTTTTTATTGAGATAAAAGCAAATGACTCTACGTGTTGGTGAGTGAGAGCAAAATTCATGGACAGCTACTACAGAAATAGAAATTCACACTGTACTAGTGACTCTTAGCTTACCGTATTAACTGTCTTCAGAGCTGTGCATCTCCTCAACACTTAGTCTGTATACCGGATAGGGTTCAATTCCCGATTTTACGTAATAACGTCGAAACGTTTCTTTCGACATTCATTAAACAATAACATTTATGTACAATATATGTTATTCTTATAAATTAACCAAAAGAAAAAATAATAATTAGCACTATCAGTGTGGGTCAAATAGTATAATTTATTAATGTTGTATATATATTTCATATATAATTTAATTACAATAAATGAAATATACAAGTTAAATAATACTAACCAATTCGATCAAGTAAAACATAATATGTTCCTAATTAAAAATACATCAAGGTTTATACAGCTTCATGTATTTTTCGTGTATTAATTATGATATAAAGATTTTATATATAATTATAGATGATATATTAGTATTAATTATGTATTTCTTGATAAGACGTTCTATTTTTGTTCCATACATTGGCAATTAAAGTAGGAATCTTTATTTAATGATTGAATTCAAATATTTATTTTCTACGTTCGATTTGGCGGTAAAAAGTATATTAAAAGTTTTATAGGCAAATGACGTTTAAGCGAGGAATAAAAGCTTCAAGTGAAAACCGAAATCATTTTATCGCGAGAACCATTTTGCTACGACTCGCTTCGAGAGCCGGTCCATTCAATCGAACTTCCAAATCGCTAAAACGTTGAAAAATGGTTTCGTCTCACGGATACATTCAAATAGAAGAATAAGAAAATATAAAAAAATAATCGTTTTTAGTATTAAAGAGTATTAAAAGACGACTGCGACTATTTAGTGAATCTATTTAATTACAAATGTTATGCTTTTAACCATTAATGAATTAGCAGTATTTTTAATTGTTTTTTGATGAACTCAGCAGACTTTATGAGATTTTGAACTAAGGCAGAAACTTATTATTTTATAGGACACTAATATTTAAGCTTACTTATAGCCATGGTTTCTATTGATAGTTTTCATTATAGGTAACAATAGTCAGGCATCTGTTTTATATGTCAAAATATGGAAATGATAATATAATTTGGTATGGTTATTTTTACATTAATATGAATTTATTGGGTGGTATGGAGTATCAAAAACTATATTAATGCCCGTTAACTAATGGTTCAATGATGTAGCAGTTTTATGGTGAGCAACACAAAAAGACTGTAGGAAGCACAAAATAAATAATATTTAACGGACATTTGTCTGTTTGCAGATATTGATATTATATATTTCTTATATATTTTTATCCATATGCAGCAAAACCTATATTGTTTGGTCTAGAGTGAATACATAATAAAAAAAACACGTTCCCAAAAGAAAATGACCACCGATACTGGCCGCGGTAGTATGTATCAATTAATAATTCGGTAGCCGATATACGTACGGGAAAATCGATTCGTAACCAAACCACAAGCCACCCTCTAGATTTCGCCAAATAACTTTAAGGGGGAAGCTGAGACGTCGTGAGAGATCACTTTTCGATTGTTATATATTTCTTCTGAAACTGTGTAAGGTATAAATCTTTGATGTGTAATAGATTCGTTTTAGGTATAATTTCCAAACAATACGAGAACGAAAATAGGTATTATGACGATAGACTTTCCCAGTTGCCTCAAGTTTGACTGAAAAGTGTACGTTAAATACATTTCCTGTCTTACCATTGAAGTTTCAAATGAACGAAATAAGTCATTAACTGGACTGGCAGGACCGGCTGGTTTAGTATCGTTAAATTAATTTGCAACTTTCTCAAAGCGAGCACAATAATAGGTACCGTCATTTGGGTCTCGTCTATTCGGCCCGCGCGAATTATATTGTGATAATTTTGTTCATGGTTTTTAGAAAAATATTTTGAAGGTAAAGAAGACTGTGATAAGATAAGAATATATTTTAATTTTTACCTTTGTTTAACTAGTTTATGCTCATTTATTATATAGCCTTAGTATATTACAGGCTGATTCGGCGAACTTCGTACTGTCCAATAGTATACAATGACCAGATGACGGAATCCCGAAACAGGTTTTAAAATAAATTAATAGCTTTTTTATAATTTATTTTCCATAATTGTTGTAATATTAAAGTAGTTATTCAGATATTCTTAGCAGATACAAATCCAACAAATAGGCACAATTGAAATCTATTCAGCCGTTTTTGGTTTATAACCGATGTAACACGAGAAGATGTATATATATATATATATATATATATATATATATAAGAAGGGAGATCGCCAGCCACCTGACAAAATATATGTGACTACTTAATATATACAACATGATTTTTTACAAATGGCATGAACACAAAATCCGCAACTATGAGCAATAATGAGAATTACTCGAAGGACTGCAAAAAAACTGCAACGATTGTACTGCACGGCACAAGGATTATATTCCATTGAAAATGAATAATAATAGCGGCGATTTTCGTATTGCAAATCTAAAGCTTTACGTGTTGCTGTCTTTAAATACACACGGCTGCGAATCTCTCTATATATGTGGACTATGTGACCACCTCTATTCCTTATGAAATACATTTATGTTCTCGTAGTCGAATGTATACTTTCACATGGTGTTGACTGTCCATAAAAAAATGTACTATTACTTGTTAATACTGCTATGAAATATCTGATGCTGAGATTTATCATTATTTGCTATAGCTAGAAACGTAAACAATGAAATTTTTTGGTAGATATAAAAGACTACTAACAGAAGGTTTCATAAAAGTTTAGGTTCAACCACTTATAAATGCGTTGATTATGCAAAGATAACATTACAAAATAGTGATGTCCGGTGTTAACAAACAATAGTGTTACAAAATATTATACCAACATTGTCCGTAACATGGATCTTCAGAATAGTTAAAGATACACACATTGTTAGATTTGTTGGCGTTACACTAATTACGATCATTTAAATGTTATCGTTCTATTAAATCAACAAGTACCAATGGGTACGCCAGCAAATTGTCTGTAAAAACATTTTTCCGGAACAAAACTTTTCGTATCTCTAAGGGATAGGTATTTGATGTTTCATAAGAGTAATATAAATAGGCTATTTATATTCAGAAGCCAAGATTAGCAAACATTCCGTCTGCGTGTTTTGTGCGTTTTTCCTTCGCACGTCTGCAATAATTTACGTTTAAGGTGTCTTTTCTAAAAGTATATGCTGGTAGAGAAAAGGACATATGAAGATTAATGATAAAGATTACACTTTCAAATCAAGGTTATTTGGCAAGATATTTTTCTAAATATGAACCAACTAATCACAAACAAACTCTCGGCAAGGTAATATTTATATTACGTTCGTAAAAATATTAAAAACGGCCAACTACTTACAATGACACAATTGACGAACGAATAGGAACAGTCAGGTAGACAGACAATTTCAACGACCACTTTGAAAGCTGGCTACCTGCGCGTTTTTTCATCGTCAGGTAGACGAACTCACAATGCATTACGGGCGTATCCATGAACTCAAATGAACAAAGGGCGGCATGCGAATAATTTGTCCTTATTACCATCTCTGGCCGATAGGTTCGTGCTCACCTTGGGCAATGAACGGGTTTCCGTAATATTCCCAGTAACAAGCGGGTCAAATATTAAAAATAGGTAGGGAGGCATTATATTACTTTTCAAAATATTATGTAAATAAGGGCCAAGCAGGTTTAAATTAAGATGGTAGTTTAAAAAAATTTATAGATGGCTAAAATAATATTTTTCATACCAAAATGATTGAAGTTATTATTTCTACTATAAAACAAAAAATACTACTTTTATTCTACTTATTTCAGTGAGAACAAACATAAAGCACGCAGAGTGTAAAAGTATGTATGGGAAGTGGATTGGTAAATACTCTATATAATATCGCAACGGTGATTGAGGCTTTTCTCTATGGGATATACATTTTATTATAATATGATTTACATTGAACGCACGGTTCTTCGTAAATTCATGTAAAGAATTTACGATATATTTTTTAAAATTTTATTTTCTTAATTTTCATGAAATTATGACTAATAGTTCATTATTTAAATACCATTAAGTCTGTTACTGGTATTTTAACCGATTATATAGTTTTATCTTTAGGGCAATTTAGTATTAAATTATACATACATACATACATACATATATGTCATATATGTCGCCTTGTTCCCAATGGGGTAGGCAGAGACCACCTTAAATTAAAATATTAAATTATGTACTTTAAAATTGTATTTAAAATATTATATACTCTCCGGTATAATAATAACAATATATTTAAAGTACCTGATTATTATTTAATGTAAATATATTTTAAGTTTTTTTTTAGTTTCAATTAATTAATTTTTTGTATTTCATTTCATCGACGGTAAATAATGCGACGATATGCCAATTAGAAAGATACAAAAAAATCTTTTTTACGTCAACAACTAACGTAGTAGATAACATGCCTTTCACATACACATATACCCGCAGGACGGACAAAATCAATCTAATTTATACTTGGGCGCTGTTTATTTAGGACCTACTATCAAAAATAAATAAACGGATACGTTATTATACCAAATATATCTACAACTAAAGTTCATTCATACATTTCTCGTACGTATTATAAATTGTAGTCTTGTATTACAATTCATAACACATCCACATATAATCAGGCCTGGTCTCCCTGAAGGAGTAGGCATAAGTACTCACACTTCCTCAAATTTTGTTAAGATACAATACAATATGCCACTGCCCGCTCATTTCGCAGGGATTTAATTGCAATAAACTCCCTTAGGCCGGTCTTACGACATGCACTGAAAGACTAGTATTCTATGACCCTCATCACAGAGATAATTTATGAAACATTGAAATATCAATAGCTTACTTATTTATGTTTCATTTCCATTAGCTTGCGACCTATACCTACGTAAGTTTGTTATCTACAGGGAATTTTTGACATGATAATCCATTCCAAATGGTTAGATACTAAATATAAATAAAATCTAACCACGGACAAATTATATGTTGATTGATACAATATTTTTATAAAAATAGTGAAATATTAATATATGCATGGAATGTGCATGTGAATGGGTTGACTTACATGTATTAGCCCATTGAGTATAACTTGAAGTTTTTGTTTACGTTTGCCCCCAGAATCTAAGGAAAGACTCGACTCGACTTTGAAACGAGTTGCTTATACGAATATTTTCAATTTTGATGTCTATAGCTGCTTGAAAAATAATATTTTATTTTAAGAAGTATATTTTTGTTTAAAACATAATTGTGTTTAAGATATTATAAGTTACAGATAACTGTAACCGTAACAAAATTATTAATACATCAATAAAATAACAGATAGTTAACAAATTCAATGTAACGGCTACTGCTTCACTCAGTTCCGAAACCAACTTTTCAATTTTATGCAATATGACCAGAGTTAGTTTTCCTTCAGGAAGAACGTGCAACAGCAAACTAAACAGCCGTGGTTAATTAAATGACAATGACAACTAGTGTATTGCTACATATAATTCAGATGTAGGTATGTACATCCATTATATATTATTTATTCTTTCTTGACCCATGTCACGAGATTAGGATGGTGGTTTGGAAAGAAACTAGGATTAAGTAGGGTTGTGTCAACGTTGGACTATTTGGTGTTAAGAAAATCCAATAACATTTCCCAAATTACGATTTGGGAAATGAAATAAAGCTTAAGGACGAGGGGGTGCTGAGTCTCATTATTGACCCTTCAAACGAAAATTGGAATATAATAAGAAATAAAAGATTGTGAATATGATTCCCGGATTGACGGATACTAATTACATTACAAATAACGAAAGAAGGTCAATATAACGACGATATCAATTCTAGTAACCTGACAATAATAAATTATTTTGCTAAGGTAATTTACAATTTCATGTTTCATATTAAATTTATTCGATATTCCTACGCTGAAGGAAAACATCATAATGTATTCTGGATACATCATTCATTATTATTTCTGTGGCGGAACGTCCACTAGACATCCCCGAAGGATCTTCACACCGACAGGTCCTATATCCTTACCCAGTATCTTTGCAAATTCACCAATTATTGCTCCACTCGTGTAGAAGGCATATAAATGCCATTTTTTCCGTCATAACCCTATCTAATTATAACTTGCATTAATAAGCAAAGAAATGCAAATGGTATATGTGAAAAACCGAACGTAGTAATTAATGGTCGAACCCCGCGGTGGACAAGTAAATGAGCTGCTTATGAATAAAATTAAACAAATTATCAGACTGGGACAGATAAATCAGTTATTTGAAATTTGCCTTTAGCCCAGGCGATTGCGTTTATTTTCAAAATTTTCTGTCAATCATTTCATAACAGCTTTTGTGCGAGTCATACGCAAAATGCAGAAAACACCTAGCAATTACAATATATGTAATAATGTATAACAGGAGGTCTTTATAATAAGTTGATACCACTTGTATTTCGGCGGGAATGTTTTTAAAAACGAGTAGGCTAAGTTGAAACGTGGTCATAGTAGGCGACTTTATGTTATCACGATTATTGGTGTGCACAGTTTGGCTGTAAATAACCAATACAAAACTGTCACTTAATCAGAGGAAAACTTCGGATTGAAGATATTTTAGACTATAAGGGTTCGAATTTACAATGACGTGCAGAATTTAGAGGGAAAATATAATTCAAATTCGGTCTTGAGGTAATGAAAGGAAAAAATAAATGAAATTTTTAAGTGTGCACACACTTCACGTACCTACTTATAGTTTATTTGCAGTTATCAGTTTTATCACAACAAAAATACACAAACATTAATTGATATTTGTTTAATTTAATGTCTGATATCGGTTTACCCTATTGCCATAAAATTCGCTCGCTTCTCTGTACCCGACTTTTTGCGTTAACATGGTCGCGTACCTGAGTATATGTATACAATATTGAATAGATTGAACCAAAAATTACAATCGATTGGCGATATAATTGCCACGGCGCGCCCACGACATCAGTTAATTTAGATACATACATTAGACATGTGCATTGATTGTTACATGGATGTTTGATGATGTAGATTCTGGATTATGCTTCCACCGTTAACTCGATCTTTATAAAGATAATAAAGTTATATCAATACAGAGATCTATATTGAGTGTTTGTGTGTGTGTCTATATTGAGTGACTATTTTTGAGTGCCATTAAACTTATAAAATGTTATTATAAAAATGTTCCTAACAGACATCCTTAAAAAAATTGATTTTCTTGAAAATGTTAGAACACATTTTGGTTAATATTAGCAGTTAAAATATGAGATTGTATAGACATTATTGAACATACATATTTTTAAAACAAGAAAATTTGCTTTTGCGAAGTTATCCAATATATAAAATTCGTGTAAAAAGAGCAATTATAGAGATTGGTTTTATTTAAAATTTAAATGTAGAAATTGTGAGATTCAATTGTAATTTAGAAATGTTTGTAGCTTAAGCAAACAAAACTGTAGGGTCATTAGCAATGTAGTAATAGAGTATAAATAGATTCTATAACTTTGAAATTAAAAGTAACAATGTTAAATGTACAACCGAAAAAAAAAGACAATACATAATTAGAAAATATTCATAGTCATTTTAAGAAGTTATTTACATTTTTTTTAAATGCATAAAATACAGAACATGAACACAATATTGAACTTTGGAAATTTGGTTACACTAATTTTAATAATACCTAGATAATTATATAAAATTTAGGTTTAAAAATTTTATTTAATATTTAGGAAGTTTCAAAATACAACATATACAAAGAAAATACATAGTTACTCTAGCAAAAATGATGATGATGGAAAAGATATAGACATATTTAAGCTCTTCACATTTACATTCTAATGTAAGGGCTTATGCGCCACATAAATTGATAGGTCGCAATATCGGTCGGTCGTATACACAATTAACCTAACATCTAACACTAATAAATTAAATGTTTATTTGATAAATATCTAGCTTAATAGTAACAATATAGGTATAAATTGTCAGGAATTAGTGCCTAAATTTTATACCTAATATTTATAATTAAAGTTAACAACATTTCGAAAAAATATGACATACAATCATGAAATTATTTAATGTTTGACTCATCAATTCATCATAAATATTTAAATTTATCAAACACTAGATCAGTAGATATTATTAAACACTTTTTCAATATTATCCAAAATGTGCGGCATTTTGGACAATATAGGTTTATTATCTATTTAAAAAATGCTTTGTACTGACAGAAAAAAAGCATTGACATAAACACAAAATCCTCCTATCCCACTTATAGACCAGAATTCTTTTTCAGACAACTCTCTAATATTTAAAGTACTATCATATTTTTATATCAATTATAATTAAAAAAAACTGTTATTAATAATTTATTAAGTAAATCAATAATTAATTTACTTAATAAATAGCTGATGTAATTCAAAGGAGTAGAAATAAAAGGAATGAACTAATAGCATTTCACGAAGTAACAAGTATTTTTAACTAACATCCCAAAATATTTTATCTTTTACCACATGGACAAGTTTGCTATAATTTAATAATATTTGATGACCTCTGTAGTTGAGTGGTTAGTACTCCGGTTTCAAGGTGTCGCCATCTCTGAGGTCCCGGGTTCAAATCATAGTGGGGGCAGCTGTGATGTGATGAATGCGAGCATTTGCACCTTAGTCATGATTGTTAACATATATTTCTATCAAATATATATATATATGTATGTCTATCCGTTACCCATAAAACAAGCTTCCAAAGCTTACTTTGGGCTACACTAATTGGGTCTGAGTGTTAGAAATGTATTTTATTTTTTAATATTATTTTAAAATATAATGTTGCCAATTTTACAGTGATTTAATATGTTTTTGGATATATATAAATAGAATATAATATGTATCATTAATTTAACTCACACTATAAGATTTATCAATTATTATTTTAATATAACCTTAATATAAAAAAAAGTTATTCTTTAAATTTTACATATTTAGGTAGTTTCAATTAAGAATTCATAGTACCTACATTTTAAATAACTACAGTGAAGCACCTGCCATTTATCTCACCTGTTAAGTGCTGACAAGGTTGTGACTTAAGATCTCTATTAACCTACTTAAGCCAAAATTTCACACAGCCTAAGATCAAACTTGTGCCCGTCTTTGTATTTCTTGTTAGGATTCTTTAACTCAATTATAAATATTGAAGATTCATACCTTGAAGAGTAGTATAAAATTTTACGTATTTTTAGTATATTTATATTTTATGCATTCAAGCACTTGCTTTTAGTGTAACAAACATACATTTTAAACCAGCTTATGATCCATAAAATTTATATCCAAATGGTCTGAACCATATTTTCTCAATCATTAGAACTACGGAAGATATCCTTAAAATAACAACAACAATTTTTATTTCACAATATTACAACTGAGTGACTTTACATGAGGTTGCTTGGATATTTCCCTCTTAGCAACATCTGCAGCAAAGCAGCAGCACTTTGTCGTATTTCAATTTACAGAGGAAGACAAGGTACTAAGGACTTTTCTAGGTACTGTAACTTTACATCTTACTTTACTTTACAACTTAGCCAAATACTGGAGATCTTGTTAGGGTTGCGAATTTGCTGAAAATCTCACTGGAACTATATGGCCCTAATAAAGAAATACTACATTGTGATTATTTTACTTGTACCACATGGTGATTGTATCCAATTAACATAAAATGCCAACATGTAACTTGCGCAAGTTACTGTAAAGTCACTAGTGGTTTGGTGGTAGCACTGGCTTTCTATTTGGAAGGGTCCATGGTTCAATCCTGCCTATATCAAAGTATTTATCTATTACATATGTACATTTATCTAAAGTTTTTACAGGGAAGGCTACCAAACTGATAAGATGTAAACTTACAGTACCCACTAATTTCACTATTACATCATAGCATTCAATGCAAGGACTGCTGCATTGTAACAGTAATAAGTAAGATTGTCAAACTGACAGAGTTTAGTAAAATAGTACAAAAAAAAAATATTGCAAGTTTAATCTGAATAGACTAAGCATGACTTGATCTTTCCTTTCACACCTTTCTATTCAAATAGACTAATATTTGATATTCAGATTTTCATTTGCTGTAAATATAATTTAGTAAATTGTTTTAAAATGAGAAGAATTTTGAAGATATGAATTTTTAAATTGACATGTTTTAATTTTTATTTAACATTTATTTTCCATACTACCATTTAACTTAAAAGTATCAAACTATTTTTTTCTTATTTTAAAGAATAGTGATAAAGATACGCATTGAATAATTTTCTACAGTAATCTTTAGAATTTAATATTAACTGGTAAAAATTATTGATATTTTAAGTGTTGTAATCTGCAATATAGTAAAAAAACCATCATTCGCTAATAAAGAAAATCATAAAACTGGTTTACTATAGAATGAATGAGGCAAAATAATAATAGGAAAACGTAACATGTTGTAGGTAACCCTGACAACTCTTGTAGCTGTCAGACGAAAGCCATAATAATCAAAAGATAGCAATAGTATTTATTTGTGTACATAACAATATCTTTACTAGGAATTAAGAATGTAATTTCTTTTTATTATATATAGAATTACAGGTTATTAACGTTGAGCAGTCACAAAAATACCATGAGTCAATAATTTGATGTGTTTCAAACGACGATGTAGGGTTATCTCAAGGCATATCATTTGCCCGTGACTACAAATGTTGAATTATTGACCTTTAGACTCTTTAGTAGGACGAACAGAATTACGCATGTATACTTACAGGATAATACATCCCCTGCGGCGGCAAAAAAAAGGCCCCTGATCCCCACAGCTTGCCGTTTGGATTTACTTTGTGTTGCACAAAAATATACTCCACGCACGCCCGTTTTTGAGCGTATAACTTTCACAGCACTAACTTATAAATTCGAGGTAACCATGAGTATTAAATGTAAACAACAATGAAAATAATACTAAAAATAATCTAGATAATCAACTTTTTAGGTTATGTGGATATAGCGCGGAGGAACGCGCTCTAGCACTAACTAAAACGTTTGATGTCGATGTGCAACAACGGACGAATCGCGTGGCCACTCAACGAGTCGTTCGTGCAAATCGTAGCTAGTGCGATAGAGATAGCTGATACTACCGGTTGTTGTCGGAGCAGAGAACGTGACAAAAGATGTATTTTACTCTCTCACACCAAACGACGCTACTCACACAAATATAAAATATACTAGCGTGTGCGTTCGGAACAATCATTTCCAACTTTTACAACCCTCGGATTGGAATAAGCTCGCCATTCTGGCCATTCATAATGTATACAGCTTTTAAGCACATTAAAGATAAAATGAAATATCCAAAACTTGCTAATTTTTAAAGCAATTTTGCTTCACAAATGAGAATATAGGTACATTTTAAATAATATATATAGACATATATCAAATATATATGTCTAGTGTTGGGATTTAAAGATAATTCTTATTTGAAGGTATTTTGTTCTATAAAATTACTAATTAAATATGCATAAAAAATATACGTACAGTTTCAATTAAAGTACTTTTAAATTATAATTCTATTATAAATTTTGAATCGATAAGTTAAGTAGAAGTGAAAAAAAAAAATATTTAATTTATTTAAATTGAAAATAAAGATATCGGTGAATTAGTTATTTGTATCCTATTTTGCCACTTAGGACACTATAATAGTTTGGCTTCTAACGTGAATAAACCATGATTATAGAAAGAGAGACTGCAATGCAAGGACTTTTCCCCTTACACATCTCTGTCACGGAGCCGAGAGAGGTTCGGATCAATGAATCGCTCCCGGGCCCCCCGTAACCAGCATCAGCCCGACCTCTAACTTCTTGCCCTCTCGCCTAAAATCACGCTTACTCTTTCACATGCGCAGCGGGACACTGTGATCAACAACACATTTTGCAAGATTTTAAAACTTAGCAAAAATGTATCAATGTTCAAGTTTTTTAAGTGATTGATTATATAATAACCTTGAGCTTTGCGAATTTTTGCGATACTGAATAATTTGATGATGCTTAAGAAGTGAAAAGCTTCATAAACTAACCTTACTACGAGTATATCATAGTGTAGTGTAGCTAAAATCTCTGATAAGTTCTATTGTTTAAAAAAACTACGCATCTATATGATTAGTCTGGTTTTAAATACTATTCTCAATTGCGGTATAAATCAAAGTTTGATTTGTGTTACACCATTGTTTGTGTAGCCGGAATACCTACTTTTCCCATAATACTTTTCCCATAATACCTACACGATAAACGTCATAAAACATAAATGTTAGAATTAACAGTAACAATAAGAGAACTTAGTTTGATGTTAACTGGCTTTATAAATCACGATATAGTTCTTTAAAATTTTTGTTCTAGTTATTGTCGTAAAGATTTTTTAGATAAGTTTATTGTTGTCACTAACTTTGCTATACAAACTATGAAAACAGCTTTAGTTATGATTATAACTTCACAGTGAGTAACATTTTAATATAGATTTGAATTTTTGTAAATTACACATTTTTATATTGTCTGGCAGTTTATTATAAATTATAGGAGACATTTCAATTAAACTTTTTTCATAAATGCTGTCTTACATATGGCTGTGAAAATTTTGAAACTCCTGGGGTGTAGCCCACTGTGTATAATTTATTTTAATGGAAATAGTCTAGGATTACTTTTCACTTGGATGGAAATCTCTAATATATACAGACTTGACAATGTTAATAATTTGAGAGATCTGAAATATGGCTGTCAATTATCCATAAGATTCAGTCCAAAATAGCCCTAATACAGTGCTTTTGAGCCTTTGATATTTTTTTTATATGTAGTTACCCAAAAAATGTAACCATAGCGCAAAATTGATTCTGAGACTCTCAATACAGAATTCCGATCGTACTCAAATTTTAAAGGGCATATGAAAATTTGTATATTTTTTAACAACTTCTAAAGAATGTGATTCCCAAGACATATCACTGTTAATATAAAAAAAAAATACATATTTTGTTATTGACGGTAATGAGGACATGACTATGGGAAGACATTACGGTCACCTGCCTTCTCGACGTCTGTTATTTGATTCAAATGTGTTAGGTAGTAAATCGCCACTCACTAAATAAGCTTCTCCAAGAAGCAGGCCAAGATTGGTGCAAAGAGGGCCACTAGTGTGAACGACAAACGGAGTAGAGTGGTAAGTTGGAGACACCCCTCGAGCATATACTGTTGTGGCCTTCATTATGGTCGGAAGGCACAGAAGACAGGCGGGAGGCTCACCAACAGCTCGCCACAAACTGCCCCGACGACGGCAACTGACAGTACTGGTTGGGCATTTATATTTGACATAAATGTACAACAACAGGGCAAAAGAGTCGATATTATTAAATAAATAAATAACTCACTATACAATTTTTATGCAGTTATACACATCCTTAACTGACCAAGGTGTGAGACGAGACATTCCACCGACGATGGCACGCTGCCAAAACAGTGGCCTGCCACTAACTGATAATTTGCTATAAAAATTTGCGGCCATCTATGACTGACGTAAACAGATCAACGATTTATTTAATTTAGATGCACTTAAAAAAGGTGACAAGGTTAAGGAAATTGCCAGTAAGAATTGTGTCAATTGAAGTATTTATTATAAGCTGGTGTCCGCGACTTCGTCTGCGCAGGATTAGTATTATGTTTTGGCAGCGTATGCAAGAATAACTCGCAGATGGGAGATATTATCGTACTTACTTAACACTTATCATTTTATTTTAAGAATTTACACAATATCTTTATAAATTGTAGCCTATGTATTATTCTGATATAAACGACGAAGCGACAAGATAATAGAAATATAGCTAGAAAAAGTGAAATAAGACGAAAGAGGAATACTGTAAAGGAAGATACAGGTATGATTGTTGATGAAGATATGATTGTTGTTGAACAGAATAATTTTGATAAAGATGTAATGAAGATAGAGTAGTTGACGAAGAAAGGGTTAATGATGTAGAGAATTTTGAATATCGTTGTGAAGAAGATATGATTGGTGTTGAACAGAATAATTTTGATAAAGATGTAATGAAGATAGAGTAGTTGACGAAGAAAGGGTTAATGATGTAGAGAATTTTGAATATCGTTGTGAAGAAGAGTTAATAGAAGAAGATAATTTTGAAGATAGTGTTGAAGAAGTTTTATTAAAGGAGTGTTTTGTATATGGTTAATATTATGTGTTATGTGGGAGTAGGTTAATTAATGTGTTTCTAGTTAATGTGTTGAATAAGTATGTAAATACAAAATTCTGAGGGGATGTTAGAGATTGGAATTTTGTCTATGATTAGCTATTTGTCAAAATTTAAATATAGTATTGTGATTTTAAAAGAATGATGTGGGCGGTCTTTATATTTACTTATAGGAAGAATGTTCGATCGTTTTTATATTAGTTTTATTAGAAGATAAAGTGGGGTTTGGTGTTTTATAATGTAACAATGTAAAAGTTTGATAGAAATATATTTTCTGCTTTCAGCTCAAACATACTGTGTTCCCTGCTTAAAAAGAGTGAGGGAAATGCGTTTTCCCTCACTGAGTGAGGAAAATTGATTTGAATTTAGAATGCTGCGAATTATCATTTTGTATGAAACACGTCATTCGAAATTCGATTTATTAAATGTCAAAAAATAAGTCGTTCGGAAACTAATAAACCTTTAAAATGAAAATTATTCGGTAACGTTGTAATTAAATATATAATTAAAATATAAATGAAATGAATACACTAAAGTAAAGAAAAAAATAAAGAGTATGTTTTACAAAATAATACACAAATAATTTATAGTTTTAAAAATCTTTATTCGTACAACAGAATACTACGGATACAGTTTCAGAACGTAACTTTAAAAAAATACCGGGAAACAAAAATCAATTTTTTTTCTGCTTCTTTTGTTTTTCGGTAGATAACAACTTACATTTAGTGTTGCATATCACAAATTCATAAAATATGAGTGAGTCTAGTGACGAAAACAGTAACTTAACACATGAAGATTTAAAACAACAAGTGTTGAATGCTGAATTCAGTTTTCTTCCTCAGAAATCATGTGAAAAAAAACCTATGATGTTTTCAATAAATGGCAACTTGAAAAGGGCGCGAACACTTTCTCGGAGAATGTAATATTGTCGTACTTTATTGAATTATCACAAACGAAACAATCACCTACAATGTGGAGTATGTATTCGATGTTAAAAGCTACAATAAAGACAAAACAATGTTCATATTGAAACTTATCCCAAACTTATTGCATTTTTGAAAAGAAAGTCAGTAGGACACAAATCGAAAAAGTCCAATTTTTTTTCAATATCTAATATTGAAAAATTTCTTAATGAAGCTCCGGACTGCAATTTTCTCGCTGCAAAAGTAAGTTACTACCTATATGTCTATACTTAATTAGTAATATATGTGCACGTACGCTAACCATTTTCGCTAATATTTACTAAATACGAGTTACTTATGTAAAGAAAGTGGCTAAATACTAGGTTTTGTTTGTTATACATTTTAATTACTAACATTTTACATAAATAATATTATGTTTATTTATTACAGGTTATCCTCATTATTGGAATAAATGGAGCTTGCCGCTCGAACGAACTAAATCTGACTTTTAATGCCATCGAAAAACATTCTGACGAACTGTTTTTAGTCAACCTACCCAACACAAAGACAAACATTGAGAGGTCTTTTGTTATTCGCGACGAATATGTCAAAATTGTCGAGAAATATAAGGCATTACGACCTGATAATACGAAAACAAATCGATTTTTCTTGCAGTATCGTAATGACAAGTGATCAAAACAGCCTATGGGAATCAATAAAATAGGCGAGACACCACAACAAATAGCCATTTTTTTTTAATTACAAGAGCCTCACTTTTACACTGGACATTGCTTTAGGCGAACTTCGGCCACACTTTTGGCTGATTCAGGAGCAATCCTCACAACATTAAAACGTCATGGAGGCTGGAAGTCAAACACGGTCGCGGAAGGATATATTGAAGATTCGATCGAAAATAAGTGTAAAACCTGTAAACGCATAATACAAAGTATAAACTTTAAACCTGATCGCTATGCAAACCCGCGCCCCTCTACATCCAAAGAAACAAATACTATTGAAAATTCGCTAAGAAGCCGCACCGAGTCGCCAACGTTTACTAACAGTATTGTCTCGTCACAGTCCAAAGAAATAGAAACGGACTCCACGGTGTCACTTCCTAATAAAACTATACATTTTCAAAATGTAACTTTTAATAACTGTAATTTTAAAATTTAATAGATACTTAGTTTTTGCAAATATATGTTCATTTTAATTCCTATTGTTTCATTTATATCTCTAATAATGTTCTCACTGCTAAGGTGAAAGTTGTATGTGTCACGCGAGAGAAAAGTTATTTCCATCTCGTGCCTTTGAATCCCTCGCGACGCTCAGGATTCTAACGTAGAATCACTCGCTTACGCTCGTGATTCAACTATTAGAATCCTTCGCTTACTTGGGATTCAAAATTTGCACTCGCTTGAAAAAAACAACTTTCCTCTCTAGTTGAACAAATAACTATTGTGAGTGTAATAATGGTATTTATTTTATAAAGTGTAAATTTACCCTACAAAAAGTTGCAAGGAATTTATTTCTAGGAAGATGTTTTGATATTTAAGTTTTAATATAGGTAGATTTTGTATTTTATTGGGAATATATGAAATTTACTCCCAATAAAATATGGCCTGAGTTATTTAGTTTTATTACACGAAGGATTTTTTTTAACAATAGTACACATATCAGTACATGACAAAATCAATATTTCATTTTAGCATTGATTATGAGAATGTTTTACCTTGAATTAAAGTTATTAAACGCATCCATTTTTCGCTTTCGCCCAACAGGCAAACATATATTTGATATTTTTAGAAAGCGCTACCAAAATGAAAAAAAAAAAGACTTATTTTCGTGAATTTAATTATTAATATTGAGTTTTAACACTTGTTATGATTTTAATTTAAAATTTTCCAAAATTATTCAATACAAGTAAGTATCGATATTTTTAAAACGAAACGGGTAAGAAACCATATTTGTAAAACGATACAGAGTAAGTATCGATATTTTTTTAACGATAACGAGTAAGTATCGCTTCATACCAAAAGACAGTCATTCGCAATTCGCTTTTCATCATAACACAACAAGATGTGGATGGCGGGGTTTTAGTGGGTATGTGCTACACAAATATGAGTCTTGAACACGCGACTTACTATTTTCAGGTACAAATACTGTTGGTTGGTTGAGCTGAATGTGAGTTCAACTGCGTAAAAAGGAGAGTAAGCATGACAACTATGGTATGATTAACTTGAAACAAAATATATCTATTTCAAGCACCCTGTATCAAATCTAATGCGACGTATCGTCAATTTTACCATGTCTAAGCGGTTACCGTACTCAGCTCTAGGGCACCAAAATATATTTTTGACCATGGCTTTCATCGATATTTTTATTCATGTAGGGTACATATTGGATATTTGGGAAACCTTTTGAAAATTACACTTGATTCATTCACAAATTTTAGCATTTTCTTTATATTAGCAGGAGCATTAGAGCCGTAGTTGACGGCAGCTGCTCTGAAACTCGGATAATTAATGCTGGCGCCCCACAAGGCTCTGTGCTATCTCCAACACTGTTTCTGCTGCATATCAATGATATGCTGTCGCTTGGCGGCATCCATTGCTATGCGGACGACAGCACTGGAGATGCTGTTTACACGGGCCGTGCAAATACCCCTCGTTCCATTGTGGAGGAAAGTCGTGAACAACTTGTGTCTGAAATCGAGAGTACACTAACCAGAGTCTCCGATTGGGGGCGGGACAATTTAGTCCGATTTAACCCCTCTAAGACACAAGTTTGTGCGTTCACCGCTAAAAAAGCCCCATTCACTGTAGCCCCACAATTCCAGAACACAACCTTGAACATCTCGAAGAGTATTGGGATCCTCGGTGTCAATATCTCCAGTGACGTTCAATTCCGAAGTCACTTAGATGACAAGGTCAAGTTGGCTTCTAAAAAACTAGGTGTGCTTAACACCATATGCCATATGGAGTACTGCTGTCACCTGTGGGCGGGAGCACCTCGATACCAACTTGATCCTTTTGATTCGGTCCAAAGACGCGCTGAGCGTATCGTTGACGATCCCATACTCACATGCGGTATTGAGCCCTTAAGTCTGAGAAGAGACTGTGCCTCTTTGTGTGTTTTCTATCGCTTATACAACGGGTTGTGTTCCAAAGAATTGTTCGACATGATGCCCACGGCCACATTCTACCATCGCACCGCTCGCCATCGGCAGGGTGTTCATCCTCACATGCTGGAGCCTAAATGGTCACGCACAGTGCGGTTTCAACGTAATTTCCTTCCGCGCACGCTCCGATTGTGGAACGAGCTCCCTGCTGAGGCTTTCCCGGGGGATTACAGTATGGGGTTCTTCAAAAAGGGAGTAAATAGGTTTTTAAAAAGGTCGGCAAAGCGTTTGTGATGCCCCTGGTGTTGCAAGCGTCCATAGGCGACGGTGACTGCTTACCATCAGGCAGGCCGTAAGCCTTTTTGCTACCGTTGTAGTATAAAAAAAAAAAATATTCTTAAGTTAATTATAAGGTAGGGAAGTGTTGTACATAATTATTGTAACAGGTATTAACTGCACGTGTTACGACTTCATCTTCACGTCAAGAAATCTATGAATATATATATAACACACAGAAAGCAAATAACACATTCATCTCACAAACGTTCAATGTTTAAGAATTTTTAAAGGTTTTGTACCGCAAAGGCCAAAACGGAACCCTTATAGCATCACTTTCTGCCAAGACCCTTTTTCAAGTTACATTTGAAGCTGTAAAAAAATAAAGCTATTTTTGATACAATATTTATAAATGTTATTTTAATATCATTATATATATGTAAAACTATATATAATGATATTAAACTATATATAATTATATATATAATCATTAACCAGCAAAGTTTCCACAGTTACATAAAAATTGTGAAAAATTTTGTGCTTTTTACACCTATTGTTTAATTTCATTCACAATTTTAATTTAATACAAAATTTATTTCATTATTTGCATTTAAATTCATTTAAAATTTAATGCTTGATTTTAATATGAAAAAATAGAAAATATCGAAGTCAATCAGCAATATATTTTATATCAAGTACGGCGATTGAGGCATTTGTGTTATATAATAAGCCTGCTGAACATATACATCCACAATTACTAATATAATAAATGCGAAAATAAATCTGCCTGTCTTCTGTCGCGTTTTCCAGCCAAAAATACTAAACTGATTTAAAATTAAATGGGTATATACAGGTATATAGATATTCGAACTTTGTAAAATTTTTAACTTGAAGGCATAATTCAAAACAAAAAAGTTTTCACAATTTTGTTTTGATCTAAGCTTAAAGGAGTGAAAATAGAGAATGAAAGACTTTGTTTGATTACAACACCACAACAGTTGTGCACATTCAAATTACAGCCGGTCGTGTAACGATAGCGCCAACAACATATCGTAATTTCGATTTTAAGAGTTTAAGTTCAATGTTAAGAGATTTAAGTTACAAAATAAAATTTAAAAAAATAAAAAAGATAGTAGAAAGTCATATATTCAGCATTTGTTTCGGATCGAAAGAGGAAACATGACCTCACATTCGTCATGTACAGATGGGATTTTTTCCAAATGTGACGCAGCTGTTCGGAGACGGACACCCTCATAAAAGTTTGTGTGAACCGTTCCTTGTCCCGAATATCATTTATCTCTGTTGAAAATAAATTAAAATTCTGGATTTTATTAGTAAAAGTATATAGTAATTTATATTATTATTATTATATTGCTTTATTTGCGACATTCATAAACATACCGTGTACATTCTAAATTATATTAATCATAGTATTTAAACACAAAATGTTAATACTAATCATAGATATTAATTAAACATTGTTAGTCTTAAGGAATAGTTAAAACATAGTTATAGATGGGGCTACGACTGTGGGGGACAAAACCATCTGTCCCCACAAAACAACAGCTTTCTCCTGATCGGCAAATGATAGGTTACTTGTAAAATAAATAATATATAAGGAAATGTAAAAATACTAACAAACAAAAAAGAGTCCGGATCAAATAGTCCGCAAAAACAAAAAAGAGGTCGAAAAAAAATAAAAAAAACATACCGTGTAGAAATAAACAAAAAAAATTACTGACTTAAAAATACTTTACGAAAGACAAATCATGAAAATGAAAATAGATACCCAAGTCAACCTTGTAATTTAATTTGACTTAGGTATTTATACTTTATTATAGGATTAATATACATTTAACAATATCTCTAGTTATTATTAATAGTGTAAAAAAACATTACTTACAAATTTCCTTTACTAACTTATAACCAATAACTATAAATCTAGTAACTATAAAAAACAGAACCTAGATCATAAATCAGCCTCCAGTTAATACCTTTAAAAATCGGTGACCATTCATAAGAGAATACATATAGATAACTTTACATTCCATGAAACGTACTTCTTTCTTGAATTAGGTTTAATGTAGGCTTAATATGACCGATGTACTACTCATTCAACAAACGTTCAGATTGAGTAGAACGTGTAAATGAAATACAACAAATAAATAAAATGGCATGTACCTAAACTATGTTTAAGTCTAGTACCTAAAATATTTCTATGCATGAAATTACTTTGCTAAAATTGTAACGATGAAAGCTATCCATTGGCTATTCGTAGTGTAGCTAAACATAGATACCTATTGCTAAGCTAAGAAGATATTATTTCAAAGGTAGCTAGTGTGAATAAGTCCTGAGACACTTCTACAAAACTGTAGCATGAAACACGAAGGTTTGTTTACTTAATAATGGAACGGTTGTTTCTTAATACTTCAAAGAGACTGTACTAAAATCAGCTTACCTTGTATTCAAAGTTCCTTCAGCTACATACTCGTATCTGCAATTTCCTAAATCGTCTCTATTGCCAAACTAAACGTATATTAATTTAAGGAGGAATACACTGGATTTACGTATTTTTTTGAAATGACAGTTTTTTATATTATATCTACTTATTGACATTTAAAGAAATTTTCAGATTACCAAATTGCAAAATTAATAGTTAAGTACAGTACTTACTTACTTAAGTACTACTAAATTAAACAAATTTACTGTATATATTAAACAAAGGTTCAAAAACCTTTTTAAAATATTTTTACCTATTTTAGAGTTGGATTGATTGTAAAAGTTTATTAGTTAGGATGGTCTGAAAATAGTTGTCAAATATCTACACATACATATTTTAGGAGCATATTAAATGACTTTCAATCATATTCTTATTTGTTTTATATAATTACACTACTTATTTGTATAATTAAGCTTATTCTCTCCTAGTGGCACCTATAGTGAGCATATAAAGTTTCAGCATTTGGTAGTGCAAGATTGCTTTGCTGTTTGTTCGTAACTTGCAGTTTCTCCAAGTTTGTTCACCAACTGTCCGATAGATGTCAGCGAAGTTCACGCTCCATGATACCACGAAGCGCAAAGTTAGACTGTGCATTTAGTTATGTATATACATAGTTCGATATTTGGTTCTTAATCTAACAATATACTTGATTTTCAGCGCTTATTCACGATTTTATGATTAACTGAGTGATGTGAAAAAAGTCTATAAAAACATCAGTATTATTAAGACGATACAACTAACCACAAGTTAGATAGAAGTCGCTAGAGTAAGTAGTAATTACGATACTCTCGTTTTAAATTATTCATATGATATATGAAGCATGATTTTGTGTAAATAGTTTTTACTTTAATATATCTAAGTATAAAGCAAGGCCTAGAATACTAGAATTTGATAAATATAACATTAAAAAAACTAAAGGGCGATAGTCTAGAATAATGCTCATCAGTAGGATTGATAAATGGTGATTTACATCAATACTAAAATAGAAGACTATAGATAAGTTTGAGATAATATTATTATTATTACCTGATTAACTAAATATCTGTATTAGCCTGTATTACTACTAATAGAGGGTAATATTTATATTTTACTATATTATTATAGCAAATCCAAAACCACTTTAAGCATGCTGTGAAACTAGTATTTTATTACAAGGAAAATGTACATACATTTATGTATTATGTTTGTACAACATTAATTGCACCCTTTGTTAACAATGTCTACATTACATAGTTAAAAATAATTACGTGATGAAACAGATAAAGCCATATCATTAAAACTAAAAAGTTCTGAAATATGCCAACCTGAATAGTGAACAGCACTTGGCTTTCCTTGGTGTAAATATATAAGCAGTACTCCACTCATATATTGTGTGCTCTACGATATTTTTTACTAATTACTTTAAGCTAAAAATTACAAAAGAAACAATTTCATTACTTGCTTTTAAATAAGAGAACACAGCATATGAACAATAAATGTAAGTTAATGGAAAATCAGTAGATAAGGCCAATGATAAATATAAAACTAAAATATCAATAGCACATACAAGTGGAAGAGTTCCTTTATTATAATGGCATATCTTTTAAACTATAAAATAAAGCTTTTTAAAATAGACAAATTGAAGGCTTCTACGTTATATTAAACGTAGATTTTGGCTTCAAAAATGTTTTAAATTAATTCCAGGCTTATATGTTATGAAATCCCCGCGAAATATTAGAAAATAACATTAAGGCGATCCTCTTTTTGGACTGCATCGATTTACAAGCTAAGTTTTTAAAATTCAAGGGCCACGGTTATAAGTATTTATATTTTAACCAATTTTATTTTAATTAATTTTAACTTGATATCTCCAAACATTCTCTATAAAAGGTTGACGCAGATAGACAACAAACCACTCCAAATTTTTGAGTTTTGATTTACCAAACCCTAAATGGATTGTAATTAAAAATTAGATAAAATTTTGTAATTATTTTTTAATCTCAAACCTCTTAAGATTCTTTTTAACTTTTATATGGTTGCGGCGATTACTCCGCCTTATTAAAAAATATTATTTGATATAATAATTTACTACCATTTTAAATCTATTTACCTACATACAAAGGTTTTATTTACTTGTAATGTATTAAAAATGAAATACTCATTCAAACGCCAGTAAAGCAAAACTGTCTACAATTCGTACAGTCGCCAGCGTCTAAACTTGGCAGGAATTTTATGTTTGTTTTTATATTATATTTGAAGAACTCGTCCTGCTAATTTTAAGCAAATATCTTTATTAAAGTTAACATTTATTAAAATTTGTCTTGCCTCAGTTCTCAAAAAAATTTACAAGTTAACTAATGGTTACTGTAGTAATTACACGAGCCGGTTACAGTTTTTTTTTTGTACCAAAGAGAGCCATGACCATTATCAATATCAATAAAAGTAGCGAGGTTCTTTGTCAGTTTAGTGAACCAAGTACACGAGTTAAATACACTTCATTCAGCAATGTTTTTCTCGATTTTATTTGTACTATTTATTCCTCAATGTTTCAAGATTTGTTATAGCAAAATATAAATTAAATATTTGAAAAACTTAATATGTAAAAGATATGGGCGAAATTGGCCTCAATACGGCCAAACAAATGCTTCACGTCATAATTTGAGGTCTTTAGTTAATATCCGTATTAAACGGACAAGCTGTAGTTTGAAACGAATAATTAAAAGTTATTTAACTACTTCGAAGTCATCTACCAAAGCCGAGATCTAGAAGTGTACAACAATCGATTGTTCAATTATAATTTAATTTAATTTAATACTTGTTTATCAAATCATGTTATATTAAGTTTATGTTATATTTTAGATATCTATTTATTTATTTATTAAAACACATACTAGATATATGACAATTGTACATTGTATTGTGATTGTGAGTGTATCGATATTGCACAAAATCAATTTTCGATTTGTAGTTCAATCAACCATATTGATTCTACGGAATCGGAAGTGGGTGACCTGTAATTTTTTTTGTACCCCCTCGCTCGCTCGTGATTGTGTAGTGCCTTTTTATTTTATTTTTGGATTACTTTTTAATACTTTTTGATTGACTATTATTACCGACTCCGATTTTATGCAATAACATATTTACCATGACTCTTATTTATGAACTTAGTGATCTGCTTGAACAATAACTTAGTTATAAACAATAGATTTTGGTAAGCTTAATAGGAAAAGCAAGGTGTTTCTGTTAATTGTGATTCCGCTGGCGGTTAGAAAATGAGCAGAGTCTTCGCTGTATACCAGGCTAATTATTAGCAACCTGTCTGAGCATTCCCATTTATATAAGACATAGGCACACATTGTTTACGATTATAACCTTAAAATTTAAAACATTTTGTATGATAATAAGATACACAGATACATACGCTACACCGTGCTCCAACAAATGTACCTATATACATACATATATATGAATGATTCTAACTTTTCGAACCGTATTGGGGCGTACAATGTATAGAAAAGGAACTATATCCTTTAAAAAACATGCGCTATCTTGACTCACATTAATTTTGGATACTTTTCCATCACTATGAATTGTAAAAAAACTACTAATCTAGTAAATATGTCTAAAAGATTAAAGTGCTTCGGTGGCATTTAAAGAATATTATACAGTTTATTTCTCAGGTAACGACTGATATTTTATCAAGCTGGAATAACGACAGTATCAATCAATTTTGCGAATTTGCAATCTCTACTGTATCTATCTATGCAAATAATGTATATATTAGCATTTTACGTTTAGAGTACGACAAAAGTGTGTGAAACAACATCTTTTCGATTCTTTTCTACAGTAATTCTGGTTGTGTTGCTTATTTGCTTGTTCAACATTTAATAAGTTCAAAAAGCGCTGTTCGAAATTTAAAGTCAGTTTTTTCACACTTGAATTAAAATACCTACAAATAAAAGCTAACATTGCATTTTTGAACTTATAAAAAGCATTTTTGTACATTGCCTTATGTGCAATTTGTTTTTATGACCGTCCGACTTATTATTATATGTTACTTAAAAAATGTATAGCACAAAAACATACCCAGATGCTGTTATTTATAGTATCCCACTCTTCGTACCACTCCAAAAGCAGCATTAATTTCATTTCAAACATACTTTTGAAACAATAACAATAAATTACTGTTGAAACTTGTTACTCTTTGACAAACTATCACAATTTTAGTAACACTGTGTTGTGTAAATTCTAATTTCAAATAAAAAAATTGATCTTAAATCAGAATGAAAGACGGAAGATCATAATGTTTACTTCCTTGAGTCAATTAATCATTAACTATAAGTTGGTCCCAGGTCAAGGTAAACAGTTCAACTACGAAAACTGCTTTTATTACATAGGGTATAAAGGTGGTCTTGAGGCAATATTTGTAGTCTAACTTGCACACAAATAAGGCAAGAAATCGGTTAACTTCAGGCATTTTTTTTATGTTTCAATTGTCAGATTTTTTTATCTATTGAATAATTACTTGTTTATATTTTTATTATGAGTTACATATTAATTTACAAAATGCAATTTACTATTAAAATATATAAAAGAACTGGAATTGTTGATGAATTGACTCAAATTTTACAAGGAAGATAAAACAAAAAATAATTAGATTTTAGACAATTAATTTTATTTTTTAATTAATGAGTTTATTAAATACATAGTAATAATTAATAATTAATTTTAGTATTTTACGCAAACTTTTGATAAAATTCTTTGATCCTAATCTTGGCTCTCCAAAAAGGATAACAAGTTTGGTGATATGTAGAACACGAACAGATGTCTAGCTTCATTACCGATCTGATGGAATGTCCGAGTCTTTTCTCCAATATTTGAATACATTTATTTTCTTTTTTTTTATAAATTTTCTTTGATGGTTCTCTAGCTACTAGGCCACTACTAAGTTACTCATACCATTTTATTTTCGACGTAGTCGTTTACTCTTTTTTTATCTTATTTTTGGCCTTTCTTTTGGCATTTCGTTCTATGTTTATTGCTAATGCATATCATATAATTTGAATCTGATCATTCTTTAATCTTTAATAATACTTTAAAACTTTTAATATAGTTTACTTATCATTTCAGTCTGTGAAATAAAGCCAAAACACGTAGCTTCTATAATTATATAATACAAAATTTAATGTGTCCGGTGTCAATATTCTGACATCCTTCATTATCATAATTTAGGTATTTTTATGGAAGCTTACATAAAGTATAATAGAAAGATTTTAAATCAAATCTTAATTATGTGTAAATATATCTTATATAAGATTAATATTTAGACCTAGATTATAGACAGATAAGATTAAAGACCTAACGAATTGAGAAAAAAGTAAATTGTAGGAAATAATAAATAGAAATGGTTTTATTTTTAGTCGATTTTTCTAACCTTTACGACGATTTTTAATATAATTATCATAACATTTATATGCTGTATTAAATTAAGACGTAAACACCTAAAATCATGGTTCCTTTCAAAAATCTGCTATAAACAATAATGTTATATACAAACACGGGGTAGACATATGACTGGCGTGTCAAAACTTACAGTTAAATTCGAGCAATTGGTGCAATTTCATTTAGTTGTACTCGTATAGTAATAGCGAGGGAATGAAGACTCTGACTATATGTTACACACTATCTCTTTCTGTGCCATACTTTCTGTGTGGTCATTCATTCATTCACTAATATTTTCATAAAATATTAAAAGATAAGTACATGCAAAAAGTCAGTTTAAATATTGCACAGTATGGATGGTATAGCAAAATATTACACAGTGTGGCCACTAGATGTTACAGAGCTTTTGAATCAATCTGTGATGTTCTATCTAATATTCGGTTTTTTTCCGCCCATGGACGAGTGGCCAAAATAACGCCAGAGGAGTCTCTCGGGTACTTTACCGGCCTTTCAACTTGGAATACACCTTTTTTTGAAGGTTTAGTTGTCACATCTGGCTGAAAAACTGTAAAGAAAAACCGTCTAAATAGGAGTATATATATTGTAAGTTGTCTGTTAAGTTCCTATAACGAACTAATTTTGGGATAATATGTGGAGATTACTAAATACACGTTTCCCCAAGTAGGATATCAATAAATCCAAGTTTTAGTTAGGTTTTTGATATATTTTTATGCACTTTTTACATAGCTAAATAAAAGGTCAGTTATAGTTAGTGATTTACAATTAACAGTGTATCGTGAGTCAACCACCAAGCAGCACGCATGCAGCGCATCAAATGGAAAAGAAAAATAAGGAGACCATAAACAAGACACACAAATCACAAATCTTTGGACAAATATTTTCTATTAGTCTGAATTTCAACTTTCAGATTGTTTATTTAAACATGAATTAACGACGTACTTACGTTATTATTGTCCTACATTTCAATTGGATTGCACCGATCTTGTGGTCTTATTCTTTCTTCCAGTGATATGTTCGTGACTTCGTACGAGAGGTAGTTAGGAGTATTCGTCTACCCTCAAGTCGTTCTTGTCGTCGTGACGCTGTAATGTCTGTTTGGATGCTGATAGCCGGTCGATGTTGTATTCTGGCGCATACCTGACTACGAATTCATATTCCAATTCAATTCCAATCACTGTATTCCATGTCAATGACAATTTGAAACAGTCTTCCCAATTGAAATTAATTGTAAAAATGTACTTTTAATCCCAGTAAATCATGTACTCGGTGGTAAAACACTTATCAGCTTTCTAACGGAGAACTGTTGACGCATTCTGTTAATAATGGAAGATGTACCGTAATTCTTAATAAACATAGGCAGTTATTTATGTTTACATCAAACGGAATATTAAATACAGTTAGTCGCTCGGGCTTGCAGTTATGGGCTACCTTAATCACAGTGCACCTCACCGCAATTAATGAACACTCAACATGATCATTTAATAACGCTAAATTACAGTATTATAAATTGAGGTTATGTACCTTTTGTGTGTGTAATTTTTTGTATAACATAAAGTATCAATATATACAGAGAAAAATAATGGTATGTCAAAATCCATATTTACTGTGGATTACGTGTCGTATTTTGGGTCTGAGAGTCGGACACTATAGTTGAAATTTCACAAATTTCTTCTGACATTTCTCGTAACCCAAAATCAATTATCTGAATTAATCACTGTCGATTAGAGAAGGGTGGCTTCATATTTTTAAGGTCATTAATAAGTAACGCCCTACCGAAAATATTCTGCCTCATAAGCGTTTTTTATACCAAGCAAATGGATATTTGACATTTTCTTTATCCTACTACTTGCGACTTTAAGTAATAAGTTTGCGTACTTATTCCTCTTATAATCCGTTTAATGATAGCATTAGTATTAGTAGTGTAGAAGCGTCTGAACTACTAATACACCTTCATAAAATTACTACGTGACATGACCCAGGTCATCATGTTAGATTTTTACTAGAGAATAGTTTGGTAAGTTTGGTAAATCATTAGGTAATCATTTTATTGGCCACAGTACTTCCACCCCAGACCTAAATATCATTACTACTCACAACTCAAATTACTTGACGGATTGAGCTAAAATTGACTAAGAAAGGATTTTCTAAAATTCTATTCTTATGGGGAAATCCCAATTTATGCGGACGAAGTTACAGGAAAAAATAAAGTAAGTTACGTATAAAATGTACGATTTAAAATATTAAATAACATAATAAATTGTTTCAATTTTCTTTTATGTGACTGCAAGAAAATCCCTAATTATTGGTTATTTATTAGGTAAGAGTATTAAATGTTAATTTATAATTTAACCTATAATAAAATTTGTAAGAAGCTGTTAATTAAGCTACTAATTAATTTTATACTTTGAATTTTAAATAATAATCTTACTAATTTTTACTATTGTTATAAATGTGAAAGTATAAGTTTTCATGTCAAACTTGTAAAAACCGATTGAGAATTAAATTTGGTATGGAGATAGTGTGTGGTCCAAAAAAGGACAGATTAATTTTTACTGCGGCAAAATATATCACGCCCGTAGGAAATTACAGTAACTACCAATTGAGCTAATTGTCATGTAATTTAATTTAGGGATAGTTTAAATCCGGGGGAATCACATAATATTATGTTTAGCATGGGAAAATATCTCTTTATGATATAAATCTGAAGAAAATGTGATATTTAGCTATCGAAGCCGAGGGGCGAAAGCTAGAAGTTCATATTTCTTTCGCAACTATGAATTTGTCATTAAGCCCTTTGCATATAAAGTTTCCTCTTTTAACTACTTTTTAATAGCTTACATTAAAACATTTGTTTTACTTTTAACACTTGACTCGTAATGGAATCTTTCACAGAGATCTTCATTCGCTTTGTTATTACCGTTGTATATTATTACCATGCGTTTTGTTGTTGTAATGATGTCATTGTTTTATTGATTATTTCATCATGGATTCTATGGTTTCTATAGATTTCAGCACATTTATTAATTAACAGCAACGAGTTTACCTACTTGTTTAATAATTTTCTGATTTAGGTGGGTACTCTGAGCTTTGTAAGTTACAAAGCGGCCATTATAGCAAAAGTTTTGTTTTTGTGAAGCGAGACTATATTCATTTTGGCTTTTAAACAGCCGTCGAATTTAATTTTGAACGATATTTAAGTAATACTATAATAAAACATTTTGTTACGTTTAAAGCAAATAAAGCTTTATTCAATTACGTATATCAGTTATTAAGCGCTGTAGATATGACGGCGTATAGTAATAGTATAGTCCGTGCTAAGCTAGCAGGGGTTACATTTATTTCTGTGAAATATTAACTTGATGAACAATATGAGGCGTATGCTAGTGATAATTTGACACAATATTGATATTTAGAGCTCTTTCTTTGTGATACATCGAAACAAACTAAGCAACAAAACTATATTTTGCAAAAAATTCAAATTATGTAAATAAAATATTATTTTAATACACTATATAAAAAAATATTAAACACTATATAAAGATAAAGAGGAAAATAGACAGATATACGAGATTCATGTACGCAGTAAGAGTAAGTAACAATCGAAAAAAAATTATTTTAAAATAAATATAGAAAAATATCGCAAATCCTGAACTTTTGAATTATTATATCGGTCATAAACATTTACAGTTACACAGTGCCCGAGTGAAATTTCCCAATGTACAATAATCCTCAAAATAATTCATATTTTATGTAAGTACGACTGATATGTTTATATAATACATCAAACATAAAATAATTTGAAAAGTGTTGCACTGAAAGATAAGAGAAATATTAACTTTCAATAAGTTTATATTTTGAAGGCATCAAAAATCAATTTTAGATCAAAACATTTGTTACTTCATTATGTTTTACATATATCTCTATCTGTAGACTGATACTATCGATAAATAAGGCATCGATATTTTCAAAAAGCATTTCAAAAGTACTACTTAATCAGGTATATGTGATACCGTTTATTAACGAGCCTTAGTTACCTTTCAATTTCTTCACAGGTGTATACAGATTGCTTCAAGGTTCCTTCATCGTAGCAGCGTCAAATAAGTGTACATATGAAATGCAGAAGATGAAAAACACACTGGTATATAGTAGGATTGATCCTGGACCCCTCATGATTCATTGAATGATCGGACTAAATGAATCATTTGATTCGTAAAACAGGGCCGGGACCACAGCACCACCGATGACCGACGACCATACAACTATAAGTACTTAATAATAAAAATAATAATTTAAATTTACACGAGAAAAGTATAAAAATACAAAATTTTTCAAACGGTTTTTTTTTGTAATAGGGTGACAAACGGGCAGACAGATTACCTGAGGGTTAGGGATAACCGCCGCGCCGCCCATAACACCACTAACACCACTTTTTAGTAGGTATTTGATAAGAATATTTTTATAAAAACCTTATAATAAGAATTCTTTAAAGGAAAATAAACCGGATAAAACTGTTAAGAATAAATTTTAGTGATATTTTTGAATGTATATCATTATAAATCTTATTAATACCTGCTTTTTAATTACATTATAACAGCAAAAGATATGTCAAACTGTAGCTTATCTTACCCATAGTAGCTATTGAGATAGTAGTCGAAAAAGTATGAAGGTAATGAAAAATAAAATTATAACATAAAAATAGTATATAACATAATAATATAATGCCAAACTAGATAATTAGCTACAGCTAATTATCTAGTTTGGCAAATTATTGATTGTTTGTTGTATGTTTTAGTATTATTTTTTAGGAATTATTATTCTTATAGGTTGGGTTTGTTTGGATGTTATTATGATCTATGTTTATCATATTTCCATCCATCTTGAGATGGATGGATGGAAGATGGATGGAAATTTGTAGTTTTTCCAGTCGTACGTCATTATGCAAAATCATTAAATATACTAATATTTAATGATTTTGCATAATGACGTACGACTGGAAAAACTACAATTTCGTTATAACTAGTTTAATTTATCTATTTAATTTAACATATTGTATTTTTAAATAATATAAACACAAAGCATCGATATGTTTACTGCAGTTGTGTAATACATGTCACACTATTTGCTCTGAAGTGTGACGTGTAGTGACCTGAATGAATCGTGAATTTAGTACATATAGATTTAGAAGATATAATTTGTGTTCAGTTTTACAGTTAGAAATAACACATATATATATAGTGTAAAAGCGTTTGAAATATGTCGAAATCTCTGATCTTAAACAACAAGATATACACCTATACTTTACACAAAACCAACAATGAAATATTACGTCGCTTTAAATCGGAAGAGAGGCATTATATAAATCGCTAGACAAAGCTGAGTGAGTGCTTAAGCCTTCTCTCTTTTGAGCTTAAAATGTCTCGTGAAAAATGAGCGTGTCTTATATTAATATAGCGGGCAAAGCCGCAGGCGACGAAACTCGGCCGTGGAATCTGTAACATTGAAGAGGTATGTAGATTAAGGTTGCGTCGAGGGTGCTAGGATTGTTTTTCAAGAATGTCATACGTTGTTTCGCATGCCTTGTGTAGATAAATACGCGGTTGATATGGGCTCTATCCATGTGGAGCTCCAAAAATTATGGTCATTAATTTATAAGGTTTTAAATATATATTGACAATCAGATGTTAATTACATATCTTATATAAGTGGTTACAGTTATCTATAGTTTAAGAACACATAGTTTTTGTGAGATTTGCAGCAAATCTACAACATCAACAAAAATGTTGTGTTCAATACCAATTTGTGGATTACTTATCTTACCGTCCCCATCGAAAAACTGCTGTTTTGTAACTGAAATAGACTGAGGTAAGACTATATAGTCGACGTTAACAGATAGTACTTCTTCCGCTAAGGAAGTATTTAACTATGCCCTATATAAATATTTTTGGGACACCTGAATTTATGTAAATAAGTATTTGAGTATAGATGTTATAAAACAATAAATAACCTTAACATTGTTGTTTAGAGTTTGATATTACGATTGACGTTAGTTAGGACAACTATTGAAAAGTTGAAATAGCTATACATAAACTTTAACAATGGCGTTATTTATCAACCGAATGGATCGCAGGAGGTGCTTATCTTTATTTTCAATTCAACGCTACAATGGTAAAATAATACTGTTACAATAAAGTACAATAATAATAGGATATTCTCTTTTTGCGCAAAGGGTGGTCCGCTAACATAACCTATGAGATAAAAGCTATTCGTATTTATCTCGTTTCATCATTTCATGAAATGCTTATTTTGGGATACCTCGGTTTTGCACGATTTTTATAAGGCTTACGTAACAAAGGTAAACTGCTTCAGCTGTCTACCTTTATTTCACAAATCTTATCTTTGTTACATACTGTATTGATTCAAAAAATATATATATTTGCCAAGTAATACTAAGTTTCAATAATTAAATAAATTGATGCATTAGGGCTGAAAACAATATTTTCCTTTCGGGGAAACGATTTGCCGTACTCTCAAACTAAAAATGAACATTTTCTATACAGCCCATCATTTTCTTTATAGTCACTCCGTTTTCGCATTCATGCCGTGATTACTTTATTACATTTCATGCCTAGATTAATTGAGACCAACAATTAAGAAAGTAAGTAACATATTTTGTCGTTTAATGAAAATTACTATAAAAATATAGTTATTTTGTATCATGATATGATGTAAATTTAATTGTATGTTGCAATATAAATTACTTATAAGTAAAATTTTTCTTTTTCATATATTTAATATAAAATTCACATTAGTTGAGTTTATTGGTAAGCTCAACTCTTAAAATATGCCTAGTATATTTATTATCTTTGAAAGAGGTAAATATTTATATTCACCGCATTCAATGAAAAATGATTCGTATAATTGCTGGATGTTTACTATAATTAGATACAAAAAATAAAATACAATTTTTACTTCTCCTGCCTCGGTAGCATCAGAAGACTTTTATTTAATGCTGCCTGCAATTAATTATAATACTTGTTTTCCATACAGATAAGCCCTATCCTTCTCCAGGTTAGCCTGTACAAGGGAGATATGGAGATTATTAAGACCGCATTGAATGATGTTTTGTGGAAACTCCATGCTTAGCATCAAACACATACGTGTGGGGTATCTATGGATAGGTCTTCAAAAATGATGTCGAGGTATTTAAATTTTGGTACCCCCCCCCCCTAACTTCTAAAATAAAAAAAATAAAAAATCTAAAAAATGCATATGATGTACTTTTTAGATTTTTCATTACTATAAAAACTACCAACGAAAATTGTTTTGAACGAGATCTAGTAAGTAGTTTTTAATACCTAGTAAATCGTAAGCCGCTTCCTTTGATTTCATAAATCAATGATACGGAACCCTTTGTGCGTGAGACCGACACGCACTTGGCCGGTTTTTTTCAAGAATAAGGTGAATGCGTAGCTAGTAACAATCTGTTGTTATGTAGAACTATCTGTTTCTACTATACGACTCAATAAGTAATTTTACACGCTTTTTTCCATTCAAATACTCGTGCTCAGTTGGTGCTCCAGTTGGGATCTAAATACTATTTAAGTATGGATACGATATAACTTGTAATTACAAAGTAGGATGTCAACATAATATCAAAAAAAAAAATATTGTAACGTTATACGATACTTCTGTATCGTATAACGTTATACAATATTTCAGCTTCCTAGCCGACTCTTAATACATCTTAACATGAAATGAGAAATTGACAGCGTAACCTATAACATAACAATCATTAATTAAATAACACCGAACAATTTATAACTAATATTAACAATTCCAAGACTTGTGAGATTAGATAAGTGTTTGACTGTATATTGTTTTGACAGAACTTTATAAATAACAATGTATTGTAACGTCTTTATAAGATTGGAATGTCCTCGAATATTTCAATTTCTTCCAACTTTATAACACTATCTGTTTTAAATACGAATCTGGCTATTTCTCAGTTTTTAATCTTACAACAGCTAAACATTTACACTTTTGCAGTCTCAAAATATATCAATAGTATGCATGCTTCTTTAAGCATGGACAACAATGAAGTACACGTATGTACAACAATGAAGTAAATATTAAATACCTGTAGATAGTCGGCATGGGTTGCTCTAGGAAAGTGTTGGGAAGTGCTCTAGGAAAGTGTAACTAAACCCAACTTTTATGTTTGATAAAACACTAGGGTTACTTCCTCACATCACTGCGTTAACGTTAAGTGTGCGGGACAGAGGTGATCTATTAACATCTCAGACCAACATAACTTTACGTTGATTCCATTTAGAATTGCACATGGTTTTATTGAATGAATGAATGAATGATAACTTTATTGTAATAAAAAACATTTACACATGTATTATACATACTATCTAAATTACTGTAGTACAAAAGGCGGCCTTATTGCCAAAGCGGCAATCTCTTCCAGGCAACCTAAAAGTAAAGGAAAGTTAACATAAAAAACTTGATTGACGGGAGATACAAATATTAAATATATATTTATAAAATTATGTAAAATACATATACTACATAAAAACTAATATACATTCATATACTACATAAAATACATGTACTAAAACACTACAAACAGTAATGGAGAATACTAATTTTCCAGCTGCAAAAAATGTGTTTTGATCGCTCGCTTGAAAGAGTCATGCGAGTTTGCACGCCTTATTATTTCTGGAAGGGAATTCCAGAGCCTGACGGCTTTGACCGTAAATGATTTGTCATAGAATATTGAAGAGTGTAGTGGGAGAACAAGAGATAGATCATTCGAGGAACGAAGGGTTCTATTTAAAGTTGAGGAGTGGAGAACGAAACGGGATTTGAGGTATTCCGGGGCATTTGGATTGGTAAGCAGAGAATGGAGAAGGGAAAGGATATGACAGTCTCTCCGACGGGTTATTGGTAGCCATTCAAGTGGAGCGATAATGAGAAATATGGTCGAACTTGCGTAGCCCAAAGATGAACCGTATACACAGGTTTTATTGTATGTGCAAATGACTTATATTCTGTTAGTAATGTGTACTGTAGGAGTACTGTGAGTGTAATGCTTGATATATCATAACTGCGCATCTGCTATTTATCATAATCTACCGGAAATCTAAAAGATGGACATACTTTTAACATTTATAAATGGATTATTTAGTACCGCTGACTTCATATATCATTTGTGAATGTAATTACAAACAAGAATGTCTCAACTTTACCTTGTATTCACATTTATTAACGTAGTCAATATTTACAAATGCTTGTTATACTTATAAATATAACAGAAACTTTGTATTATTGGAACACTAAATTACACTATTTTCGTATTCACTATTTCGTTTCCACTTTTGGCATTGTTATCGGTGTGTACGGTTGTATCTTACATTACTCTTTACTTTTCACTATATTTTTATATTCATATATTTTCTATCAAATATTATCACGTTTGGTGATAATGACAAGTCTGACATAACGTCTCACTGTTTATTGTCAAAATTTAAACAAATGCATATTTTTTATTTAATTATTTATGTTGGGGGCGCCGCCATCTATTTACTGTCACTACCGCTACTACTGCATACCCATCTGCCTATTTGCCCGTTGTTACTGCTGCATACCTACCAGCCTGCCTGCCTACCTACTACCAACATGGTATCCTCCTTTAACAATTCTAAATCTCAATACTTTATTCTTAAATATCAATACTTTATCTCAATATCTATTCTTTTTTATTTAGTATTAAATTCAATCTTTTTAATTAACGTTTGGTCGTGCCTTCATAATTTTTAATAATTTATTAAATACATAGTTTAGCTCTTAATTTTATATTTTTTTAACTTAATTTTAGTTTCTTTTAACTCGATAGCCATCTGCTACGTGCTAACGTTTTCATTTGAATAATAGACTGCTTAGAACGAATTAAAATTATTGAAGTTTTTGAGAAATATTGTTGCTAATAGACTCACCGTGAATAAACACAAACTAAATTATAATAAACTTTTTACCTCGATATATTTTACATTAAAATTACATTAATATCAAAAAAGATAATAACAACCGTTCTTTTTTGTATTTTGCGTCATTGCTAGCTATCATCATTATAAAGACAATACTTTTTTTTTGCTAAATAATTAGAGTAAGTAAATAAAAAACATACTTTAGTTTCCAGAAACTAAAGTGAATATATATGTATCTCGGTAATGGGACGCCAGTGCGGGTAGACCGCGCTCGACGGAGTCTACGACGCAGCGGTCGGCTGTAACGGGGTTCAGTCTTACGACAGCGGGCCTCGAGTTAAGGCGTCTAGAAACTGTCGCGTGTCCTATACAAGTTGATTGTGATAATTACGTGTACCTACCATATTCCGAATTATATTTGTGCATCAAACTACAGACTTTATAATTATTCTGCCAACACTACCCTGCGTACGCCCATCTGATAGATTGTAACTATGGCCGAGGATAACGAACGTGAATCACCCTCGCCGATATGTACATCCAGTGAATAAACTCATTTTGACTGTTCCAGTTGTAGTATTCACAAAAATACATCTAAATATTTTATGTATTCCGTGATTGTTGTTATAATAGTCAATATGAAAAAGAAAAGCAATTATTTTAAGAGCTTTCTGAGGTCCATGTTCGCTACGTAACATCAGGCAAGGACATCAGCAATTCCGTTTGTCGGTCGCAAGACGAACCGCCTATCATAGCTGGGTAATAAGACCTTTATTGTAAGCTACCTGTACTCTTCGGTCGTGTATTTTCCGAGCTCTGACGCATTTCTCATTTTATTTTCCTACCTACCGAAATTAATGGTTTCGAAATGAAATTACAGAATTCTACCTTATCGCTCGCGTATTATAAGAGTATACACTTGAGCGATGGAAAGCTTCGGAATTGCAAGGTAATGAATATCATTTATCGAAGTTGGAATCAATGTCTACATTATTCTATTTCGATTTGCTAGGGAATGATATTCATTTAGAGCATCCCAGACATTTCATTCTAAAATAAATTCTAGTTGAAATATATGAGGTGCGACATTTCTCTATTAAATAGACCAAACTGTTATGCTTAAGTAAAAAAACTGTTTGTTGTCTCCAAAAAATAAATATGTATATAAAAACTAGAAAAATATATGAACATTAATGTTCTGCTCATCTTAGTAACACTGCTACAGAGCAATAAGTTCTGTAACAGTGTAAGTAGAGGGATGCTGACAGTATTTTGCGTAGTAAGTATATATATTTATAGTGTCTGTACAACTATGCTTTCTAATTAAATTTTGTGTGATACGTAAATAGTTGTGATTGTACAGCTATGCCTGCTGATAAAATTTTGTGTAGTTTGCATGTATATAGTATGTATATCTGTTCAGATAAGCTTACTGATGAATTTTTACGTAGTCAGGGATAAGTTATCAGTTTTACGAGGAGTGAACCAAAGCTGTCCTATTTCTTATACATGACTGGCCTCAACTCCTTTGTCCCAAATGACCAAACATTAGCGGAGTTGCACTACAAGTCACTAAGGATTTTACTTACGCCGTCAGCTAGTCTCTCAGTAACTGACGCTTACCGATATCTGGGCATAGCACAGACCATAGGTGTAGATGCAGTGATCATGAAACAGTCCGTTACAGAAGCTCCTTCCTTGAACGTCTTACTAAGGTGCTTTTGTTACTTTTTGTCAGCTACAAACAAAATCAAATCACTTAACGCCCTTTCTCATGTATACCTTTAGCATGCTCTGGTGGTTTCTGACTGACGCAATGGACAGGAAAGACCGCACAACTACTAGTAATGGAATTGTTTATACCTCGAAAGTTTGATGGTCTTGGATTTTTTTTGCCAACATAATAATAATGGTGGGTAACGAATATAACAGCTAGACGCCCCACTAGCAGTAAGTCCCTCAGAGTAGCTTATGACGAGCTGTCGGTAACACCGAGGGTTCCACATATACTTTGGGTGTAGAAATGTTATAATGTCTTAACGCTGTCATCGGTACACCCTTAGCTGCTTTCACCAATTTTACCCTCTTTGCATCAATATTGGACTGATTATTTGTAGGTGTCATTTATTAAGTGCTACATCACCATTAATTATACTTAAATCAATTAAGAAAGTTAAGAAGGCAGCTGACTGGGGTCTCTCTCCGTAGCCCTGTCACAATAGTTCCCTCTGATCTGGCTGGCTATCTTTACCTGCATTTCTGTACCTGTCAATGTGAATTTCTGGGTACCCATCAAACTCACACGCCACCCCAAGCCCCAATTCCTTCCCCACTTCGAAGAACAGTCTTGGGTGCTAACTCCCCGCTTGCTCGATGTCAAAGCTGTTAAACAATATATTCTTCCAGGGTTGACATGTCTCGGAACCTTTGCCAGTATTCAGGAAGCATGTCCTGGAAGCCTAGCGAGCTAATATCTACCTTAAAATAGTTTAGTAGTTACAAAACCTTCTAAATACCCTACCGTTCTTTAGCGGTTGTTATAGGTTGTTGTTTGTTGCTTTTTTTTTTTTTTTCTTTTCAGAACAAATAATGATTAACTCTCTATTAATTGTAAACTTTATAATTTTTATTGTACAGTTATTCTAATGTTATGTTGTTAAGTATTATATATCTGTGAATGTTGTACTTACTTTAAGGTTATGCATTAAGATTTGTTTCTACCTAATGTATCTATGTAAATGCAATATTGTAATAACTGTTGGTGAGTCATAATAAAAATAAAATAATATGTGCAGATAGAGATTAAAATGAACCATCAATGAATGTTTAATCTAAGAACATGCACACATGGCTGCCACATACATATGTGGCGATGAATATGTTAAATTTATAATAAGTTAACGACTTGATTTTATTGAGGCCAAGAAGCTATTCGTCACTTGTTTGATTCACGGAGGTATAGTTTATAAATATAATTTTGTTATACTAAGAGAGCGAATTTCTGAGTCAGTAATGAGAATAACATCCACGTCTACCAATGTAGTAAAATGGCAGTTTAAATATAACTTAACTATTTTCAGTATTTTAAGAAAAAATGCCATTTTGCAAACTTTACAAAGGATTCCACAACCATAGCGTGTAAACGACATTGTACATGAATATGTACTTGTAGATTCAAGATGACCTTCAAAGCCACGAGGCTTTGCTGCTATGAAGCTAGGTAGCAAGGTTACAGAATGTCCCGTCTATAGGTTTGGTACTAAATATAACTCCGTTTGTTATGTATTATGTGTTTATTAACAATATATGTTGTTAAAAATATAGTGATTATAGTATTGATTCATGATATAGTGCATGCAATTAAAACGACAATATTAAATTTTACTTTATAATAAAACAAACTATTTAAAAGCATAGTACCTAGAAATTACAATTTATCTTAAACTAACCTCGCTATGTGCAATTATTCATGTAAAATGGCGAATGGTAGGTACAATTTCTCCATTAACTCATATTGGAATGTTTAAGCCCTCTATTTCACCCTAACTATCACTTACAGCGGTGTAAATTTGGCAGTGTGAGCCTCAAAACGACACTAAACATTAAACCATTCATACGGCTCATTCTTAATCAAAACCACGTTAAAATGCAAATTTTCGGCGTATTACTTAATATGTTCTATTATAATAGGCCTAGTTAACTGTTTTTGGTATATATTATGTATACATATACGTGTAATAAAATATATATGGTTGTACAATTTGTATTTATCTTTGGCTATAATGAATTTAAAAAATTACAGAAAGTTGAAAGCTTTGTAAATTTGTAGCTTTAACAGATATTTAAACAAATATTTCGTTTTAATTTTTATTTAATAGAAAGATAAATGGTTGCGCCGATTAACATTAAGTTAGTTTAATTGAGTATTGTCACTCACGATCGGTCACATCCTTCGACACCCCGATCCCATTTTCGCACTTACCTAAAGTTCTGGATATTTCGCAAGGGCATCAGTGTTGCACTACGTTTGAAACCGCACGCATCAACCGCAGAATTGTCGGAAAAGAAGTGAAATACAGATATATAAAACAGTAAAGTGTATCAGTGATTGTAGTGCTAAAGTGCAAATCACAATTTTCTGAGACCAATAAATCGGCCGAACATACTCACCGCCACGACCAGAAATTTGTGTGGTGAAGATGACTAAGGTACTGTGTATTTCTTTTTCTTTACGAACCATTTCTTGTCATTTCCACAGTGAATATTCCTATTTTTTCGAACGTGATGTGACAATACTCCAAATTAATACAGTCCACTTTTCATAACGAGTTAGCGAAATAATTATTTCATCCGCGCTCATACAGTACGAGTATATTCCAATAAAAAGTAAATTGCAGTAAAAGCATATATAAAAAGGGTGAATATGAGTATGTGGATCAAAAAAATACTAATAGCAATATTTTGTTTTTTCTTTTGTTTCAGGCGACGAAGGCATTTAATCTTTTTCATGAGTGTAGCATGTAAATATTACGAAATGAATTGAAATTTTCACGTGATACAGACAACTTACTTCTACTGACCAAAATAAGCATACAACTTTTAATATTAATTAACAAAAAATAATCAAATCAATCATAATAAATAAACCACCAATTACATGCAAATTTTAATACAGTTGACATTATTTAAAAATATTTTTTATCTGATTGTTTGCAATAAAGAATAGATTCGTAATAAAGATTATATTTATTGCGAAAATATTAAAATCAGTTCTAATATAGATTTTCTCAAGCACGGTGGCGTCATTTTAGGAGATGGTAGGTAACATTTTACGTTTCCTGATTTGCTTTATTCTAAATAACTATGGACCAGCTCCTCTATATATTATTGTTAATTTGTGCCTAATTGAGAAAATAATATTTTCGCGAAATAGTCCGAACGCTGTATATGTCGTACGTATATGCCGATACGTAAAGTGTATGGTCGAGTGTAGTTTCAAATAAATTGATTTATTTAAGTAAATAATTATTTTATATACTAATTTAAAAAACTTTTCAAGTTTTTGAAGTTAGTAATATAGTTATCACCTCGAAACTAAAAGCCAAATAAGAAACTATAAAAATGTCCTATACAATTACCAATCTTCGATTGTATTATTTTTGAAGCCCTTAATCTTTGTCGTTGTATATGAATACCTAATTATATAAGAGCAAAACACAGTTAGATTAATGAGGCCTTTTTACTTCTACTTTTCGCTATTTCACAGATGTAAAAAGTGAAGTATTCTCCTCGGGGATAAAGCTGTCTACGTTGGGCGTCAGGGGTTCAACTTGTCGCTGGGTTGCTCTGATTAATACAAAGTACGTTATTTATCTTAAGAAATCAGTTCAAGACTTACTTTACATTTTTTAAACGCAAATTATAAATTTCTTTACATGTATGAATCCATTTAATAGAGGTAATAATAATTAATAATAAATTAATAAATAATCGTAGTTATTGACATTCATCTACTAAAGTAATAAGTGCATTCATCTACTTAAGGACATATACTAATAATAAATGAATAACATAATAGAAGAATTAACATGTTACAATACATTCTCATTCGAATATAATAAAACACACCATGATTCAGCCGAGAGATGTACATAGGCCTTCCCTAAGAATATTCACACTCATCACTCCTGTGCTGCCAGCATTTCGATATTTCTTACACTGACAATGACAACAATTAGACCAAAGACCTAGACCAAAGTAAACATTATAAGGCTTGTATTATAGGATCTAGGGTACTGGAAAAACACACATATATACATATATACACAGATTTAATTATTTTTGGTAGAAATTGGTGTGTTAACAATCATGACAGAAAGCACAAATGCTCGCATTTATCACACAAACATCTGCCCACCAACTCGAACCCAGGACCACGAGAATTGATGATATCTTGAAACCACTAAAACCACTTGACTACCTGTAAATATCATCCTAAAAGCAATAATTGAACAGGCCATTTTCGTCGAAATGTTGGAAAGTTAAATAAATAAATATTTCCTACACTCTTACCAATTAACATAACCCAAAGTAAGTACATAAGGCTTGCCTTGGCTAGTTTGTAAGAGTATAATATAACGAGCTTTGAATTTTCGGTAAGAGTATATTTTCATTGTGTAAATGTGTACCTACCGATTTGTGTTTTAGATATTATGAAATTTGTACAGGTTTCACGCTGACTATAATGGAACTAGTGACAAATACGAGTAAGTATATTTATGCATTGTTAAAATATTATATTGCTATCAGTACTGGTTTCACAATATTATTATTATTATATCAGTTTACAGTTTTGTTTTATTTTCCTTAACATTTTAGGTTTTTATCTAGTGCAATGTTGTAGGCATAATTAATCAATATACACTTTACATTTAATAACAGATTATATATAATGCTAGCCGTGTGAATGAACTCAAAGTGATTGGCTGTATGGCTATATTAGAAAATAAATAAATAAGTCAACGTCTATTATCGACGTAGAAGTTAACCATTTCTTTAATTTAAATAATGTTAACCTATCAACTTTAATGGATACAAGTACCCTAATTATTTCCCGGAGTTGTTATAACTCCATTTTCGTGTTTACAAATCTACTGTGTATGTATACTTCCTCGTTTGCTTGTTTAGTCTAGATTACAATTCAAGAAGAAGAAACATTAACACCTCTGTCAATCATAATGGTTTTCTTGCGATTGAAACGATTATCGCACTCAGTATTGACAAATGTGTTTGCTGTGAATGTTATATTCATTATGTTTTTATTTATTATTTCCTCGGACACCAATTAAACACAATCACAACATTAGTGCTCTGATTGTTACTAGATAACTTTTATTCATTTTAAGATCTCGGTTGGTATTTTTATATTGCAGAAACGAAAATTGAAAATGTCTAATATACCCTAACTGTTCATATATATGTATATTTGTTTCATGATTTGAGATTAGTAATTACCTTCGTCCGTCTTTTTTTGCAGCCATCAGATATTATCAGTAAGTCACAAGCAGACTTTCTGATACCCCTATGAAAAACAAAGTAATTTCTCTGTGACATCTATTCTTGACTATTGCCGCTGCCTTGTAAATATGTTTTTATGTTAGGCAATTACTCTGCTTTTAATCCATTCACACACATTCGCACAGATTCTATTGACGGATATAACTGAAATACTCTCATATCAGTTCTCCACACACGTTACAAAAGCGTATGCCTTTTAATCTTACCACATCAGATATACAATTTATTTACTCAGAAGCGATGGTGTTTTAATTATTGAAAAGAAACAATCACTTGGATTTGAATCATGCAATCCTATAAGTCTACTCTGAATCAATACTGACTAGATTTAGTCCGGTAATCCCCGGGGTGATCATCTTCCATAGCCTGTCAGGTTCGTTTGTTTGATAAATAAAATATCGGGACGCCGACAATCACAATTAATTACGTACCGATGCGAGTTCCTACGCGTTTTCCACATTTGTGCTCCATCACAGAAAGCTTTTGAAATTAATTACTCTGTGGTTATCAATATGACGTTATCAGTAGAACACGTATACCTGTAAAGCAAATCATCATTGTCTACTGACAAAGATTCAAATTCAACGTTCTACTGATCATTAGTATATGTAGTCTCACTATTTATTTAATTTTCTGTTTGTACAATTCTACAGAATATATATATTTTATTAACTCTCAAATTGAAATTACGCTTATTTACATTATGAATTACTTATTAGACTTATGATTTAAAAGAAGATTAGTGTTACTTGTCCCGCGTTTATTTTGTCGGTAAATTGGATTAGGGCATTTATTTCAGTTCTTTATAATGTAGGTAGAGTTTTGTTTCCACGGGAAGGAGGAGGTTACCTACCGATTGACTCAGATACTATAGACGTAGAAAATACGCTTATTTACATTATGAATTACATATTAGACTTATGATTTAAAAGAAGATTAGTGTTACTTGTCCCGCGTTTATTTTGTCGGTAAATTGGATTAGTGCATTTATTTCAGTTCTTTATAATGTAGGTAGAGTTTTGTTTCCACGGGAAGGAGGAGGTTACCTACCGATTGACTCAGATACTCACCGGGCACGGTTGCTTCGGTGAGTATCTGTGTTGAATAGGACGGGAGGGATCGACACATTGTCACCATTGCGCATCCGACCTCGACTCGGCCCAGCACACGCTGGCGGAGTGCCCCGCGTGGGCACACTCCGAGCGCCGAGTCTTGGTCGCAGAGATCGGCGAGATCTGTCTCCGTCGGCATTGATTGCGGCAATGCTGGCGGACGACGGAGGTTGGAGGGCTGTGACCTCCTTCTGTGAAGTAGTGATGCTCCAGGAGGAGGCCGCCGAGCGGGGTCGGGAGATGGCCGATCCCGCTCGAAGAAGGCGGCGCCGGGCTCGGTAGCACAGCCGCGGCGCCGCCGCGGGTCGCCGGCGGGCGCGAGGAAGTCGCGACCGCTGCGGCGACCTGGGATGGACCACGCCCCTTCCGTGGCCGGGGGGCGTCGTTGGTGGAGGAAACCGAGGGAGGTAGTGTAGCCTCCCCCGAGGAGGGCTCCCCTCTAGGAAGGGGAGCGGAGGCTGGGGGTTCCCGGAAGTGGATTGGTGTTCCCGGGGGCTCCCTACATGCCTGAGGAAGGCCATCCCTGAGGTTTTTAGTGGGTAGGCCTCCCCCTTCTGGGGAGGAGAGCCCCACATAACCGCCGGCTCGCCACAGCCGGGGTATGCAATTTAATGCATTTTCCTCAGGGGAACAAAAAAAAAAAAAGGTAGAGTTTTGTTTATCATTTCGTTAGATTTTACAAGATAGACTGAGAACAGATTTTCTGATTGTGTGAACGCGATAATAACATAATAACATCACATCCTGCCTCCATTGAAAGAATAAGGATGCTTGTAATGAACTTGATACAACTGAAGATGAGTGAGAGAAATGTCAACATGTCAAAACTGAAGTGTTACTCTGTACGTCTTGTTTTTCTTCTTAGAATTTCATTAACTTACATAATTAGTGTAGGCTTGAACCCCTCGGTGGGATCGAATATTCGCTGTAATGATGGTCTTCTGATTTATTTTTTTTCTATTTATAAAAGTGATGATAGCATATAACATCACTTTTTTTTATTTATTATCATGATTTTTTCGAGGTCCTATATGTTTTTTATTATAATGTTATATAAAAAGTTGTGGGTTCTACGTGAACGGTCCTTTTCAACCTCAACTCCAACAACTAATGTAAAGACAGCCAGGTTTGAAAATTGGGGTTAGTTACAAAGAACTTCAATTAATTTTAGAGTTTCTTGCCGACTAACTACATTAATCATTACTGAGTTAGGTAAACCGCACAATATTCCTCAGTCAAAGGAGTGGCGTTAAAGGTTGATAGGCTAGTCGGTGTCAGTGCAATGTCATGGTTTCAATTTCCGGCTGATAGTTGGGACGGCGTTTATCAGTGGCTAAAGTTCGGGAACCGGTGGCTAAAGTTCGTGCCAATATGTAGCGTCGAAAATTTACTAAATCGGGTTATATTGGAACACCATAAGAATATTCTTACGAATTTTTGTCAATTAAATCAAATAGTGTACTATTAGCATTCCATGAATTCACAATGCAGGTGCCATGTCCACATAGTTTCAAAAAAGAAAACCAAAAGCAGCGCCTGATGGGATATACTTTCCACTGCGTTTAGTGATTCTGAATTTGCGGATTCGCGGCTTATTAGTACAGCCGAAGAATATAAATAGATTAAAGCAGCGCTCGTTAAGATGGCTCATTCATTCATAAAACTACTTTAGACTTGGCTAACAACAACAAAAAAATAATAAACAAAAATGTCAGCGAAACATACACACAAATATTATAGAGAAAGCACTAATAATATAAGTATATTTTCTTTCCCATCCCATATTAAGCAGTAGCTAGAAGGTTAAGTTTAGCCGGAAACACAGAGGTGAGCCGATAAAGCGGCCGATAACTTAATGGCCTCATCGCGTTATCTACTTTAGTACAGACATTTAATTAGTCTACCAAGTTCTGAACCAGTATAGTTAGATAAAATTTTATCATCAATACTTTCAACCATGATATTCGCCTATACATAGTAAATACGGAAACAAATTATATTACCGAAAATCAAAATAATTATTATTTGAAATAAAACAATATAAAGTATGCAATGACAGTGCCACCTAGAGAAACAAACTGCGAGCTTGTGCGAGGGGAGCTGAAGGACATTGCTCGTAACGTAGTTACGGAGAACAATTACGTTATGTACGAGTACGTGCCACGTAAACTACGTTACGAGCAGATTATAATTTCAAAATTTTGTAGAATAGTTGTAGATATTTACAGTTTCGACACGTTCAGTTAACACTTCCTTATTTATTGATTTCCTAGGTATAGTTCCTTATATATTAATAGTAAGGATAATTTTCGGTATATAAATTTATGTGCAATCTATATACATAAACTAATGAGGCAAGAGAAGAAGGCAAGATTGAATAATCCTACAGTATATGCTAATGTAATTAGCCTACTCTAATTAGCCTACAAATGAAATAGCGAGTAAAAATTTGTCTATTGTGATGTAGACGATATATGAATACCGGCTTTATGTGTAATGGAATATAGAATCAACCAACTTTAAATATAAATGACTCTACTATGTGTTTGCTATCGGTTCGATAGGTATTTGCAAGCTATAGAAGTCATATCAATATCATCATCATCATTTCAGCCAATAGACGCCCACTGTTGGACATATCATATCAATATCATAACTAAAAAATGAGTAAAATTTTTGATCTTTTCATTTCCGTTAGAGGCGCTATATAAAATTTCCAAACAAAAATGTACTCTATAAATATTGACAGCAAACGATTATAAACTCATAGTAGCTACATAGGATAGACTAATGATGCAATGATGGCAGTTTTATTGACGTAATCTAAACTGAACAAAATTTTGTGTTAGTGCCGTCAACGACGACGCTACTAAGAAATTAACTGGATATAATTTAACATTATTAAAATTGTTTTAGTTATTTAACATAGTTATTTTCCTATTCTATTGTACTTAACTATTTGACGTAAACGACTGTACAAATTGGGGTTGTGTTTTTAAAATCTAATGCAAAAATGACGTGGTATTGTAAATTTGACATGTGTGTATACATCATAGTATATGCCACAGATATAAATCGTAGATCCCGATAGATATACTATGAGTCCAAAAAGGCCGTCACTACAAAACTAAGTAGCTTGAGTTTGATTCGGCTGAGCTGCGTTCGGCTATGTTTGCAGCATATTTTCAATCCTCACACACACGTCTTTCATTCGTGCGTGTTGCCAGTAATGACACACGTAACCAAAATTACAATGGGTCTTATAAAAAGGCTCAAAGTCACTCAAATGGACAATTAAGGATGTGATGAACTCGTAGTTTATCCTAATGATGAAGTCCGCAAAAGAACTAGCATCTCTGACACAGTCCAAAGAATTGAGAACCTTAAGTGGCAGTGGATAGGGCGTCTTGCTCATAGGACTTACAGCCGTGGTCTAATGGCAGCCGTGGATCTAATGTATAAAATAAGCGAAAGACGTTAAAACCTGGCCAGTAGCTGGGTGACCTCAACCACTTGAAATAATAGCAAAATGAATATTGGGGTAGTTTGCTAGATATGCACAGCTGATGTTTTTAGTTTGCTAGATATGAATATATTGTGCCCCCATAGCATTCCAACTGGTAAATAAATTGAAAGATTGAGAATCTAATATGCGACTATTGGCCTACTTGACCAAATATGTACGCTGATAATTTCCAAGATTTTTTCTTAATTTTGCATTATTAATGGTACTCTCAAGGCAGTTTTTATCGCACACATGGTGAAGCATTTGTATTCTAAGCACGCCATCACGTTCCGTTGCGGTGTGTATGACGTAATGCTACTATTAAAATAAACGTCACTCATTATGTATCAAACAGCATTCTCTAGAGAACAAATAGAAGCACCCTCGCTGAAATATTTGATCATGCAAAATTATTTCTCTGCACAACCCAGTTTTATCTTGTAGCATACAAGTATAATGTGTTTGTTTCTAAAGTGGACAGTGTATATCAGTAGCAAAATAAGGTTCTTTTAACTATAATTAAAGTTATACATTTATAGTTATCAAAATAAAATAGATTCTTGAGAAAAAATATTATAAACTGAAATAAAACTCATGAAATAATTTTAAATATACATATATTAACAACCAATAAATTAAATAACGTTAATTACTCATAAGGAATAATTAGATCAAATCAATAGAGTAACAAGTCAAATTTAGCAGGTGTTGATAAATATACTGAACTTAATGCCTGTTTAGACATTAATTAATGTAATGCAAAATTAAAATATTACATTATAAGAATGAAAATAATAAAAGTTATTTAGAACTTTTATTATTTTCATTCTTATTATTAAAATATTCTACAGTAATGACGATAAATACATTATAAGATTTTTACACACCATTTAAATATTGAATCGTATGTCAAATCTTATAATTTATAAATTCATCATTATGATAAAATACATGTTCGATAAGCCAGCTCCTTAATACTACTTTAAATCTATTACAAGGCAAACTCATAAACAAATATAAAAAGAAGATAAACATTTGATAAAGAAATACTATTTATAGAGCTGCATTTAGAATAAGTCAGTCTGCGTTCCGAAAAGTTCTACATCCTTTAAGTAAGGGCGTACATCTGCCTCGGGCTAGAGAGAACTTAGCTCTCTCCAAATCATCACGCCCACACAGAAGGTGTTTGCCATATACTGCACCCGCTCCTAATCCAGCATGGCGCAGACCACGTTTTGGAGGGAGAATTCCTAGATTACAACGGCGTCAGCTCAGCGCACCGCTGTGAAGTGAAGGCACGCCTCTAAATTGTGATAACATGGAAGAGATTACTGCATATTTTAATTAGACCGCCTGTAAATTTTTTGTATATTTGCTGAGTTTGTAACAGACAAAATAACTAATTTGAGTAATATTGATCGAAATAGAAAAAAGAATATCGCGGATACGGTGACCCGGGAGGGACCATGCCCCTTCCGTGGCCAGAAAGTGGCGGTTGAGGAGATCGGGGTAGGTAATGAAGCCTCCCCGAGGAGGGCTCGAAGGAGGCTATATATATATGTGTGTGTGTGTGTGTGTGTCTGTATAGCTGAAAATCTGCGATTTTCGCTTTTGTGCAAATATTGGCGCTGAGCGATGGACCTTTTTGTGCTTCACACGTGAACCTCAATTATTCTGTATGGAGGACAGGGCTGTTTCCCTGTTCGATTATTACTCAATAATTTTTGTGTGTGTGCCTGTAGACCAAATAAAATATCTATCTATCTAATTCTGTAAAAAACAACACCAAGTAAATTAATTTGTATCGAAGTTCTTAATTCGATTATCTTGTAATTGCGCCTTCGGCTTTTGTTCGAAAGAACATTATTTTCACAACTTTCGTAATTAAATGTCCGAAACGACTCTTTCCCTTTTCATTAAAGAACAATTACATCTTACGCATTTCAATTAATGCAAGAAACCTTTTTATTTAATGCAATTTTACTTACAAGCCGAGAAATTTTGACAGAAGAAATTATTTGCTTCACAAACTTTATTTGCCAATGTAAAAATGTGTAATAGTTTTGTGTTACCGAAGAAAATACAAACGTATACCCAAAGCATCAACTATATTACGTATATCAGTAAAATAATCGACTTTTATTTATTAATTTCATAGAATTTCATCTTTTCATAGAATCATGAACAAATGTTATAGACGCGGCAATGTACATACATATTAAAGTTAAAGCTTGAAAATCTTTTAATTTACATGTAAGTAATCATCATCATATTACATAACTTACTTACATAATATATTCATCATATATTACATTTAAATATTCACAATAATTTTCAATACTTTGAAGATTGCGTACATGCCATACCAGACTATGTATATAGTTTGATACTTTAACATGATTTCTATTATACTTAAAATTCGAAAAAATCATACAAGAGACACCATATTCACAGCGTACTAGCTCTCCATTTCTAAACAACGTAAATAGCTTTAAATTGATTTCTGAGTTCAATGAAATCACATCGGACGTTTGATGGGTCGTGAGCGTGTTTACACTGCTAGTGGGTCCCTGAATCTCGTTTGATTAGTAGAAAGGGCCCAAACGAGGGCGTCCCTTCCGCTCGCCCGGAAGTCCCGATTGGATGTTATACTTTTATTTTGTGTCCTATTTATTTCTAATAATATTTACAATTAGGCAAACAAAAATGTCGCGTTTTTATTTTGTATACGATTACATGTTTGAATGTTTTGATTCCTTGGAAAAGTGATAGGGTGCACATAAAACTATGGATATGTAAGATAATACAAACTTAGAACAAAAATTCAAACTAGATAGGCCTAACTTCCAGAAAGAGGTTAATCGACGGATACAACACGTCTGGGCAGCATTCGGGATGTTGTTGGCATTTTCTCAAATTAATATGTAGTGCCTCAAGATGAGATTTTTATTTATGCTTGTTACTAGTGATAAATTTGCTTGTGGAGTGGTAGCTCGAAGAGCAGTGGAGTGGAGAGGTTATTCTCGGAAATTGTATACGAGATCGCGTCTCTTGATATTGATTGTGATGATGATAAAACTGAAACAAATCTCTCTTAAGCGAAAAATACTAATAGGTTCCATTCGTTGAGAGACAAGTAAATAACAATGAATACCTACATCTACCTATATTATTTGACCCATTTCGTCAATGAATAATAAAGCACAACTAATATGAACTCATGTAAATTAGTGCACGACAATTATTATTACAAGAAACTAGCAAGACAGTTAAGTAGTCGAGCTTCCCGTAGAATAAACAATTTAGAAATGCCCTAGTAACTTTACTCAAGGAGATCGTTATAAACGAATAATTTCTATTCCGATGGTGGGATAGCGCTTGACGTACCGATCAAGATAAAGCAACAGCGTGAGGGTCGAAGCGCTAGCGAAAGGAAAATTACCGTTTCTCAAAATACCGTCTGAAATGGACTTTAAAATGAATACTGGGCATTACTAAACATTACTAAATGTGTTAAATAATTTAATATTATTATATTTAAAACCTGATTATTAAACCTGCATTCGATTGTTTTTTGTTTATGTTTAAAAACACTTACACAGTAAAAATACATATTTTGCTACAAAAAAACTACAAATTACATTTTCATTTGATTATCAAATCATACTACCTTAGCTATGTACTATATTGAACCGTCGATAGTACACAAATTAAGTTCAAACACTGTAAGTTATTCCTTTCTCTTGATACAACGCTGAAATATTGTGCTTAGATTTTCACAAACAAAGTAACACTTAAGCGGTATATAAATTCCTTTTATAAAAATTCCATCTTATGAAATACTGCATTTTTAATACAACGTACTTAACCAGCACAAAAGATACGCATTAAAAATAATCCATAACGCTATAAGGCGTATAGTAGTAAAATTAATCAGAAACTTTTTGAGCGGGGAGTGTAACAACAGAAAATTCTTCCCGGGGGCTTTATTTGATCGTCCTTCAGTGAAAAGTTTGACCCGTACTATGTACGAGTAATACTATTATTAAAGCTAGAAAAAGTTAGCAAGAGTCGACTAATTTCATGGGAAGTACCCGTCATAGGAAGGATTTATGGTTGTAAATATTTATGTGTTACATGTTATAAGATACTACATACATTTATGAAACAACGAATAAATTGTTATTAAATAATTTATATTGATACCAATATAATTGTATAGGAACTGTATTGTCCACCTTGTATTTTTATTGTATAAAAAACATTCGGATAGTAATTTAAACATGTTGTAACATTATATGTAAAAGTTTATTTTGTTCTTTTTAGCGCATTTAATAAAAGCTTATATTAAAAAAAAATACTTTTAATTTATTTTCCGATTAAAAAACCAGGCTCAGCAAACCTTTTCATTTGATACCTATATTGTAGGGGTGCATTAATAATAATTGATCCGCCATCTTGGTAATGCCACCATGTTGGATTTAGAATGACGACACATACATAACCATGCATTGTCATGCGACTTACACGTGCATGCAAAATTTCAACTCATTCGGAAACCGGGAAGTGGGTCAAATTAAGATTCCAAGATTTTCTTACATAGTTACAAGTGAAGCTAATATAAAAGCTTGTTAAAAGCTTGTAATAAAAAGAAGTACATATGTACTTCGTGGCTTGAAAAAAAAATAAGCACACCAAATTATTTCTATCGTACTGTATAGCACGGCGTAGTACACTAAATTCTTCACATGACGCCACGCTACGAAAACAACGTAGCAAAGACGACTACGGCGTAGCTTCCTGACGGGGCACAACGCTCGCGTGCTTCACACTATTACTCCTATTAGCTCTGCCTCGCTAGACTATAGCTAATCACCCGTAATACCTTATAAATAAGACCCTTGACCTGATACTGCATTTATAAACGATGGCGTTTATAAACGCTTGCAATTACTACAAATTTTTGAATCAAGCTTCGTTTGTTTTCACTCAACACTTGTAGTTACTCGTTAATTACCTATATTTGACTGGGACTCCATTACTTTACGAATAATTTCTTTATGTATGGATATGTAGTAATACAAATTTTTCATAAAGATAAAAGATTTATAATATATCATAATATGAACTCTTCGTAGTCAGAGTGACAAAGGCCTATGCGGTAAACAGTATTGTAACTTTTAGACGCAGACGTTCTTGAGCGAAAATTAATTAACAGTTACCAATAGAAGACAACAGCTAGATGTTATCAATTGATTTCAATAAATAACCTACCCAAGTTCCACCCAAAACTTGGCCCGCATGGTGAACTCGTAAAGTTCTACACAAACTTTCATCTCAACAGTAAGGGATTTACTTTCTCCAGGATGCTAGCATCCTTTTTATGAGTACTTTTAGTTTGTTCATTTTAAATTAATAAAGTTTAACATCTAAGACTTGATAAATTACATGCATAGTTAATTACATATGGTTTTCACTTTTACGGCATAATTTGAATGGCATTTGTAAAGTGTTGACACTTGTACACTTGAAAATAAATACAGCAATTAATATGCCTCCTATTATAATGAAACTTTATACAAATTTGTGAAATTTGAGCGATTACACCTCTGCATAATCTTTCAAGAACAACCAGTTTGATATTGATTCATAAGTTCTATTACAAGTAAAAACTACTGCATTTCGATAGAGTTAATCTGTCTAGAATGGCTGATGAATACGTTACGATTACCCGTTCCACTGTCATAGGAGAAGAAAGACGAGGGAGTGCGTCTATGTTTGCTCGAACACTACAGTCGGGTCAATTTAATAGGCCACATTTGACATTTCATTAAAATTCCTCAACTAACCTTGTAATGGCGGACATAAAATATTCATATTTTTTAGTTTGGAAATGCACAAATGACCGTTGTTACAATGTTGCGTTCAGTGAAGTCTATACGTAAGTGATGTCCCTCAATAAATCGATGAATGCAATGATTACTTGTGAAAGCATTATTCACCATGAATTAATAGTCAGTCAGTTTGACCATGAATTAATAGTATGATTGTATCTTATACTATATTGTATTATATTATTGTAATTATTTACATTGTAAAGAGGAGATAAAAAATAGACCTTCAGAGTTTCTTGCCTATTCTTCTCGAGAAGGCTCTCCCAATTTCCGAACAGGTGTCGAGTCAATATTTTTATTTTTTTCTTTTTTTTCCTTATTCGTACGTACGGACAAGGTTTTGTTTTCTTTTTTTAAGCTTTGTTTTGTCTGTTGACGTCAATAAGTGCCTGTAAAGGTCTATGTTGAATAAAGATTATTTTGATTTTGATTTTTTTTGAGTCAAATTTTTATTAAAATAAAACATGTTATTCTTTTGTTTTATAATAAAAAAACAATAATAACTTCTTTAACAGAGAAATAATATATTAATATAGTACCTATAAAAAAGAGTGTATTCACATTTAAAAGGCCGCCAACACATCTGTTGTTGCGGGCAGCGATAATCACTTACCATCAAGTAATCCATTTGCTCGTTTGCCTATTAAATTTAAAAAAAAAAGAACTTTTCCATAATAACTGTATTCGATTCACATATGTTTGAAGTAAATATCGATTTTTTCACCATAATCGGAGTGTTTAAGCAGGTCACGTCACTATGAACAAATGTCAAATGTGGCCTATTAAATTGGCCCGACTGTAACATTACGTTTAATGGACTCCGATAATGTCCAAGACCTATAATATTGGGAGGAGGTAGAGGTTACAGGCTTTGTCCGACTCCCGCACACGGGTGGTCCTAGGGGTCCTATGAGTTCACACCATGATCGCTTTTGTATTACAAATCTGGGGTAACTTTACAAATTCAGCCTAGGATGACTAGACAAACTTATTTAAGGAAGCACTCCTTTCCTTTTTAGCCGAGGAGGGGGTTACGAAAAGTACCCTAAAAAGCTAGCCCCTTATTTGAAGTAACCGGGGCTGCCATCGCATCAATTTGATTCGTGGTCAACGAGACGAATTTAATTAACTACATGGCACCATTTGTCATAACATTCGGCAGGTGGAACGTCAGAACGCTTATTAAGTGAGATGCGTGTTCTGAACGCAAAATCACCATAGTAGCTCGAAAACTCATTCATCATAATGTGGATGTGGCTGCTCTTAGCGAAACACTATATTTAATTATATTATATATACAGTTTAGGCATATTATTAATAATCCCTTGTTCCTATATATTTCAAAGATCAACAAAGCTTGTCACCGTAGAGCCTGGTGACCTCCGGCTAGCTCCGGATTCCCGACTCTCAGTGTAAGGGTATATGTAGTAAAAGTGACTTACGGTTTAATAATTATTATATTCCAACTTCACAAGTTTTCCAAAAATTATACTATTTCAATATTCGTAACTTATATAATTTAGTCTGGAATTATTAATATGTTTCTCATAGTTTTTGTATAGTATATTATATATCTTGATAAAGAATTTTTTAGGAACACTGTCAAAGCGTGACATGTAAGTTTTTGAATTTTTGGTTTGAGTCATTGAGTAATAAAGAAATAGGCCGAAAATCTTAAGGTTGGACAGCGTTCCTGTTACATAGTCCGCCTTCCCCGGGTAAAAAAAATACAGGCACTGGATTTTTTTTATAAAATAATAATATAAACACAAATAAAAACTTCTGAGTGATAAATGATATTTACAATGTTTATTTAATAGGATCGGATCTACGCACACTATCTTCAACTTTCATACGTCCTGCATCTATACATCCCGTTCAATCAGTCTGAATGGCCCAAACATGCCATACCAAACCCTCGCAAGTAGAGTGTACACAGTAGGTTCAATAGTGATACACTCGCAAGATGCAATCCTAAAAGATGTTTGTGGCTTTTTATTTGCAGTCATCACCCGCTGCTTACTAATAACATTGGTGAATAATATAATGTAAATAATAAAAAGTAGTAGATTCTAACATTTGTCAGCATTGACATTAATAAAGATATAATTAAAATAACATCAAGCAGTTGCTAGCGAGAGACCATAATAACAATATTAATGGATTACATTAAAATTATGTTAATAAGTAACAATAAACCTAATAAATATAATTGAGCAGAATAAAAGAATATTAATCTAGGATAATTATCATAATGAAGTAAAAAAAAAAAAAATTAAACACTAGGTCTTGGTTTAATATCTTTGACATGCCACCGACCTATTGAGCGGCCCGTCAAATCAGCTAATTCGTAAACAAGCGGGGAAATTTTTTGTTTAACCTGACACTTAATAAACTTAGGAGCCAGCTTAGCTGAAAAGTAGCGACCAGCCGAACTCTGTGTATAATTATTTTTCCACACTATATCACCTACGTCAAATTCAATGTTTTGACGCCTCTTATTGTATCTTGAAGCGTTCCTTTGGTGAGCTAGCCAAAGTCTGCTTTGGACCTCTGAGAAAATTGGACCTATAAGTCCTATATTATCTGCGAATATATCTCGTGGAGCAAAAATTATTTCATCTGATATATCCGTATTATTGTAAATTGATCCACAAGAAACCAATTCACGGCCGAACACTAAAAATGCTGGAGTAAATTTGGTAACTTCATTAACTGACGAGTTAATTGCAAACTGAATTTTATTTAAATTTAAATCCCATGTGCGATGATCTTCATCAACATAAGAAGCTATTGCAGTTATTATTGTTTTATTATATCGTTCAACAGTATTAACCTGGGGAGTATGATAAGCAGTATGGTGAATTTTGGGAATATTATATTTATGAAGCATATCTAAAAGTTCGTTTGAAATAAATTGTGGTCCATTATCCATTATTATGGTTTCTGGAACACCATAACACATAAAAATCAAATTCTCTAAAATATGTTGTATAATTGTAGAAGTAGCTTTTTTTATTGGAAATAGAAGACAATATTTGCTAAAACAACAGGTAACAACGAATATAAAACGGTTTAACTTCCTAGACATAGGCAACGGGCCAATTAAATCAATAGAAATGGTTTGGAAAGGCCTAGCACATATTTTAGGTTTGCCCATAATTCCTAATTTTGTCTGTGTTTGATGTTTGTAGGCGATACAAGTTTCACATTTAGAAATAAAGTTAGCAACATCGACGTACATACCCTTCCAAAAATATTTTTGTTTAATTTTTGAGTATGTTTTGAGAGTTCCAAAATGAGCCGAAGTTGGAGGTGTATGATTATCCGCAATAACACTTTGGACCATTTCTCTCGGAATTACTTCTTTCCAATCATATTCAGAAAACAGAGAATTATTAGTACGGCAATATCTAAAAAGTTTATTATTTTTTACGATATATTCAGGACAAGAATTGGAATTTTGTAAACATTTATTGCGGATTGAATTATACCATTCATCAATAGAAGTAGTGGGATTATAATTAATTAATGAAATTGGAACAGCTCGTGAGAGTGCGTCAGGAATAATATGATCTTTCCCTTTTCTATGCATAATATCAAAATTAAACATAGATAAGCGAATACTCCAGCGAGCTAATCGGCCTGAAGGGTTGTCAAGATGTAAAAACCATTGTAAGGCGGAATGGTCAGTGTAGATGGTAAATTTTTGGCCGTTATCTAAGTAACACCGCCAATGTTCTAAAGCAGTAATAACACTGAGTAATTCCCGCTCGGTGACGGAGTAATTTCTCTGAGCACCGTTGAGTGATTTACTCATGTAAGCAATAGGTTTTTCCTCATCATCAATTATTTGGGTGAGCATGGCACCAATTCCAAAGTTGGAGGCATCACAATGGACCGCAAATGGCTTGGTAAAGTCAGGACGTGCAAGAATAGGCGTTGAAGTTAGAGCTAGTTTCAGTTTATTGAAAGCTTCATCAGCTGATTCCGTCCATTTAAAAGGAGGGGCCTTTTTGTGAGTGGAAGTTAGGCTGTTAAGCGGAGCAGCGATAGAGCTAAAATCAGGTATGAAACGACGGTACCAACTTGCAGTTCCTAAAAATTTTTTAACTTCCCGCCTAGATTTAGGAGTAGGAATTGCTAAAATTGCTTTAACCTTTTCAGGGTCTGTATGTAAGCCATGCTCATCGACAATGTAACCTAAGTACTTGAGTTCTTTCCTGAAAAAGGCACATTTCTTAAAATTAATGGTAATATTAGCATTTTTTAGTTTTTCTTGTAATTTATCTAGTAAAATTATGTGCTCTTCGAAGGTTTTAGTACTAATAATAATATCATCAAGGTAGCAAAATACAGAATTATCAAAATCAACTGAAGAAAGTAAATTATCTATAAAAGTTGTTGTGTGGCTGGTGCGTTAGTAAGCCCGAATGGCATTACTTTGAAACAAAACATTCCCATGCCTGGAACATGGAATGCAGTCTTAATTCTGTCTTCATTTTTAAGGGGAATCTCCCAAAATGCTTTGGCAATGTCAATTGAAGACAGGAACTTAGCATCCCTTAAATTGTCAAGGATATCGTTGATGAAAGGTAACTTATAGGCATCCTTGTTAGTTATAGAATTTAGTTTCCTACTATCGATACAAAAACGCCATTCACCATCCTTCTTAGGTGTTATTAATACAGGGTTTAGCCATGGACTTTCGCATCGTTCAATAACATCTAACTCGAGCATAGAATTAACTTCACCGACTAACGCTTTTTGTTTTTCAGGCGATAAACGATAACAACGTTGTCTTACAGGAGTATGATCACCAGTATCAATATGGTGTTCAGCTAAATGTGTACGACCTAATGATCTAGAATCAGTAGAAATTAATTTATACTTATTGATAACGTTATCAGCGGCAAGTTGTTGAACAGTGTTTAAATTATCATAATATGAAATTTTGTTTTTATCTATATTTACTAAAAATTGGGAATTTGATTTGCAATAATTTAGATGTTGTAGAATCTCTGGGGCTATGTTAAAAGTTTTCCAAAAATCTATTCCCAATACAAGAGGTTGTGTAATAGTAGGTATAATATGAGCAGTAATAATAGCTTTTTTATTATTAAATATCACAGGTAGTTCAATTGTACCAATAGACTGAAAGGTTTGGCCATTAGCCACTGAACCATTGATTTTATTGAATTTATTTATAATAAAACCATGCTTTAAAATATCTCGGTGGTTATTGTTACCAATAATAGTAATAGGGCTACCACTATCAAGAAGGCCACATAGTTTCAAAGAATTAACTTCAATGTTAATATATGGTCTTTGTAAATCAGTTTCACTTTCATAGAGAATTGTGGAAATTTTATAAGAATTGAAAAATATACGAATAAATTCGAGCCAATTCTGAAAATCTCGACAATTCTCCTTCATAAGTTTTTTGGAACCTCAGTAGAAGTTGAAGGATTGCATTTTGGGCAATTATTAGCCTTATATTCCTTAAGACCACATTTGAAACAAACTATTTCCTTAGACTTACATTCTTGAAGAGAATGAGTGTTAACTCTACAACGCGGACAGTATTTTCGTTGACTATTGGAAATAGTAGCTACAGGATAAGAATAGCGATTACATGTTTGAACTGGTTCTGAGAGTAGTAAGCTCTCATACCATTTGCAAGTCTTAAAAAGTTTATCAATCGAAATAGTATCTTCAGGTCTAATTAACGACTTATAAGCAGGAAGAAGATTACGAACTAATATGTCTACTTTATTTTGTTCAGTGATAGATGTATTTAATTTTAAAAATAACGCCTGGAGATCAGTAAAGTAAACGATAATTTTTTCATTGTGTTTTTGCTTTCTATTGTTGATTTGTTGTTGAATTTTATAATCATAATCCAAAGAGTCGAAGTCTTGAAGCAAGTGTATTTTGAATGTACGCCAATCAGTAAGAATATGTTTTTTTGAGCGATACCAGTCAAGCGCAGGGCCACTTAAAATATCATAAACATTTTTGATAAGGTTTGCTTGTTCAATACCACGAGCAATAGCAAACTCCTCAATGTCCCGAATAAAATCCCTAGGGCAAGTATTTCCCTTGTAATTAATTTTTTTAATTTCTCCAAGATTAAGCTTAGGATTGTTTAAGTTTGCTAAGGCTTCAGATAACTTATTTAAATCGAAGGGAACATTTGTATTATTTGAGGCATTTTCTATTTCTTCATTAGTCGCTGTTACAAAAGAAACCGTAGAATTCGAAGAAGAAGCTGTAATATTAATAAATTGTTTTTGTAGTTCCACGATATCTTTCGATAAAGTTACATAAATATTTAATATTTCTGTGGAATCTTCAGAGGAAATAGAAATTCTCTGCAACCTATCACTGAGATGTAAGAAGTATGTTCTTATCTTGTTATTTTTATTAGTGTCTTGTTTCATTGAAAATTGTATGATCTTTGCTTTTAAATCTAAATAAATTCGTTGAATCTGTTGAAGTTCCTCGTCAACAGGCATAAAACTTATGTCTTGAATATGAGCACTGTCAGAAATTAATTGGGCCAATTGGCCTTTTAAAAGATCAACAGTTAGAGAGGGCTCTGCACCTCTTATAGTCACTTCATAAATAAGTTCGTTTTTATTTAGTAGGTTAATATCCATTATTATAAACAATACGTTACTGTGTGGAAAAAGAATTATAAAGAAATCAGTTAAAAAAAATAATATACATATATGTATATATAAAATGTTTACTGAATTAAATCAGTAAATAATTTATATTTAGCGCAGTAGGCAAATTATTTATAATCAAAATCGCAATATGAAAATCGTATGTCGTGAACGTGTGTCACCACCCTAAAATTATTTTTATTGGAAATAATTCTGCGATCCTGGTAATTTAGATAAAGTAAACATTATTATGCAGTAAATATTAAATAGCATAAAATAGCAATTAAAAAAACTAAAAACTAAATGTCCAAATCAAGTTATCACAAAATAGTTCGGCGTAAAATAGCAAAAATTTTCAAAATCTTCAACCAGTTGAGATGGTGTATAAAGAAAGTAGGTAGTAGTGTTTATACTTCGGACGTGAGCACGTAAATTTCTAATATTTAAAAGCACTTTGTAGGCAAAATCATCACAGCCTTGCAGGAATTAGCACATAACATGAGATCTGAATCTATACCGCATTGCGATCATCATATTCGTAGTCCTTTATCACGTTGAGGGCGCCATTTGTCACCGTAGAGCCTGGTGACCTCCGGCTAGCTCCGGATTCCCGACTCTCAGTGTAAGGGTATATGTAGTAAAAGTGACTTACGGTTTAATAATTATTATATTCCAACTTCACAAGTTTTCCAAAAATTATACTATTTCAATATTCGTAACTTATATAATTTAGTCTGGAATTATTAATATGTTTCTCATAGTTTTTGTATAGTATATTATATATCTTGATAAAGAATTTTTAGGAACACTGTCAAAGCGTGACATGTAAGTTTTTGAATTTTTGGTTTGAGTCATTGAGTAATAAAGAAATAGGCCGAAAATCTTAAGGTTGGACAGCGTTCCTGTTACAAGCTATGAACAGAATTAACAGATTCTACTGACCTTAGTGATGAATGGCTGTTGACTTTCTATATCAATGATTTCGTAAATTTTTTTACCTGTTATACAGATTTAACCATCGTTGCCGACAAGGTAAACCTTGATCAGTCTGGAACTGTTCGTCAAAATGTTAAGTTTAGTTTAGTTAATGTTAAGTTGTCACCAAATACGTGTAGCAGTTTCGGCGGTTCATATATTGTCAGCAATTTCAGAGAGCTAAATTTTCACTTTTGCACCAAATACGAGTATCAAGTATCGCAGATTTGGTAGTTAATATATAGTCAACAATTTCTGAAAGTAAAATAGCGCCGTGCAAAGTATCAATGTTCTTGGATTCAACGACTTTCATCAATGCATTGTGAAATCACGTCTATGGTTTTGGTTTCAATCACTGAAAATATTATTGGCCCTGTCACGGTTAAATGTCGCGAAATAAGAACGAATTACTTTAAGGAAAAAACCTACTGACGTTCAAATTCACTTAACTTTAAATGTGAAGAGTTTTCTATCAACTAACCTCCAGTCCTTACATTTCTGACTTCTTAATGTTGAAAATAAATATCGGTCCATCTTGTAAGTAAAAATAATAGTTTAGTTCTTATCTTCTTTTATTAGATTTTTACATATTTATGCATATGGATGCTACTTACAATATTATAATTTCGTAACTATGACATTGGTAAGTAAGTCAATCAATATTTTATTTTCAGCCTACCATAGACATTTATTGTTCGAGTAGGTTTAATACCAACTCCAACACTCCTCCTCGATTATTAATGTAACAGGACAGAAAATTACAAAATAATTTTTGAACGAATAATTAAATTTTACATTAGTAATCGCTATAAACATTTTTAAACACAAATAAACATCAACACTCCTTCTTAATTAATAGCTTCTTTAAATATACGTATTTCAAATAATATTAATTAATTACATACATCATTAAATTGTTAAAATATTTAAACTTTTCGTTACATAATGGTTTTGTAAGAATGTCAGCTAGATTATTATCTCCCCTAACATATTCAACACTTATTTGTTTATTTTTAATCAAATCTTTTATATAATGAAATCTAATATCTATATGTTTTGTTCTTTTACTATTTTCGTTACTTTTAGATATACAAATAGCTCCTCTATTGTCAATCAAAATTTTTGGTTTAATAATCTGACCAAAATCTAATGCAATACCTTTTAAATTGATTGCTTCGCTAGCTGCCATAGCTGCGGCAATATATTCCGCTTCTGCGGTTGATAATGCTACACAATTTTGTTTACGAGAATACCATGCTACAATATTTTTATTATACAAAACTATACAACCACTCACGCTTTTACGATTGGCTCTATCTCCTGCCCAATCCGCGTCGGAATAAACTTCTATACAATTATTACCTTCTTCATTTCTTTTGTAACATAAACCAAAATCTTTTGTTTCTTTTAAGTATCTAAGAACTCTTTTTGCATGTTTCCAGCATATTTCACTTGGTTTCTCCACAAATTGTGCTAAATAAGACACAGAAAAACTTATGTCTGGTCTTGTAACTGTTGCTATATACATTAAATTACCAATTAACTCACGATATGGAGCATTTACGATTTCATCAGTAGGTTCAATTTGTAAATTTACTTCCATAGGAGTTTTCGCTCCATTGCATTCCAACATATTAAATTTAGATAAAATCTTTTCTATTTGACTTCTTTGTTGAATTTCTATACCATTATCATTTATTTTAACTTCCATTCCTAAAAACTTTTTAATTTCGCCCAAATCCTTAGCTTTAAATTCATTATACAACAATCTTTTTACATTATTTACATTTTCTTCTTCTCCCATCAGCAAAATGTCATCAACAAATACTACAAGGTTAACTCTATCACCATTGTATAAGCAGTAATCATGTTTTGATCTGATTAAACCAATTTGCAATAAATATTCGTTAAATCTTTCGTTCCAACATTTTGGGCTCTCTTTTAATCCATATAGACTTCTTTTTAGCCTTAAAACTTTATTTTTATCTAATTCTACTCCTTGCGGTTTCTTTATGTATACTTCACTATCAAGTATTCCATTTAAAAATGCTGTTGGTATATCTAATTGGTGAATTTTATAATTTAATTGTACAGCTTGAGCCAAAAACATTCTAATTGTACTTAATCTAGCTACTGGTGAATAATTATTATTAAATCTATTCTCCTCCTGTACCTGAAATCCTCGCGCAACTAAGCGAGCCTTTTTTAATCCATTTTCTTTAGTAGTAAATACCCACTTGGTATCAATCGCTTTCTTTCCATTGGGTAGATTTGCTTCAATCCACGTTTCTAAACTTTCTAACGATTTTATTTCTTTGTCAATAGCATTCCTCCACTCTTCATGCTTTATTGCTTCTTTAAAGCTTTTAGGAGTATCCTCATTTGCAGATAACAAACAATATGCAGTGTATACTTCATAGTCATCTAAGTATGTTGGTGTTTTAACTTTACGACCTGCTCTTGTTTCTTTTTCTTGTTCATCATTATTATTAGAATCGTCAGTATTTTCTTTCATGTCAATTTCATTGTCATTTAATAAATATTTATCATTTATTTTATCATTATTTATTTCATTATTATTTATAATATATTTATTACAATCATAATCACTATTATTTACATCTTTTTCTATATATTTACAATTATTTTCATCAAATGTTACATCTGTAGATATAACTATTTTATTATTAATTGGATCCCATAATTTGTATCCTGAGCCACAATATCCTACCATAATAAATGGTTTTGCTCTTGGATCTAATTTATTTGGCTTTGGAATTGTTACACACCATGCTTTTGATCCAAATACTCGCAGCTTCTTAATACTGTTACTTCCAAACCATATCATGGATGGTGTTTTCCCATTTAAAATTTTAGTGGGACATCTGTTTAATTCATAGACAGAGCATTGTACCGCTTCAACCCACAATTCTTTCGGTAACTTTGTTTCCGCTAATTTAGTTCTTGCTTTTTCCAAAATAGTACGGTTCATTCGCTCAGATGTTCCATTTTGTTGCGGCGTATATGGAGTGGTGTATTGCAAATTTATACCTTTTGAATCACAAAAGCTCTTAAATTGATTTGATGTAAACTCGCCTCCATTATCTAGTCTTATATTTTTAGTTTTCAATCCAAATTGAGTTTTTATATGTTGAATAAAATTTACAATATTACGTTCTGCTTCCTTTTTATTCTTTAAAAATTTGACTACTGTGTAATGAGAATAATCGTCAATTAAAACTTGAAAATAGAGTTCTCCATTCATGCCAGTTGGTGTGATTGGTCCACACAAATCTGAATGAACCAAATCTCCAATTTGTTTACTTTGTCTTCTGACAGAAATAAAAGATCTTCTAGTAGATTTTCCTTCAATACAACTTTCGCATTTGTCATTAGAGTACGGTAGTTTTAATATTTTCAAGCCAATTTTATTTAAATGTCCAAGTCGTCTATGCCAAATATTATTTGATTTTGTATTTGCAACCATTGCTTTATTGTCATCATTTGTAAAATAATCAAAATTTATAATATGAAGATTACGTTTTTTATCACCTGTCATGTAAAAATTTCTTGCTTTAACTATAACTTTATTTTCTTTAAATATTACTATATATCCCTTTTTCGTTATCAAATCTACTGACAGTAAATTATGACTTAAATTTTCTACAATTACGACTTCAAAGTCTAACATCTTTCCTTTTGTATTCCCAGTAAGTATGCCTTTCTTATAAGCGTACAATTTTTCTCCATTTGCAATATTTATTACTATAGGCCGAGGTAATGTTTTAATATTTTGACAGTATTTTTCGAGTTCAGGTTTGACCATATGCATTGTCGCACCAGAATCCAAAATAAAATAATTGTCAGTTGTAGTGTCATTACAAATCGAATTTGCTGCCATTGCAATGAACGAAAATTTTCCTTTATTATCTGTATTCTCTCCAAAATTAGGTCTTCTATAATTGTAACCTCTTCTGCCTCTACTACTTCTACCTCTTTGATTATTATTAAATGGCCTCCTATAATTATATTGGTTATAATTTTGACTTGTAGACGCTTTAAATATTGTATTATTCTGCTTATCTTTTATTTTTAATTCTTCGTCTAGTAATCTACTTTTTATAAATTCAAATGTCATATCAGAATTCATGGTCTCTATAGCAGTCACAACATTATCGTAATTTTCATTTAATGTTAAAAGTAAATGGCAAATTTTATCACTATCATCCATCTTTTTATCGATAAATTCTAGTTCAGAAATAATTTGATCAAATCTTTGAAAATGATCTTCTAATTTGTCAGTGCTGTTTAATTTTAACGTCAATAATTTCTTTTTAATTGTTAATTTGCTGACTATACTTTTTCGTTGAAATACATTTTCCAACTTTTCAATCATCAATTTAGAAGTAGTCGCATCCTGTATTATGCTTAAATGCTTATCAGAAATACACTGAATTATCAAAGATTTCGCTTTTGCGTCATTTATTTTTAACGTTTTGTCATTTTGTATATCCAACTCATTTTTGTCTAAAATTTCTAATAACTGTTTTTCTTCTAATAACGCTTTTAATCTATACTTCCACGCAATAAAATTATCATTTCGCAATTGCGGAAAAATATTAACATTCGCTTGCATTTTGCAATAAAATATAATAATTTCGTACTTACAGAATTTACCCGATTTTCAACGTTTACACGCCCATAACCTTTGTTGAAAATAAATATCGGTCCATCTTGTAAGTAAAAATAATAGTTTAGTTCTTATCTTCTTTTATTAGATTTTTACATATTTATGCATATGGATGCTACTTACAATATTATAATTTCGTAACTATGACATTGGTAAGTAAGTCAATCAATATTTTATTTTCAGCCTACCATAGACATTTATTGTTCGAGTAGGTTTAATACCAACTCCAACACTTAATAATCAAGTTTATAAACTTAGGATAAGAAATGTAAATGTTTGTATGTATTTGTTAATATTTTTAATTGGTTGTTTTCATACATAATTCAATTTGTTTTAAGATTTATTTATTACTGCTTTTGTAGTAACAAAATTACATATTGCAAAGCTTGTTGGTGTTGCTCTTCCAGTAAATTAAATAAATAAATAAGTTTTTAACAGTTCATAAAACTAACGATAAATGATTACGAAAAATAATCTTAATTATTTAAAATTTTTGATTATGATTTTAATCGTTAACCAGATTAACTTTGTGCCAATAATAGTAAAAATCTTTTCATTTTCTTATTTCAATAGTCAAATAAACAGGTTATTTTATAAGCTTTCTAACATTTACGTTCGTAGATATATATTCTATATAACTGCTCATACAAGGAAATAGACTTACATCATATAATTTCCTGCAAACATATGGGTTAGAACTTGTGATTGGCGTTAAATTTGCCGTAATCCTTGGGAAATAGAAAGTAATCCGTGTTGATTTTCCTTTGATACAAGAGGAAACTGCGATAAAAACATTTAACATAAAGTCCCACTATTTACTTATACGAGTAGTAACTTGTTTATATCAAAAAAAACATTGCAAACTATTCAAGTTTTTACCATGTAACGTCCTTTTAGTAGAGGAAATAGGCTTATATTATCTTATATTCATTTCATATTCATAATATTATTACTTCACTATATATTTATCGATAAAAACTTAATACGATTAAGTACCAATTTAATACTTATTATAAATACTTGTTGTGCATACATAATGTCAAATCGCTGCTTGATTATAGTTAGAAAAGGATGGCCACATAGCTTCATCCATTTTTTGATTGTAAGTTGTGAAAACAACTTATCATATCATTCATCATCACCTCAGCCAAAAAACTCGAACATAAGCCTTCGGCAACGATCTACACACCTGTAGATCCTGCACTGTTAGCAATCAGTACTTTTTACCTATCTACAATTTTGATTACAAGGTCGATCCGTTTTGTGGAAAATATATCAACACTGTATTTGCCTGTATACGCCTGCCATTCGAAAATCTTTCCACTCCAAAGGTCGTCAGTCCACTTAATTCAATTTCAACGTTTCGCAAATATTGAGAATATGTCGATGCCTTGGTTCGTCTGCAAATATCATACTTTCTGATTCAATAATACAGAGAAACTCGAACATAGACCTTTTTCAGAATTCTTGAAGTTTTTTAGAATTCGGAAAAATCGGACTGCTGGAAATCGTCAAAGTGAAAATGATTCTCGAGAGCAACTTATAAATATGGCTCTGAAATTTGCTAAGTTCTTTAACTAGGTTCTAACCCTTTTCTTGATGCCATAACTCTCTCGACTGAAGTCTCTAAAAGGCCATCCGGACAGCTATACCAGCTGCTTTTAGAAGCTTGGCTGGATATGTTTCGGTTTGATAGGGTATAGACCAAATGGGTTGTATGCAATAATTTAAATTTACTGTCTAGTAGATACTGTAATACATTAAATTATACGCAAACACTACAAAACTCTAAGGCGGTTGAACAGATTAAAACTGTAATAAGAAGGAAGTATTTATCTAAAGTCTTACTCCTTTTTTAACAAATTTAGTGTCATAAATTCTGAGAAAAAATATTTCTAACAGCAAAATTTCTTAATTACTTTTGAATTACAAAGTAATATTACAGCGCATCTTAGCAAGTTTATGAAGCGTCTTCTTTTGTTGAAGTTTATAAAGCAACTTCAAAAAAACTTGTATTTCGACCTTAAAGATCCTAAATTGGAAATAAACCAATTTCGTGTAAAAGAATTGGGAAAGAGTTAATTTGTAAACATTAGTTGCAATTGAAAATCCAAAATCATGTTTAATATTCCAATATCAAAGCATACGAGTATATATATCATAATCCAAACTTTTATCTTTATTTTTAATTTGTCAGAGTTGTTTGATTTGTTACAACACTTCGAGCATGAATAGTTTCTGGAATGCAAATATTTGTTGATGTAATCAAAAAAAAATCGTGGTATAAATTGCGTACCAAGTAGCACCACAGTAAGAATGACCACCACCAACGTAGGCTAAATATGTAAAGCATAGACATTCGGTGCACAATGACGTCAAGTTGATTAATGACACAGTTAAGTTCAATTGAGCGAATCAATGCAAAGCGAACAAATCCAGACGTCGACTCAGCTGTATGGCGCCCCTTATGAACTTTCTCTTGTATTCGGAAATAGCGACGAAAAGTTCTAAAGCCCTTTTAATAATGGCTGCCACATTTCGCGTGCTGAATAAAACTTGCCAGTGTTCATAAATCACCAAATCAACAATCACATTCAATACAGCGCTTTAATAACGCCCGTTGAAAGCCCGTAATTTTTAAACTTTGCCCCTATATTCGAGTAATAGCGATAATAAAACGAGGCAGTCTTCTACCTAATGATAGACTATTTATACGGTCAATAATAGATGAAGCTTTCTTCAAAATAGCATTCAATAGAGTTTATACTTTATATATTAAACTGTTACATTAAAAATATTTAACCTTATCCAATCCACAGTATTTCTATAAATATAGCAACAATAATACAGATATAATAAATTGTGGGTATACCGTCAAAACTGCGGTTTTCGAATTTGCTTTGCAACTTTACGTTAAGAGCTCTTAATATAGCTAGAAATATTAAACAACAAAGAACAAGTCATAACTGTCTGTTTCGCTTAAGACTCTACCAATCTTAAAACGCTTGGTTGAAGTCGTTCACAAGCTTCGTACAGACTAATCTATCTAGATTGTTGTTTAAACGGTAATTATAATAAATCTCTAAACATTACACAGCACACAGTACGAAAAAGACAATACACAAGTAATTACTAAATTGAATCGTCTAATAATGCAAGACGAAACTCTTCCTACCTGTGCCACTGACTTGTTGTTACTTTAGAGGTACGGGAATATTTTATTACTCGTCGTGCTACCGTCAGGCATTATTTAACGGTTCGGAATCAAATTACACCTTGCTTCTACTGCAAGAAACTATATTGTACTTTGTTATTTTTTAAGGAGTGGTGCGGCGCTGTGGCGCTGTGCTTTGCTTTTTAATTGGGAAATACAGGGCTCGTTCCTGGCAATGTCTTTGTTGTTTTTTTATACATGCATTTTTCTAAGGTTCTTAAGCTAAAGGAAAACATTAAAAAAAATTAAATTCAAAGATATGTATGAAGTCGACCAATCCGTACAGGGCCACCGTGGTTGAATAAGGCCTATTCACTCCACGCCTACTAACCGTAACCTAATTAACATAACAGTAACCTAATTATTTATAATAATTAATAAAATTAAGTAAGGAAGTCAACTAATTGGAGTAGACTTGTGCCCTCGGCAGGGACGGATATAAAATATGATGATATTTGAATTCGCATTCGAATTCGCTCGCAATATATTTTAAAGTTACATAAACCTCGTGCTCAGTTGTCAATAGCAGCGAGAAACTCATTTAATATGTGTATTGAAATATTCAATAAATTACCAGATTGTTTTAAGGATAGTACTCTTAAATTAAATAACTTCAAAAGAATTCTCAAGGCGTGGCTTTTAGATTTCTGTTTTTATAGCTTAAGCGAATTTTTTCAATTGTAATTATATGCTTATTGTGTTTTGATATATGTATTATTGGTATAGATTTTAATTAAGTACATTTTTTTTTGTTTCCTTGAGGAAAATGCATTAAATTGCATACCCCGACTGTGGCGAGCCGGCGGTTATGTGGGGCTCTCCTCCCCAGAAGGGGGAGGCCTACCCACTAAAAACCTCAGGGATGGCCTTCCTCAGGCATGTAGGCTCCCTACACCCGGGAAACAACGAGCCACTTCCGGGAACCCCCAGCCTCCGCTCCCCTGCCTAGAGGGGAGCCCTCCTCGGGGGAGGCTACCACCTCCCCCGGTCTCCTCCACCGACGACGCCCCTCGGCCACGTAAGGGGCGTGGTCCATCCCGGGTCGCCGTAGCAGTCGCGACTTCCTCGCGCCCGCCGGCGACCCGCGGCGGCGCCGCAGCTGTGCTACCGAGCCCGGCGCCGCCTTCTTTGAGCGGGATCGGCCATCTCCCGACCCCGCTCGGCGGCCTCCTTTTGGAGCATCACTGCTTCACAGAAGGAGGCCACAGCCCTCGAACCTCCCTCGTCCATCCGCCAGCATTGCCGCAATCAATGCCGGCGGAGACAGATCTCGCCCAATCTCTGTAGGTTAAATATAATGTGGTAATGGAATGGAGAAATATATTAAGGTACTATAGCACATAGTTCTTCAGATGCCTAACCACGATGTTGAGATCATCGACCATTCGAAATGCACGCCCAGAAGACGGCTATCAAATTACGGCTAATGGTGAATGGCCCACAAGAAATTCATTAAATGGTTCGTGAGGTAAATTAAAATCTCACCAGATGAATAGTCGTGACGGAAGCCACATTGTTAGTTGTTGAACAGTTTGTGCTCTGCAATATGCCGTGGAAGGCGAGTACAGAGAGAGCCCTTGGACTAGAAAGAACCAGTACGTAAACCAACTTTTATATTTTATCCCTCTGCATTGTTACAGAGACGTCAATAGAATAATGGTCTAACTGGTTATATGAACAAATTTACCAAACCTATTACCCAACATCGATAACTGATATTGTAAAATGTCGGAAAGTTCGAAATGAACCCAACTCCTAGCAGATTCTTTCGGTTAGGCTAGTTAGCACTGAGCCAGTACCAAATCATCATAGCTGGCAGCAAGAACTGGCACCGTCACACGTCTATTAAATCATTCTCAAGGATAAATTGCTTACTACTGACCAAATTTTTGACCAATTATATAGTTCACGAAATTCTTTCGAATATGTCACACAAGATGGAGTCGCAGCATTCAGTAAATTCCTTAAATACTGCGACTACATCTTATTTCAGACCAGAACACAGCAATGCGAACAATACTATTTTGCATCAGAAGTAGGTAACACGGAAATACCAAAGCGAACAACCTTAAAGTGCCAGGCAGTAAAAATGTATGATATTATTTATACGAGCATACAGGGCTACCTCGCATATGATTGTTCTATGAATTACTTGTAGCTCGTATACTATTTAATATGCAAACGTAATTCATTGAATTATGGCTCTTTTATAATGAACAATGACTTAGAAAAAATTTAAAGGAGCAATACTCCATTAACACAATTTCTTTCACTAATTCCAGAGCTACAATATCCCCAGAGGCGTACGTAGTCCGGATATAGATGATAGTCAAAGATTGCATAAAGGTGCATCCACACCGTAACGATAACAGAACTTTTATTTTTTCTTGTCTGTTGTCATGTCTGTTAGTGTTTATATACTTTACACACAAAATTAGTAATAATAATAAAGAATAATAATAATCACTGTATAGAACATTTTTAAAAAACGTTCATTGATCTAGATTTCTTTGTTACTTGCCTCCACTTCGCCAACGTCAAGTTGAGCGCGGAATTGAACCGAGCATCTTGTATACCGTCTTTATAATACACAGGAGGGTTTAATAAAAACTTTGATAGTTCGAAAACTGCGCATTCATTGTTGTAATTCAAAAATATGTGTCAGCTCTCCGCTTCAATTTTACGAACTATCTATTTCAGTCATACCAATGTTTTTGTAAAATAATGTTTTGTGGCAATGGTGATTTTTTACTGCCCATATATTAATATTCACTTGTATTACCCTACTTGATTATCTATGAGTGTTAATTAATGTTAATTATTGGCTATTATTTTCTTTACTAAAGTGGTTTTATTTCTTTATTTACATAAATGTATTTGGCTTGCAAAGGTGTATGTACAAGTAGCTATCTGTCCGTGCTATATTGGATTTTCCTATAAAAAATATTTATTTTATCGTGGTAAAATCTATTCCATATCCTTCCACAGCTTTTATGATATTTCCATAACAAATTACATCACAAGCCTTTCAACAATTTTATCGGCTTCGCCCACAGAAAAGCGGTTGTCGTAATTAAATTTATCCTATGTCCGTTCCTAGGGCTCGAACTATCTCCATTACAAAATTCATAAAAATCGGTTGAACCGTTCTAGCGTAAAAATGTACCTAACAGAAAGAGTAACTTTGATATTCATAATATTAGTAGGGACATATTTTTAATATTAAAACGAACCAAATGATTTGAGAAAAACAGCAGTAATTGTGTGGCGATAGTGATACAAATTTTACTTCACATTTATAAAACAATGTAACACGAATTTCATGACAAAGAAACGACATAAGAAATAAGAGACAAAGAAAAATTCAAAAAAGACTAACACGATTTAAATGATGGTCTATCTGTTGGATTATTTTACGTTAAGAATATCAGAATAATTATTCAAATATTAGATTGAACAAGGAAAATAAATAATAATAAAGAAATTGATTTATTATAATATACGTTTATACACGGTGAGGACCGCAGGTGCTGGACACTAGCAGCGCATGATCGATTGGTGTGGAGATTCTTGGGAGGGGCCTAAATAAGCGTCTATTGATTCAAATGGTGATGATGATGAAAATTCATTTTGCAAATCTGCTATCTTTTATTATTACTAGTTGAGAGCTCACCTTATTCATTGGCTGTTAGGAGGTGTGAAACTTGCTAAGTCGGCTAGATAGTATAAAGAAGTACACACAGTAACATGTTAGAGTTTAGAGGTTAACCTCGAGACAGCTCTCACGTCGATAATAACACCTAATATCGTAGTAGGGAGGGCAATTTATAACATCACAAATCATGTATATCATCAATCATCATCAGCAGGTTAGTCGACTACAGATACTTTTAAGTTTCTTACGGTGAAAATAAACATAGGAACCAGCTTATACCAGAAGCAGGGTCCTATGTTTATTTTCACCGTAAGAATGTCAGATACATATGGAATACCACAAATGAAAAAGAAATTCATACAAGATAGCATGTCGATCCTATCCAGGCTATTGCGATTAGAACCAAAGAGAGCAGTACCGAAACCACCGTGCCATCGACATAACTCGTAGTAGTATTAGAAATAAACATTAAAATACTATAATGTTTATGTGCATTTCAACAAAATATAGATATTGTTTTCTAATTTTATAAAGTTCTAATACATACTTATGAACACACACAAAATAGTAAAACAATGTTAAGCCTAGATAGACAATTCACAACAATCGCCCCTAACAGAAAAGCCGATTAAACATGCTGAATAGTTTATGAGTGAGAAAACCACAGGTGTGACCGACAACCCGACCCTTGCCAAAAGCAAAAGGACACTAGCGGTATAGATTGCTATGTTTGTGTTCAAATCTATTAATTATTTCGTCCGATCAGAAATAACGAAAGTTCCGCTACCTACCCCAAAACTTTTCTAAGCTCTTGTGTAATTAAACTTATTCCCTTACTGCCTAAGCGCTTGTGTGGCCGATCCCTCCACATCAAGAAACTATTAGGGAGTTAATTACTGAGAAACATAATTTCATAAAGTTCGAGCTTATTTAGTTTCAGCTTATTATTTGATTTACGTGTTAATTTGTTTGTAGTCTTTATTTACGTATTTCATCGGAGTAGTGGTCCAAAATAATCAAGCCCGACGATACTAAGCTTTCTGGTGTGGTGAGTAAAACTCTCCGTAGGAAGATCACCCATTCGCGGTTGCAGCGTAAGGGCTCTCAACAGCTTGCATTTCTCGAACTGGCGAATAATAGACCTTACAGCATTCTATAGTCTGGGGGTGATTATGACTCCTAGTGAAACTCATTTAAGCCTATTTTTCCTAAGACTTCTGGAGTTAACATCACAACCCGATCTGGGTTGTGATGTTACCTCCAGAAGCTTTTCATTATCATTACCAGATCCCTTGGAACCCTCCGCCCCGTTCTTCCGGGCATAGTGTAGCCTTGACCTGCTACTTAGGCCTGAGACCAGTACTATTAACGTATTAAACTGTTGCAAAATCTCTAGATGAGTATATAAGTTACTATCACATTTTTCAAGCGCTTGTGGCGGCGGCAACTCAACTCTATGGTTGTATCCGTCACCTTTGATAATGATATATATATGGTACATGGTCGTTGCTAGGAAACTGGGAAGTTGTTATTAGAGCCGCACCATCAAAGAGTAAAGTACACCATATTAGCTATCAAACATTGTTATAATATTATAATTATTAAAAGCAATTTTATAAAGTCAATCTCATTTGTTTGTGTCTGTAATAAAGATACTACCAAACGCTCATTGTTTACAATAAGAGAATAAATCTCAGCACATAAAAGCGTATTAAGCAATAAATATACAAAAACAACATAGAAATATTAATAAATTTAATAATATATCTTTGAATTATGTTAAATAACCACTCAATGCGTCCTCCGAATAATGGCACGAAAAATATTCCACAGCATATATGCCCAAAAGGAGCTATGACAGCGCCGAGTGACAGGATTATTCCAGTAAATTTTTGTGAGCCGAAGGCGTACATATGTAGATGTTTGAGGAGGTACGAAAGGTGAAACAATCTTTCAAATAGAAACGAGCATTCGGATTGACTAAAACATTCTACAGTAATGTCCAAACGCGCAAGACGCTCCACTTTCTAATAAAAATCTATGGCATGGAGAATGCAGGGCATGGTGATTTTTATCATCATCATCATCATTTCAGCCAATAGACGCCCACTGTTGGACATAGGCCTCCCCCAAGGATCTCCACACAGATCGGTCGGCCTCGTAATATATTGAAAAAATATATTACGAGATTTTTAAAGCCTTGAAATTTGTTGAGGAGTTTTTCGGCAACATTGGCAATTATCAAAATTAGTTTGCTTAAGAAAAAAAATGAACAAAAAGAAACTATTGTTAAAGGCAGCCCTAGATATCGACAGTAATATGAACTTGTAAATAAGCTAGTTTATTTGATTTTAATATTCCTGCTGTGTTTTATTCCAGATAGAAAATAAGTTTAGTATATATGAACAGTAAAGATAATATAATAAGAATAGAATAATAATATTAGCAATACAAATATGCATCAAAAAGTTTGAAGTGAGTGTTATATGTTGGCAAGTAAACTTAAAACAAACTTCCAGTAATAGTAGATTATAATACAAGTGAGTAATGTTGAAAAGTACGATCGAGGCCGACATTGAGCACGAGCGCAGCGAGTGCTTAATATTCAGCCGAGAATGTAATTCTTAACTGCTCACAAGTGTTATACGACGTTTTTCAACACCATTGCGAGCAAACTTTATAGGTCAATAAAAAATTAATTTGAAAAACAATTTGTGAAAGTACAATTATAAAAATTATACGTTGGATTTCCACCTTCACCGCCAGTCATTTCTGAAATATTCGTTATTATATCATTCGTACAATCAATTTCATCGCTTGATGACATTTTTGATGTAAAAATCTTAACAAAAGAAACAATGCGAAATATCTACTTGTAAAATAGAATTGAAAAATGGTGCGTTTAATTTTTTTTGTTTTTAAGGCCTTGTCATTAGTACTTTGTTTCTATTTCACACTATTCTTCTATTTCTATTCTTATATTTCTATTTCTATACAGAACTTCTTCTAGTTTTTTTTTCTTTTATCTTATTTTAATTCTCTTTTCTATATATTACAGTTGATTGAAGTCAAAAACTGATATATCGGTATATATACATCTGGATAAGCCAACATTGCTTGGATACGCGTTTACTTTTTCATTGACGGCTTTGTTTGTACGCGAAAGACTAATACCGACGCTTATACAGCCAAAACAGCAAATTATATAATTTTTACAAAATAAATATATTCTTTTAATATTTATGTATGACTTCTATAATTATGACTTCTATATTCTTTTAATATTTATGTCTAAACGCCAAACTTATTTAATTTACAAAAATGTTTCAGCATTTTGCATATAAATTCTCTCTGGTTCCAATTTTTTTTCTTATAAATAAAATCTTTTCTTTACGATACTATTAACTTTTGATTACCAAACTGTGCGGTAATCGAATTTGAAATTCGAAAGATTTTATAAGTTGGTAATATGATACATTGTGAAACTAAAATTGGTGTAGTTACATACCAATTATGAGCAATGGTGTTGAAAAGATTGTTTAATGATGTAGTTGAAAGGTCACAAAGCTTTAAATTGTAAGTCACTAAGGAATTTACGATCGCCGACGTGATATTTACAGAGCTTTTCGCTAAGAATGTTGTACATGCGTCAAACGTACGTCAGTAAAGTACGTAAGTCAATTGTTACCGACGCGACATGCCGTTAGGCAAGGTTTATCGATATTTAAAAAAACTCAAAATTCGAAAATGCTCGTCTTGAAAAATTAAATTTACATTAAATCTGTTTGGATACCGATTATGTACGTCATACGCAGTAAATATTACTGTAAAACATAATATTCGATTAGTTAAGCCAACAAGTTTCATTTTCAAATAAATTTGAACACGCCGCCTTGACAATATTTTCGAAATTGAAATAAAACCTCGATTCTCTACTAACGATCTAATAATAATAAATACGGGACATGAAATTCAATGAATTAATTTAGATGTAATTTTTTTATAGTAACATCTACGACATATCTAATATCTAATATATATAAATCTCATGTCACAATGTTTGTGCTCAATGAACTCCTAAACTACTTAACCGATTATAATAAAATTCGCACACCATGTGCAGTTCGATCCAACTTGAGAGATAGGAAGTTTAATCATCATCATCATCATCATCATCAATTTTAAAAATTCTTTCACCAATAGAAAGCCACATTATTGCGGAGTGTCATCATCATCATCATCATCAGCGGACAGCGGCTTCGGGTTTAATTCAGTTCGCTTTCGTGCTCGCTTCGGGGATTATTAATATTATGCCCAACGAAGTGGGCGCGGGTCAGCTAGTATATATAATATATATATATATATCTCTAATATATAAATCTCATGTCACAATGTTTGTGCTCAATGAACTCCTAAACTACTAACACCATGTGCAGTTCGATCCAACTTGAGAGATAGGATAGTTTAAATCTCAAATTATCGTTGCAATTTTAATTTATTGCTAATTATTTTGCTGTTATTATTTGACAGTCACAATTATCTGTTAACTCCAAATGATTCTAACAGATGTCGATACCTTTCGACTGGGTTGAGTAAGTAATCAATAGATGGCGCTGCTATGATAAATCTTAATATTATAAAACGTTTACAGGTTTTTTGCAGTGTATTTAGTATCTGCATTGTACCCGTGCGAAGTCGGGGCGGGTCGCTAGTATATATATATATATATATATATTACTCATTTTTGAGAACGAAAATTATGGAAATGATTTTAGAATTTGGGATAATTTTTTAGGGTTCCGTAGTCGACGGAGCCTGCAGCGGATAATGGCCATACGGATCGTACGGGGCTACCGTACCATCTCGTACGAGGCGGCGACGGTTCTGGTACGCTCCCCCCCATTCGACATCCTGGCCGACATGTACGCGGCGACGTATGCGTCGCGGTGTGTCGACCGGGGGAGCGATGGGGGGAGCGCCCTGGAACCCGCGCACGAAGTGCCTAAGCGGGAGTGGCACCGACGGATTGTGGCGGCCTGGCGTGCGCAGCTCAAATTACGGATCTGCGCGCGCCAGCGGGTCGTCGGTGCCGTACTCCGCACCTCGAAGCTTGGCCCCACAGGAAGGGGAGGTCACCTACTGATTGACTCAGATACTCACCGGGCACGGCTGCCTCGGTGAGTTTCTGTGTCGAATAGGATGGGAGGGATTGACACATTGCCACCACTACGCATCCGACCTCGACTCGGCCCAGTACACGCTGGCGGAGTGCCCCGCCTGGGCCTCCGAGCGCCGAGTCTTGGTCGCAAAGATCGGGCGAGATCTATCTCCGCCGGCATTGATTGCGGCAATGCTGGCGGACGAGGGAGGTTGGAGGGCTATGGCCTCCTTCTGTGAAGCAGTGATGCTCCAGAAGGAGGCGGCGCCGCCGCGGGTCCCCGGCGGGCGCGAGGAAATCGCGCCCGCGGATACGGCGACCTAATAATTAGTTTTTTTTAATACGTTATAAATCGTTACGTTATAAACTGAAATATAATAAAGAATTAAGAAAAAGATTTATTTTGTTGTATAGTGGTACGAAATCCTACGTGCGCGAGTCCGACTCGCACTTGGCCGGTTTTATACATTATCATTAGATACTGAAACGATTTCGATAATGAATTGAACAGGTTAATTCAAACATAATCGGATAGAATTGATTAGTCATTTAACAAATGTGTCAGAAGGCTCAGCCAAGAACAATAACTTGCTAGCTTGACAGATGCAGAATTACCGTTAGTATCGTGCCGACGGATGTGTTCGTATATGATGCCTTTTGTTTCTCAAAAATACGTGACACATACATACGGTATGAAGACAGTGGTTGAAAGTGGATGGAAATTTTTAAGAAGTTATTTAGAACTAAGCATTTCGCATAATTACATGTTTATTTTAGGTAACTTAGTAGTTAATTATGTAGTTAATTATAATTGTCCTTATTTTAGATAATATATTGATATGACATCTATATAGTAGTATACGTTCTGACGTACCTATCGAAAATTATAGTAAATAGAAGTCTCAAATACATATTTGTGAAACTCCCAAAAATCATATTATGTACTTGTAGCCGCCTATTTACTACACCTCCTCAAATTTGACATACTAGAGGTAGTTTGCCAACTTTGTATTTTATATAAAACTTTATAAAATTTTATCAAACAATTTACACTAAGTACCTTATAGTCAATATCTTATAGCATTTTTCATGAAGAACTATATTCACACCTAGCCTGGAGCAACAAAGAAGTACGATAAGAATAAATAAGCAGCAAGATACATACAAGAACAAAGAAACTGAGTGCGCGTTCAATTATACATATTTGAATATTGAACAGAAAATGTTGCTAGTTTAAATCTCTGCACAAATTTGAGTTGCTGCTTCTGCAGAATAATGTACGATTGTAGTCTATTTCAATTCAATATTTCTACTTGGTTTCAAAATGTTTCACACACAATTTTAATATTTTTTCCTATGAATTAAGTATAATAGTATAAAGCTATATATATCAATAATCATTGAGAAAGTTAATTATGTATAAAACAGAAAAGAAAAAGACTAATAAATAACAGTAAAAACATCTAGATAAAGTCAAATAATGGTGTTGGTAAGCTTGATAAATTCATTTACTACTTTTGTATGAACTCGTAATCATAATTTAACTATATAGAGTGTTCCATCACCTGTCCGGCAATTTGGAGAGCCTTCAACATGCAAATCTCTATGGTCTGTTTAATATTGTAACTTTTATGTGATTGAATTTTACACAAGCTACGTTTGTCGCAGTAATTGAAACAGTTTACCAGATCAAACATACAAAGTTAGTTATTGTCAAATTGTTACATTTATTTATCAAATCCGTACGGTTATGCTTACCATTAAGTCATCAACATTTTATAAGTATTTTGTGTACATCTTTAATTTTCACTTTTAATTTAAACAAAGCTCCTGATATTACTTAGGATCTTATCATAGAAATGTACATAAAGACCTCTAAAATAATTATTTATACTAGGACCTCTTTTGTGAGCGTGGGCGCTGCGTGCGTCAGCGCGCCGTCGGTGCGGTACTCCCGCATTTCGAAGCTTGGCTCTGCGGGAGGGCGCAAGTCACCTACCGCTTGACTCAGATACTCACCGGACATGGTTGTTTCGGTAAGTATCTGAGTCGAAAAGGGAGGGAGGACACGACATGATGCCACCATTGCGCCGACCTCGACTCGGCCTAGCACACGCTGGCGGAGTGCCCCGCTTGGGACTCCGAACGTCGAGTCTTGCTCGAAGAGATCGGGCAAGATCTGTCTCCGCCAGCGTTGATTGCGGCAATGCTGGCGGATGAGGGAGGTTGGACGGCTGTGGGCTCCTTCTGTGAAGCGGTGATGCTCCAGAAGGAGGTCGCCGAGCGGGATCGGGAGATGGCCAATCCCGCTCGAAGAAGGCGGCCTCGGGCCAGATAGCCTGGCCTGAGGCGCCGCCACGGGTCGCTGGCGGGCACGACGCAGTTCGCGCCCGTGGAGGCGACCCGGAAGGGACCTCACCCCCGGATAGCCGGGAGGTGACATCGTAGGAGGTCGGAGGGGAGGAGGCGGCAAGATCACTCCTCCCCGAGAAGGGCTCCCCTGGCGCACCCAGGGGAGCAAAGGCCGCGGGTCCTCAGATGCGACACTCGATTCTGAGGGCCCCCTACAACGCCTGAGGATGACCATTGCTGAGGCTTTTAGTGGGTGGGCCTCCTCCTTCTGGGGAGAAGAGCCCCACATAACCACCGGTTCTCCGCAGCAGGGGTATGCTATTCAATGCATTTTCCTCAGCGCAACAAAAAAAAACGACCTCTTTTGTGAAGTGTTTACTAAAAAACATCACTATTTTAATAGAACAAATGAATATTTTTACGAACGTGTATACGTTTGTTTGTGCTATTATGTAATAAATTTCTCAATTACAAGCATCGGTAGCTCTGTTGTTTCGATTCTGAATCCAAAGACCCTAAGTCGCTAGAGCCATGTACTGCCAATGCTTTTTTTTGTTTTACTTATGTAATATGTACATTTATCTGACGCCCCGATGTTGAAGGAAAACATCGTGTGGCGACCTTTAAGCACTTGCGAACAAATTCAGACGTATATGTGAAGTCGACGAATCTGGCGTGCGGCACTAAGGCCTAATTGCCCTGATGAACCATGATGAGAAATATCAGCTACGACACCTCTGGAACACCTATGAATAAGCATAGAGATAATTTGTGCACCAGACTATACAAATCACACAACAATTTTGTATGTTATGTAGAAAAATTCTCATTGATGCAAACTACTATTACGTATGCAATTTTTGATTGTGGTTACGAATTAAGAATAAAGGTATTTATGCCAATTATAGGAGAAAATTATATGTAAAATAACTCATAAATATGAATCTTCTTCTTCCACAAATTACAATTATATTAAAAACAAAATATTACATTTTAATTTGGAATCTGTCATTCATTATGTTATCCCGACGAGAAGAAGAAGTAAGGGAAACAATTCTAAGAAATTATGTCAGAAAACAAAAGATTATATAACTAGTACCATGTTGCGTATTTGACATGATGACTTAGGATTTGCATTCTAAAAGACCTCGCACTTAGCTGATAATTTAGAAAAGAAAAGAGTGGTGTAGTTACAGAAAAACAACTACTCAAGTCACACTTTAAATTTGTACATCGATAACAATTTTGTTAAAATTGAGTAATATTATAAGCGGCGGAATGATACTCAAAGCTCTAAAGAATTATCCAGATAAATCACTCAACAGAGTACAACTTGGATATTATCCAACTTCAATTATGGTTCGAAGGGGTATTATCTAGGAAGGACTTACTGGACATTATTTTTGTGGTGAAGGTATTAACACTGGTCCAAATGTATCAAAATATCGTTCTTGAACAGATGATCAAGTTCCTTAACAACACCATGAACCAAAACCAAGAATGCTTCTGTCAGCAAGACTCAGAGTCGTGTCACAAAGATCGATCCACCCAACTTTTGTTGGAAACGAACATCAGAGCTGACAAACTGGCCATATCCGCTTGATTTGATCTACGAGTATATCAACAATATTCTATAATGTAAAACATTGTAGATAGTATGTCTTACTCTAAGCGCCATAATAAATATGGAGCTCATTTATAATAAGCCTCATATTTTAAATCTTTTATAATAGTGTTTTTATATTAGTACTTATTAACTAACATACATTAAAGTAACAAATGTTATATGCAATAGAAAAAAATATATATTTGCTTTCACTCGATATGTCGGGAAAACAAATTTGTCTTGTCATTAAAATTGATAACATGGTTCCTAGTCTACATAGAAGTTTAACGTTACAGTCAAAAGAAGGTAATGTTTTGTCATCAGCAAAGAGGGAGGAGGATCAACTGAGGTTTTGGATATATCAATCACATAAAGTAAGAAGAGAAGTGGAAAGCAACTGTAGTAGAATTTTATTCATTAATGTTCAAAGTTTGCATTAGATATTCTGTTTGTAATTTAAGTCAATTAGGCTCAAATATCAACTTACTGACTACATTTAAAATAAAGAGTTTTGGTTGGAAAGCACATTTACTCCATATCAGCACTCAAAATGCAGACATTATAATATTTCATACATATGAAAAACACTCGTCCATTTTCGAATGCATATTCAGGGAAAAGCTGCTTTTTTAACATTCGGTATTGTTCATTCAGTTTTCATTTAAAATCTCATCAAATTTATCAGTACAATCTGAAGTTGAAATACTGTATATAAATAAAAACCCGATAAAGTATTGTGTAATTTCGTTTTGCATTTGATATTCCCTATTGTCGCTTATCTATAACAGTTTGACAGTTTCTGAATAACTGTTTGTTTGTTTGATATAACAAATTGTTTCAAGCATGAAATATTTGAAACTGTCGAAGAAATATTCTACAGTTTAATAATATTTTATACTCGCTACGGCTTTTAAAGCGAACGCTTAATCAAGATTAGGAAGTTTACGGTAAATAAAGCTTTATAATATCAGTTTTACACTGGAAGTGTAAAGCTGATATTATAAATCTTTGGCACTAAAGTATGCCGCGTATAATAAAAGATAAAATGTAGTAGCAGATCTTTATTTTTTTTTATATTTTATCATAACACAAAATATTTGCTTAGATATAACTAAATATACAATGAAAATCATAACTAAATAAACCTTTACTAGCTATCCCGAAAATCACTACTTTGTTTTCTCCTTATTCTTAAGATCAGTACAACCATATTGTATTTAGTGTACAAGTAGAAAACAGATGGCGACAGTATTTTGTATTCTGTATACCACTAAACAATAGCCTACTGTTTTCATAACGTACTACAACGATTAAAAAAAGACATCAACTTGTGCCTGTACGATTATGAAACTGAAATATTTACATGCGACATGAAACTTTCATTTTACACGAGTTTATTTTAGAAACCAGAAACCCATCTAAGATACCAACAGCAATGTATTATGCCGCGATAAAATGTCAAAACCGACCAACGAGTAAGTTAGCTTGTAATGAAATTCCAACTAGTTCATATCTAGCTACTAGTACTGAGGGTAAAACAACTTGTTACAAACTTCTGAAATGTACACGTTCTTCTGTTGGCCACTTGGGTTAATTCCGAGTTAAAACGCAATTAATGCAATATTCTCATGAATTAGATTTAAAATTTTTTACTATTTGAATATTTATACACTTTGAAGAATATTGAAAAATAAGAACATTGATATTTCATAGCATTATAGATTAAACGTATTTAGATTGGAAACGAATATAAATTACAGAATTAATGCCGAATTTTAGACACTTGACCTTTTTTGACCAGTAACAAGTTAAGGTTAGTCCAGAGAGTGCTTGTAATTAAAACACTAGAAACTAGACGTAATGTTTGTGCACATATTTTTAAAATCTTTCGAGCAGAGCTAATAATTCTATTTATCCAAAACGGTTTAAACTACATATAAATTATTTTTTTACGTAGTTATACATTTCATGCTATAAGCAATAAGCCCAGTGCTGGGCATAAGCCTCTCACAGGAAATTTTATTTAGGCTACCTCCTTTTACAGTGGCACAAAGTTCATAGATTCTTTGAGATATTATTTCAAATAACATAATGTAAAAAAAAAAAAATATTATTAGACCAAACATTGGAGTAACGATTCTTTGGATGCTAAACAACAATTCACAATAACATCACCCTTTTGCAATCCCAGCTAATTACCGTAATGAAAACTGTTTGTGATCTGCAAAAATCTTTTCACTTCGTTAGGCACATAAAGCACTAAAAAGGAAAATACGACTGGAGTCAGCTGTAATTTGTTCTCTTTTGCTGAAATGTAATTAACTGATGGAAAGAAATAGTAACTTACTATTATTAGGCAGGTACTGAAAAATGGTTTTCAAAATGGTGTAATGAATCTGGTGTCGTTGAACAATTTTTTTCTAGACAACTTTTCTGCATATTTCCTTAATAAGAACAACAAAACAAACTGATTGTTTGTTTCCTGTTGACGTGGTAAGCTCGTATACATTTTATACGAAGACTTAATGCACATTTAATGAGTTAGGTAACTTTTGGGTAATAATAAATTCCCTTCCGAACCCCACGTTATACCAATAAATATCATTTTTTTATCATTGCTATAACTTTTATGTAACGTGGTCATGTTATCCATAGAGGCTTGTAATTGGGTTTTATTGCTTATAATAATAATAATAATAGTTTATTGTTTCCACTTTCCACTTTGACATATAAAGATATATACATATTGAACAATTACAGATATTATACCACGAAATTGCAATGTAGGTAGTTTTAAAATTCCTTGCTATTTCGTGTAACAAAGAATTTTTAATATTACCTACTATCAAAATAATGATCACTAAAACTATGAACTAATTTTTGTAACAATATAAGCGATCTGAATAATTTTACATATTCTTCTTAATTAAAATTTTTTGTAATTGTTATATTGTTTACATGTATATTTTAAACTATTGGCATCTAAACTAGGCCTAGCCTGTATTATAGATGCCAATCTCTTCCATGATCTAAATTATTAAGCTACACACACACTTATTCCATATGAAAATTCATAAATGAAGTTAAATAGTTAACATAAAAGGAAAGAAAAACGTTACCTACTTTTATCTTTATAACTTTGCTTTTGCTATTTAAGTTTGTATATATTATTCTAAAATATATTTAAAATTAAAGTATCGTACAATTTAAGCATCTAATGATCCAGCCATAACTTTTTTTGTAAGCGCAATCCACACGAGAATCAAGATTCACACAATATAAATGTATATAGACGAGTGATACACACATACACGTGAGAAAAATATATAAAATAAAAATTATTTGATTATTTCAAGAATCTTTTCAGTATCGTCGTAGCATTGTTCTTTTAGCCAACGAGTCAGTTTCAATTTACAGTTGTGAAAGTTTAGTGAATATATATCAAGTATGCTATTGAGTTTGTTGTACAAATAGGGACTGAGGAAAATTTGAAACTTATGTAGGAATGATGTTCTACACAAATATGTATTTATTTATTGTGTGTATTTCATCTGTAATATTGTAAGGCCCCAATTAAAAGATAATGAAATATATTTTGCTAATGATTTATCGAATTTATGTAACTGTAAATTTAAAAACAATAAATAAATAGCACAAAACCTGAAGTCGCATAGACGTTTCTATAGTATAATTTTCAAGTACAGCAGTTACGAACTTGCAAACTTACTGACTGATAAATATGTCACAAAATCATGTTCTTTAAACTCTTCTCCACTACGGAACACCAATTTTGAAGCTGTTGTTTGTGTTTCGATCTTAAACGTAAATATGTTTTTGCCGTAGTTGAAGCGCAAGCTGACAAAAAAGAAACGGAGAATTTCAGAAGCAAAATCGCTTAGTTACAAAAATAAAACTTCAATCTGTTTTCATGATTTTAAGTGTCATTTGGCAGCTCATTAGACGTTGATTCGGCTTCAACCTATTTATAGCGATGAAACGCTATGAGAGACGACTACTTATAGCAGGATTCAAAGGGGGTCTTATTAATTTCCGCGATGAATTTGTGAAGGTCGCCCGTGCGCCTCTGTGAATAATAATAATAATAATATTTGTTACATTTACACCAATTAACCTAGCCCAAACTAAGCTAAGGCTTGTGCTATGGGATCTAGGGTAACGGATAGACATACATATATAAATATTTTTATTATAGAAATATATATCAACAACCATGACTAGAGTATAAATGCTCGTATTCATCATACAAACATCTGCCCCCACCGGGATTCGAACCCGGGACCTCAGAGATGGCCACACCTTGAAACCGGTGTATTATCCACTCGACTATAGAGGTCGTCAATAACGTTACGTTTACGTTTGCGTTTACGAATAACAATAACGTTGATGTTGGGCACCATATAATCTTTCAAATAAATCCGTATAGTTATGAAAATTTGATATATGTATAAAATTAATTACTTGCATCTTAACCTTTAAAAATTGGAAAATATTTTAGTAACGTACGCATCCTACGCGTCGGCGGAATCACCAAGTCCATCAAGCCAATACCAAGACCTTCTTTCAACAACTCTCCCACTTAACAAATTTTTATAGTGTTTGATAATGCCAATTTATCTAAACCTAATAACGATCCCTTATATAATTGTTTATAATTCCACAACAATTTTATCTCGTAACGACCATTCCTGGAGAGCAGCAAATTCTGAATGCTGACTTAATATTATAAACGCAGTAATATATGCATTTACGGGTTCAATTTCATCTTGATAAAGAGAAAAAATTAAAACGCTGCAGAGTTTTGTAAGTACTATTATTGTACTTTCAATATTGTTGTATGTGAAAGTTGTTTCAACGTCATATACCGCCAGTCCTATGAAGTTAACCAATAAGCAAGCCTGAACTTCTTGAAACTTTTACTCCAGACGCTTTTAAAAATACTTCAAATAACTTCCATCATTTTTGCCAATTTCAAGTAATAATTCTGCTGAAGAACGTACATGTTCCATGTTTATTAATAATGTGTTAAATTCAATTAAAGCCCGATCACTTTATATACATGCAGGTAATTAATGGTCACATTTCCGTTACCAGCCAGTGAAACACACGGGGTGCGACGTCAGATAACCTCCTCGTGGTGCACTCTGGGCAACGTCTTTTGACGACAATTTTTTACCACAATTGGCCCACCATACATTATAAAAAGTTTCTTTCCTATCTGATAATTATTTTTAATACATTACGATGATAACAATAAATACAAAGTTACCGGGTAATCACCAGAAAAAAAATATGTATCTTACTACCGGACAGATTAAAAGAATAGATATTATCTACCCTCGTCCTACATAAATGTCTTTTGTTATTTTTTTTTTTTATTTATTTACATAATACAAAAACTCTTGCGAGTTTTTCCGTGCGCCAGTGTGCCGTTAGGTAAACTTATTTAACTAAATCTAAAGGACAAAAAAAAGAAGAAGGAAACAAAAACATGATACATAATACACGTTAACAATTAATCATAGGTGGCGACTCCGGTATGCTCCCCAAACCCAAAACCAAATCCGTCACTCAAATCATCAAATGAGTTTTATTGTCGAAATTTACGATTTGCGATTTGATTACAAAGAAATAAAACCAGGATTAAGCAAAATTTAATTATTTTAAAGTGTTCTGGAATATTTATTGTGTTTTGTTAATCAGATATAAGTGTTTTAGTAACACCTAGAGCAGACCAAACACTTAATGTTAAGCGATTATATTATATATTACTCATGGAGATCTGCAATACCGGAGAAATAACAAGTGCGTCACCGGCCTTTTGATTGGATATACTTGTGAATGTGAAGGTTTAAATATCGTATCATTTGCGAAATTCCGCAGGCGACAATTCATTCCACAGGTTTGTAGTGCGAAGTAGAAAATTTCTACTAAATTATAATACTGTGAACTGCCAACCGTCTAGTCCAGATGATAAAAGTGAATATTTTTTTATGTATATTTTAGAATAAACAACTTTACAGAACAACATTAAGAACGTGACAAGTAAAAACAATTTTATTTCTGTTAACTTATCAAAGTAGTCAAGTTTGCTTGATAATGTGTTGCAAGTTGGGATTTGATCGTGAGATTTAGAGCTTGCAAAGATTTCAAACTTCAATAAACACGTCTCCTCGGATGCAGAACTATGCAATCTATTTCTTGATTGTCGATAACAATATTTTCTGGTTCATTGATATTTCAAGATTGAAAGAAAGCGTCAGTACTATGTTTTTGTAGAATTATTGAATAAATATTATTTGGGTTAAAAAGCAGTATAGGTAATAATAGCGCTATTGCATGGCCCAACATGGTACCAAGAATAAATAATACTCACACGGCTGATAACACAGTAGCTCTTAATGCTCGATTCGAAATATTGGTTAGAATATCAGTAACAATGAACACGGATAAGAATATAAGGAAAAATGTTGAAGCATTTGTTTGTTTTCGTCTCTGCGTCTCTTGTAATCGTTTATTTGAGACACATGGAAGAGCATCTCAGATGCAAAATATGTTTATTTTATTAAACACGCGCGGAAATATTCCCATTAAAAAAAAACACGCAAAATACCGTATTTACGTATACAATTAACTCAAAGTTGAGGCCGGCACGATTTTTTTTTAAGAGTGGAGAGGGTTATTCTCACAAAAGAGTAGGAAGCCCATGCAGTACCCATGCAGCCAGGTGTTGCAAGGATTATGTTGGAATCAAAACTGAACCAAGACGGGCCTCAGAAGAGGTCGCGATGCAGATTTCGAACAAAAATCATTCGCGAAATTTATATGAAAATTTTTCCTTGGCTTGTTGTATATGAATGTGCCTGGCAAAACATTAATATTTCTGTTCAGTAATTGTAGTAACATGACTAATGTAATTTATAATTTTAATTAAATATACTACTGGAATAATAAGTATTTTTATTTTATTAGATTAAGTTTGGGAAAAGGCTATTAAATGTCTTGGCGGAATCGGCAATTGCTTGCCTCGTATAATTTTAGTCCTTCCTGCGGCTCGTCCTAGAAACTCCGTTTGCAATTACCTATATTGAGACCTTTACAATAATGAACTATTTATTTACAAAACACTCATAAGATGACATTACTTGATAAAAATAAATAAATCCACATTCCTTGTTATTACTTGTGAATATACAGTTTTAAAAATTTGCGGGCCGATCTAAATATTTATTTTCATTTTGCTAACAAAATTTATACACCTCCTACAAAGACGCGACTGCTTAACTTGGTCACTGACTAAAATTACTATAAGAGTACTTCTTTGGTGAGTGTTACCAGTACTTTGACATGGAAATAAATGCTGAAAACATTTTAAGTGTTTAAAGCTACTTTATGAATAGTTTTTATAACATCCGAAAATTACTACTAAGCTAGGATGAACATAAGTCAACTTAAATATTTTCGAAAGTTGCAAATGCAAATAAAACCATGTATTGTCAGTGCACATACATAACAACAGTCGTCAATGTTATTCAAAAATTCAATAGAGAGACGCTGCCAGCTGGACATAGGGTAAGGATCTCCAAACAGATCAGTCCTACGCTACTATAGTCCAGCGCCTTCCTGCGATTATCACAAATACCCTTCCCTTAAGGTAGGCATTTTTTTCTGAGAGTGCTCACTTTTAAATCACATACAATTGAAAAATTGAATCACAAGCACAACTAGTGATCCAAAAATAAAATAACGACACAAAAACAGAAAAAAACTCACGTATAAAACACACAACTTTCACCTTTACCAACGAGAAAACTAACAGCATAGATAATTCAAATGGGTGCCAGGTCATTCTGGAATAACCGGCAATGAGAAGGCCGATGAACTAGCCAGGGCTGGGGCTCAAGGAATACAGTTCGGCCCAGAGCCTATCTGTGGTATCTCAAAGAACCAGGCCATGCAATACCTAAAAACTCGCCTTCTTAACGAGGCGAAAGCAGACTGGCACAGTCCGGGATGACACACTCAAAAGCACTAATCGAACCATACTCTCGCAAACGCACTGACGAGCTATTAAAGCTTAACAGGAGTAACTTGAGCGTGATGGTTAGGGCTTTGACCGGTCACTGCAAGTTGAATAGACACCTTTACAACATGAAACTAAAGTACACTGACACATGCAGAGTCTGCGAACAAGAGCGTGAAACACCAATACACGTCTTGTGCTACTGTGAACCGCTGATTCACAAAAGAAACAGACACCTGGGGAAACACATCCTTGACCCAGATGAAATAAAAACAATCCGAACTGGGAACATCCTATCTTTCTTGGTCAGTGCCCAGTTAAGGGAGCTACTGTAGGGCCTACATAGAACCTACATAGGAGGCTGGTCACAATAGATCTTAATAGGTCGCAGTGATGCATATCAGCCCCGACTTACACACGAAAAATAGATAATTCAAAATAGAAAAAAAAAAGATTATGTAGCTTAATGAAAACCTATGTTGAATAAATATTATTTTGGTTCTGACTTTGAATGGCATTATATCATACAAGTAATATAGCGCCAGTAACATATAATGTATTAAGTGCATTGCTAAATCGAATCTACCCTACTAGCAGAATTATCGTCATCCATCATCTGCTAATAAATGTCACAAATCAGAATTTTCTTTTTTAATATGATAACCTCCTTTTACCCACGTTTCATCTTGGCAGTGTGATGAACTCGTTGGGAATTCGTTCTCTTCGTTTAAGTTCTCGTTCATTATTAACGGAGAGTGTTCGATTTCAAAAAATAACCAGCTGCGTATTGACATAGCGAGTTCTAGGCAGATGAAAGAGAGACTTTTAGTACGACGACTTAGCGACAACATAGTATTAGCTTGCCTATAGAACAGAAATACAAATAATTCCAGAATTTGTATTCATATTAAAAAGTATTCCCCCACGGTCCCAGAGCATCCTGGAGAATGTTACAGTAGTATATCGGTTTTCATCAAAAATCTTTTAATTTCAATTAATAATTAATTTTCTAAGATATGTCTTGTCTGTCTATCATAATGCGGCGTCGTATCATAATACTTCATGTATTTAACATTCAAATATTTTAATAATCTTTTCATAGCTGATACAGAAAAATTAGGCAGATTTTTAACAAATTAACAACACTTTTTTTAAAACTAAGCGGTTTACTGAAATAATTAAGGATCTTAATACTACGTTAAATTACTTGAAATTTTGCTGAAAATCGCTCGATAACTGCGCCAAATGTGCCGTTGACTTCTTAGGTAAAGTATACCTCCTCCTCCTTACAAATATATTTGTACACATTAAGTACCATAAGATGATCAGTACCTTTTTTTTTGTTCCCCTGAAGAAAATGCATTAAATTGCATACCCCGGCTGTGGCGAGCCGGCGGTTATGTGGGGCTCTCCTCCCCAGAAGGGGGAGGCCTACCCACTAAAAACCTCAGGGATAGCCTTTCTCAGGCATGTAGGGAGCCCCCGGGAACGCGAAGCGACTTTCGGGAACCCCCAGCCTCCGCTCCTCTGCCTACAGGGGAGCTCTCCTCGGGGGAGGCTACAATACCTCCCCCGATCTCCACCACCGACGACCGCCCCCTGGTTACGGAAGGGGCGTGGTCCCCCTCACCGGGTCGCCGTATCCGCGGGCGCGATTTCCTCGCGCCCGCCGGTGACCTGCGGAAGATGATCAGTACCTATTAATGATCATCGTTTCCTATTTTTTGAAAGCGCAAGCTAAGACATCGATGGATCGGAACCTTGGATCGGAATCGTCGCCTCTGCTTGGAGACCATAATGCTTGAGCCTCGATGTTGAGAAATAAAGAACAAATTCAACAAGGAAAACAATAACAAAGAATAACATAACAACAAAATAACCAAACAAAACAAAAACCGAACATACACAGTAACCGAGAAACGTAGAAAATCACGAAACGCATTCGATCAGTCCGGAAGATGGAAAGCCGAATGCACAAAGGCCGTGCGTAATGATTACAATTCCGCGCGAAAAATAACGTTTGACAAAATTGCGTCCCATTTCAAGAAAACGAAAATCGTGCGACCTCTTACGCAACTAGGTACTTTACTTAAGTTATATCACTAAATGCTATGGTAATAATTACCAAAATGCATATAATAGTACCTTACGATATTAGTGCGTTATGATGACTTGGCTATAACTACACTTTCTACTCTATTATTACTGTATACGTGTAAATTAGACCGTTATATACATAGGGAATACCGACACACTACGCTACACTTTCTACACTAATATTACTGTATGCGTGTAAGTTAGACAGTTATATACATAGGGAATACCGACACACTACGCTACACTTTCTACTCTAATATTACTGTATGCGTGAAAGTTCGACAGTTATATACATAGGGAATACTGACACACTACGCTACACTTTCTACTCTAATATTACTGTATGCGTGAAAGTTCGACAGTTATATACATAGGGAATACTGACACACTACGCTACACTTTCTACTCTAATATTACTGTATGCGTGTAAGTTAGACAGTTATATACATAGGGAATACCGACACACTACGCTACACTTTCTACTCTAATATTACTGTATGCGTGAAAGTTAGACAGTTATATACATAGGGAATACCGACCCACTACGCTACACTTTCTACTCTAATATTACTGTATGCGTGTAAATTAGACAGTTATATACATAGGGAATACCGACACACTACGCTACACTTTCTACTCTAATATTACTGTATGCGTGTAAATTAGAATAGAATGGACAACGCTAATCTTATTTTAAAAATAACCTTACCATTAATTAGATCGAATATTTCTGTCCCGATACGCTGTTGAAAGGCATAAAATATTCTGTGCTGTTGAAAAACTACCATACATTGACTTCTCTATGTAAGCATTTCGTAAGTCCGTAGATTCCTGGCCAGACAGATTAAAGTACTGTATCAAAACAAAAATGGGAATTTCGAGATTTATGATTTAAGAGATTTATTTAAGTCGCAGTAAGAAATTTACGTTTTAAATTTCTTACTGCGACTTAAATAAACGTGTACATGCAAATTCTGTACACATTACTTAAAGAAAAAAATAATGACAGCATTTTGATTTGTAATCAAACTTATAACTGAGAATGAGATTGGAATACTGATTACCGTAATATTATTTTTATATTACCTGAGGCAAATTTCTTGAAAATTAATACGGAATAAACCACGCTATTTATAATATACAATTACCCACCGTAAGCTCTGACAGAAGATAATTTACTTACTAATTTCTGCGCCATTACACCGTTTGAATTAATGGAAATTGCGATTCTCAGTTGTTCCGCGTTTCCTAGATGTAAGTAAAAAGGAATTTTGCGAAAAAGAACCGTAGGTCACGAGTGGCGGAAGATATAAATCTGTTTTCACAAAAACGAGCGTGCTTGGTACCGGGGCCGGCTGGGCCCGTCTTATCGCGGCTTCAAGCGCCGTTTGCATTCATTGACGGCCCGTTCTAGTTTTAACAAACGAATCATTAAAGTGCCACTAGAAATAAGTAGGAAGCGTAAATGGTGAGACTTTTGTAAAGACGCAAAGCTCCATAATAATTGCAGACCATATTTGCACATATTCTTATTCAATTGAAATGAAACATCTTTTTATATTTATGTCATGTAAGTACCTATATTATATGTGTGTTAAAGTAAATAAAATACAATAGTAATTATTTAATTCAGATATAAAAGAGATGATACACAAAAGTACAGCCTATATCATAAACAACTTGACTAAAATAAAGGTATATTCGTATAGAAGGATTTTGTTCAAAAGTAAATTATCATTGTTTCTGTTCAAATCCTTCTACGCCGAAACCTTTGAAAAGAAGTAAAGAACGAGTACCAAGGTCGATTTAGATAATCGCACCACCAGGCCAAATAGCTAAATATTTTAAAAGCGAGGTAGGATGTAGGATTTAACCTTGGGAAAGTAACTGTTTCCTGTGGGAAATTCCGATATAGCGCTAAAACGGCAAATCAGTGGACCAAAAATATTAATATTAAAATGCTTGAAACGTTAACTAGGAAATAATGTGATGTTCTTACCTTTACAACTCAAATTCTGGCCTTAAATTACTTCAAATTGAATATCATTAAAACTTGTTGTACACAAATGATACCTTCAACTTTGTTTCGAATTAACTAACATAACTTACCAAGATTATTGTAACAACGGTCTTATTTTGTAATAATATAACTAAGGAGAAACAAAGTTTTCAAGGGATTATGAATAATTTAAATTGATGTGATGAAAATATTTATATTATAAAAGATTTATTATTAAAAATATTGAATGAATTTGTAAACAGTTTATTTGTTAAAATATATTTGGATAATCCCAGTTTCCGTGTCTTTTTTTTTTCTTTAAAATAATCTACTGTTTAAAATTGTTATTGTTTTAAATAAATTAGTTTCTATACCTTATAATTAAAGTAATTTTTAAATATTGCGAATCTATACTAATATATAAAGCTGAAGAGTTTGTTTGTTTGTTTGTTTGAACGCGCTAATCTCCGAAACTACTGGTGCGATTTGAATAATTCTTTTTTTGTTGGATAGTCCATTTATCGAGGAAGGCTATAGGCTAAATAACATTACGCTATGACCAATAGGAGCAAAGACAGAGCGGTAAATGTGTAAAAAACGGGGAAAATTATTCATTTTTGAAGGCTTTCTTTGCGTGCGCTGCGAAAACGGTTCAAGATACACAAAAAATATGTATGAAAGAATTATTCCTCTATACATGATCTAAAAAAAAGTCCGCGACGGCATATGTCTATCTTTTAAGGTTTAGTCACAATGACCGTTTTTATGGTACCAAATTTGGTCGAAATAATTTGTTTAAGTTGTATCAACATAATAATATTAATCTTTATTCAAATAAAATATAAATATGTTGTTGGTTAACCAAAAATCTGCCGGAAGTCACTATTCCACGCGGACGAAGTCGCGGGCAAAAGCTAGTACAATATATTTTTATTCTTTCTTACATTACATTTCACATTTTTTAATACAGGAAGTGTACACATAAAGTAAAACCTATATTAACATAATATTACATAAATTGTGACTTAAATTAGATACACCGGCAAAATGAACTGACAAGTAATAGAGAACGCTTGGTTAGGACGTCAACACGGCAATTTGAAGACGTGGGTTCGAGTTTTGATCGAGTTGTACATTTTATTAATATTATTTCTGTTGTTTTGATTGTGTGTGTGTGTGTTAATTAAAGATGAAAAAAAAATCATATCAACCACAAATTTTTATTCTACAAGTACAAGGTAAGCTGGTGGCCTCTTAAAACTAAATTCAGACAATAGTTAAATGATTCCTTTTCCCACGCTTACTCTATTTTTCAAATGATTACAATGATCTTCTATGATCTTTGTCCATAAACAGAAAAAGGGTCAGACAAGTGTGTTGCCAGTATGTTGGGTCTACCGTGTTCAGCTACCATGGTAGCTTATGAGTTAAACTCATGAGTTTACATTCGTTTTCAAACATCAACAGCGCAAATTTTTATATGTAAACTTTGTACAGCACCCCTAGTGAACCGTAAAAGTGATATTGAATATATGAGTTGTGTAGTGTAGCTATCAAAAACGATAGCTAACTCATGGTAGAGCCACTGATATGAGTACATTTCTTTGTTGAAGGTTTGATGGTCGTATTATTTCTATCTAGATCGTTCTATGCTACAGCTTTTTTGCGTTTGTTTTCAACCACCTCAAGATCATAAGTAAAAAGTATCTATTTCAAGGATAACCTTTAAGCAGATATTTAAAAAATATCCTTATTACTGGTAAAACTTAATTTACAAAATAAAGCTAACCTTATGAATTAATATTCCATTCCGCTACATTGAAAACCCTCTGAAAATAAAAATTTGTACAGCTCAATAGACCGCTCTGAAATTTCACGAGATAACAAAACAGGTAAAATTGAAGTGTAATCATCTGTTTTCGAAAGAACAGAACTAAGAGAGTGTAAGCAACGTAAACAGTTCTACTGTATAAGGAGGATGAAAAAATTTGTGTCTATTTTTTTATCAATTGATTTAATAATGTTAAAAGATTCAATATAAGATAGAGGTCGTACAGCTGTATTATATTACGATCGTACGATATGCAAGTACTCGAACTTCATATTTCTTTACGGGTGTCCTGAACATCGGCCCAACATTGAATATATCTCCGTCTATACCCGTCAGATAGAAATGCGTCTCTAGATAAATATTACAGCATATTTGATACCATTTTCCCTATACGTATATACCTATGCGTAACATGATGCATAATGGGTGTTTGATCAAGCGGAATATCGAAGATTTACTTCATTTTTTATTTCATATTGTTAGCTACTGCTTTGCACACACGCACACATTTCTATTTGAATGTCTTAATTTTATTAAGAACAATTAATGAATGACAATTTTGATTGAAAATATATTAAGGAGTAAATCGGTTTCTTGATTTTGAACAATTTTAGCTAACTTTCGCAGTAACTAACTAACTAGCTAATAGTCACAGCTTCTAAATCCTTAGATATAAGGTTCAAAACAAAAAGCTGTAACCCAATGCTTTAGTCAAATTCAATATACATCAAGTTAGCACAAAACCACAGTGAGTTCGGTTAGTATGCGGTTGAACTGAATGGGATCGCCAAACCGCAACATCTACAACTTGCTTCTACTCAAAGGCCTCACTACAGTATAGCTAAGCGTCCCACAATACGACACGTTTGACATAAAATTTAATAGTTTCCTTGTTTTCTACTGGTTTCTACTTTGTATAAAGTCCAAAATTCTCTTACCAATTCGTTTAAAGATGCTTTGTTTGAATCACAAAATGTTTGACTGCAATTGCAATAATTTAATTAAAAGGGGCCTGTGCCACGCTGTGAACAAATCCTTATTACGGCAAATTTTTATATTTGTTTCTTTATAGTAATAAGTTTAATATGATCATAAATAAATATGATTTTGAGCAGCAATGAGAGCGAAATTTTTACAGCTTGAAACTTAGCTCGTAGGTACGAGTAAAAACTTAATTCCTTCCCACTTTAATACTTCAAACCAATCCAATATGTTCGAATAAATGAAATGAAAAATAATATTTTCGATGTGTGCTGACGTTAAAACTCTAATTACAAAGTTAGTTTAGTAAGTTAATTATTAGTTAGCTGGTTTCAAACTAGTTTAGTAGTCTAGATTTGAATCTCTAGCGTAGCGATTGTTTGATTAAACTAATAGACTCCTGGGAACAGAAAGTGATATAGAGGAATGAGATATAAAAAAAATTCGTGCGAAATCTACAACTTTTCATCTCAACCGAAAAAGAACCAAATATTAATTACTTATAAGATTATAACCTATACACTCTCAGTAAAGATGCTATTTTTATGTGAAAATTATGCAAACTTTGGTTCTCGACTAATGTGTTTGGCTTAAAATTAAATGATAGATTAAAATATATTGACAACTAGAGTTCTTTTAAGTAGGATATATTTTAAATAGGATTAGATAGGATACATTTATTTTGTGATTTTCTAAGAGAAAATAACTTTGTTATCGATAATATTTAGTGCTATCGTACTATACTGGCTACACATATACACATTGTTAAGACATTTGTATTATGTGGTGTGGTTGTCATAGATTGCGTAATATCATAGTAAAATATATTTAATCTATGGGTGATATAACAAAAAGAATAGTAGTCTCTCGGTTTTACTAATTACCGATTGACCCGGCGAACTTTGTACCATCTAACCTACGTCAGTGAGTAGACGTGAGCTGTTAAATGCGGAATATGGCGGAAATTCAAAAATTATATTTTATTATATTGTGAAATAAATTTCCTCGTAATTTCTTTACTCTGATGTTTCTAATATTCAAATAGTAATTGTATTATTTTTGCTACTTGGAAAAAAGAAGTAGATACAATCACAGCTGAAACAATTTATCAATTTTCGTGAATTTAGTACAACAAATTAACTGGAGTTTCATTTTATATACACATTTATATTAATATTGGAACACATATCACCAAATATTGGTAAAAACTTCACAAACACTACAAACATACACTAGTGACACAGGCACGAAATTTCTTACTTTTAGCGTGTATTTCTACATTCATCAGGGCCCGTGACACTCTGTCGGACCCTTTTCTTCAGGCGATAAAACGCTTAAAACATATGTTAAAAACATATTAACGACAAATGACTATGGTTTTTTATCCAAACCGATGAATTACTAAGTGAAACTGGTGTAAAATAAAAAGATTTCTATCGGGATTTATTATATTTTGTCAATTTACAATGATTTTGAACGACCTCATAACAAAATTAAATGCATTTTTCTGTAAAAAAAATCCTATAAACTTTATATGGATTCAAATATTTTAAAAAGTTCGTTCTGACGTGGCTGATCTTTATTGTTCAGTACAGTTAAGTAACAGTACAAGTAAGATTTTATTTTCGGTCTTAAAAGAAAACATAATTAGCGATTTTGCAGTATATAATTATTATCATCGCATTTCATACACATCTCCGTCATGCAACACGAGCATACACTAAATAAGTTATGGCGATTACGTCTTCTTGGTTCACGTTTTGGCCCAACGCGGATCGGTTGATTTCACAAACAATTTTTAAATTTCTTCGTAGGTGTATGCAGATTACCTTATAATCCAAGTATTCCTTCAATGTACATTGTCAGTTCGGATACATTGTTACATAAGACATTTTAAAACCAAAAACGTATTGTTACTTCTCGATTGGCAGCGGTGCCAAGACCACAGCGCTACCGACACTTGTCTCTTTGGATTCTAAGGATAATGAAGGAGGATTGATTTGCAGGATAAACACTAACAACAAAATAGTATTTCTCTTAGAGCACCTATACGCCTACCATGATCTCTTAAAACCGTAATAAAACCGTATTGCAAGCGAAATGGCGATATACGCTGTTAGAGCGGTGTTTCTGTATAGTTTCAATATTGTTTCAACCCTGCTCTAAGTGGTAAGGCCTTTGTTGTTTCAAATTCTTCTAATGATTAGATCACTATTAATATTTTTACCAAACTTTCAGTAGATCTAGTTTGCGAGCTCTTTAAAGCTCCTGATATGTTTTATGCCCCTATAAAGTGTACACGTTGAAAGCAGAAAACTTTAACAATGCACGGCCGGGTGGCGCCGTCCTTCGCGCACTTTCCACTGTAACATCAAACGATCAAAATAGAGAAGGCGGCTTTTATTATCCTATATCCAGGTCTATACTTGACATTTTAAGGATTATACTTGACTTTTCAACAACGCAACATACATTGTCACTAATTCAAATAATGTAGTATTAAACCATTAATATTTTATCTGATCTGAAAGCATCATCATCATCATTTCACCTGAGCCACACCTACCACTAGACATACGCCTCCCCAAGAACCTCCAGACCGAACAAATCCTTAATAATAACATTAATAGCATACAGCGTCTTCTGCGATCTTCACCAAATCGTAAATCCGTCTTGTAGGATACGTGCTAACGCTTGGGTTCCCGATATATTATGCCTGCCACTCGAGGACTACGCCTCAACAGATTTTTAGTCCTGTCTTAGGAGCAATATGCTAAGCCCACTGTTACTTATAATCCCCGATCCTCCGAACTATGTCAGTGACCTTGGTTCTTCATCTGATTTAACATTTCTGCTTCCATTACTTAGAGAAAATACGAGCGTAGTTGTTATAACCCTTTGGGTGACTTTCTTCTTTATAAGTGTTAGTCTAAGTCAGGTTTCTGTTTCACATGTCATCCATCACTGACGACACACACGAATTAAAGACTATGCTGAACGCTGCCCAACCGAGTTGAAATCTTCGATCCTCTTTCGTAATATTTTATTTTACTATTACGTACCACTCACCTTTTCAATAAGTTCCTAATTATGTAATATTAATAACCTGAATGAAATTAATCAATAGTAAGAATTTTGTAATAAGTTTCTATATTCATAGAAGCTATAATGTTAAGTAACTACTTAAACTAAACTTAGTTTCAATAAAATTTGCTTATAATTTTAGATAATTATGACACCAAACCATATTTCTCCCTCAAGGATTATAGCGAATTGTCCTACTGTGCCAATAACACCAAACGTCTCCTGAGATTATCACAAAATCCTCGAATTTCTTTTGGGGGTTGAATATATAGATCTTAGAATTGACATATGCCAGGAGAAACTAAAATTTGTTCTAGAGAATTTACCCGAACCCACTTTGCATATTACTCTCTATAAATCTCAAGGTTTTTATGTTTCTCAGGTCATGTCTGCAATGCTTGAAACAATAGCACACTTCTGATTTCAAAATGGACTTCGCGATGCGTTCAGTGCCTACGCGGTAGGGGTTGAACATCACAAACAGGAACATTTTGAGATTTTTGTTTTCTGTAACTTTTCAATGTTTAATAGAAGTGTAAAAATAAACGTTTCAAGATTTGTTGGTTGGTGATACAAAGCTATTTACAATTACTAATGTCTACTTCGACTTGACAACAATGATATTGTTACGAGCAAGAGGTAAAATCGCACTAGCGCTTCGAAACTGTCGTCAAAATTCGGCCAATTGGTGTAATTTCATTTAGTTTTATAGCAATAGCGAGAGAGGGAAGTCGTTTATAAATCTATAGTAAAATATTTTATTTGCTTGACAAAGTAAAAAATGAACAATGCAATGTAATTTACGACAAGTACTCCATAGTCGAAGGTCAAGGTCATGTTGAAGACGCGGGTCCAAAACCTGATAGAATTTTCAATTATATTTGCATTGCTTTGCAAAAATAATGCACAACAAATGGACACGATAGTCAAGACAAAGCAAGCGAAGCGCAAGGTCACAACTCCCTTTTCTCAAAGCGGTACGTCGCTTTTATTTTAAACCCCTAAAAGCTAGGTTAAATCCAAACCTAAGTTAATTAGGTTTCGATTTAACCTAGCTCTTATTCTTTAGATTTTATTGATATCTAAAAAGCCCTGATTTCGTCTTTGTATATTTATTATTCATTACTTTACTGTTATTCCATATTTATACTTTATAGTAACGAACCAGCCAAGTCACTTTTTTGACTAAGGTCTTATAAACGCTTGGTCTACGTGAGATTTGTTTTTTTTTTTGCAGTGAGAGTCATGTATTCTCGTCTTGGTAACGTTTTACATGATATTTTTTTTTGCGGGATGTGTATTTCCGTATTTATTTGGACATGAATTAGAATAATCACTTAAATTTAAACTCAATTGATGCTAGCGTTTTCAGATAGATTTATGACAGCTAAATATACCCGCAAGAAATATTAAACATACATAGGTATATTAAATATACATAGATATTAAACAAATTACCAACGAACTTTTCACAAGTATCAGCCATTGTCAAAAATTGGAATACGATTGGAAGCTCCAGTCTAACGACGTTTCCGTCATTGTGGATTTCTGTAAATTTCCCTTTGACAAGCAGCTTTGACTGAAGCTAGGATTTAGCTGTATGTAAAATTAAAAATTCGTATATTTTCTTTGATGAGCAAGTAATCGTAGTTCGTTATGTTGCCACGCTGTTGAAATTCCTGCTTTTAATTCTACCTAAATTGATCCGGCTTTTACTAAATTGAAGCCTTTTATTTAAATATAATAAAAGTTACATAACGTACTATTTATTTCTTGTATATTTTTTTCTATCTAATAATGTTAATGTAATTCTTTTTCACATAGAAGACAATTTCATAATGTTTGATTTTAATATATTAGAAATATATATTGATAAAGTAATTGTATTGTACGTAAAGTAATTATATTTATTTTCACACACACTTTCTAAGAATCATCGCGGTCGATTCCATATAAAAAGGAACATCACAAATATGTAACTTCAAAATGTTTCAACGTCTTTTAAATAATTTAAGATAGCAATTCCCTGAGGTACTAAGGACTGGTAAGTATTACAGAATAACAGTAATTTAAATTCATAGATGGCTATGAATAATTATTACTACTGTAATTATATTGCTATTTAATTATCTACCTTACTACATAAAATAAATTGCTATTTACGCCTCTTCATATATATAATATGTGCAAGGTAAATCTAACCTAAATCGAACTACCACTTATTTTGGTTGATTCCGAATAGTTCATCATACAGCTTATATATATGTTCTCATTAAGAGGCTTACTAAGCCTACACTAACTAAGTTAGGGTTATAAGGCCATAGTCTTAGGCCTTATCACGCTGGTCCTCAGTGGATTGTTCACTTATAATAACACCTTTCAGTTTTTCACATGTTTACTAAGTATATAGTATACAGTATAGTATAATTATATAGTATACATACAGTATACAGCACGAGCATAAGATATATATACATATATATGAAATTCTAATAATGAATAACTCAATGGCAGAATCATACCCAGTGTCGAAACTAAAGCGCCACCGATGCTTTCGTTAAGGTAAATATCACTTACGATGTTAATTTGCTTTTCAAGAGTACCTTTTGAAAAGCTTAGTCACCGAGACAACCAAATCATCTTCGTATCGTATATTTTACATTAATTTTCACCACTGCTAAACAAATTCATTAAAAGAACTCAATTTAATCCATGTTATCGTCTATTTATTTTGATTGCCTGGAATTTAATTAAAGTGTAATATCTCCGTAATTAGAGCACACGATTCGTTCGTACATCGCGATTATTTCAAAGTGGAAAATGTTTTGTAACGATTTCGAAAATCGATGAGCCGTATAATATTACAAATTACGTTCATGTTAACAACGATAACGTAATAGCATATCATTAAAAGTCCATCAGGTTAATATGGATATATTCACTAGTCTTAGGTATAGCATGTAAATACTGTTCAATTCAGGAACTGAGTGAACTGACTGATTGATAATTTTATAACCATTGTCGGTCCATTTTTTAAGATTTTCTGCGGCAATTCTCAAGGTATGTACGTCGGTCGTCTTATCGTAAGTGGTATCATATTATGATTTCATATCATGAATTTATACATTGCTCGCAAATTTTCACGATGCGACGTCGCATCGTGCCGTATAACAAAGCACTATTAGGTTTTTTAGTTTTATATATTTTCCTTCGAGGAGGAACTATTAGGACTTACACCACAGTTCCGGCTCAGCTGCAACGCAGAGATATATTAGAAGAAACCAGTCAGAAATGGTTACATAACAATTATAGCTTTTTAGGTGTTTCGCGACTTTCCTAATAGCAGGGTGGTTCCGTCAAGTCACTTGACTGCTGGCTGGGGTATTTGGTTAAAACTTGCTATTTGTGTGGATCGCTGCAAATGTGTAAGTCCCATGGATGTCTTTTCATTGATTTGGGCTTATGTCCATCCTTAGTAGACCTTTCACATTGCCGAAGAGGTTCCGAAAGGAGGCAGTCAACAGATCTAGTGTCATCACTGGTGTGATCAGCTATATATTTAAACAGGCAGCTTAGTCTACTGTCTTCTTGGTATCTGATAAGTCATTCCTCCTCAAAATACGCAGGCAAAATACGCAGCTCTGTAAATAAATAAAAAATTAAGGAATGTAATGTAAAAGCACTCGATGAATGGAGAAAAATACTTTATTTTGTAAAGGTAAAGAAAGAAAGAAAGAAACAAAGAAAGAAAAAACATTTATTGACTCGCACAGACATACAACATTACACATCATAAAATACAATAAATAGTTTAAAATAAAGTATAGACATGTGCCAAGCCAAAAGGTTCCTACCTCAGCATGTGCTTTGCGCCATATATGATGCCGCAAAGCGCTGATATTCTGGCAGGCCTTTCCATTTGTGACGTACGGGAAACAATAAATAATATACAATGATATATTAATTGAAAAATATACATTATTAATATTATACATAACTTAAAATAGACATACATAACTTATAATACACATGATAAAAGTATATGATAGCACTATAAAAATTAAAAGTAAAATTATATATAAATGTGATATTTTGGTGGCGTAGTGGCGTTAGGACCATCATATTTAGCTTGCGTTTGCGTCCAGAATCGTTTCGAATATTCAATCTGTGGTGCCATTTTATAGTGTATTCCAAAAGTAAGGTAATACCATTTGTTATTTTCAATTTATGTTTGTTAAATTTGAGTTCTTAGTGTTAATTATTTTTAACATATTTTATCATATATTAAATTCAAATTTGTAGATGAAACAAATCAATATTACGGGTAAAATTGAGTTTAATTGAGTTAATTGCCTGACGGTAGTAAATTGACTTGCTGAATATTTATACAAAATATCAGTAAGGTGTTTACGCAATAGTAGCGAGGTAATGTATCGATATAAAATGTTTTCGATAGGAAATCTATATATATCAGATCATAAAAATGCGACATGAAACGAAATTTGTGGATTAGAACAAAACCTCACCTGAGTACGAACGAACGAACACTAATTTATTTAGCAATTAAAGAAATGAGAAAATTTTCTTCGGGATTTCCTATCACTGTCACTGTAGATGCAGTTATTGCTATTTCTATTTCACATACATACATACACTCACGCCTTTTTCCCATGGGGTTAGGCAGAGATTACGTCTTTCCACTTGCTACGGTCTTTACATATCTCTTTCGCTTCATCTACTTTCATAACATTCCTCATACATGCTCGACGATTGCGGGTACTTCTGACCTGGCCTTTTTGAGGACACTTTCGATTTGTTCGAAATATGTTCGCCTAGGTCTTCCTCGTCCCGTATCTCCACTCACTCCAGCTTCATAAATCATTTTGGTCAGTCTACTTTCATCCATCCGTTCCACATGCCCAAACCACCCAAGCATCCCTTTCTCTATTCTTGTCACGATCAATCAAAACTCTTGCGCCATGTTGAATTGGAGTAATTACAAAGTGCTTTATCTAGAATTGAAATGAAGAAAATAAACAGATTGTTATCGTACAATTGGAGCATTAGTATTATTAAATGCCTAAACATTAAGAGCTCAACTGACCGGATAAATGGCAGTACAAGGTATTCTAAATCAGACAGCACGTCGTCATTTAGGATTGTGGTAGTAGGTCTGAATTCGTTGCATATAGTGTAAAATTTGTACATATAAAGAGTGTTAACAACATGGACATCGAATATCGAAGATTTTCCCGACTTATCGATTATTTTTTCTACCCCAAAATCAGCCTCAAAACGTATAATAAAAAAACTATTGTTTTTAACATAAGTCGCGATTAATTAACCAAAAAAAATAAAATTTCGAACAAATTAGCGATTGTTGATGTTTAAGGCTAGTTTTCTAGATCTATAATATCTACCCTATCAGGATTGATTCCCCTCCGAAATGTTACAAAATTAGGCTGAAATGATTGTATCTTTGGATTGCGATAATTTAGCAAATTTAATAGATAATATTAAATATTGATTTCGACTTACTTATCAAACAGAGAAACGCGCATAGACCGACAAGAAATAACTCTTATAAAGAATCCGTTGTTTCTTTTGTGATACTGAACGAAAATTAAAATTTCTGAAATATATCAGTGTTTACTAAACTACATAATATATACCATTTTCAGTCAAATAAAGCGCATAACTGAAGAATTCAAATGTATCATTTTTACTTTACCGGAAACATGGAAAATCAATTTTGTCTGTTTAAAACAAAGGTACATATACAACATAACAATAATAAACCTGACAATAATCTGACCTTACTCAACCATTATTACACAGTGATAATTGGTAGACTTCACAGATTTTCTTCGCACGTGTTACTTATGTAAATTGTCTAGCGATATTTTTCTTCACCAAAAGAACATCGAATAACTGTATGTTAGTCGCAAGTAATTGTAATTTTTCTACTTAAGATAAATTTGGAGACGTCTCAAATTTTGTATTCTCAGCCTTGCTGCCTAGCTGTCTTTAGCGGGTTTCGATCAATAAGGCATCTGTTGAAAGATGTCCCCGTGACTGACTCACCATGTAATTCAAAGCGAACGAGATCAATGTGACCAATGTGACGCTACAAGCTTGACTTCGTTGTGTGGTATGGAGTGGAGAGATGCGACCTGACCTACCGGAGTGTCGGGAGCGCTGTGAACTCGGCACTGGTCTACGAGTTGGATGATTCGGACACATTGTACTCGTACGTGGCGGTATCGATCACCAGACCTCTGGATTAAAAGGTCCTAGACGATAGCACTATGGACGCTGCTTAAGCCACTACGACAGTAAAATAATACCACAGTGTTAAAATAATTGTATAGACTATGATAATAATGGTTTTATCATAGTCTATAAAATGAAAATCCCTTAACTTATAATATCATGGGGTTAAGAGATTTTTATTTATTTTATTACATATGCTCCAATAACTTTGTATCATAATACACTAACATCTTTAATGCGAACATACAATCGACATCAATCTTAGATGTGCATATACGAGTATATTCCATAACTATCTCAAGTATAGAAGTTCGCTGTGATTTGCATATCATATTAATGACACGCAACGGTACTGTAATTGTTACTGGGACATAATTGTTGAAAGCTAATTGAGGTGGGTAATTTAGCGTATGAGATATTATCGTCTGATAGCGAACAAATAGTTATTAAATTCTCACTTTATTGTTTTAGGAGGTCTAATAGGGAACATTTCTCTTTACTACTTAATGAGGAATCATAAATTTATAAAAGGATCTATTTTTTTATATTGAAACTAATAGAAAAACGTTTTCTATGAGAATATTCAGCATGTTTCAACGAAACGTCTTACGATGTCTGACTAGAACTGGCCCTGACAAGCTTAATTGTACAAAGTATCATTCTATTGACCGACCCAGGAGCACTACTTGCCTTTTTGATACTATGAATCACGAAAATAGAAATAACCAATGTGATGTTTTATAGGCAATATGATGTATTTCGAAAATGAAGAGCTAAATTGTAGAATCATCGCGAACGTAGCCATATGCGAAAAAATGTATCAACAGCATTGTGAGCTTGGACAGCAAAATAGTAGAATGAAAAACATAGAACATCAAGTGCATATCAAGACAACACTTGAAATTAATATTAAAAAAAACAAGATAAATTTGAAGATAATGACAATTTTATTAATGGAAGTTTCTAGTAAAGACGTATAAAAACATTCGTTGAAGGTTTCCTTATACATTTCCTTCAAGTGTCATATTATCTTTCGCCGACTCAAACACCAACCTCGACCGTCAAACACATTAGGTCGTTCCTCTATATATATAACCCTTCAACTCTTGATAAAAAGGTCCTTTGATCTGCCAAAGATAACTGTAGTTTATTCAGTGAATGAAGCAGAATCGTGATGTTTACGTCCTTCGTGGTATTGTATTCTTTTGCAGAGGCTTAAGTTATATAGTGATATTAATATGAAAAAATAAATTTTACATGGCATTTATTCACTTGTTACTTGACTTGTCGTTGACACTTTCTCATTTCCAAGGCGGCGGCTGAATCTCTCAAAAAAGTCAATTATAAAGAGATCTAGGTGCCAAATACAACTCGATTCCTTTAGACAACCATCTTTTAAACTGTACAATCCAAATATCCAGTACATGTCAATATTTTTTAACAGTTATTACAGAAAACACATTAGTTTAATATTTATTTTCTAAGTATACCAGTGAAAATACGTATTTTGGATCTTACCTCGTTTCATACTATTATTGAAAAGTTATAAGTTATGATTAAGGGCATAAATTGCCATTTTCAGACATTTACAAACAGATCACGTAATTTCTGCAATGTGAATTCAGTAAGCACGTTAATATTGTATCAGTGATAAAATTAAAAAGCAGAATGCATAGTCTAATATTGATTTGTGGTTTTAAGCGAAGCATTGCAACGAAGCAGTAACATAACTTAATAAGTTATACATGTTATGATTTCTTTTTTATAATTCAAAGAAATATTTTAAAACTCATTATGACATAGAAGTAGACACAAATGGATGCAATGTTTAATATAATGTACATTTTTGCGATAAAGCGAATGCAAGCTAAACATAATTTGTTAAGCCCTAAAGCTACTTACACTTAACCTTTTTGAAACGTAAGCAGCGTGCGGGCTCATTTCACAGTACGCTAATTTTTAGAATTGTAATTAAGTAGCACCACTCGTTTTAAGGCTAGTATTCTTTTATTGCTATATTGACAGACAGACTGTTCACCTGATGCTAAATGGTTAGTGTCGACTATAGTACATGTGATTCCTGTGAGGTTCCGAGCTAATCTCTAATCCCCACAAAAACCACAGTGTAAGTTGTAAACATGTGACATAAGATTAAAAGTCACCACACACAGAAATTTCTCTGCTCATCTTTCACTTCACACTAGAACACAGCAAACGTTACCATTTTCACGCAGAAGTAGGTAAGACGAAGGTGCCCAAGCAGAGGACCCTAGTATATAAAGCTTCCCTCCGGTAGTGATATAGATCTTTTAAAATATTGTTTCCGAAGAATTTCTTTTTATGTCACTCTAATATATTTCCAGTAATACGTATTATATTAAAATATATCAAGAGTAAAGTCAATAATAAAGCTGACTCAATTTCGGTGACCATTCATATGTAATGAGACATATTGCTCAAAACCGTTTATTTTATCAAACAAAAATTTGGTTACTTCTGAACATAGCTCTCAGCCTACATTTGTGCCATCACTATTCTAATTGCTCATCTGATTAGAAAAAAAGGGGTTGATACTGGAACCATACTCGTAGCACAGTTGCACCATATATTTGTAAATCATTTTAAGGAGTCCAAACAAATAAAAATCAGTGAATAGGTGGTTTAGTGCCATTGCATGAAATATTATTTTGTTATATTTATTTGCTCTATATTTATATTGCATGTGTGGTTCGAAATCATTTTGTTTCATCCGACGAAGCTGTTAACTCTTTTAGCACTGTAAAAACTCAAGTGCCAAAATCAGAATACCCGGAAACACTCCCGGTATGCATAAACGTTGGGAAATGTTATCATTGTTTCGAAAATGACTTGAAGCTTTACAAAAATGGACAATTTGAACGATAGCATTGACAAATTATCATCAGCTTACTGGATTTCAACAAATCTTTTGTATGTAGTAGAAAAAGAGCAAAAGGAACTAATTACTGAGAAAAATAATCAAGTATACTTAATTGTTATTTTGTTTAAGTCAATATGTAACAATTATATACTTCTGAATTCAGTATTTATTCTATAAACCGAGAATAAAATATGAATTTTCCAAACATTCTCTGTAATATTATTTTGCCATTCGTCTTTTCTTACAGCTTTAATCCATTAATGTCATTTGTCTAGGCACTTGGGAATCCTACAGTAAAATTCTTTAATTTAATATATCACTAATAACGGGGACAAAACTCGGAGGCCGCAGAAAATTAAGGAACGTTTACGAAAATAATAAAAATTATTTCTGTTATTTTATATAGTTTATTGATGGATTATAAATTATTTATGCATAAAGACGTATGATTGTAAGTACAGTTTTATTAAAATATCGCGATTCTATAGATAATCACAAATATTTCAAAAGAAGAGAAAAGAAAATGCAGTTAAAAACCTTACGTGTAAAATTATAACTCCAAGTCTTTTATTTATACTCTAAAACAAACCATATGTATAAACGATAATGTTTCACAAATATAAGTAATGTTCACACTTAGTACTTTAGTTTTTTCTTCTTTCCATAAAAACTGCAGTCAACATAATATTTCGTCTAATACATAGTGACCAAAATTCTATTATAGACGCGTATATAACTAGAACGCTTATTTTACATACTGTCATATTGCAGCATAATGAGGTTAATATATGAATACAAAGACTGCATACGTAATGTTTACTATACTACAAAAGGTATAAATTGCTAGAAAGAATGCTAGAAGAAGCCTCGCCTAATAGGAAGCAACTCCAGAGGAGTCACAGATACGTTGCCGGACTTTTAAATAGGATAAATTCCCAATTCAAATTTCCTCAATAATCTTGGCAAGTGACCAGAACGCCCGAATTCTCTAAAGTAGATGCACCAATCTCTCGCTAATTCTACGACTGTGCTGAAATTTCACATTAAACTCGTGATCATGCCGATCACATGAGTGACACCGCGAACTGGTTAAGGCAGTGTTCTGTGAAGCCTCGTGGAATGCAAAGGACACGCAGTACTCATCTGGATGAGAAGTCAGCAGAAAGTTTAACAGAAAAGAGCTCTTGGCTGTTCACATCTGAGATCCGCATAGTTGAGAAGACCGGCTGTCTGCCCATATTGGACATATTCAAATATTCTGTATCGCTATCTACACGGAACATTAAGATGAAGAGATCCTTACCTTCAAAATTGCTGAGGAGTCGAGTGCTATCGTGTTGTCTCGATCAGGAAGAATAAAACCGGTTTAGTTGTCTCAGTATGGTTGTGAAAAACATTGCCATTTGCCTCAACGGATTCGCTGATTTACTGTGGTTTCCTGTGAAGACATAGTATCACTCCAGTTGAACCGGTCTATTACCAGTTACATAAGAACTATTTCTAAATTTAATTCTACAGTGGTTTTTTTTTATAAGATAGGGCAGCAACGAGCAAACGGATCACCTGATGGTAAGCGATAACCGTAGCCCATAGACACCTGCAACACCAGAGGAGTCACAGATGCGTTGCCGGCCTTTTAAAAGGGAATAAGGGGGAAAGGGGGTTGGGCCTCCGGTACCCTCACTCACTCAGCGAAACACAGCGCAAGCGCTATTTTACGCCGGTTTTCTGTAAGGCCGTGGTATCACTCCGGTCGAGCCGGCCCAATTCGTGCCGAAATAATTATTATTTTGTTATGCTAATTGTCTGAGCATGACGTACCACTAGATTATGGCCTTACAGTTTTTTTCACAGAAATCTAAATAACAGCATAAACGCTATTTAGATTTCTCTAACCTAATAGTGTCGAATAAATTCATCGTTTGTCACATTAGGTAAAGGTTTTACGTGCAATAATTTTTGGACTACTCAATGTTTGGGTGAAATATCTTTTCCTCTGTCCAAGATCCGTACTATATCTTAATATAACTAAAAGACCAAACAGATCTTCTATCTTTTAAAATGAATATTTATATAAAACAAATTCGTTTTAGTTGCATAACTTCTAACTCAAGGCAGACTAAACCGAAATCAAATAAAGTGAGCTGGTTTAAGAGACGTGTGCTGTCAACATAAATAAATAGTTTTCATCATAATTTCTTTTCTCTGCTTTTCTTATTAACGAGTTTAACAAATAAGTGATAACTTAAATTTAAGTCTTTTAGTTTTCACAACTTTGTTCTATGTATATAAAGATATAAATTCGATTCTGTAATATGATACCCTCCTCTATTGATGACATGATTTATTTGAATTTTAATATTGTTTACAAGTTATGTAAGTATATGAATTTGACAATACAAGGGCTGCACTAAAAGCAAACTAAAAGTATCAGGAATGGAATATTTCCACTGTTCCTGTCATATTAAAATCTTTTTGATTAAAAACGCCTTGGTTTTAAAAATCGAATTCCATTTATTTACTTAAAAAAAGATTCTCCGTCTTGTCACAAGGTCTTGTCAAACTTGCTTAGTCGTTGAGAAATTGACTCGAGAAAAATCAAAAGCGATGATTTGTTATGACTAGAGATCGGATAATCGGATGCATATTTACCTAAAGTTAGTTTAAGACAAAGTATGGAAACGGCTTTTTATTGTTTTGTTAAATAAAATTTTTCACCATTTCTGTTTTTTTATTCAATTATTTAATTGATTGTTTTAGTCAAACTAGCTCATTACTTTCGTATAACACTCTTCATGTAATAAATCGTACATTCATAAATCGCAAGGGGAACTGAAACTAAACTTCATGTAAATACGTATGCATAGTTGTATAAATGAACCCGGAGTCTCGGTCTTTTGAAAATAAATACCACGTGCTAATTTAGTAATTTTCAAACAATATCACTACGTTAAATTTGCAGTCCCGTATTTTCCCGGGATTTTTATTTAACAAAATGTATTTTAAAAAGCCGCTTCCATAATTTGTGAGCCAAAAATTATCTATAGAATTATCTTTAGAAGCCCCATCCAAAACCACAATTTATCGCTGGTTTGCTGAATTTCAACGTGGACGTGCCAAGCTCAATGATGATCCCCGTCAAGGTCGTCCAAAAACTGCAGTCACCCAAGGAAACGTTGATGCTGTGCGTAAGCTGATTGAGGAAGATCGATATGTGACATACCGCCAAATTCAGGCAACTTTAGACATTGGCATGAGTCAAATACAAATAATCTTGCATGAACAATTAGGTGTAAAAAAGTTGTTTTCCCGATGGATATCGTATTCGCTCCGTGAAGAGCAAAAAGCGTCTCGCGTTACTTGGTGCGTCAGAACTCTCGAAAGATTCCACGCAGGAACCTCAAATGCTGTATTCAGATGACGAATCCTGAATATATGCATACGAACCCGAAACAAAAATTCAGTCATGAGCTTGGGTGTTCGAAAATGAGTGTTAAAGCCAACAAAAATTGTTCGTTCACGGAGTGTTGCAAAATAAATGGTGGCAACATTTGTCTCCAAAACCGTGTTGCGACTATTCCTGTTAAGAGACAAAGAACCGTTAATGCAGAATGGTATGCTAGCATTTACTGGCCACAGGTCGTTTCTGAACTTCGTAAAGAAAACTGCAACCGCCGCATCATCCGCCATCACGACAATGCGAATTCTCACACCGCGCACAGAACAAAAGAGTTTTTGGAGTAAGAAAACATATATTTATTAGACCCGCCGTACAGCCCCGACGAAAAGATAAATTGCGTGGTCAGAAATTTTCTTAACTTCCGAATGGAATGGCTGCTTCAATGATTGGTTCCATCGTATGGAAAAATGTGTCGAATTTCGCGGAGAATACTTCGAAAAGCAATAAATACATTTTTAAATAGTACTATTGTATCACTTCGTTGTTTCCCGAAATTTTCAGTACTGCCCTAGTAATGTATAACATGCCCTTATAGAATGTCACATATATCAAAAATATTTAAATGCCATCAAAATTTTATTATTATTATATTTAATAAATAAATAGAAATTGAACTAACATTTAAATAATAATAATATTGCATTAAATACACATTTGTAAAAACAGACGCTTCACTCAATGAGCTAAGTTACAGCGCATTACTGAAAATGGATGTATCGGCAAAAAAAGGAGACAGATAAGCTGTGCGCCTTATTTATTGTCACGACATTCTTTTATACAGAAATACAGCTTTAAACGCGTCTATAACTCAGCTATAAGGTAAGGTAGCAAATAAAACCAGTAGATAACAACTTTGTGACCTACTAAAGGGAATAGCTTGCCGATTTTATTTTCGGGTCATTATTTGCGACCTGTGGGACTTTATTATAAATAAATATAATACAGTCGAAAACTGCTAGTCGTATTCTCCTTTTTGCTTCAAGCAGAAGTACAAAGGAGAATACTCATGATCTGTGGTACAGAATTGGATCGATGTCGATATTTCGCTATATTCGTTGAATACGCACATTTTTATCGGCTAGTAGCTGGTTTCATAACTATTTCAAATTTACTGTAAATATTGATTTATTTTTATCGTTTAATTTGGTAAAACATTATTTTAACAAGTATTGCACCATACTTTTCACCTAGGATTCCTTTGCATTCTTTACTTTTAATATCACAAATTAATAACAAAGATACAGATCGAATAATTAATTCATAAACTCAATCCAACCTCATTCCAACTCAACCCGAATAGTACCGTTAAACGTGCGTGCTCCATAAATTGCGGTTCAATTGCTCTGAGCAATATAATATCGATGTTCAATTAGGATGGGATAATGAAGTGAATCGATTGTTTAGTGGTTATGATTCAATTAGCGATTTGTCGTTTGAGAAATTTATGTTAGAATTTTGCCATCATTACTGATTCTCTAAATGAGAGTACAATTTAAACTACTAAATTAATAAAAGAAAGTCAATGCAAATACAAAACAAGAATTACCTGGGAAGATAATAGAATTAATGGCTCTGGTTTCTGTTCATCCTCTTTAACTGTTTCAGCCTTTGAAATGATCTGTCTTTCTGTGTACATGCGTTACACAGGAAATTTACATTTAAGAGGCTGGCCGGAGAGTACTTCTTAAATAGCATGGATTTATAGTATATTAAGTTGAAAATGCACATATATATTTCTATGTTTGTATGTGTATATATGTATGTATATAGCTATATCAGTATATGTATATATGTATCATGTATATGTGCAGGTAAATAATATATATAATATAATTTTCACTTCTGTTTACGCCAACTATATGTTTTATTTACTTCTCGTTCAGTTGGCTGGTAGAGAATACACCTTGTTGTATTAATTCCAACTTATAGCTCCAACTTTGAGCCCTCATAGATTTAGTATATAAAAGATAAAAAAATCTCTAAAAATTAAGTAAAAAATTTATTTTGTAAACATATAAACTTTCAATTACATAACTCTCACACTTAAAATATTATTGATACCTAAAAGCCCCGATTTTGTCAATGACTCACTGATGATCATTCTCTTAGGGTAAAATAATCGCCACATTAGACCTTCTACACTACACGCCCTAAGTCTATAACAACCTCACAAACATTACACCTTCGTTACAATGTGTCGCTTTGACGTTACGTTACCGTTATATGAGAGTTAAATGAAAAAAATAATTCACTGTTTTCATATGTAACTATAAGTATGGATATACGAGTATCATACAATGATATTGTATTGTATTGGATATATTGTAGTGTGGGATATGTACATATATATGAAAGTATGTTTATGTGGTAGGCGTAGTTAGTAAGTTGGCTTTGAAGCTGGATGTGAATAATTATGTTTATTTTAACCGTAGATAACTATAATTAGCAATAACAAAACGTAATTATTGTATTACAATTGTAAAATACTTTTGTTATCATATTAATAAAGAAAGAAAAATGAAATACATTTTTCTTAAATTTTATATAATCTATACAAGCAATACGTTCTATTCTAATACGCACTACAGTAATCTACTGCTTTGTAGATAATAACGTCGCACTATCGGATTCCTAGTGGATCGAAGTAGTCGGTAGTGAGCTGTCATTACAAACATACAGAAAATTTATGTTAACGTTGAATAAGCGAACTACACTATATTTACTAATTGCCTGATTCGCTTTTCACATTATTTTCAAGTATACATTTGTGTATAGGATATATATATATATATATACTAGCTGGCCCAACAGACGTTGTCCTGTCAAATGTCTCAAATGTCAAATGTCGAGATATATGATATATATATATAATATATATATATATATATATATATATATATATATATATATATATATATATCATATATCTCGGTAATGGACATCCACTGTTAGACAGTCGCTGGCTGCAAGCAGTGTGTACCTAAAGTACGAGTATACTGTAGCTAGACCACACACACACACAACCAGCGCCTCCACAGAAATGCACTTTGGGATAAATACTAAATTATTATTTGCACTAGCGGACCCGACAGACTTCGTCCTGTCAAAAAGATTTGTACAGTGGCAGTTTTTTGTTCCTAATTATTTTATAGATAATGTCGCATAGCCAACCAAATCGCAAAAAAAGTCTAAATGACCTATTACATTTTGTGGCTATTCAATTTTGGAACGTGACATTAAATCCTCCAACGATGTATTCTGTGCTCCAACGCACGCACGCACACTGTTTTGATAGATATGATTGAATTTCAATTATATGTAGCGTTAATAAAGCGCAAATTGACTCTTTGATGTTAGGAACACACCTTCATTGCTTAGACAACAGTGAGTGCTTGCAATATGAACTTTATACAATAACAATAAAGCTCAATTCGACTGTACGTTTTAGTTAGAAAACGTTTGCATGGGAAAATAAAAGGGCTGTTTTTAGAGTATTTCCGATAATTATTCGAATTTTCCTCATTGTAAAATCCCTCCTTGAACTTCAAAGAACATTAACAAAAAAGAATTGGCCAAATTGGTCCAGGCGTTGTTGAGTTATGAGCTTACCAACACATTTTGCGATTCATTTTTATATATAAGAATTATCAACGAAGCTAATAATGAGCGTTGTAACTTAACGTTTTAAACTTGCTCATTTTAATTATTTGTCTGTTTATTCGTATTTCAAGATACAACTACTAACTTATCAAGCTATTCACGTAAAGAAAACATAAATTGAAGCGGATTGTAGTTTGCATAACATTGTACTCAGCATAAACTCCGCCCACATCCCATTGAAATATATTATTATCTAGTAGCAAAGCTAACGGTGGGCGAAAGATTTCGAAGAATGAAACTCGAATCGTGTGCAAACTAAAATATTAATTGCAATTGGTAGTAAAATATTACTGACAATCAGGGGTTTACATACTTTCACGTGGAATCATTTTACGTCAGAAACACGACATATATTCAACCGAGGATAATGTAAAGATGCTTTAAAAGGGCAAACGAAACATAGTGAAAGGTTTAGAAATCGAAATATGAATAGATTTTACAAATAAACCCTCCAATAAGATCATACACATTACGGAGGAAGCATAACATATCCATTCTCTTCCATTGAAAACTATTAGGTAATTCCTACATTACCAAAAAGGTAAATTATGTCTTAGATTTAACATATAGTACCTACTTAGTTATATTAATCATTTCATGTTTTCAATCACTTCAAACTTTTTTCTCTAGGAAAAATTATTTCCAAATAACATAATTTTGGTCGCACATTTAGTGTAGGTGACATTAAGAGATAAGTTCATTTTAGTACATGCCCTTTCATGTTGATAAAAAATGGTAATATGTCTTATATATTAAATAATTAGATAATTTATTTTCCTATTTTATTAAAATCTAATTTTCATTCTCTCTCAACAAGAAAGCAAAAAAGATCATTAATATTTTATTAAAATTTACATATATAAGATTTTCAGTAACCGAGGCTGCTCTTCGATAATCGCTCGAAATGTGACCTATGTGCTAAAATAGCTCCTGATCCATACTATGACAAAAGTCTGGAGATTATCAATATGTCCAGGGTAATCTTCTATAAGGACTAAGATCCGACACAAAGCTGATAGCGCAGTCCTGGGATGGTCCGGAGTAATTGAGTTCCTCAGTCCCTAGATGACCGATGAGCTTCGTCGAGATGGTATAGTGAGTATTCATTTTGAATTTTCTTTCATTCAGTATGAAAATTACTAAAGAGACCAGTCAGTGAAAGTAAGAAAACGGGATGGTACTAGTATCTTATCCAGTCCACAATTGGTTACACGCGGTGTCCCTGAGGGTTATATTTTGGGTCCATCATTTTATATTAATTACACTGCAGATCTTGTTACGCATGTAGAACATTGTAAACTTCATAAGTACGCTAACGATGTTCAGATCTATATTTCTGAAGTACCCAGCAAGATTACGGATGCATTAAAATTATTTAATGGTGATTTGGATAGAATTGCTCAATGGTAAAAAAGAAACTCATTGGTTAATCCTAACAAATCGAAATTCATAGTCCTCGGCTCAAAAACGCAGATTAATAAAATAAAGGAAAAATATCCAACAGTCGTAATAAAGTAAGAACAGGTTTGAACAGGCCTGTGAAACAGGTCGATCAAATGAAGTCCTTGGATATACTTTTGGATAATCAGATGCTTTTCGAGAAAAACATAGTCAGTAGTGAGAACTCCTTTTACAGATTGAAAGTTTTATATAAAATACGGAATTTAATATCTGAAAAAAATAAGGATAAGGCTTTGTGAATCTGTGAATTCATACATACATACATACATACATACACTCACGCCCTTTTCCCACGGGGGTAGGCAGAGATTACGTCCTTCCACTTGCTACGGTCCTTACATATCTCTTTCGCTTCATCTACTTTCATAACATTCCTCATACATGCTCGACGATTGCGGGTACTTCGTTCTGTGAATTCAACGCGTACAAAATGCGTGTTGTAGATTTATCTTTGACGTGCCTAAATAATTATAATAGTACGCAAATAATTCATGTATTTTATACATGGAAACACGCAGACAAATGCATAAAGAGACTTTGATGTTTGACATCATTAAGTTTAAAAAGCCGGAGTATCTTTACCCTAAATTAAAGTTCCTCAATCTCAACAAAAATGCATGTTATGAACCAAGATTGTAGAAACTTCCCTTGAAAGTACACTCACAACGATCAGCAGCATTTACTAGCAGCTTTCGTTATCATCCTACAAAATGCTGGAATAATATCCCGCCGCCTATTAGGACCTGAAAATCCAAAGAAGTGACCAAAGATAAAATAAAGAACTTACTGTTAGAGAAACAAAGACTTGGAATTCCGGAATGTCTAGCTTAGATAACGAAGGATGCACAATAATTACATTTTATTTGCATATTTTTTGTATATATATATATATATATATATATATATATATCGACATGCAGGTGAACTCATATATTAATTGTATATACATATAAACGGTAATAGTGCCGGGTTGATTTAGTTGATAGTCACTTAGATAAGCAGTTACATATTATATCCTAAATTAAATATATATGTATGTGTGTGTGTCTTTAAAGCGCGGTAGCAGAGTTTCGAAGTGATGGCCCCAGGGCTATAGCTGAAAATCAGCGATTTTTAGTCTTGTGCAAATATTGGCGCTGAGCTATGGACTTTTTTGTGCTGCTGCAGCACACATGAACCTCAATTATTCTGTATGGAGGACAGGGCCGTTTCCCTGTTCTAAAATTGTAATTTTTTTTTCTTGTGATTTTACTCAATAATTGTTGTGTATATGTCTGTAGACCATATAAAATTTCTATCTATTCTACATTTCACAACAACCAATTTAGGCACTTTTGAAGTTTTCTAGAAAATTGTTGTTGAAATACGCGTAGTGCTCAGTGATCGAATGGTTCATGGTATCAACATTTTTTATATGGTATGGTATAACGATTTTTTGAAGACACAGGTTCGAGTCTCCTTTGAGTCGATTTGTCATTTTTTCATATTTGTACATTTATTTAGCAATTTAAAATAAAATGAGATTTAAAAAATATATCACAATCATTAAGCTTTTTAACATTTGACTTTATTAACATTGTAACTCTCGAGCGTACGTTTTGAAATTTTCTTGGAATTGAACATTTTACAATTGGGACGCTTGAATAACGCCATAGGCAAGAAACAGTATGTAGCTGTGAAATATATTCTATAGAGGACATCCATCACTGACATCGACTATGGGCTTTGGACAATTTGACAACTATTTAAGAAACTTGTTGTTATGTTTTGAAATATGTAAACAGGAATAAAATACCTAACTGCGGAAGCAATCAATTTACAAGATTACCATATTTACTGCTTCGGACATATATTAAGGAGTAGGATTAGCCGCCGTTGAGGTGGAAAGGTCCTCGAACGGCAGGCATATACCAAATGACTGATAAATGCAATCTCTGTTGCTATTTTACTTGAAACTGATACTTGAACAGATAGTGTTGTTATATTGTTGCTTAGTATAAATTTCATGTGACAATTACTTTTCATGAAAAAATTTTGGTGGTAAATTTTATGAAACAAGTAATAACATTTTCCTTCAATAATTATGTAGCAATATAGGTACTATAATGTATATTACATTACATTGAATATAAAAAAAAGTTACGTAGGCGACCGACCCAGGCTCGGTGGCTTATTATCCTTAACAAGCGGGGTATTATTTAAATGACGACATCGACGTATATGGCTTCTGTCACCATTACCTTTATACCCTCGGGAAATCACTGAATAATTGACGAAAATTCGGAAAATCTCTCGCGAAAGTTTCGGGTAAACATCCCCGGAGCGAAAAATTACGATGTTTATACGATTGAAATCTTTGTGATATCATTAAGGATCTGGTGGCATATAATCGTGTTCTATCATCTGATATCATAGTTTTAGCTTATACTGTTGATGATTTCAATTAAAATTATAGTACACAGCAAAAAATACAAATCGTTTCAAATTCCTTTTTAATTCAAATCAAATCAAATCAAATCAAAAATTTATTCTTCAAATAGGATTTTACAATCACTTTTGAAATGTCAAAGATGCTACGCCATTGGTTCACAAGTCTACGGCGGGAGACCTTGTACTGGAAAGAACCAGCAAGAAAACCAGCAAGGGCATTATTTTTTTCTCCCTGTATCATTACAGAGTCGTCAGTTGGAAGCCGGCTTCAGATACGCAGTCTGAACCCAGCCTCTGATACAAATTAACACAACTAACAAATATGTATATATTTCCGTCACAAAAGTAATATCGCATTAAACAAATTTGATATGTATATGTCCGGTACAAAACAAAAATATCATTTATTAAAATTGCTTTGCTCATTGTTGAAAAATTTGATTTATAGGGAAGTTCGGCACCTTCCAATCTTCATCATTCGTCTGCTTATCTTGTGGTAGACTTACCAAACTATGGGAACCTTCATTTGTTTTCATGTTTTAAATTTGTAACTTCGGTGTTAATCATAAAATCTAACAAACTTTTTTCATGATAATATTAAATATACTCGTATATACTTGAAATCAATGTATATTTTGCAAGTAAAAGTTTATTTCTGATAGTTAAAGATATGTAGAATTTCTAGACTAACATCTTCAACATTCTAGCAAATTTATATAATAAGAGAGGAAGACCGAAGAAAAGATGGATGGACTGTGTGAACGTCAATTCTTTGAAAAAGTGAATGAGTGTCGAAATGGCCAGTGATGGAGGAGAGTAGAAGAGGAAGACATATTGCACCGACCCCAAATATATATTATATATATATATATATTATATATATATAATAAAAAGGATAATATTATAAAACATTTTATAATATTCAATTCCATATTATTTTCATTACGCCATCTGTTTAGGGTGTTAAGGTCAATTGCAATGTTTCATAGTCTTTGCTATTACGAAATGGGATCATATATATGTAAATGCACAAGAGAGTAGCGGGCCAAGGTGGTGGCTTGTGGTACTCCAGAAGTAACTGTGTTGAACAGTAACAAGTTTACTACATTTAATAAGATATGATTCTAGCCAACATAACAAACTATCTTGAATATCGAAGTAAATTTTGAAATTACAGTATATTAATACTGTGAGAACTTTGTCAAAAGTCATGGCGTGATCGGTATAGTTGCAAAAGCAGTACAAAGGTAGTTTTTGAAATTTACATACTGCGGAGCGAGTACGGATAAGAACCATTATGTAATGGAGATATCAGTTGCTTCGGGTAGTAACAGAGAGCATTATTGATTCAAAAATAATGTCTAAACACGGCAACACACTAATCGTGCGATAGTTATCACAGTGGGTGCGTGGGTGAGTGGTGCGATGGTTTCACCAGACTTATATATTGGAATTATGTAAGCAATTTTACACATAGCTGGAAATACACCAGTTTCTAGTGATCTTTAAAAACCATAAAAAGGGGTTTTAGTTATTTACCACATTGTTTTATAACTGGGGGAGGGATTCCATCTGAATCTGCCAATTTAATTCAATCAAATTATGCTATTTAAGTTAAATTTGATCACAATTAATAATTACATTATACGTAATGCACAACTGGAACTTGTTCTAATATCATTAGCATCAGAAAGTTGAGAGCGAATGTAGAGCTAAAGTGATTAGAGAAGAGTACAGAAATTACTCGCTGATCAGAAGATATTAAATGGCCATAATTCATAGTATGGGGTTCCTATTTTTACTAATTTTGACTTTAACAGCTCTATCACGGTGACTTAAGTTGAATATCAACAAGCAAGGCTGGATGGTAGCGATCTAATTTGCTAATTGCTTCAGTATTATATACCTAGAAATCTGTCGAAGTGGAAAACATAAGGTCTTGAAATCTGCCTTACTTATTCGGTAATATTACATTGGTGTAAAATATACAGTGTAATATTTTCTAATAATAAACCAGCTTTTTCTCCTATAGAATTGCTAGATATCATCACAGCAGAGTTCAAAGATTTAATCCGAGTAATATTGGGAGTGTTAAAATCGCCAACAGAAAAACATTTTTCTTATCTCGTTTACATTAACAATTGACAGATGTGATGGAAGATGATATAAACATATATTAATTGTTTTATTATTATTATTTTTAGGACGTGAAATCTAAGTTTTTGTTTATAGTGACTAAGACTCCGCCACCATCATTTTTATTGAGTTGTATATCTGTCAGGCCTTAAAACTATGTAACGGTCATCAAATACCTCAGAATTTAAAATACTGCTATTGAAATTAGTCTCTACCAAACATATTATATCATAGTTAAAACTGAGAACATAAAGATTAACTTCTGTTTTAGATCTGATGCGATAAAAGTAACATAATGTTTAATTTCTGAAATGAAACATTTACAAGGAAATATTGGGAAAGAGCATTTGAGGCCTTTCCTGTTTGGGAAATATCATGAGGGGTTTTGTTTTGATTTTCTCCCACCACGTTGACCCAATACGGGTTGGTGAGGAGTCAGAGCTTCATTTTTTGATTGGTTTGCCGGTTTAGCTTCTATCAATCCAAATCCCATTAGGAATAGGACTAGGATTGTATCGTTTTGCCAGATGCTTGTTAAAAAATCGTGGATAAACTGGGTGTACTGAACCAAAAACTGATTGGACGTATTACGAACGTACGTATAAAAGATGATTGGAGAATATTTTAAAATTACAAATATAAAGAGAGTGAATATATCACAATAATTTAGCAATGGTTAATACTTAACTATGCATACACGACAAATTCAGGGTCAAGAAAAGTAGCTTCTCTTCCAGTATTTTTTCTCTTCATTAGAGGAGAGACTGAGAGCCCTCATGGGTATCAACCGCAACCAAGTGCCGCGGTGATTATATCAGGCTTCAGACTGATCGAAGCGGATCGACTGATGTGACCTTCCGACCAAACTCACCATAGGCCTTGGTCCTGATGATCTCGTGGCTTGTAATGTGAGCAACTGATGAAGCTCTATCAATTTTTATTATTAATATGAATGATCTCTTGTTAACGAAAGTTAATTGGCATTAAATTAATGTTTTAAAATAATTATTTTAAAATAGGATATAATAGGATAGAATTTAAATATATGTTTAAATATAACGATTTAATAAAATAAACCTACAATAAATAACAGGTCGAAAGTATAGACAAAACAAAAACAGAAAGAAAGCCAGCCAGATCTATTTTTCTTCCTGTATAGTTACTCAGGCTTAAAGTAGAAACTGTCCTGCTTAAAGTGGAAACTGTCGGTCCCACATGGAAACTGAAGCCCAATTGCCATTAGAAGATTAATTATAAGTCAGTTCACGTTGTAAATATTCGTTTTTTTTTCTCTCTCAGGAGAGACAGAGGCTAAGAATCCTCACGAGGAGCACGAAACGTGCCCAGGATATCACCGCAACGGCAAGTGTTATGGTGATTATGTCGGACTCACACCTGTGGTGAAAAAAATGTTCGCTACAATATAAAAGGAATTAGATATTATTAAACTATGACACACAAATCCAATGTAGGCACATTATACTTAGAGAAATCATTGAAAAGATTTAAATCAACTTTTATTATAATCTTGTTCTTAATATGTGCTTTAAATTGAACAAATCCACATGTAACGCTTTATAGAACTTTGTTGGAAAATTATACATTTGAAATCTGAATATTAGAATGGCAAGTAAAGAATAACGTAGAAGTGAATAAAATTTAGAGGTATGCCAGCCCATCGATATTTCTTCGTTTATTCCTTATTTTATGATTGATTAGCATCAAAGAAATTTATTTTCTGTATCATTTTGATATCTTGGACAAAAACATAATTGATAAAATATAATAGCTGGAATTATGATCATATTGTTTCACACCAGTACCATATTAATATTATATTTACTTCGATAAAGCGTATAATAAGTCCACAATAGAGCAATATGAAGAGTCTCCCATTCCTGTTTAATACGTCTCAATGAACACAACATTATTTGCTCTACATTGATAGCTCCTACACTCTTATTAAAATCATAATATCACTTAGTAAATGTATAGCTTCCGCTTAGGTCAACAGAGCTAACGACCATTATTGTTTAGACTCGAGAGGTTTTTTAAATAAAGAAGGATTTAATTACTTAATGAGAACCTTAAACTACATGGCCGACAAAACACAATCAGTCGACAATGTTACTTCAACAATACACAGTTCGCTGCATGCAAAAGCTGTCAGCTAGCCAAGGTAGACGAGGACAATGTAGTTGAAATGGCTTTTATTGTATTACGAGTAAGTATGTAAAGCTGTTGGTTTATGAAATCTATGTAATCATTAGTTTTATCGCTACGTTTCTGAAGGTACAGTCAGTTCGACTAATAATACGCATTATTCATAAACCAAATATAAAAATACAAAAAAATATATACACAAAAGTTAAATATGATACGATACAATGAGAGAGCTAAAAGTAGAAATTATACTTTAAAACTGGTGTATTTTAATATTGCCATATTAATGCTAAAATTCGATAAACTTTTATGCGATGAAGCATGTATACAATGTAAATAAATGGAAATGCAACAATAACATTCTTATTTGTATTCTAGATATCTCTAAATGGCTTTAAATTGGACAGTTGCTTAAGTTGTTTGAAAAGGCCTCGGAACATTACAAAGCTGTGTAATCAGCCCACTCCATGAACAACCCAGCTCAAATACCCAGTAGTCGCTCTTAACCCGCAGCGAACGTTCGCTACTAACCTAACCCTATGCCTTTTTTTTTGTTCCCCTGAGGAAAATGCATTAAATTGCATACCCTGGCTGTGGCGAGCCGGTGGTTATGTGGGGCTCTCCTCCCCAGAAGGCCTACCCACTAAAAACCTCATGGATGGCCTTCGTCAGTTCGTAGGTTGGGTACACCTCAACCTGCTCAAGCTACCTGGTGACTACTCTGTCATAGGGACAAGAAGGCTGCAGTGTTGCCTAACATGTAAGAATCCACCAGGATTGTATGCCTGCAAGGCTCACGACCCACTGTAGTTCTCGGTTTCGCCAAAGAATTTCAAGATGTTGCCATAAAAGTGGTCTGCGGCTTGATGCTAAAAGGTCATTAAAAAAAAACAACAGTTTCCATTTTATAATGTTGTATTAATCTCTAGCTTACTTAGCTTAGCTGCTAGTCATTGACAGGTAATAAAAATAAAACATAACTGACGAAACTCAAATATTGCTGAAGATATTCCAAACGAATTTTCATTAGAATCTTCAATTTGGACAAAAATGACGAGTTTTGACACAAAAGAAGCATAGCTATTTATTTAATTAATCTTATTTAATGTAAATCTTATTACGGTAAAAAGGTTGATTTATTGAGAGATTATTAAAGACTTTGCAAGTATTTCGTAGAATTAAGAAAGATCCTCTAATTTCTATTGAAGAATTTGTAAGTGCTCAAAGTCATTAAGACATTTTGGTAAAACTTGAAATAAGTGGGAAATACTGGTGAGTTGGTTTAAGACCTACCCGTTTTAATAAAACGTTAAAACCTGACGATTGAGGAAAAAAATACAAGTATTAATCAATCTTATTTTATGATATTAGTAAAATATGTAGCTAGCATGAAATTAACGCTATTAGCTACAGCCAAATAAAGTCGTAGGTATAGCGTTTCAGTTCCTAGAAAATATAAGACCGCCATAACTTAATTCGGTATGGTGTTCAAACCGCTGGCTGGTATGTGCTAAATGTAGGACGGCAACGCATATACATAAGTGCTAATCGTACACTCCGTACATACATTGACTGACGTAAAAAGATAAAACGAAGTGTGCAATTTTGTAAATAAATGACTTGATTTGATTTTAGTGTATATTCTGAGAGCCATATCGTACAATTAACAACAGAAAAATTTAAGTATATCTCGTCTGCTTCAGTCACCATTCCATTTGATTACCATTCGGTCGTGTGCCTATGTATGAAGATGGACGTTGCCAGGGATTCGCTCACCCGGACAAAATAATATGAATGCTCTAATACAAGACTCGTAGAACAGTCAAATGCAAATAAAAATACGAGTCCATTTATTTATAGGTCGGTACATTTTCCGACTGTAAATATTAATGTTATGTTAAGAAAGATTCCATTGCGCCCATCGAGTAAATAGCTATATGAAATATTTGTTTTTAAGTATTTTTAAGTTATAAGGAAAGTAAAGAATAATGTCCAAAAGTTTAAAAAAAATACTGATTTCTGTAAAGCTTTTTCTTTAGAAACTCCATGTTAATCATAGAATATAAAAATATGAATATTTAAAAACGAAATGTTCTCTATATTGTTTTCATTTTCACAAAAAGTAACATTGAAACATACTCTTAATACATAAATGTCTAATTATCATAATACAAATAAAAAAAACACCTCTTGCAGATGAGATGTAACATTAATTTAACAATAACTTTAATAAAAGTAATATTATTTGACGTAACGAAATTAAATAAGCTAAGCCTTTATAAAGCAGCTGAATATTATGCGGAAACATTTCTCATTTTAACTTCTGACAACATATTGCTTGGGCCACAAAATGACCCTTCCATTCAGTCAAGCTGTCGTAGCGACTCCCTTTGTGCTATTTATTAAACCTTGCTATACATGCCGATGTATTCATCTTCTTTGGCATAATTCAAAAGCTGTGTAATACTGAAAAAGAGAATTAACCAGCTATCAATTACCAATGTTAAGGTTGAAAAGTAGGTCACAAACCATCAATCACAGTCTCAGATTTTATTGTTTTCATAGAAACTAAGCTGTCACGTATGACATAAGCAGTACGAGTATCTTCAGTAGTTTATACAATGTGCATATGCATTTTTGATTTTAACTTAATCAATAGTTTCTCACACATTGCTCACAAACCTTTACAGAAATGATATATATGAAGGCATTGGACATAAGGACCTTACTTAAAAAAAATATGAAATCAACTGAAGAAACACAATTTATATTAATTGATAAACTAACGCTGGCAGCTTGTTCCAATCCCTCGCTGTCTACATCACGAACTTCAAAGTAAGTCTTAAAACGCCGAAAAACAAATTGAATTCTCTGCTGCTACGCTGTTAAGAGTACAATTAAATTTACACCTATAATTTTGATTGAGACCAATGCAGCAGCGTGCTGGTATTTTTACGAGCCATCCTAAAAACGTTTGCAATATTCCATATAAAACCGGACCTGCGCATTGTTAACTAGTAAATGACCCTGACTAAAATATCAAAATTAATGAGGACGCCAAGTTTTTTTATTGTAGTTGATATATAATCGATCTTCACTAGGACTCTGCTTAACCGCCTAATGGATTTATCGGAGAGAATCCTGCCTGAGACCCAATTTGGCTTTCGTCCTGAACGAGGCACCTGTGAGGCCATCTTTAGCGTACGTCAACTGCAAGAAAAAAGCAGAGAACAAGGTCGACAGTTGTTCCTATGCTTTGTTGACCTAGAGAAGGCTTTCGACAGTGTGCCTCGCGAAGCCCTATGGTTAGTACTTAAGAAGCTAGGATGCACGGAGAAGTTTGTTAGACTTCTAAGACTCCTGCACGACGACATGCAGTGCTGCGTCTTCGTAGACGGCGAACAGTCAGATTTTTTTCCCGTTAGGGGAAGTCCGGGCAAAGTGGACACCTTAACCTTTGACAGCCCATGCAAAGAAAGTCTAAAGACATAGAATTAAAGGCAAAAGTGTTTGGAATCAGCATTTATTAAAGTTTCAAATAAAATCAAGATAAACAGTGTAACATCAATACTTTACCAATAATTATCTATAATATTAAAAATAGTATCACAATCCACTTTGCCCAACACACCGGGTAAAGTGGACAACACCATAGGGCAAAGTGAACACATGGTTAATTAAGGAACAATTTACCATAAAAAGAGACAAAAATCAAAAAATTATAATAAAAATAATGAGAAATTATAGGAACTAGTCAGTTATCAGTGCAATGGTCGCAAGTAAACGTATTCGTTCCTTCAAAGGCCGTACATTTTTCGTGACTCCATTGCTTACAGGAAATACATTGGATCCAATCATCAAGTGGTTGCCCATTGACTTCAATATAGTCTTCTCCACAAAAGTTGCATTTGTATTTTTCAGTATTTTCGATATGTTTAGATTTCTTCCTAGTATTTTTGGTAGTTTCAATATCTTTGGTAGTTTTAGCATTTTTGGTCTTGCCAGTACTTTTTTTAAGCGTAGGTTTTGTTTTTGTATCTCTGTTAAAGTTCTGCAGTACTTTGGTGCTTGCTTTATCAAATTTTATCTAAGTATAAACTAATAAAATATGTGTAAAATAAACAATCAATAATGATCAAAATGTCTACCGGCTAAATCGAATACTACTGGGCAAAGTGGATACTATATTCACTTTACCCGTGTTCATTTTGCCCAATAGGTACATTTTGAACTCAACCTAAACTGAGATGAAAACAACAAACAATATCTCGTCAAAACTTGCTGTAATTCAACACAAGAACATGCACTTTACAGACATTATCACTTCAAAACGATAACGATATATTTAAATACATAATTAGGAAATTACTTACTTTGAAATATCGTAACAAATGACTACTTTTTGATTTTTTTTGTTTTATTCACAACGACGCGTGACCTTCCGCTATCTCTCTTTGTTTTCGACTGAGGGGTGGGGAGCGAATCTCCCAACAGGAGACGGACATGTTCATACGCGAAATTTTGGAATTATTCAGGGTATTCACTTTGCCTGAGCTATTCGCTATGCCCGGACTTCCCCTACCTGTGGGGTGAAACAAGGCTGTGTCCTGGCTCCTACACTGTTCGCCCTATACTTTGCTGTTGTGGTCAAGGAGGTCTTACAGAGAGTAACCGAGGGTATCCGCATCCGCTTTCGTACCGATGGCAGTATTTTCAACTTGGCCAGACTTGGGGCGCGATCGAAAGTTTCACATGCAATGGTCACCGAGATCATGTATGCTGATGATCTATGCTTTCTAGCAGAATCCCCAGACGGCCTGCAACAGTTAATGTCCGCTTTTCACCAATGGTGCTGCAAGTTCGGCCTAAAAATTAGTGTCAAAAAGACGGAAGTGATGTCCTCGGACTAACGTAGGCACGAGAAACTAGCTATAAAGCTTGGCGAGGACATGCTGAAGCAGGTTGACAAATTCCGGTATCTGGGGAGCACCTTAACATCAAAGTGCGATCTTGATGCCGAGATCAGCAGCAGAATCAGCGCTGCATCTTCAGCGTTTGGCAAACTGTGCTCCAAGGTCTTCTGCTCGCACGACCTAAAACTGGCCACTAAAATCCAAGTGTACAGTGGCGATCGTGCTGCCAAACCTTTTATACTCCTCCGAGACGTGGTGCGTGTATCGTCATCACATTCGTACCTTAGACCGGTTCCACCTCAAATGCTTACGTAAGATTATGAATATCAGATGGTCTGACCGAGTGCGAAATACCGATGTCCTGCGTCGCACCAATGTAGGTGGCATTGAGGCTTATCTTATGCGTCGCCAACTTCGGTGGTGCGGTCACGTATCGCGTATGGCGGAGGAGAGAGTGGCGAAGCGCATCTTTTATTCCGAACTAGAGGACGGACAGCGCAAACGAGGAGGACAACTCCTACGTTTCAAAGACGTTCAGAAACGCCATCTAAACAGATGCAATATTAACCCATCTCAATTGGAAGTTTTGGCAGCACAACGTCCTGAGTGGCGCAGGCTGGTGCAGGATAAAGTACGCGATTTCGAGGAGCAGCGTAAAGTTGACCTCGACGCTAAAGATTGGCTACGTTAGTCATATCCGGGCGCATGAGCGCCGTTCATAATAATAAGGAGTCGAAGTGGTCGCCATGGTCGAAATCGGCCGGAAGGATCATATCATCATATAATCGATATATTGACCAGTTTATTTCTTCGTGTAATATTAAAACTAATTGAATGTTCTCGACTACCCAACAAATATACTCCTCTAAAAACCTATCCTGCTGGACAAGAGATTATTAGACTAGCATTATATGTAACATCCTAAGATGTTACCAGATCACGGAGTTACAATACTATAGAGAATAGCTTAGAATTTCTGACAACCGAATTGGCTAAAAAATTTATCCCATAATGTAGCATGTTTTAAATGAAAATAATATAATTGCATTTTTTATATATCTCGTAATGTAATTATACATATATAGATCCCAATATAAAAAGTCTAAGACCTATTTTACGTTGGAGAAGTTGATATCATAAATTAATAATCCCAATTCTATTTAAAATATCATTTTAAGCATAAAATGGTATCGAAAGTATGATGAACCGATATAAACTTAATAAAAATAATTTTCCTCTCATAATTACTAAAATGAAAACTTTTTTTCAACGGCTATAAACTAATGTGGTAGATTAGTAACAGTACTAGCGAGTAACAATGTAATTTTTCGTCAGTAAAACGTTACTGCTTTTCTTGCATTAAATAATCACAAACTGAATATAACGACTGTTTCGTAATATTATCAAATAGACAACAAAAGATAAAAATACTCTTAAAACCCACGGGTTCCAACTAAATCCTTTCTTCATTTCTTAAAGCATTTTTAGCTTCTTACAATGCTTTTAGGATATCTTGACTTGAGCGATGCGATTGTTTATGTTAGACATTATCATTTGTCTGTCTCAGCCGTCCGTTTCGTACGAATTTAAATTATGCATGTGAACACTTCCTTCAGTAGAAAGAGTCACGGTAAAATGTTTTCGTCAATTCAACAACAGCCCATTATTCAGATGTTTACAAAACAAAATAAATGTTGAGATTCGATGTTTCTATAACATCAATTAATTGCGAAACGCTTTGAATAGAATTGCTTAACACAAATGGACGATTATCAGAAACGTGATGTTTTTATTGTTTGTGTAGCTTTGTCCGCCGTAGTAAAATGATTGTAAAGGTACTTAAACGCAAAGGGTAGTTAAAATATCTTAATAATTGGCAACCGAGTGGCACATTTCAATCAACAGTTTTATGATTTCTTCTCGAAAAGGACAAGATTCCACAGTATAGCAAATATTTAAAAAGTTTTAAACTAAAAAAAATAAAGTTTGCGTAAACAATAAAACAGCAACAGGTTGCCAACTTCACGTAAAGTTTTTGTACATATCTAACGTTATTCGTACATCTCTGTCGTTAAGAAAAGATGTTTAGGATAAGTGTTGAAGAACTTACCTTCTGTTGCAGTTGCAGTGAGTTAATCGTGTTCGCGAATTGCATCGTGGGGCGGAAATTCGCGCAGGGCGCGGTAAGCGAGCGGCGCGCCGAGACTCCGGCGAAGCACTAGCGGACCGCGCCGCCCGCCGCCCGCCCAAGCTACCTTACAGTGATTAATCACTGAGCCACCTGCGGAGTCTTTTTGCTCCATGTTCTACTGCAAACATTTTGCAACAATACGTAGAGCGTCGTCGCAGAGGTGCCACCGATTCTTGCCACCTGGTCATCTATTATAGCTTTGTTATTCATCGAACTGTAAATATTTACAGGTTATGCTTAGAGATGTTTATAGCCCATTATAACGAAAACTTATGAAAAAATGCTGTTGAAAAACGTGTAATGAATGTTTGCAACGCCATTATTGATTTTGGGAACTAGCAGTGGCAGTGCCGTCTGAACTAATAATTGTCATTAGTTGGTATCTTATAATATTCAAGCCCGCGATAACTAAACAAAATCTTCCCGCACCTACTTTATTCTAGTCGTGGTGGTTAATCACGATATGGAAAGCTACGTTATTATTACACGTATTCATTTGTAATACTTTACGTACGTAAGAATCAATTTTGAAGAGAACATTATGCTATACCTACGGTAATTATGACCCCAAAGAATGAAACATGAGTAATCAAATTATAAATGAGTTATTTCTACATTAATTTTACGTTTTCCTTGGACAAATATTACATTTAATATGAATCCATCATTCTCGGTTATAAACAAGACGTGTAATTTTACGGGCTAATGTACTCCGTAACTTTTACCATTTACTTGACGGCAAGTGCCATCAAAGCTACTTAAAGTATTCCAGCTTATATTTTGCAAATATATCTCAAATAAGAGGTGGAAATACTGGTGAAAATGAAGCATTGACAAAATTTCGTAAGTCATAAAACATTTCATCAGTAACTTTTAAATAATCACGCCTGTTCTGTCTGAAATGTAAAGCAGAGATGTATTAACACCTAAACTTCTTCAACTTTTATCGACTCAGTGTGAAGAAGAGAGAGATTTGCCTAAATGCGACTTGGATAGTCGCACTTCGTGAAGATATTTCATTAAACTGGGTAATTTGACGCTTACGACAGCCAAATTAAGACATGTAGAGTATCGTATGTATACTCTACGTGTCTTATCTTGTCTAGAATACGTATGCATTCTAAATTATTTCACTAAACAGGCATATTTCACAAGATACACGAATTATTGTTATTCTAATCAAAAAATGACGCAGATAGTATTTTCTTTAAGGGGAAGTCATATTCCCTAACATCACATAAAAAATTAAATTTGTCACATTTCTATTTCGCCAAGTCAAGAAATTATAAACTACTAGCGATGTGCCGAGTACGGTTTGACTCGAGTCAGACTTCTGCTTTGGACTCGCCTACTCGAATACTATTTTATTTTAATTCGAGTATGCCGGACTCGATTCCGGTACTCGAGTCAGGAAGAATCGGTTTCTACTCGCTAATTCGATTCTATTTATACGAGTCTTACTGACTCGAGTCTAGTATTCGAGTTTCGTTAACTCGCTTATACTCGCAAACTGTTTACATAAACTCATCTGCTCTATGTCTTGATTCAATATCTTGTAATGAAAATTACAGTATTATTATTTTTGTGTCATTGTGTTTAACCTAACCTACACGCTGTTTGAAGCTAACTCCTTTTTATTTTTTGTTCTAAAATCGGACTCTAGTTCTGGACTGGACTAGAATTTCCAGACTCGAATTTATAGACTCGAGTCTAGGAATCGGACTCGAGAAATAAATACCACCTTTTATTATAATTGGAGTTAAAAGACTTGAGGGTCGTATACTTTCATTAAAAAAAAAGAACAGAACGTTTTCGGCGAGTACTAAAAAACATCGTCCAGTACATTCTATTTTTGACCAAGGACACGAACGACCAGAGAGTAGCTGTTAGTTGCGCATATGTCAGAAGGTAAGGAAGATAGAGCTTGTTTATGATTGAATATCTATGAACGCATTTCCAACCCGGCTTGTACATGAACGTGTACAAGCCTATGCTCCGTAGGTAGTCGTCCGTATATATGTCATTGACAATAGCATCAGCGGTAGGAGGAAATTGATGCCAGCGCTTTTCAGCATTTTTATTTTTCAGGTATACCGCCGTGAAAGGTCTGGATCTAGCTCCAAAAACCATAGAGGACAATCTAAATTCCTGTAGAGGCTTAGAAGAATCGTCACACCAGAACAACGCCTTTGTGCATCACGATCCTGTGGCCTTATTTTCGTTTGAAGGAACATCTCCCTAATATCTGCATTTAATGCTACCTTACCTTCACAAAAACGCATTAAAATAGCTACTAAGGGTTGAAGTATATCGGGTCCCGAGAGCAAACATGTATTTAAATTAACCTCTTGTACTGAAGCCGCTGCGTCGTGTCCCACCCTTAATTTTCCTTTTTGTAGATGTGTAACTCCGAAATGGGGAGGTACCATGAAAAAATGCCTAATGAACCACCTAATGGTGGTCAATTATAGCCTTTGTCAATTACAGCTTCCATCAATCTATCTATTATATGCTATGAAATCTAAAGATCCAAAGATCGACTATGTGGAACGTTACGTATCTAAAAATGCTACAACAAACCATTTTAAAATCGACCAGATGGAAGGCATCGTGTTGTCTCATTAAGGAAATTTGAAGAAGGATTGGCACGATTTTCATCTGCACTAATCCACTTTTTTCTGTGTGCTTAATATGTAATGATTTATAATTCTCTTTCACAAGTAGTTCTAGTGAAGAATCCGATGGCGTTATATCAATAGACCCAGAAATCGGGGTATGATTAACAAAGTTTACAGAGGAGGGTTTCATTGTATTTCCATTAATATTTGCCATTATGATGATTAAATGCGTAATCTGTCCATCGGAATACTAGAATGAAAGCAATAATGCTATCGAATAATACGAGAAAAGCTAGGTACTCAAAGTAGTTCAATAGCAGAATCGTTTTAATGCAGTTTCAAACTCTACAAGCAAACGTGTTGAGCTCCTTACTCTAATCTAGCGGAAGCCGCGGTAGAGATTGTAAAGATGAAACCTCTTGTAATACAATAAACTCTGGCCTTCCGAATCTAAATTCAAGTGAAGATATAATCTCTTCGGGGTCACTCGCAAACATGAGTTAACTGGAGCTATTATCACGGGTCGCTCCGCTTAGAGCGATGTTGAGTCGAGCAAGATTTTCAGCTACAGAATACGAACCCTTAGTTTGGTTGCACACCGACTTGAATGGCAACCAGACCGAAGTGCGGCCCCTAAAGGATAGAAGTTTCAATCACTCACCGGTCCCGATGATGCCAGATTTGCGATTATCTTGAAGATATTGGCGCAACATCTGAATGTCACTTGAATTTGTGTTATTACTCGTAGTAATAAGATTCGAAATAAAATCTTTATTTGTGTTACAATTATTATCGCAGTTCATTTGTGTACCCTACAATATCTAGTGCATGTATAAATATAATATAATATAAAGTTTTGTTACACTTACACCAATTAGCCTAGCCCAAACTAAGCTCTGTAAGGCTTGTGCTTTGGGATCTAGGGTAACGGATAGACATACATATATTACACATAAATGAATAATTTTTATTGAAATATATATCAACAACCATGACTAAGCTACAAATGCTCATCACAGATCACACAAACATCTGCCCCTGCCGATGGCGACACCTTGAAACCGGTGTACTATCCACTCGACTATGGAGGTCGTCACATGTGCTAACATTTTTAAAGCGGCGAGGTCAGCTTGAAGCTACAAATCCATATATCCATAACGTCCATATATCCATAATCCATAACGGCCTTCCGTCGCCCCAAAAGTTCCGCTATGTTACGTTCTTCTCGTGGACGAACGCGAACTGTTTATAATACTTTGAGCACATTCAAAGCTTTCAGACGGTGGCAATTACGGTGGCTACGTAAGTGTTGTGGATCTTGTAGCATGCTTGATATACCCAGAGAATCTACAGCAGAAGTATACCAGTACCCCTGTGGAATAGACGCACACAGGGGTACTGGTATTGCGCAATCTTGGCGTTGTACCTAGTACTAGGAGAAGCTGCAGAAGGGTATTTCTTGGTGCACACTCATTATTACTTCATTGGATTTCAACAAATTTTTACTTCTAACACCAAAAACGGACAAAAACTGACTACGGAAAAAAGGGAAAATTCTCTTACAATATTTACACTATTTATATGCATATTTACCGAGCTCAGGTTTAAACAAAACAATATAAAAATTACATTTACAAACAAAAACTATAAAATTTCAAAACCAGTCAGTCCGCAACACTAATCATTATTCAACTTACACAAAATTGAGCAAAATGTTAAAGTTATATATATAAATATATTAAATTAAAAATAGTAAATTAAAAAACGGGAAAACGACAATATGATCTTAAGTTGTTTTATTGAGTGCTACTTTTACGTATAAAACGAATTCATCAAAGCTCTTTTACAGATTTAATATTCCTTATATTAGACATTAGAAAGTATATTGTTGGGCCTGTTTAGCGCCCTAGATAGTTTATTTGAAAGTAGAAACTATTGTTTTGTACCTAGAATAATTATAATAAGTACCTATTTTATTTTGTAAAAATTAAATCAATATTTAAAATAGCTAATTCTAGAAATTACAACTTATATAAACTTAATAACTAAAACAGATTCACATACTAAACACATATCTAAAGAAGCATATATATCCTTTTTTTAGATATACTAAAATTACATGCTTAGGTTGCAACTTACAGACTCAGCTTGAATAAACAAGATCAAAGAAACATATACTAAATAGACTTGTTCCAACGAAAAATTTATTTGGAACAATCTAATAGCGAATTCAATAATTGAACAGTATTCAAAAGACTCCTGACTAGAGTACAATAAAGTATTTTCTGTGTCTTCATACCAGTAATAGAGTTCCGGAACAAAAAAGCATGAGCTTTAGTAGCTTTAGATATAATTATTTCTATGTGATCTAACATTAGCTAAGCATTGTGTGTTACTCTGACCTCTGAGTTTAATAAGTAAAATCGAACATAAGAATGTTCTATGACTGAATATTATGACTGTACATTTGCCTGGATTGAGATCAAGTATATACCTACTTATCACAATAAACTATCACAAATAAGTCGAAATAGATAATGATGTAATGCATAAGCATCATCCACGTTTACCAATGTTCTCATAAATTTTCATACCATCAGAAAAATATAATAACTTCGATGTATGAAAGCAGGTATGATATCATTCACAAATGTAATGGCTCAATAAGCGAACCCTGCGACACTGCCAGATTCGCCTGTATCATATACTGAAACTTCATGTTTCATGAAACAAGGTATTTGTGATGATTTAGAATTGGGGTTTATAAGCTCCCTAAATGATTATAAGGATTTATTCGACTGATATAATTTTTTATAACAGATTATTAAAACAACATCTAAATAGTTTCACATTAGCGGATTATAATCTAATTTAGTTTCTAATTAAAATTTTCTATAAGGTTAAGGCTAATGTTGATGTAAAAAATCTACGGTGTACGCAGTCTCACAGTAAATCTTGTCAAATATGTTTTTTTCTGGGAACAGGATCCAACACTTTAAGTTATAATACATTAGTGATATTGAGCTCTCCGTGAAGATTGTCAATAGCCATTACTGCTTTGTCACTACAATCAATTACATTGATGGAAATATTTCATAGCACTAAATTCAAAATTTTGATCTTCAATTCAAAATTGATGACAAGTTACAGACTGTTTAACTTTAAATTCGTCGAGCTACGCAGCGAGTTGATTCTACTCATACTAATAAACAACTTTTCCTATGAAGCCACTTCCGAAATCTTGAAAAGAAATCTTCATTTCCATACTTCTTTTATTGAGATTTCAGAAGTGACTAATAGGAAAAGTTCTTTATTTACATCAGAAACACGATAAAATACGATGTATGCATATAACAAATAAGCATGTATGTACTTATACTTACTTTTCCGATACTGGTAAACACTAATATCGATTCACTTTACTTTTTGAAAGTTTGGAAACGAATTATGTCACTAATATCGATTCACTTTTCTTTATGAAAATTTGGAAACAAATGAGTAACGTTTATCCTTGACATTCGTGTGCACGTTTGAACAAGTATTGCGGACGGGACGGCGGCCGGCAGCGGCGCGGCAACCAGGATAAGTCTCGATGCGTTGTACTGAATATGGAATATTTTTTTAATACATTGTTTTGTTGCTTGTTTTAATACATGTTTTTACAAGTAATAGTCTTAAAATCTTAGCTTCTTAAAGTATTATCTTCCTATATTGATAGAAATTAAGTCAACATTTTAGTTCTTCACTATCGAAATTAATTTTCATGCACCCCCGCTTACAAAGTGTAGACCCCCATTGTATGTCACGCCATCTTAGACTCCCGTCGAGTCTCCCGTGGACACCTTTTTTTTTGTGTGTTGTGCAAATGCGCCCTTATACACCATGACACCGCGCTGGCAAGGCGCGGCCGTGTGTGGGGCTCTCCGGTCATAGAAACGAAGACCGGCCTACCCACTAAAACCCCCCCAAGTTCTCTAGACCCATGCGGGGCACATGGCAGGCTGCGCTTTCGCGATTCGACCGTCATTCCCATGGACCCCTAGTGGTCCGTGGACCTGGACCACTTTGAGAATTACTGCTTTATACAGTCGTGGTACGGCCTCTATATTGTCGATACCAAAATCACAATCAGCTTATTTCAAGCATTTTCTAAGCTACAAGCGGTTGGTCGAATTATCTGATGACTGCGATAATAGCAATTATTCTTTCATTAGGAGCATTCAAAGTTATTCTATGCGCTACTTTTATACTTCTTGTTACAGGAAACACCTCGGAACATAATGCGAGTTTAATCTCTCCATTAACATTTCAAACTACACTTTTTCTGTAAATACGACCACTGTAGTACATATTCAAATGACTTTATTATAAACTTGAGACTTGAGATAAAGGACACCTTTACATGCCTATTCACTCCGTTACATTAAAGTTTAATATGGTAACATCATGTTTTGAACGATAAGCTCCGAAACAATATATGATCTGATCGAATAATATATGACGCCAAATAAATAAAGTATGTACATAACATTATGTATTGATGTCCAATAGGTTAAGTATATAAATACATTAAAATCGAAACATAAATCTGTTTGTTATGCCTAATCCTTATTTAAACTTAACCTTTAATTTAGTTTATTTGTAGACTATAAGAAAATGGAGAGATATCTGCATTGAGCGGTTTTGTTCAAAATACGAACATACAACCGTTGTGTAATTTATTCTAAATATACAAGTTATCATCCGATCCTCATAGACGTGTTAAGCATAATAGTTGACTGGTAGAAAATATTGTATGCCATTGAGTTGACCATTTTTCCGTACAAAATTTGAAAATGTACTATTGAATTAATACTATAAGCATGATACTACAATTACTTTACGCTATTTATTTAAAAACACTCAAATACAGTGTATATTTTCTTTGATTAATAGACTTCGTTTACTTTGGATTTCAGAGCTTCTGCCACTTTACTGTAAAGTATACCGACATTAAGGCTAATGTCCGTTTTGTTTAATGTCTTGGCAGGTATCTGTTACTCTGTTGAATGTACTCAAATAAATACAACTTAACCTGGATTTAGTATTTGACATTTTGTAAAGTGAACACAAAGAAAAATCTATTCGATCTCTTCTTTTTATTAAACAAGTAACTGATCTGGCGAGTTTTGTACTGCCTAACGATCAACGAATAGACGTAAGATGTCAAATGCGGAAGATAGCGGAAAAATGTATAAAATAATTATAGATTTTCTCATATTAACTCTACGGCCTGCTTTTTGTAATATTCAAATAGTTTTATTTTGCTTCTTGTAATATTCTCAATACAGAAGCAATTAGGTGATTATTTAAATCGATTTAGCTGTTCTTGAGTTATAAATTATGTAATTATACATAACTAGCCATTAACTTCTCTACACTAACTCATCAAAAAGAAAAGTCACGCAGCGCATCACGCTCTGAAGAACTCACTCTGACAGTGCATTCGGGCCGGCAATACAGCAAGACGCTTTTATATGGCTTTTTTTATTGATAAAAAAGCAAACTATCAGCCAATGATAAGTGATTACAGTCACCTATAGTTTATGTGGGTCCTGTGAGATTCACGGCAAAGCTTAAACAACTTATATGTAGAAAATTCACAAAGACAAGTTCCTCGTTTTGGAGAATTCGGCTACCCAGGATTTACATTGCAGTCTATATCGGCTGCGTAAACTCTTGTATACAAACGACTACAGCATTTATTATTTATTATTATTATACTACTTCTAATAATACCAACTCTAGTGGAAACGTAGTGAACTAAAATGGTTTTTATACGTTAATACAAAGTCATTTTACGTAAAAATTGTGTTTCGCCATGTCCAGGTTTTGTCAATATCTTTATACATCCAAGTTTTCAGTATCATATTACAAGATGACGGCATATAACAAGGGAACCCGAAACTAAAGTGAGTGTAGAAACTGTTTCTTACACTCGCGCGAGTCACGATAACTTTATAAACTGTTTTTTTTACAATATATTTAAAGTGTAATTATCTTTGTCTATTTTTAACGTCAATGCCTATGAAGAAATTCCTAGTGGAATATCAGCACAGTGAAAAACAATGACAGATATCATGGATATATAGAGTATTATTTTCTTTTCATTTCTGTAAAAATACTTACAATAAAAAAACATTTTTATGGTTTAATACTATTAATTTATATATAGATAATTAATTTAAAATGTATATATGACATACATAATAACAATTATGTAATATAATAAGTATAATAGAATAGTGGTGCTAGGATAGATGACACTGTTATGTTTTTTTGCCACCTTTACTTTACAACTTGCCTTTTGTTCTATTATTCATATTTTTAGAAGACGTGTATGAAAATGTATGAGAGGACCACTAAGAAGTTAAACATAAATGAAATATCAACTATGACTATAGGCATTAAATGCGAACTGTTCCACTAATATAAATAAAACTTGCATCTTTTTGCAGCGGACCGTGAAAAATGACAAGAGAAACAATACTCTGTAATAGTGAATTTCAGTAGTTGAAGCAACTAAGCTTACTATCAAAAGGATTGATGTCAATTTGACGAACAATTTAAAAACAAAACTAACAGTAATAATCCTTGTTATTTGATAAAAAAGAGACGAAGGTAAAACTAACAAATAATCACAGCTTTAGTAAATGATATTAATGTGTCCAACTCAAGTGCGTATCTCAGTATTTCGGAAGCGGTGTCTACCGATCGCTCACTGTCACACGCAAGCAGGCTGTCGCCGCGACGGCAGGCATTCGTCACCGTTGATTTGTGTTCCGCGGCAGGTATTCCATTATAGAGTATCTATCGTCTGTTTTAAGCAAACTAAAAGGACGTCTCTATCAATGTCACTTTGCCGTTATATACGAAATTAAAAGGTTGATGCACTGTGCAATTAAATGGAGACCTTAACTAATAAAATAAATAAGACGCTAATAACAAAAAAGTTACGTTTAAGTATCTTAAATGATGCACACAAATGTTCCAAATTCTTGTATAAGTCATAGTTTAATCGAAGAGCTTTTTGATTAAATTCTCGATATTTGTTAGTAATTATTTCTATTGAATACGTTGTTAGTCTTATTTATCACTACTATGACCGCAAACTACTTTGGTATGACCGATCCCCTGGTCGGACAAACGGACAATTCATAATTTTATACGTCCTTGGCGACGTAGCAGTAATAATCCCTGGCTGGTGGTATTGAACGGTGATAGCATAGATTTTATAACGTATATGTATATATAGGATTGAGTACCCCATTAAAGTGACCAAACTGGGATGTTTTTTTCCCTCAGGAGAGGAGGGCTGAGACCCTCATGGCTATCGCCGCAAGCATGTGTGACGGTGGTTATGTCGGACTACATCGATCGAGGCGGTTCGGCCAATGTGACCTACCGACCAAACTCAGCCTAAGTCAATGGTCCTGATGACCCTGCGGCTAGAATTGAAAGCGGCCGCTCTTCAAAGAGGGCGCGGAGCTTAACTGGGATGTCTGATGTACCATGAAACATGCACCGCCCCCGTTCTGGAGGGCGGGAACGTTAGTTCAAGATAGGGTCCCAGGCCTTCCGCCCGACCAAAGGCTGCAGGTAGTGTTTAGTTGGTAGACTGGCCTTCTGCTAGAGTCCAACATAACCCGCCGTAGACCGGTTGCGGGTGGTATCCGGTGCGAGGTCGTCCAAGCACCAGGAGGTTGTGATAGCGACCACTATGGTGGCGCGCCCCCTATGAGGATTCCCCTCATAGGGGGCGCGTCTTATTCAACTTTTGTGTATGTAGACCAAATAAAATCGTAAAACAGCAAGATTTAATAAACTCCTTAAAATACGAGAAATAAAATTTTAAAATATTGTCGGTTTTTGTCGATAAAACTTAACATACGAGTACAATACGTTGGTAAAGTATCGGAAGTCCGATCCCTAACACACTGTATACATATTTTCTTTGTTTTATATCGATTATTCTGAACCCTTTAGTTTATATAATTTATGTACGTTATAAATAATGTATAATTAATATGCACAAACACTCGTAACAGATATAACACTGTTTGTAATAGGTGTTTAAACCAACCATGCCCATCCTATATCAACACATTATTTTTCTGCTTGTTTTTTTTACAAATCCGCCAGAAATTCAATTCGCAAGTCTCAATGGACCTACTTTTACTACTACGGCAGACGTTAATATATGCATTTTCCCGGTACTCCATAAATCACCACGGGTGTCACGTGACAACACAATACCGATTGTGGTTACTTTCGCTTATTTGTATTTTGTGTATATATATTAGATATTTTTTTTAAATACATAAGTGTTGTTACGTTATTTAGATGTTATATAGATATAGAAATCATTGCTCTCGCAGATATGCTTCATAAAAACAAGTAGTCTATTGCATATATTGCCCAAATTTCAGTAATAATTGATTTAACCCTTTTTTTTTTTTTTTGTTCCCCTGAGGAAAATGCATCATATTATTTTCGATTATAAAGAGTTACTTAAATACCTACCGGAAAAGTTCATTCTCATCATCCCAACTCAAATCCCATCCCCGTTGAGGATTGGTCGACTTCAAGTCTTTGAACAATTTCGAAGGTGTATGACGGTTGCGTTACAATGGTTTTCTTCACCATAGGAAAGTCGATGTCCATATAATTTTCAAAAATCCGAAAAAACAATGGTACATTTTAGGATCGACCCCGGGCCTCCCGATCAAACTCGAGTAACATGATTTTTAAACTTGATTCCAATAAAGACTAGCAGATTTAAGTTAGTACTTAAAGCTTAGAGCTCGATATGAGCTCATATCGAGCTACGCGTGCTAATTTAATATGGCTTCATAACTTGCTCCTTATCAGACTCTTGCTTCTGCCGAGCTTGTGTCGATTGTTAACTTATAGTAAATTCTGACAACAGTATCTACTATAAAGACTGCTATTACAATAATAACACTTTGATACCTAAACTGTTTTTTTTTTGTAAATAATGTTTTCATTTTTATGACTATAATTATATTTATCTGCATAAATCATGAATAAAAGTTATATTACTAAATAAACCACCGAGTCCTTATCAGACCAGGAGAAGTATTTTTGAATTATTAGACGTGAATTTGGAATTCGAATACGAATACAAATCGTGCGCAAAATTATTTTCTAGTGCTTACAATTTTATAGATTTTTGAATCACTTGTTATTAATGATTTATTGGCAATGGATACAAAGTTTTTTTTTTGAATCACTCGAATTCAGTGTTGTCATTAAGAACAAATTCTTAATTAAATTCCGTTTCACGCAGAAAAATTCAAAACCACAACAACAAAAACAAAAATCCGGCGATGACTCACACGTGAAACGGATCACTGTCAAGGTCACGTCAGCGTTGGATATTATACTAGTAGAAATCAAAAACGAGTGGGTTGAACCACTCGTTGCACAACCCACGAAATGAAAATTCAGAAATAGTGAATTCGGTAATTCGTATACGAATCTCACGATTTCGAATGCGAATTGGTTTTCTATTCAAAAATTCAAAAATTTGTCTCCTGGCCGAAAATCACAACTTTCACTTTCCATTTATTTGTTTTGTACTACTCATGTTTTGTTTTCTTTTTGTTCAGAGTGGTAACTCTTACAAAACCTTCTATGACGATAGACTGGTACTTTCCTCCAGAAATTGGCGACACGTTAATGTCAAAATAACCGCTTTTGAGTGCAGTCTGAAAGGGATGTCTGGAAGCGCAAACCCTAGATCAATATTGAGCCTTGATGTAAATTTTATTAAATGTAAATTACAGTATCCGGTAATTGGACCGTTTAACTCCGTTATAAAACTCTGTCGAAACTCACAAGCGGTACTACAACATTAGTCTGTTGAGAAAATACCTACTCTTTGTGTGTGTTCTACCAATAGTACAATGAGTTGAGTTCCGAAACAATATTTGACGTGATTCCAATGGCGACGTTCTGTCATCACACCGGACGTTTAACTCGTCCTCACCAGCTGAAGCCGAAGTGATCACGCAGAGTGCTGTTTCAAAGGAATTTCCTCCCGCGCAAACTCCGGTTGTGGAATGACCACCCTGGTACAGAATGCAGTTCTTGAAAAATGGAGTAAATTGATTTTTAAAGACTTGGCAACACCTTTACACGACAACACCATAGACTACGGTGAGTGAGTGAGTTACTATCAAGCTGGCCGTAAGTTTTGGCACCATCGTCGTATAAAAAAATCTAGTCCACTTCAACTGAATTGTTGTGTTTGACGCGGTTTGCGATAATAATCTGTGTTAGATCGGTTTACCTTTAACTTCACAAGCTACATTCAAAGAAGTAATTCATAAGCCTAACGTTACTGGCACACAAGGTGGTGTCATTCGCGTACCGTGTACCCACCATCCATTCTTCAAGTGTGATTCACATTATAACTTCGGTTTAGATTATAAATAGCAAGGATTACATTACACATCCTTATCTAACACCCGCACGTATATGGAAGCTATCCGAGAACAAATACCCTACTCGTCGAGCACCCTAAATTAGGTGGTGTGATGTGACCAAGACTAGTTGTATTTTCTACAATGCTGGCTGTTTCACCGAGTCAAATTCCTTGAAAATATCAACAAATCATGTTTGCACCCAAATCTTCGTGATTTTCACGTTGTCTATGAAATAGCACAAAAAATACTAATTTAGGCTTATACCCAGCGTGAGACAACACAGTAAATTCAAAAAACACATACATTTAAAATCAGTTTTATTTTTTAAAAAACTCTATTTACCTTCTGGTTTATAAAACTAGTTTATCTCTTTACTATTTAACAGAGTAAACAAACGTTACGAGCTTCAGTTCTTCCCAGTAAATAAATTGCAGTTTTCCACCATAAAATACAATTTTTAATTAATCTTCTTAATAAAAATATAACCAATACTAATTAACATTGACTAATCACTTCGTAGTTCGCTCTTGTAGTTTCGAGTCTATTCACCATATCGTAATCGAATACTGTCCTCGTAGGTTTTTTTACCTGTGGAGTAGAGGGGCTGAGAATCCTCGTGGATACCACCACAACAAAGTGCCTGGGTGATTATGTCGTACTTCAACCGACCCTATCTCCTAATAACCCTATGACTTGACGTGACAAGGAAGACAGCACCCTCAAGAGAAGGCTCGGTCAGCGTTGCCCTATAAGAGAGCATATGCGCATATGCTAGACCAGGCGCGGTTCACTAAAATGGCTCCGGCCAAAATTGAATTGAGCCTACTCGTGGCTAAGCATAAAGCTGCAGAGAAGGGAGTTGCAAGCAAGTTTAGAAGATCCTGCATTAATTGGCGAATTCTATGAAGTCTTGGCGGAGTGGAACTGTAGTTAGAAAACTCCCTAATAAGTGGATTGGAATGCTCGTCAGCGGCTCGGAAGAAACGTTCAAAGCAGGAACGGAAGTGCTGCTGGATGACCGGGAGATCGAAGTCCCGGTGGAGGTCACAGCTTCGGATATAGTATGAGGCGTCGGCCATTCGGTGCCAAAGTTTTCTCTAATTGGGTCGGTATATGCAAATAGCGTACGACATGAAAGATAGTATACAAACTTTATAAAGGGTTTGCTTATTCTTTCAAAGACATGGCGCTATGCTTGCCTAACATACCTACCTTTAAAGCGGATTATATAAGATTTGGCGTTTCACGTTTCTCTGGTGACATGCGTCCTAAAATTGAGCTGCTTGTCTAGGATTGGAATTTCCCTGGAATTTGAGATTGGGTGCAACATGGGATTGGGTCACTTCTGCGACTAAGATCGAACAAACCACAGAGATTTTCTCTGGGTTAACTTTGCATCGCCAAAGTTGGAACCAGACGTACAAGTCGTCGATTGCAGGTTACAATTTCGACAAATATGCGACTGTCGACACGCTCTTTGTAATAAAGGGCGGCACCGTCAGCGAAGAGGGCTAACTGGTGGCTTGCGGGGATGGGCAGATCTTTGGGGTTACCAGCTTTCAACGGTCTGGGGCTGGGAGGAATTTTCCGTGTCGAAAGCAAAATTACCTATCTCTGAGATAAGTCTCTACCATGTTCACTAGCCGATCGGTTATGCCTGATTGATAGAGCTTATAAACCAAGCTGATGTTCTTTACAAAAGCTTTGCCAACGTCAAAAAAAAACTACAACGATTTTGTCTCTACGGGATAGAATCCACTAAAAGTCTGATTATTAATTCACTGGAGTAAACTGACAGATGCTAATGTCACATTGTAAAATTATGCTGCCATATTTATCGTACTAGTGAGGTGACCTGCAAATATAATTGGATAAATTGAATAAATCGATAAGGACTTCACCCTTCGTTGTTATTCAGATCACTCACACAAAGTCAGTAATAACGTTTATTAAAAAAAGTACTCAATTAATTATTATATAGGTACATGAATTCTATCAGATACAAAAAATGAAATTCACTCACTTGCTAGCGTTCCCGAATTATGCGTTCATTTAATCAGTAAATCAATTTTTTGAGCTGTAATTATTCGAACATTTGGAAGTACATAAATTATTGCAATCTTTTTAAAAGAAAAATACAGATTTAACCACTGTGTAATAGTTATTTATTTTTAGTTATTGTATTTCATTTTAGACAAAACATAATTCTGTAAATTATTTATCGTTGTAATGGATTTACGACAATTTTACGTCAAGTTTTTTTTTATTTATTGCTGGTTATTACTGGTTACTGGTAATAAAAATCTAACCATTGAATATTTTTGTTTCATCTATTACTTCATATATATAATTCGAGTAATTACGCCATTTCAAAGTTATCACCTATTTCCATAAAGGTACCATGCTTATATTATTACATCGATTAAACAAAATTGGATTAAGATTTCTTAATAAAGTAAATAAAATGAGTAATGTGATTTGAGGACGGAATGAAATTGAATGAATGAGTTTGATTTCAATATTCTAGTCACAACACTATTTTCTGTTCATCATAAAGTGGTAACACCGTAAACGTCAGTTTACTCCAGTGAATTAATGATTAGACTTTAAGTACGTAAGTACTCGACAATGCAATGTTCTTGTTGTGGACATGATGTCATATGTGGGGATGATGATGCCCTTATCAGAGGTGTGCTGAGTCAGGCAAGAATGAGCCGTCCGTAAACTTTCCCCATTGATTCCTGTCGGCCGATACGCCCCGATGTAGTTCCACCGAATCTACTAGAACAGTTCTACCACGATCGCGAGAACGCGTTCAATGGAGAAGTCTAGGCGAGGCTATAAAGACCTATTTTCTTTAACACCGCTATTAGACACTAGAGGGAGCTACCGACACAAAATTTACCTACCTTTCCAAAATACATATTCAAAAATTTTCTTGAACTGAGGCTGAATTTAGTCGGTAGTTCACGCTGGTCAGACCGCTCAGGCCGGCGTGCAGTGCGACATAATCACCGTTACATTTGCCGCTGCGGTGGTATCCTGGGCACGTCTCGTGCTCCTTGTGAGGATTATCAGTCCCTCTCTCCTAAGAAAAAAAAGCTTCTGATCGTTTCCGAATTATATATACGTACTACTCACGCCTCTTTTCCAGGCAGGTGTCGACTAAAATCATACATAGTTTTCTTTTTGTTACGATCCAAACTTTAATTAATACTTTCATAGGTGTGTATTCATAACCTGACTTTTTTCAGGATATTTCCTATTTAGTCCAAGATCGTCCCCTACCAACTTGCCCATTCGTATTTACCCCATAAATTTCGTTCGTCCATCCTTTGTACGTGTCCAAACCAACTATACATTCCCTTCTCAATTTTTATGACATCTTTCACAGAAAAATGCATAGTATCATTTCCCTCCTCACACAATTTCGCAATAGTGTGATAAAGGATATTGTTTTTAATATAGACATTTGTCTTTTCATGATTTAGGTTTTTTAAATGTCATCCGAATTAATCCGAATTATAATTACATCCGGATTAATATTAAAATATTGATTTCAATGCTATCTGGCATATAATAGCGGATTACATTAGAAATAAAGAAGTTATTGATAATTTGAAAGTCATCATCCTCTTGCCCATTTCCCATTATCTTGGGTCGGCGCAGTAAATTTTTTTCTTCCATTCCTCTCTATCAGCCGTCATTTCCATGCTTACTCCTTTCTTTCTTATATCATTCTTCACACAATCGATCCATCTTTTATTTGTCCTTCCTCTACCCGTGTATCCCTCCACCTTCATATTCAACACTCATTTTGTGACATGACTTTCATCCCTCCGCATCACATGTCCAAACCATACTAATCTACTTCCTCTCACTTTTTCTACCACTGCCGCTACTTTCAGGCTTCCTCTTATTGACAATTTGAAAATATGGAGGAGGAAATGATGGAGGTAAAAATAAGGGCGATATTCACATAAACAATAAGTATGCATTAAGCCTATTTATTGGGTTTTGTTATTCACTCGGGTTATAATCATAATGTCGGGGCTGTTATAAATGGCTTAATTTATTTATTAGTTTGGCGACACTATATCTGCTATCCAACTTCCTTCATGATTTTTGTATGTTCCGTGATACCTCTGTTTTTTATGAGTTCCGTGGTTGCTAGGTTAGGTATATATAAAAAATACGCGTTAAGTTCGAGTTAATTTTATTAGCTAATATTAGAGACCACAAATACTTAAATTAATTAAAATAGTTCAATACAAAATCATTTATTTACAAATAATATATAAAAAAAATTGACGATTAAATTAAACCGCTAATATTATATTTTTAAGGAAAACTCATTGAGATTGACTATCGGATAGACCGGTGATAAATACCTAGTCAGAATATTATTTTATCACTTGACATTTGATAGAGATTCATTCCATATGAATTGCTGGTATAACATATGGCAAGAAAACTTTTAAATAAGATTTTAACATAATACATATTTATTTTATAAATTATTAATACTCATAATTTTACACGAGTTACTTATAATATTAATAACAACATTTCGTTTCATTAGTCATGGCACTAGTTGATTACCTTTATTCTAGGCGCTATGTAAGTAGGAAGCCAATTTAATTCGACGTCGTTAAAAGTCGTAAAAACTTCGTTAACTCCATCAAACATCTTTTTAGATAGTGACATGAAAAAGAACAAGGGTGCACCTTAGTAATATTTTGATTAATGGCAACAAAAAACATCATTCAAAACTGACGGAATATTTTCCGGGATGACAATATCGTTAATTTGGTATCCGATAAAACTAAATTGTCGGCAAGTTATGAGATTTACAGTACACAGTTAAAACAATATTTTTAACAGAGAATGTAACGAATTTCCTTTTAAAAAAAAAAGCATTTTAATAAATTTTAAATGACTTAGATTACATAAAATTAAACTCTGTAAAAAATTATACACAATCAAATGTACTACCTTAAAAATAAGCTTTTGGCAGTGATTTACAACAACCACAGGGAAAATAACTGTTTGTGAAATAATAATTGTTGTAATATAATTATATATATACGTATCATCGCAATTAGACGTGATCAAATTCGCCCTGAACAAACGGTGTCTCGAGAACGGTACTAAAGTTAATAAAGTCTAATTACATATAATGCAGGCTATCGTTTCAAATATCCTACCAAATAAGACAATTCATTCAAAAAACACGACGAGGCTATTTATTTCCGTTAAAATTGTGCAAAATATTAATTTAGGAGTCATCTCCTTTTTTTTTTAATAAAATGTTATGAAATCTCTGCATTTTACGAAAGTTTAAAGTTAAAACAACTGGTAATTCTTCTTTTCAACGAACAATCGCGGTAGGAATAAATTCTCGTCATGTTGTTTATTTTGACATTACATACCACACTCACTCGCACATAAGTACAAAAAGCACACGGTACAAAATTTCGAGATGTCCGACAGACCACTACATGTGCACTACCTAAAACGTATTACAAAAGCATAAACGTTACCATTAACTACACGACGCTCAAACAACTTGTAATATCGTCGTATTTTATACTTATCACATACAGGCTGGAACAATACCCTTACCGAAAACTCAAACCTCGTATTCTATCCATCATTAGAACGATTGTTGTCTCAGAAACTATATCTGAGAGACAAATAATTAAGGAATTATTAACTGACATCCCAAGTTATAGTTCGTACATGAAACACGCATTCACACCACAAATAAAATTAGAAATAGTTTCTCAGCAAATATTTTTGGTAATATAACCTGACTCCGTTGTACATTATCCATAGAAATCACAGTTTCGTTAAGGGACTTGTTTCGCCGTGTATTAAATATATCTCGTTAAAATTATTTATCAAAATTTTGTATACAAAGGCACTGAATAAGGCATCACGCTGTCAAGCTTCATATTATTAACAAAATTCTTTTAATGTCATTAAAATGCAATGTGTAAAGACTGAACCAGGCAACTGAATAATTCCCAGTTTCTATAAATTACTATTTGCCTGCGTACGTGGGATTCTTGAAGGTAGACGTAGCCTGCTTGTAAATAGGATTTTCACCCTGTAAAAAAGAAAGACTAATTCAATGTTGATATAATAACCATGATTTATTTATTAAGTTTCCAAGTAAATATTTAAAATACTATACTCAAAACCTATTTTGACACAATATCAGGTATTGAGATACGTGTGTAAATTTTACTTATACATATATACGTATTCGCACATATATACTGAATTTGTATAATGTTGAATTACGTAACGTTACCTGATAATTGAACGTCATTCAATATAACCTAATGAGATTGTTATTATACAGAAAGCATGAAAACAGATTCAAAGTGATTTGAAGATGATTTTAGTAACGCATAATAATGAAGTTAATATATAAATAAATCTTACCGTATCCCATTTAGCCATCATGCGCTCCTTTTCGAAGCGGGCAAACTCGCGTCTGTCGTGGATGGTGGTGACCATCTTCCAAAGCATAAGAAGTGCTAATCCAACTAGTACAATCGCAGCAATGACCCCCAATACTATACCCAATATGAAGACCTGTAAAATGCAAAGATAATTAACCTTTTATAATTAATGTAAATTGGTCAATATTGAAATAGTAAACACAAAATGAAATAATTTACAGAATGTATTTACTGTATCAACTGAATTGTGATAAATTATTATGAAGATGGAACAATTAAACTGATTTTTCGAATGATGTCATTTACCTTTTTCGGGCATTCTCGATCTTTCTGTGCTCGTATCAATAGTCTTTGATTTTCATCGTAAGAATACACAAACAAATACAAACAGTCCTCGTCATCGTAGAAACTGCACAGGTGTTCGTTCAACGTTTCGTTAGCTGGAATTAAAAAAGTTAATAAGTTAAGTTATCAAAGTTCTCTTATAGAAATGTAATTAGCTAAAAAGCTTCTGTCAACATTTTTTACACAACTTTCCAATCGCGCAGAATAGTTATCAAATTGCTCTAATATTATTATATTATATCATATTATCAATTGAGAATGATGTGTCAGCATTGCAAAAAATATAGAATCATAAATACTCCACATCGAAACTCCATATATCCTATGTATATGCTATGTAGGATGGTATTCTATATAATATATAGTTATGTTAATAAACAGCCTGGCCATCTGGCGATAAGTGGCAACAGTTACCCATAACACAATAGATGCCACATCAGACCTTCTATTTAACCTTTAGACTGTTTTTGTATCGCACATAAGAGGTTTTCTAAGTGTGTGACTCCTACTGTATGTTATATAATAGCAGTCTCAAGATCAACATGTAAAGCTTAACATGCTGCTTTGTGCAGGTACAGAGTATACTCGTATGTTGCCAATCTGTGACATAAGATGTAAAGTCGTGACTAGGGTTTCTCAATTCTCAAGCTTTTTTATTTCTCAGAGCACGAGAATTCTCGACCACTATTTCTCGAGAATTCTCGGGTTGTTGAGATATATGGAATTTTTTAAAAATATGTGTGTTTTAACAATAAAAGTACGCTTTTTATGCAATATTCAACAACATTTATCAACCAACAACATTTATTATTAGTTTCAATTGACTTTAACTTAAGTAAGTATATAAAATTTTAATTAAACGAAATAAAATCTAGCGAGATCTTTTGTCATTATTTCTACACACAATTTTAGGATTTAATAGTCTTCACCTTTAGGAAAAACAAATAAAATATCTTATAAAAACAATGCCACCATGTCACCACAATATAATTTAGTACCTTACATTACATACTATATAATTTACTTTAGTCTCTTTACTACAAACTTTTCTATTAAAATGTATAATTGAAACGACAGTTTTTGAATTAGGTACAAAAATCAAACAATCAGACTAACTTCATAATTACAATAAGGTACTAAGTAATAAGGTAATAAGGTAGGTAATAAGGTACAGGTGACTTATTTTAGAACTTTTTAATATAAATTTTCAATATTTTGTTATATATAGACATTTTGTTACGTAAGTATACTTATGAATCTAATAAATAATTGATAATCAGACTAATTATTTAATCAAAATTTAAAGAGGAAACTGCTCCAAAAGCTAGCCCACTAGGTATTTTTATTATTTAGGAAATATGCTTTCAAAAATACGAGGGCATTTAAAGCATTATCTGATAGTCGGATTCGTATTAAGTTTTGAAATTTTTTGACTTAATTTCTCATTTCTCGGCCACTTTTTTCTCGTCTCGAGTAAGGCAAAATTTTTCGGGAATTATCGATTTGAGAATTCTCGCAGAGAAACTCTAGTCATGACACTCAGTGATATCACTGGCTATCATCATCATCTTGCCTTTCAAACCATAACCCAGAAATTCATATTCATATGGCTTAAAAGAATGTTACCAAAGCAAATGCCTCTGTTAGAGTCTCCCTCACGGAGGGTATTGGTTAAAGCGACTGACCTTCCAGTTTCCCTTCGACAATGATGGGATATAGGGTGCAGTTGCCGCAGCGGCGGCTCTCAATTTCCTCGGAGTTGTAAAGAGGTCCTCGTTTATGTGCCTCGCATTGTACGCAGTCCTTGAACTCGCCGCACTTGCCAGGGCACGTCTGTTATATAAACATTACAATAATATAGTAAACATTATTATTTCTGCACCGCGTGCAATTCACTCTTATTCTCGGCCACAAGGACGTTAGGACCAAAGCTCTTAGTATGGCAATTACAAAGGATATTGTTTTTTGCTGATTCCGCGCAGTTCATGATGACTTGTCCAACAAGCAGACAAGGTCGACACGTGTTTCGTCTCAAGCGACCTTGTCTGCTTGTTGGACAAGTCATCATGAACTGCGCGGAATCAGCAAAAAACAATATCCTTTGTAATACAATGGACTTCCGCAAAATAACACCTGCTACAATAGAGTACTCTTAGTATGAGTTTAGCTCGTAGACAATGATGTCTGCGAGAGTATTTAGCAAACGTACAGTGTTATTATTGATATTTAGCTGTAAAATAGGAGTTAAATAATACGAGTGGTCACTAATCACATTTACAACGATTGCATTAAAAAAATTATGATAACATTATAACATTGTCAGTTTATGTGCCTTAATCAAATCAAATTTAACTTTATTCAAATATGACTTTAACATATCATCAGACATCAAATACCACCCATTCAGGACGTATTTTTTAGCTGATAAGAAGAAATAAACTTATCAGCAATTTATACCCTAAAGTCTGATTATTAATTCACTGGAGTAAACTGACAGATGCTAATGTCACATTGTAAAATTATGCTGCCATATTTATCGTACTAGTGAGGTGACCTGCAAATATAATTGGATAAATTGAATAAATCGATAAGGACTTCACCCTTCGTTGTTATTCAGATCACTCACACAAAGTCAGTGACAACGTTTATTAAAAAAAAGTACTCAATTAATTATAATATAGGTACATGAATTCTATCAGATACAAAAAATGAAATTCACTCACTTGCTAGCGTTCCCGAACTATGCGTTCAGTTAATCAGTAAATAAATTTTTTGAGCTGTAATTATTCGAACATTTGGAAGTACTTTAATTATTGCAATCTTTTTAAAAGAAAAATACAGATTTAACCACTGTGTAATAGTAGTTATTGTATTTCATTTTAGACAAAACATAATTCTGTAAATTATTTATCGTTGTAATGGATATAACCACGACAATTCGGATTAAGATTTCTTGATAAAATAAATAAAATGATTAATGTGATTTGAGGACGGAATGAAATTGAATGTATGAGTTTGATTTCAATATTCTAGTCACAAAACTATTTTCTGTTCATCATAAAGTGGTAACACCGTAAACGTCAGTTTACTCCAGTGAATTAATGATTAGACTTTAGGTCACAGAAAGCCAGACAGAATTTTCGGATAGTTTCTCGAAGGCTAGTTTTATACCGTCTACACATAATGTAAATGCATTTTGTATCCAAATTACACAAAAAGAAAATCTTACGGGACACTTTTCGCAGTATCTTCCAGAGTAGTGACGGTCGTCGTCAACATTGCACACGCATTGTCCGCACACACACTTGCCGTTGCCACTGCATATCTCGGAGTTTTCTGTAAAAAAAAAGTATAGCTCTTTATTTTGTTCAAAAAACCAGCTAATACTTGCAGCACCGTAACAAGTGTATTTCTTTCCGTGGCTGTAACTCCAGTTGACCAGTTGAACAGAGTTGACGTGTATGACTTTTCCTTTTAATGTATACGTAATAAAATTTTCCTAATTCATTTAGTATAATATTTTCAACATTATAAAAACACACAAAAGAAAAAATATGTACAACAAAGATATGTGCAGTCAAGAAATTAGATGATACTGTTTAAATGGCCAAGTGGTTTTCGGGACCCAGGTCTATATTTTGGATATGTTGTTCTCCTGGTCGAGCTGAGCAAAGGAAATGGTCGCAAAAAAAATTAACGACGCATTTTCCCGCTAGGGGGCTCTAAAGTCTGAATTAGCATCACCAGGCGAGCGGCACGGCTCCTGGTCCACGAGGCAGTCGCACGCGGGCCCGGTGTACTCCGGCCGACAGTGGCACTTCCTGCACACGCACTCTCCATGGTCAGTGTGGCACTCACCAGGCGAGGCGGCGCGGCTCCTGGTCCACGAGGCAGTCGCACGCGGGCCCGGTGTACTTCGGCCGACAGTTGCACTTCCTGCACACGCACTCTCCATGGTCAGTGTGGCACTCACCAGGCGAGCGGCACGGCTCCTGGTCCACGAGGCAGTCGCACGCGGGCCGGTGTACTTCGGCCGACAGTTGCACTTCCTGCACACGCACTCTCCATGGTCAGTGTGGCACTCACCAGGCGAGCGGCACGGCTCCTGGTCCACGAGGCAGTCGCACGCGGCCCGGTGTACTCCGGCCGACAGTGGCACTTCCTGCACACGCACTCTCCATGGTCAGTGTGGCACTCACCAGGCGAGCGGCACGGCTCCTGGTCCACGAGGCAGTCGCACGCGGGCCCGGTGTACTCCGGCCGACAGTGGCACTTCCTGCACACGCACTCTCCATGGTCAGTGTGGCACTCACCAGGCGAGCGGCACGGCTCCTGGTCCACGAGGCAGTCGCACGCGGGCCCGGTGTACTCCGGCCGACAGTGCACTTCCTGCACACGCACTCTCCATGGTCAGTGTGGCACTCACCAGGCGAGCGGCACGGCTCCTGGTCCACGAGGCAGTCGCACGCGGGCCCGGTGTACTCCGGCCGACAGTGGCACTTCCTGCACACGCACTCTCCATGGTCAGTGTGGCACTCACCAGGCGAGCGGCACGGCTCCTGGTCCACGAGGCAGTCGCACGCGGGCCCGGTGTACTCCGGCCGACAGTGGCACTTCCTGCACACGCACTCTCCATGGTCAGTGTGGCACTCACCAGGCGAGCGGCACGGCTCCTGGTCCACGAGGCAGTCGCACGCGGGCCCGGTGTACTCCGGCCGACAGTGGCACTTCCTGCACACGCACTCTCCATGGTCAGTGTGGCACTCACCAGGCGAGCGGCACGGCTCCTGGTCCACGAGGCAGTCGCACGCGGGCCCGGTGTACTCCGGCGACAGTGGCACTTCCTGCACACGCACTCTCCATGGTCAGTGTGGCACTCACCAGGCGAGCGGCACGGCTCCTGGTCCACGAGGCAGTCGCACGCGGGCCCGGTGTACTCCGGCCGACAGTTGCACTTCCTGCACACGCACTCTCCATGGTCAGTGTGGCACTCACCAGGCGAGCGGCACGGCTCCTGGTCCACGAGGCAGTCGCACGCGGGCCCGGTGTACTCCGGCCGACAGTTGCACTTCCTGCACACGCACTCTCCATGGTCAGTGTGGCACTCACCAGGCGAGCGGCACGGCTCCTGGTCCACGAGGCAGTCGCACGCGGGCCCGGTGTACTCCGGCCGACAGTTGCACTTCCTGCACACGCACTCTCCATGGTCAGGGCCTGAGCATAGCATGTTATTGTGCCTGTCGCACGAGAAGTTGTCGCATTCGCAGAACGGTCCGGAAATCATCTACAAAATGCAAATAGCGTAAAAATTGATTGAAATAGCGTAAAAGCAATTTTTATATTTATTACTTGCTAGTGAAAAATTGAGAAGTTTCGCTTAAACAAATAAATCTTGAAATATGTAATTAAATTATTATGCGATTGCAGACAAAGTCGAGAAATCTCTGTTGCATTGTTTGGTGCAGTAAATAAAATCAATCAAATGAAATAACCTTTAGAAAGCTCCTATAAGGTAAATGCTGTAAGGATAGGAATCGTAGGTGTAGAGGCTAATAGCTGGTAATGGCAATAACGACTGTTTTGTAATAACGAATAACACTGTTGTGTTATTTTCCTATAACTGTTATTGTAAACTGTTGTCTATTATCCTGTTATATTGCTGTTTTGACAAATGTTGTTGAATAAATTACGTTTACTGCAGACGGAAGTTCCAAAAAAAAACCAAAACTGTTTATACTAATTTAATTAATAATTAATTACATTTAAATTACAACTGATTAGCCTAATGCTCTCAATTCGAAGTGTGAATATTAAGACATTTGTTAAATAGAAAATTAATCTTATTATTATTTGAAGATGCAGAGTCTTGCCGTTGCAATCCGGCGCGCTGGTCTCGATGACGCTTGTCCCAAATAGCGAGGTGTCCGTAATTCCTCCCCCGCGAGATGAAAGACTATTTCAGGACGCTTAAAGAGAAAGCTGCTGGAATATCTTTCCCAGTCCTCAGTGTCTTAGGGTTTTCTGATAGTGCATAGATGTGTTCGGAATTATCTACTGCCTTTCTTCTTTTAAATTCCAGCACTTGTATTTGTAGCAAATGATTGCTATGACTATTGCAGTTATTACTAACATCGTAGTATAGAATGGGATAGTTGTATGGATTATGCTATAGTCATATCCATTATCTAATTGCAGAGGTGATTCCATCATTACTTTGTTCTCTATGCTGTGTAATCCTTGAAGATTAATGGTGTTCAATTTGATGCGGCTTGATTCTACTGGTTGCTCTTCGTTATAAGGAATTTTCATTAATTTAAAGGGTTGTCCTTTGACTTCGTCGTTTTCGTTGGTTATGACAATTTCCGGTGTTCGCAGGGTACATTTGTAAGGGATAGTGACCAAATAACTTCCTTGTAGTGTTGTCACATCTTCGCTTTCGCAGCTGGAGTATATCCTTGTATGATTCGGAAGTGATATCACATAATGATGATCGTCTAGTTTGTCGAAGGCTTCTTTTGATAAAATTAATGAGGTTAACTTGCAGTCTTGATTCATGGTTCGTGACTGTATTAGATTCTGGATACAGTCCGGCTTGGTTCTTGTTTGGTGTATTAACTTCTTATCACAGAGAAACCAGTTATTAAACTTCGGGCATTCTGCATCTATGTACACGAATGATTGCTCAGTGGTTGCAATAAAAGGATAAAGGGATAATAAGGATTTGTTGGTGTTTGTTAGGAACTATGGAAAGTTTATAGAATTTATATGTATCTTTGGAAACTATAGGAAATTTAAATATTATAACTATTTGCTTTTCTATGTAGTAATAACCGGGCTTACTTATATCATAGTAATTTCTAATAGCTAAGTTTAAGATGAAATCTCTACTATAGATGGTTTTCATATTTTCTATCATACTACTTAGAACATCATCATTTTCAGGCTTAGAACAGTCAGAATATTAGGCAGTAATTTAAATAACTTAAAACTAATTAATCAATATAATGTTCTGATGTATTTAAAAGTTCATTGATCTGTCCATAATTTGTTATTTACATTCAATATTTACATGCAATATTCTTCCATTTCCATTTATTTACAATATCTACTCTAATTATTTATTAGTTACTTCAAAAGTACACGACACTAATTATTGCAACGGATTGTAATTTAATTTTCATACGCAATCACACAACGGCAAATCCAAACACGACACTAATTATTACAACGATCACACAACTGCAAATAATGCGTAACTAAAAAAATGACAACAGCTTAGGCACCGGCAAGCCAGCAACAGTTTACCTAATTGTTATTTCAAATCACACTGGAAATCAAAATGAGTCTAATTGTCATACGCGCGAAGGTACAAAATTGTGAATTTGTTATTAGTGAAATTACTATAAGAAATAAACAAATAGGAACTTTATTTCCTTGTGAGAAAGGTTAATATTATAAGAATAAGCAGTCGGGCAACAGAGCGAGCGCCTTCGCCTACACAACGGTTTCAAGTGGCAACAACAACAATGCGTTGTAGGCGATTCTTTTGTCAACAGCAACAGCAGGATAACAGTATAAGCCGTTGTCAAATAATGTGTTATTCGTTACGGGAAAATAATTGATTATATAATAAGTTATTGAAACAACGACCATCACTGACCTTCAGCGGGTCGTCGGTCTTGTCGCACTCGCAGACGCCGCAGATGCAGGCGCCGCGGCCGGAGCAGAGCGCGGCGGACGAGTTGGCGGGCCGGCAGCCGCGCTCCTGCTCCAGCGAGGCGCCGCCGTGCGCGGAGCACTCGCAGCTCTTGCCGAAGCGGCCCGGGTTGCACACGCACACGCCGCACGCGGACTTGCCCTGCCCGCTGCACACTGACGGGCTGTCGTCGTACGCCTACCAATTGATTTTTTATCTATTGTATCTATTTCGGTTTTAACACATTCCAATAGGTAGACGAAAGGGTAGACGACTACAACTGATTATCGTCGTTTTTATACTATAATTATCTGATTCGAGCAATTTATATCTTTATCCCTAAGAGATAGACATATACTATCGCGGACTTTTTTGTTGAACTTTTTAAGGTGGACAATACTGTAGTACATTATTTTGGTCTATCTCGTCGGGTTTGGCCAGCGTTTGCAATATAAGCGCAAAAAAGTAAGTCGATTTACGACATCACATTAGAAATCTCAAAAATTGACAGTGTTCCACTACTACATTGTGCATGTTTTATACATATAAACCTTCCTCTTGTAAAGAAAACGCATTAAAATCCGTTGCGTAGGTTTAAAGATTTAAGCATACATAGCTACATAAGTACATAAGGAAAAAAAAATAGCAGCCAGTATTTCAAAAAAAGAACGAATTTTATCATGGAAATATGTTTAAATTGAAGTATTATATATAAATATTATGAACACAAATTAAATTTTCATAAATGTATTGGTCTGATAAGGTCAATATACAATGTTTCGCACAATTAAAAATTAACTTCCTATATGGATACGACGACAATTTTTTAAATTCTATATATAATAAGTTTCATATATGATCGAAGATAATAAGAGTACTCTTTTAAGTGAGAAATATTGTACAGCCAACAGTACACCTGCACCTATTAAACTACACTATTAAATAATATCAAATTTAGTCCATTAGACACAGTAGGAGCTATTTGTGTTGATTCAAATGGAATTGTGGCTGCAGGGGCTAGTTCTGGAGGGGTATCTTTAAAGCATGAAGGTAGAGTCGGTCAAGCAGCATCATTTGGCAGTGGAGTAGGGCACAGAGTAGGACGGAAACAATGGAAAAAACGGTCTCTACCTGCACGGTAACACGATTAGGGTCCACTTTAAAAGTTCGTAGATAGCATGTTTTTTTTTTATTTGGAAGCTAAAATGGTAAAGAATAAAAGTAAGCTATAAAATTACATAGTTATATTATATATTACATAGGCACATTTTTTTAGTAATTTGAAGTTTTTTAAAATAAACGTCTAAAAAAATTTTTTTTTTCATAAAAATACATTTTATTACCCAAGATAGTTACTTTTTTGCGGACTATTTATTATTTCATGGTCATCGCCAGGTATTACTGTTTTTTTTTATTTCAAAGAAATAGACCCATTATTTTGGAAGAAATCAATACTTTTGTACATAAGAGTCCTTAATGAAACATGAAAATCTTAAAATACCAATAACACTATCCTACAATATCCTACACTATCCTACAATAAAAATACCAATATCCTACAATAATTTTTTATAATTTTTTTTTATATTTTTCTAGTCAATGATTCATGGTCTAGTTTCATCCCCTTTCGGGATTGCACTTTATCCAGGGACACACTGTATATATCAACAACCATGACTAAGGTACAAATGCTCGCATTCATCACACAAACATCTGCCCCCACCGGGATCCGAACCCGGGACCTCAGAGATGGCGACACCTTGAAACCGGTGTAGTATCCACTCGACTATGGAGGTCGTCATTTCCACAAGTATGACTTGATTACGAGTGGGTGAGGGCACTCGTAATGAAATCGCATCCGTGACTAAGGCAGTCACATAAGTGATATCCAAAAATAAGAATTATTGAAAATCGGTGATTATTAGTCAAATCGGTGATTTCTAAGTCGCATACGTAATTCAAAAATAGGTCTCCAGGACTATTCCCATTGACCTAGAATTTTTTTTTCCTTCTCTTCTGGTACCTAGAATTATGAATATAATATAGTTGTGTCACAGCTGTTAATTTTTTTTTTGCAATTATAAACCTATTTACCACAAGCGCACGGCGCGCCAGTTCGACTCGCTTTTGGTCGGAATTTTCGCTAATTTGAATTTACTTACATAATGTCCAGGGTGCTCACAGGGGCAGTCACAAAGCATCTCCACTTCCACCTGCAAAGTCTCTGATATTCCTACAGGGTAAATTTGGAATGTCTGTTTCCAGCTGTTCCGGTCTTTGGGACATTCTTTCAAAGTGATTTCGGCTGTGAACTCCACCACATCTCCAACCTTAAATAAGAAATATATTATATTTTTATTTATTTATCAAAAAATATTTTTCATTCCTCATGCTCGGAAAGGAGCGTTTCCTTGATCTGACTATTGGGAGGAAAACGCTAGTTCCCACCAGCGGGCGGGAAATTCTCATACTATTTACTTCCCTCCTTAGGGAGGAAAGTAAAATTTTAAAAATAGAACTGAATTAGGTTACTTTTATACAATATTTGGCACAATGGTAATAAAAGTATTTGGCTGAATGGCCAGTAAAAGGTAACGCGACGTGATCCAAATTAAAAAATACCAGTGAAAAAATTTAAACATACAGTTCTTGAATTGTACTAACGTTACAATTAATTTTAAGTAGGTTCTATTCATGTTAAGAGTATTTTTATTAATAAATTTTATTAGAAAAGCTATTTTTTTCCTTGCATTCGAAATGAAAAGTAGAGTGCTACAACGGGTAAAATCAAACCCTACTTCGGACTATAGCCGGTCTAACAACCTCGTAGGGATTGATTCCTTTCCACCCTTATAAAGCAATTTACTATTAAATAACTTATCGGATGTTAATTTGAAATATGAATTCATCAAGTATTATATTTGCGAAATATTAAATGAAACAATATCAAATACTGACCTTGAGTCCATTGCATTTATTTGTTTGGATGGCTTCTTTTCCTCCCAGACAGGATGAGTAATACATAATTTGAATTGCGTCACTCGATGTATCCTTCATTTCTACTGTCGATGTAATTTTCTACAAAATATTAAATTGGTTAAATACATTTATTTGTTCATGCGGATATAATTTTTATAAAACATATTTAAAACTATCATTTCTATATATATTTCCCTCCTAATATATAGTTTTCATTCATGAAAGTATTTCTAAATAAGTAAGTGGGAAGATTCTTCCATCTATTAAAAAAGATAAAAGTTCTAATTTAATAGACATGAATATGTGGACATTTTAAGACTTATTGTAAAACTCTAGTATAAATGTATTTTTTTTTTCTGTTATCCTTTTTCTTTTTTTTTATGATTTAAATCTACAGCCTATTATATATTTATTTAAATATATACAGATTATCAATGATTGGAGTAGGTAGAGCTATTTTTGGTACTTGCGATTTTTTCTCATAATATGGACATACCCGGAATCCCGGGATTGAAAGGACAGTTTACTAATAAAATATTATAAATAGTGCTACAAAAAGCTATTCGCTGTTTTAGGGAGTGGAACACTTAATGCACTGGGGACGCTTTTAGGGTTATTGAAATAATCATTTCAAATAATTGAATCAGCTCGTCAAGGAGAACAACATATCCAAAAACCAGCTGATTCTGCCGAAAACCACGATTTTCTAATACAGACTTCAGAGCCCCCTAGCGGAAAAATGCGTCGTTAACTTTTTTGCGACCATTACATTTTTTGCTCAGCTCGACCAGGAGAACAACATATCCAAAATTTAGACCTGGGTCCAGAAAACCACTTGGAAACAGTATTATCTACTTTGGCATCATCGCGCCCGTACACCGCTTTGATGACGATGTATGTAAGTTTGACAACGTCGCGCGTTCGCTAGTCTACATAATACAAGCAATCTTTCATAATTTTTATTAGAATTAAACTTTGTTTATTTTTATCCCGGGATCGTAGTCCGAATCCCGCGGCATGTCCAAATTAACATCAATGTTTGCGATCAATGAACCCAAATAGCTCTAGCTACTCCGATCATTGTAGATTATATATATGTCGCAGCCAACTGGTTAAAATAGCCGTTTAATCAAACAGCTAGCCCTTTGACTGAACAACGTCATTCAATCACACAGTTATGCGTCGTTTAGCCGACTTGTTGATTGCAACGTTCAACATTACAGCTAGACGACGCTTAGCCAACTGGTTAAATGGCAAATTAACTAGGTTGAGAGAATAGGAAGGCTTTTTGTATTTTCTTGGGAGGTTATTCTTGAATTAAGTATAAGGCCAAAAGCTTGATGAAATAAGTAAAAATGAAAAACAAATTATTAATCATTATATTGTTTATTGCACCAAGCAAAAAATTACAAATTATTAGTCAATATATTGTTTATTGCACCAAGCAAAAAATTACAAACCCTAAAATTTACGAAGCAAGAATCATTTCATAATCCCGTAATTTCTCCTCGAATATTAGTTGAAATTTTGATTCACTCGTAAGTAGCGACGAGCGAAGTTGAGCGACTCAAATATTCAATTAATAAGCTAGACGTATGGTTGAATGGTGTTGTTCAGTCAAAGGGCTAGCTGTTTGATTGAACGGCTATTTTAACCAGTTGGCTGCGACATATATATTTAAATCTATTTAAATCTACAGCCAATCTAGCACAACTTTAATAATTGATAACTTTGTGAGGAAGGTACAGGGAAAGGTAATACAGATTCTTTTAGTGAAAAAAAAATCACAAGTCTTAGCCTTTTTTAAATAATACTCACATTATATTGATCCCGCACCAAGTCTACGACGTTGTCGGAGTCATCGCTGAGCACGCCGCTACTGGAGCCTTCGATGTGCTTGCTGAGCTCCTCGTAAACGCTTATCTGCTCTGCCGTCACCGCGAATATTACATTTATCGCGTGGTGTTTTACCTAAAACACACATATATAATATTTAATTGGGTAGAGGACAATTTTTTAAATTCTATATATAATAAAAGTACTCTTTTACGTGAGAAATATTGTACAGCCAACAGTACACCTGCACCTATTACTTTTGAAGATACATCGGCATGTTTGCGGCGCTGTCGCGGGTCGCTCAAAAACGCTCCATACTAAAAACACTGCAATCGTGACGTCATAACTCAGTAAACTCGCCTAATTTGTATGAGCGTATAAACAAATCTATACTAATATAATAAAGCTGAAGAGTTTGTTTGTTTGTTTGTTTGTTTGTTTGAACGCGCTAATCTCCGAAACTACTGGTGCGATTTGAATAATTCTTTTTTTGTTGGATAGTCCATTTATCGAGGAAGGCTATAGGCTAAATAACATTACGCTATGACCAATAGGAGCAAAGACAGAGCGGTAAATGTGTAAAAAACGGGGAAAATTATTCATTTTTGAAGGCTTTCTTTGCGTGCGCTGCGAAAACGGTTCAAGATACACAAAAAATATGTATGAAAGAATTATTCCTCTATACATGATCTAAAAAAAAGTCCGCGACGGCATATGTCTATCTTTTAAAGGTTTAGTCACAATGACCGTTTTTATGGTACCAAATGATATGTCGCGTTGTCAAGATCGGGTAACAGCTGAGGTGCGCAAAATAACTATTCCACGCGGACGAAGTCGCGGGCACAGCTAGTTTTAAAATAACTTTGTTATTTGTACGTTTATAGGTATACTTTCTAAATAAAAAAATGTTACATTTAATGTGAGAATGCTAGAAATGTGTTCGTTTCATTAGAATTATGTAAATAATAATTGCGCTTTTTTTAGACAATGTTATTGTAAATTAATAGTTAATCTGAAATTTCTATATTGACATACTTCCATTAGATATAAATTGGACAAATCAGATAATTATAGTATAAAAACGGCCATAATCAGTTGTAGTTGTCTACCCTATTAATAATTATTGTATATGTGATATAAAATTACACTTAATGAAGCCATAATATATACCTACATAGAAAACATGGAGCCATGTTATATTTATTTATGTAATAATGACAAAACAGTGTCAATTAACAGTTATTTATGCAACTGTTATGCAATAATTAGGGGTATTAAAACACGAATGTGGGTTTACTATTACATGAGTGTTTCACTACCTAATTATAACAGTTGCATACAAGACTTTATTTACAATCATGATATGAATCCTCCATGAAAGATTCTCATAGGGTGTTGTACTGTGTTGTAGTCTAAAAGTCTAATAGCGAAGCATGTAAAATAAACAAACCTTAATAAGTAAAAGAATTATTTATTGTAATAATTATTTACATTTTGGATCATACAATTATTGAAGTGCACTTAAACATTTGCACCTTGTTGAATGTTGGCAGATCCTGATGTACTTGGAATATTTATATTCACCACTTCATTATTTCTATTTTCTATAGAACTTAGAATTTGATTTTGAGACACGTGGATTTTGTTGGATATGTCATTGCATGAGCATGTTCTTTTTTTGAAATTCATAATATCACGCGTTTAGGTGATATAATGATCATAATACCATTGAGTGTTTTAATGTTGGCAATAAGCTAATTGTTATAGGTTCTTTTATAGAGGATTAATAGCATGATAGTAGATAATAACATACAAAAAACATATTTACCAAATGTTATTCAAAGCATGACGTTTAAACACCTAAATCGAAGTATATATACAATGTCAAACAACTCACTTTTAAGTTGATTTGCGAAATGCTTGGGTAATCTTGCAGAGTTGAATGAGTGTATGAATTATCCTCCATGTGACATTCGCCATCGTTCGGCTGCACAATACCACCAAGCTGTAAAAAAAAATGTCATAATTATATACAACAAATGGTTTACACAAACACAAATAGTTTAATCAGTGCTTTTGGCAAAAAAAAACATAGATTTTTGTTGTTGCATACTGTAGCATTGTGGTCCATTGCTTATGAAGCTTTCAAATAAATAACAAGCAATACAAATTTTTATGTATTAATATTATGTCATATCTCATATTTCAGTGGTCAAGATGTTAGTCAATATTTTAACAACAAATCCAAAATATAAGAAAATATTGAAGAACAAATATATTGCTTTATCTTACATACAATACAAGCCCCATACGAGCGCCTGCAGTTAATGAGCCACTACTGACGATTACGACCATTAAAACGCGACTACAGGGGGCGTACTCTTAAAAACGATATTCGATATATCGTGGACTTCGTCGTGTCATATCCTACTCTTAGTTACTATCGTTTAAAGCATGCCACCGAACAATGGAATGAACGCTATTAATTTTAACATAAGAAAGCCTCAAATGACAACGATGAATTGAATTTGACAGACGAACATTCGAAAAATAAACGTAAAATTTACGATTATTACAACGACACCTCAAACCGTATTGTATTACTTTTTGACGGAAATTTCAACGACGGTCAAAATTAATATCGTTCGTTCGATCGTCCGTTGAAATGCTTTAAACGATAGTAACTAAGAGTAGGATACGACATGACGAAGTCCGCGATATATGGAATATCGTTTATAAGAGTACGCCCACTGAAGGCACAGTCCAGCAACTAAACGCAGCTTGTCGCAGGCATTCATGACTTAGGCTGACCACTAGTCGCAGCCCCTCACTCCTTTAAAGTACATTTAAGAAAAAGTTTTAAGAAGAAACTACGCCAGTTTCAAGGTGTAGCCACCTCTGAGGTCCCGGGTTCCATCCCTGGTGGGAATAGATGTGTGATGAATGTGAGCATTTGTACCTTGGTCATGGTTGTTAAATATATATATATTCTATATATTCTATCAAAAATATTTATATACATATTCAAAATATATTTAAGTCTATCCGTTGTCCTAGATCCCATAATAGAAGCCTTGTAGAGCTTACTTTGGGCTAGGTTAATTGGTATAAGTATGAGCAATATTTATTTAAGACTGGTCTTGGTGCACTGGGTGGGACGAACAATCCGGCGAAGCTACTAATAGCGTAAAATGGAACAAAAATCTCGTTCTTCTTTAATATTTAAAAATAAATCAAGGTAAGTCCATTTTTTTATAATCACGTCACGAGTTTATGCTAATATAATTTAGAACAAAACATTTTATATCTTACGACCTATAAGATATAATCTTTATATAATGTGTGCCCAAAATAGATTCTCTACCTACAAACTTCTTTAAATCCATAGTCTCTGTTATTAAAACGATATAATCTCGTTAAGATGCGGCAGCTATCAGTCCACAGAACTAACCTTTCCATCGCCAGCGTAGTGAAAACCAGCGTCTGTGGAGAAGACGAGCAATCTACGCGCCTGGTCTCGCCAACCGATCTGCTGCTTGCACACAACCGCTTGCATAATGGCGTCAAAACCACCCTCAGGCGCATCCAAATTACCGGACACGTCCGCTTTCGCTACCGCTTGCTATTAACAAAATATATATTATATAAGTAAAGACAGACATCGTCATCAATTACCCACGCATTAGTGTTTACTCACATCAAAGTAATCGGTGTCGTTACTTAATGACATCTGATTTTTAAAGCCATAAGGCGCTGCGCACTGGTCGCAAGGCGAAATCAAGCTAAAAACATGTACAATAAAAATGTCATTAAATTTTGAATATTATATATAACAAAGAAAAACGTTGAAACTAGCAATAATAACTAAACGTTTAAATTGCTGTATCGAGTAAGTTGTTCATACCATATAACAATATGAACGAACAACTTACAAAAATAAATCATAATACTCACTTTTTAGGCACCGTCGATACGTATGGCATGACCAGTTTATCAACAAAAGAGCCAAAACCTATTCTGAAGTTGGAAGTAATGTTTCTCATCGTGCTCGACAGTAAGCTTCCAAGAGTACTGAGCTTGTCTTTGTCATTCTTCATCGATCTACTCAAATCCATAAGATAGTACAGATCTACGGGGTAATCTTGAGCCTGGGAATACGCGAAGGTCAACTTCTCTACTTGACCTGAGCAACAATTGTATTACTTTAATTAATTACACATCACATCAAAATAAAATAATAAAGCAATAACATTCGATAAAAGGTAAAGGTCAAAATATATTTTATACATAACTATACTTACACATATTTTATATTAAATAACATATACCGCAAATAAAAATATAAGTCTTGTAATAAAAGTAATAGATTTAAGTAGTGTATATAAAAATCAAAATCAACTTTAAAATGCAGCATGGTGAACTATCGCGTAAAAAAGAGATTATGTAGTTATTCGCCCTCAATCAGTACTTTTTTGGTCTTCCCATACTCTTATGTCTACATGTCCATATATACGGTTACAAGATTACGCAAAAAAGTATAACAGTAGTCTGTTTGAAGAAACATATCCATGTGAAGAATGGCATCACTGAGATAATATATGATAGAGATGAACAGAAAAAAGTGTTGCGACAAATCCACATTTCTTGTGCAAATCTTTTTATATCGACCTGTAGTAGCATTTTTAAATTGTGTTATGCTTACTTTTGCGTAATTGAAGCTTTACTCTCTGTGGTTTGATTTGGACTAAGTTGCCACCGCCAGCTACGCCTGCGCCGTATGCACCACCACCGGCCTGCATACTACCACTGCCTGCGCTCATTGACTCCTCATAGGATGAAGAGCTTATACCCATGCGCCCTTTTGCTGGAATTCATTGTTTTATACATTTAATTGACGAACGAATCCGCTGCCCATTAGAATAGAAAAAATAATCATCATCAGCACGTCAGACATACATCTACTGCAAATCAAAGGCCTCCCCCAAGGAAAGGATTAAGGCCATATCACCACACCAATACCTGAATCCAATCAAAATTCAGTGCGAATGGTGGATAATTGTTTATTACCATGCATAATAGTAATAATATCATGCTTGTCGTGCCTCTGACTGCCAAACGACAATGAATTGTAGATGCAGTATTCAATAAGGGGAAGTTGTCCACAGCCGAGTTACTAACCAAATCTAGAAGCCTTCTATGATACCCTTCAAATTTCTTCGGCTCTACCTTTCGTTTTTACACTTGTTTAGTAGAACAAAGCTACATTTTTATTACTTAAATCGTAGCAAAATATGGTAAACTATGCTTATTGGGATAACATAACACTTGTTATTCAATTGTGATATGCAAAACGAAAATAAATATTTAAAGAGCGACATAATATATAGTTTACTTAATTTATTTTTTGCTAAATAAAATTAATCAGAAATCAATTAATCAGTGGGAAAAGACATATTATGCTGGGTCTTGTAGTGATTATCAACGTGTGAGTATTTTATACCTCCATTGAACCATTCAGAGAAGAAAGGCGTGATTATGTGTACGTTTAAGCTAAATATATTTTAATATTAAACTACAAAACTGCACAATATTTTAAGCTAAATAAATTTTAATGTTAAACTACTAAATTGTTGTCATGATATTATTATCATTCTAACACGACATGAGCGTCGTCATGTACAGAGGTATTTAATGACTCACACTAGATGTTTTTAAATAAATTAATTGTCTCATATTTGCATAATATTTAAGCTGCACAACAAAAAGAATGCATATAACGCTAATGTTTTGTTCTATATAACGGTACGAGAACTTGGTATTCCTAAAAAAATCACACCAAAATAATACTTACCCCTACTTAATTCTTTATTATATAATGGATCTGTTGATATTTGGTTGTCGGGGTTGAAAATGTACGCTTCATCGCAACCGGCCGTGCCACCCTCCATGGCAGGGTTGAAACAGCGAGGTCCATTAAAGCCCGGGCTGAAGCACCACGCGCAGCTAGGGGTGCGGATGCAGTCGCTGCACGTGGTTTTGCTAGAACACGGGTTGTGGGCTAGCAAGTGCTCGGCACGCTGACATACGGTGACACCGACCAGGCATGTCAGTAGTAAAATTGACAATCCACGAAACATTTTGGCGTTTGTCCTGTCAAAAGGAATGCGAGCCTGCAACAAGACGAGTGTTGTGTTTTTAAGGTTCTCAAAAGGAAGAACAGAACCATTGGGATCACTTGTTTCTCTGTAGAAGGTAGCTCTTACAAAAAAAAAAAAAACAAAAGCCGAAAACCATAACCATAAGCGATACGTCGACACCACACGCTCAATAGCGAAGTACAGTTATGTGGACATTTAGAGGAATAATTTGTACACAATAGATAGAGGCGGTATTTTACGCCGGCACACAACTATATAATGGCGCAGGTTTGGCCACATGTAAAATAATGTTTCGGAAAATTTATTGGATTGTACCCTGCCGCTAGTTTCTGCCATCGTTCCACGCGATATAACGTTCACCCTCATCACCTTAACGGTAGGCAGTTCACAACAATATATTTCCAGGATTTTTCTGCCATTCAAAGAGTGCATACAAAGGCCGGTAACACAATTATAACTCCTTTGGTGTTGGAATATTATGAAAGAAAGCTATGATACCATACACATTCAACTATTCCATTCAATAAACAATTATTTGCCGATTGTACAACTAACACAATTACATTTTTATCACAGCTTGACAGCCATACCGGCCTACACCTGTAGGCGGCTTTAGTGAGAAAGGGCGCCGCCCACGCCAACCGAATCGAGGTCGCCTCGTGGGAGACGAGAATTATTTAAGGCGCGTGAAAGTGTTTTAGCTCAGTGTACAACATAACACAAGTTATTTCACAAACTATCCCAAATGTAATAAATGCAAAAATTTGTGAGGCTGTATGGATTATTGATTGATTGATTGATGGATATTCTTATTTATTTATTATTCTATGGTATGGAGATTTGCGACCTGGAGTAAAAAACAAGATAATTTTTACTTAATATCTACCGGAGTGTAGGTAAAGACCCATCTGCCCAGTATACTGGACAGCAGTAGATCCGCGAGAATAGACTCAGAGTGGTAAGAAATCAGTTGGCGAAAAGGTGTCAATATGGTCAGTGATGAGCCAGATCACCCTTGAACGATCGTTGGCGAGAAAAAGACCTGACTGACCGAAAGAAGCCATAGAAATAGTGTTTTTTCTTCCTGTCGCCTGATGTGTACGTATAATATTAGTTTTATTTTCAATAACGAAGTCTCAATATTGACTTTTGTAAATAAATAGGTGAATTTTATCACTGTTCAAATATATCTTCATACAATATACGCTGTATAGAGGCACTAATGATATCATACTTTAAACTTAAATGCACACACCTTGTCAAGGAAATCTTGTGCTGATAACGTAATTTCTTCTTGCGTAAACACGACACTTCGTGGCTCCGAAATTGTTCAATCCTTAACGGGTATGAAAGCAATTATATTTTTAACAGACCATTTATCATAATGACAAAGGGTGATTCACAATTAACTCTGTTTTTTTTTATCAAGTCACTGTTTTTTCGTACACAATATCACCTCGTTTATTTAAACTTTGTGTCCATAATAAAGTATATGTACAACGTATAATATACACGTATCTATAACCACACTGTTTAATAAATAAATTTATCCTTGTTTATTAACTTTTAATAACGACAATCCAACATGTTTAAATTGATCTGTGATTACATTTTTCGTACGTTGCTGAGTGATCATAGCGCGCACGGCCTGCGTCGGCGCCGGATACACGCGTGACTAATTTGTACAGAAAATAACTTGCCGGAGTCACCAGCGGGCGATGATACAGTAAGCGCAGCAGACTCACGGTCAGCACCTCGTCACCGTTTTTTCTTGGAATCAATCAATACGTAAAATAGCGACTCACAATATCGTCTTCGATGATAGTGTCATTGTCATAATATATAATTTTAATGATTCTATAATAAATAATATTTTTGTTTTGTACCGGACATATACATATCAGATTTGTTTAATGCGATATGAATCTTGTGACGGAAATATATATAAATGTTAGTTGTTTTAACTTGTATCGGAGGTTTGGTTCAGACTGTGCATCTGAAGCCGGCTTCCAACTGACGACTCTGTCAGTTGGAAGCCGGCGTCAGTGCTGTCTCTGACGACACAGGGAGAAAAAAAAATTACCCTGGCTGGTTCTTTCATGTACAAGGTCTCCCGCCGTAGATTTGTGAACCAATGGCTCAATCTTTGACATTCAAAAGTGATTGTAAAATCCTATTTGAAGAATAAATTTTTGATTGATTGATTGATAAAGTGAAATTGGTTAATAAGAGACTGATCAATATTAATATTTTGTAGAAATCCTCTTATTGTTTCAGGTTAACGGTCGAACATCCAAATTTCAGAAGTAATAAGGAAGGATTTAAAAGCGTTGGCCTATGTAGACTTTGAATTCAATAAAAAAATAATGAACTCCTCGTCTAAGATTATCATCGTTACTAAATTACAACTGCATATATAAAATTTTGCACAGAATCTAAAACACAAATCAATCTATTTTATTAATTACAGTACAGTTCACAAATGATAAGCAAATATCGAATGTATGTCTAGTGCTCATCTGAATTATTACCATCATTATTCCCAATCTGATATGATTGGCACACTTGAATTTCAGAGTCGATTTCAAGCCTCACCCTCTCCTTCCTTAGTAACCGCAAGGTCATTGTTTAATTGGTAGGAGATCAGCATACTCTGTGCAACCGGCTGCACTCGTATCCATAACGATTCACAAATCTTAAGAATTCTTATAATAAAGGTAGGAAGATTATATATTTAAAAAATCTCTTTTTTTTAATTACTAAATAAAAATGAAATTCTTCGAAAATCTACACCCCCTATGGTATTTTTAACTACCATCACTACAATTTTTCAAATATTTCACTTATTTTTGTATTGGCAACCTAAGTGGCATTGCAATCCACCAAAACCCTTAAAAATACCTGAATACAGATAGTTTTTACAGAAAAATTCATCAAAATATTTATTTCTACTAAAATTTTCAAAGATTTTCACTTTCAGTTCAATTTCACGCATCGTGGTATATAAAAATTGTATCGACACTACTATGGCAAGTTAATCAAAAAGTTTACGCAACTAACCAAGATTCCAAAATCGTATAATAATACTCTACAAAAATTAGCCCCAAAAAAATATCAATTAATCATAAACAAAAACCGATAATTTTAAATGTATTACTTATTATACTATGGGCTCAAAACAGGACTTGTGTTAGTAATAAATATTGCTTGAATAAAAACGAATGGTATAAATAATTTTAAATTCCCAAACCGATGGATTGGGAGAGACGGACTCATAGCATGGCCAGCGAGGAGCCCCGATCTAACACCAATGGTTTTTATGTGTGGGGTCATATGAAAAGCCTGGTATACGACCATATGACACCGATCGCAAATATCGACATTTTAAGACAAAAAATAATTGATGCGGCTGAGGAAATGAAACGAGGCTTGCGAACTTCTGTCATGAAAAGTAATTTACGAAAAAGAATGAGAATTTGTGTAAGAAATAGGGGTGGCCATGTCGAACATGAATTATAAAAATATTATTGCTATGATTTTTTTGTTTTATTTGCGTTTTGTCGATGTTTTTACCTCAAAACAAAAATATAGCACTGCTACAATAATTGTTATTTGGTCAATGTCTTGCCAATTTAATAATTTAAGTATTATTGCCTTTTTGAATAGCTAAGAAGACGTAGAAATTTTTAAAATTATTTGCAGAACAAGTTCCGTACATTTACTTTTATCGAGCAATTTTTGGCAGATATTAGTAGTGTGCTCATATTTTTGATAATTTTTATTAATTGACATGTCTTCTAAGTAGATACATAAAACAATTAACCTTAGGAGCCCTTATCACGGAAAAATCTACTAAAAAGGCAAAAAAACAGTATTTCTAAAAAAATCTTCAATGTACAATATCTCCATAACGGTTAAGTTTCGGACGCCATATTATAGATTCAAATTCATCAGAAATGACCTAAATAATAACGTCCTTCAATATTCAGTACGACTTTCCCTATAATCCTGTATATAAATATATATACAATATGATCAAGTGCAGAAAGTAGTCTAAGACAAACTACATATGTAGTGTTCCTTTAGATTGCGCTTAAAAGAAGCAATGGATTGATAATCTTGAACACTGGCTGGCAACTCATTCCACAATCTAGCACGAACAGTAAAGGAGCGGGAGTAGAATTTGGAGTTCGAAAAAGGAACATTTAAAATAGGGTAGGACACAGTATAGTGGTTATGGACAGTATAGTTTAGGAAATAAATAACCAAGTTTATAGAATTTAGATTAGATGCAAATAAATTTACCGTATAGAAAAATACGTCACGATCCCCTAAACAACATGTTACTTTGTTTAAAAAAGAAAACGTTTATTAAATTTACAGCTTCATAATACTAGTAATTTAGAAGTTGTACAAATGTATCTATGCTGTGGGCACGCCAATGTTAACGTGCTAGGTCACTATAATAATATAGGCGCTCAATGTAAAAATTACATCATTGACATCACCAGTCGAATCGAATGAATCAACGCAACGTCAACATACCTTATAAAACTTATTAGCGATCGATGGCCATACTTGTATGTTAACTAAAATTTAAATTGCGTATACAAAGACAATAATCGAAGCTTATTTTGGTAAAGTATCGGGTTTCAAATTGTAGATTTTTATTTGAGCTCCTAACAATAATTTATTGTTATTTTATTATGTACTAGCGACCCGCCCCGGCTTCGCACGGGTGCAGTGAAAAAATGGTTATGGTGGGTTATCCCTAAGAGATAGACATATACCATCGCGGACTTTTTTGTGGATTTTTGTAAGTTGTACAATACTGTAGTACATTATTTTGGTCTATCTCGTAGGGTTCAGCCAGCGTTTGCAATATAAGCGCAAAAAAACGTGCTTATTTACGACATCACATTAGAAACCTTTAAATTTATCAGTGTTTCTCTACTATATTATGCATTTATTATACATACAACAAACCTTCCTTAAGAATCACTCTATCTATTAAAAAAAAACCGCGTCAAAATCCGTTGCGTAGTTTTAAAGATCTAAGCATACATACGGACATACAGCGAAAGCGACTTTGTTTTATACTATGTATTGATTTTGCACTTAATTACAAATACTTTTTGCTCCTACATGAAAATAAAATTATGCATTTTCTTTACAAGGTGACAGGGTTCATAATTTAATCGAAACGTTAAATTCATTTCTTGTTATGTCCATAATAAAAGTACTAATTTAATTGGATTTTCTGAATATGTACATTTACTAAATATCTTTCCGTAATATCAGAATCAACAGAGCGGTGATACCGTAAACATATATGTGTAAATATATGTTTTTTAATTTGTTAACAAAACCGTATTTTAGGCAAATATTTTAGGATCCTATATACACTTTATTGCACAGTTAAGATAGGTAATGTATAATATATAGGAAAGAATATGTACAATGGTGGACTTATCTCTAATAGAGATCTCTTCCAGCCAACCCAAACCAAACCTATCGTATCAAAACTTACAAATCATAAGACAATAGCACAAAAAGGAAATATTTTCGTTTCCCTATCGGTTTTTCCTGGATTATCCATTTCTTTTTACTTCAAGACTACCTATTCTACTACGGTAAGGTGAACTTTTAATTTCCATAATAAAATAGTACTATTAGTCTGTTCAGAGACGAATTTAGCTCGCTACATTTCGGGATATTGGAACCGACTGTAAGAGGTTCCCGAATTTAAATCTCAGCAACGTGTCTCGGACGCAATACATTGATTAAGTTAGTGTTTATAAACACCTTTGTTTAGCCAGAACAAACATAATCAAGTATGTATTATTAAAAACATATTAACAAAACGAACTATCAAAGCTTCCAAGAGAGAAATCCATTTTTGGCGGTAAATATTTCCGACCTTTCAGCCTATTACTCTTTTTTTTTATTAATTTGTAAGTGCGTCTCGTATACCATAATAGCACTCCCAACACTCGTCCAGTTACGTAAGTCTTATCCAGTTTCCATAAATCGACTATAACGGTCGGGGTACTCGGGACAGGTCATTGGCCGCCAAGTCTAAGTTTGTATACCAGTGATATGCCACCGCTTTATTTCAATCAGTATTCACAAGGATTTTTGAGTCAAAAATGCATATTTTTAAAATAGACCTTATGTTAACCGGCCTACTCAAAAATTATCGCAGTGTAAAAGCAATTTATTTTTAGAGCACGATCCGGTAGGCGTTCTATTAATAGAAAAATATATAGAATGCATATGGTAAAACCGCATTTGAAAATGTATTGCATTTGGCTGAGTCGATAATTTAGTTTGTTGAGCCACTTACGGTAGCCACTTACGTGCCAGTTCCCAATGTGTTGTGCAGAGTAGGTACTTAAGGGACATTTGACTTCAAATGGCATTTTCGTGATATTTGTACAGAACTCTAGATTACAGAAAAAAAAATGTCGTCTGCAGTAATTCTTTATCAGTGACCGACGAACAATAAAGGATCTATGTTGGATTTATATTTTTTATGTATATATAAATTGAAAAAGAGAACTTAATTTTAACTATAGCACATCTCGAACAGCACACAACAACAATGCCCTTGTATTAATGGTTATTACTACTCCAACCCTGCAGTGGTCAAAGTACAGACATAAAAGTGTCCTGTACATTTCAAATGTGTTTGAATAAAGAACCAATGGACTAGAAGCGGCCGCTGACAAAATTTTGTAAGCTTATGTTATATAACAGTTCATTACTATATTTTTTGTCATTAGATAATAGCTCACTAGTTTGTTTACTTATTCATTAACATATTTACTATTTAATTTTAATTATTGTTGTTACACATAACTTCTTAAATTGTATTTAGTTCCAAGTCCATATTATCTATTTACTAATGTGTTCCCTCCACCACCAAACCAGACCCTATATACGAGTATACCATTGTCCCTTCGATCCCAAGTCAGTTCATCTCCAAATCTCATACTCGTTACTACTAAATCTTGTTATTTTTCTAAGTCTTAGTGTACTAAATAAATTAGTTTTTAAAAACTTTACTTTCACTGTGACCACGTAACAAATTTGGCGCAGTGGGTAGGTCCTCGCGTGTCGTAAAAGCCGCGGTAAGACGAAGAAAACGTACGTCAAGCTTTCCTCACCGGGACAGCATCGCCCTTCAAGGAAACATCAACGAACGGTAGCTGCAGGCTTTTGAATTGTTCGCCGAACCATGCAGAAGATCAAATTTTTATTGTTACTGTGGAAAGTGGTGAAACTTGTTTGCTCTCCTATTTCCTATATCTCTTATATTATATTGTGTACTGTATATATACCAAATCCCATCGTATTATATTTTGTTATATCTCTAAATCTCTCTCAATGACTAAAGAAATCAATCTAACCCAATGATCAACTGTATAGTGACTTGTCCTCCTTTTTCGCTAGTGCGTCGTAGTGTGCGTCCCGCACAGTGCGGTTCCAAACGAATTTCCTCCCGCGTACACTTCGTTGGTGGAATGAGCTCCCTGCCGAGGTTTTCCCGCAAGACTACAGTATGGGGTTCTTCAAAACGGGAGTAAATAAGTTTTTGAAGGGTCGGCAACGCGCGAGTGACAACCCTGGTTTGCAAGTGTCCATAGGCTCCGGTAACCGCTCACCATCAGGCGGGCCGTAGGCCTGTTTGCCACCATCGTGGTTTTAAAAAAATAAAAATAAAATAAATAATTCGTTTCAACAATCAATAAAAATGTCTCTAGATATTACAACTCTTTTAAAGCTAATTCCAAGTTTTGACACGGATAAAAATTACCAACCATACAGATTTATTCGATCATGCGATTCCGCATGTGCACAGCAAACAATACGAGTTGTGGGATCATTGCGCTCTTATTTGATAAATAGATTTTTAAATGTGAAAACATTATCACATCTTAATTTAGAATTAAGTCGTTATTTCAGAAACCAAACGAAACGCTAACAGAATATTTCCACAGAGTAGATCTATGTAGAAGTAAAATTTTAGATGAAATTATATGAAGCTGCTGTTTAAGAATTTCGCTAGTCGAATTCTGCTTGGTGTTCCCGGGGGCTCCCTACATGCCTGAAGAAGGAAATAAAATTAATACTAATTATGATTTATTTTACCTAACTAAATTAACTAAACTATATATATTTTGTGGAGTCATGCAATGGTCTTAAGTATTGGCATGCGCCATTACATTTTTCCAGATTTTCGTATAACATAAATTTCATTGAATCCTAATCTGGTGACAACGTAGGGACCGTCCCATTTGCTGTCTAGGTTGTTCAGATTACGGATTTTGAGCATAACTTGGTCGCCTATATCGAACTTTGCTATGTTTTTGATGTTGCTGTCGTAACCCTCTTTGGCTTTTTTCTTTTCAAGCTTACGACGAGCTATATCACGTGAAACTTGGAGTCGTTCATTTAAGTCTCTAATGTAATCGTGTGTCGTATAATCATTATTTTCTTTAATGGATCTTGGTTTATAACCAAATAGTAACTCGTGAGGTGAATCCCATAGATTGATTTACGGAGGTATTATGGCATATGATATTGATAGCAAAAGGGAGTCGTTTGTGGCTTCAGAATATCGATTGTAACGCGTTCGAATGGTTTAGTGGAAAAGAATGTAATAACCAGGGGCTTTGTATGTTTTTATTTGAATTTTATTGCGTTGGCATATTTGACAATCTAATATATATAAATCTCATGTCACAATGTTTGTGCTCAATGAACTCCTAAACTACTTAACCGATTATAATAAAATTCGCACACCATGTGCAGTTCGATCCAACTTGAGAGATAGGATAGTTTAAATCTGAGTGTCATCATCATCATCATCATCAATTTTAAAAATTCTTTCACCAATAGAAAGCCACATTATTGCGGAGTGTCATCATCATCATCATCATCATCAGCGGACGGCGCGCGATGGCTTCGGGTTTAATTCAGTTCGCTTTCGTGCTCGCTTCGGGGATTATTAATATTATGCCCAACGAAGTGGGCGCGGGTCAGCTAGTTTATCTATATAGTCTTTTATGTTATCGGTAATTCCTTTCCAAAAATATTTGTTACTTATTTTGCGCGTTGTTTCCACAATGCCTTGATGTTCTGATAAGGGATCATCATGAAAGGTTTTAAGGATTTGAGGAATTTGTTCTGGAGTTGAGTCTTTGTTTTGTTTTCACAAATAGTAATTTTGCATTCATATGAATCGGCAAGATAAGCTGTGATGTGTAATTGTTCGTTGCCTTTGAGTTTACAAGTAGGATCTCTTTTAAGATCTGGGACGTAATGTGTATTAAAATCATGTTTTTGTAAACAGTTGAGTAGAGTTTTAAAGAAACTCTCAGAATCCCACGGGACAAAATGTAAGAGCAACCAAAAATTGACAAACAGATGTCGACTAGCGAAATTCTTAAACAACAGCTTCACATAATTTCATCTACAATTTTAAATTTTAACGAAACTATTCGAAAAATATCCTATGACGAAATCTTATCAATGAAAATCTTAATAATATAAACTCTTATTTTAATACAATCAGTAAAATATTGTTTAATCTAACCATTTCCAAAGAAGTATCCACGGTAGCTATACAAATTCTAGAAGCAGTAACTTCTTTCTAAAAGATTTACATGATATTATTAGTAGCATTTTGTTTATCAAATCGGGTGCAATACATCCTTCAGTTATTTATACAGCTCGTTTATAAAAGAATTATTATCTACTATCTCTAGTAGGAACTAGATCCAATAGAAATCTCGTAGCTAGTGTTACTCTTAATAACATCCACCAAATCTCGGAATCAGCGTCTATTACTTCTTTTATCTACATGAATAAACTTGTATACATTTAGTAAGAAACGATAGATTTACCTTACATCATTTATATTCTATTCTAATACCACATCCTGACTCTTTCCTTCATTCTACTATCCCTCCTGAGCAAACTCACTTTGCCATTAGTACTACTAGACAACAGTACATCGCTACAAGCTCATTGCAACTGCAAGATATCCTCATCAAACAACAGTCTGTAAATTCACCGCGTACAACGTGAACACGAGACCAATCTGTGAAATATCTATTTTAACTACAACGTCAAGAAACGTCCCAGATACCTGCGAGGTGGCAACCTTTTCAGCTCAGATCAACACATTTCAAGAAATGAAATATAACAAATAGATTTTTATTCTACATCGAAAAACTTCATATGCACTCGAATGCAATGATAAAACTACACATGGCGAATTATAAGGAACTGGAATAATCTCTCTAGAACAAGGCTGTTAAATTATGTACAGCGTTTGCAACACGTTCGGCTGAAGACAATATAAGTTACAACGCCAGTCATCCTATTGTAACCGTAGACATAGGAACAATCTGTACCTCAAATTCTCTAAAACTACAAGAAGCACCAGAACTTATTCCAATAAGAGTCAATAATATTCCCCGATTCTTTGAAAACATTAAAGGAAGAAATAAAAATCCATATTAAGGAATTAGATGAAAAAGAGACATTCATTGAGAAAAACTCATCCTAATTCTCTTACATATGTTTCGCTATTGGCTTTATCCTCCTACTACTTGCCTGCTTTAGATGCTGCAATATAAAGCTACCATCATTCTTTAACAAACACAGAAATCATCGTGATGGATGCATACAAATATTCAACAATTATTTCGATCGTTCACAACAACGTCAACACATCGAGATCTCAATGACATTGAATAACAACACTACAACATCTAGCATCTCCGAAGAAGATGACAACAGCTTGAAACCCTCAAAAAGGCAAAACCGCTAAATCTTGGAAGGAGGTGTTAGATAATAGTTAGTTCATTACTATATTTGTTTGTCATTGGATTGTTTGTCATTAGATAATAGCTCACTAGTTTGTTTACTTATCCATTAACATATTTACTATTTCATTTAAATTATTGTTGTCACACATAACTTCTTATATTGTATTCAGTTCAGTCCATGTTATCTATTTACTAATGTGTTCCCTCCAACACCAAACCAGACCCTATAGACGAGTATACCATTGTCCCTTCGATCCCAAGTCAGTTCATCTCCAAACCTCATTCTCGTTACTCCTAAATCTTGTTATTTTTCTAAGTCTGTACAAAATAAATTAGATTTTATATTGTGTTTATTTTATAGTGTACTAAATAAATAAATTTTTAAAAACATTAGTTTTACTGTGATCACGTATTACTAATTAAGGTTTCATTTAACTTAGAAATGTTTGAAAAACACCACACAACAACAAAATAAAGAGTTTATTGATTTTGTCATTAAAATCAAAATTTGAAGGACAAATTAAAGAGTGGCTTACAGAAGAGGATTAGGATGCCGCCACCTTTGATGGCGATGGTGAATATAGATCATGATAATAAACCAAATCACGTTATTTATGAGTTAGAAAACCGACGAAGAAGTTACATAATCTAATGATGATCAACCTTTCTCAAATTTTCAATCGACTTGTAAGCTCTCACGCAAGGCAAGCGAAAGTATTTCCGAAAACGAGGAAGTTCAACTAAAGGATAAAAACTATTGAGGCGAAAATAAATTTCGCTGGTCTTCTGCCGCCCGAAGTAGAAGAAATCAAAGATGTTCAAACTATATTACTGCTCGTTGTACTCGTAAATAGCCGATGACAATTTTTTATTGTTGCTGGATATTGCGGGCTCTATTGCATTCATAATTTAACAACTAACATCCCTGTGTAAGAGGATGAGATAAAAAGCCTTTTGGCATCTGATTGGCATCTGACAAAGATGACGAAAAGATGGCGTCGAGAGCAAAGTCACCAATATGTATGAGGACATACAGAATTCAATCCAAAAAGCTTCAACCTGAAGTACCCCAATGATAAAACACTCTCTTTTATTTGTAACTGAATAATTATTAAAATTACCAATAATCACAAAAACCAAAAAAAACTGGTAGTACTTAATACCTCTCAATAAGAGGCAATATGGAAGGAGGAGTTGTTCTTCAAAGTGCTACACTGTTGTGTAGCACTTTGAAGAACAACTCCTTTGGGCTTTGGGATATTAAAGGAATCATTTTGTAGACCTTCTTAGCTCCCACCATAATGACCAATGGTTGCTGAAAGAATATCCTAAAGGACAGGACAAAGAACATATGAAAATAAGAAGAAAATGTCTCTCAGACAGTGGCGGCACAGAGTTTTTAGACAGGGTAGGCAAAATAATGGCACTATCCAAAAATATTCGATATATAGTTTAGGTTCGTCGTCATTTCTGTATGACATATGGATGTGATGCTGATGGTGATGAGCCAGTGCCAATATCAATTTGCTCATATTCGAAGTGGCCTTTCGGCCGGCGCGTTTGTCTGATATTCTGTGTTTGCAAAATTAATACTAAGTACAGCAAAAAAGTTGGTCGTGTTTTGTGCGTGTACGTATTTTTTTTTTGTATTTACTTGTAAATTTAATCTACGCGTCTCTCTTTCAATAAGAATTTTTGTAGTACGGTATCGTAAAAGTTAGGCACGCGTTTTATTGCTGTAAGAAAGTCTTTTTCTATTGATATTACGGAAAGATTTGTAAGTCGTTCCTGACCTTGTGTATTTCTTAAATAAGTGTATTTTTTGCATAATTTCGTATAGGATATCGGTTTCCGGGAATATTTCGTTAAATACATCAAGTAAAAATTGAAATTCAAATTCGTTTAAATTACATAGATAATATGAAGCTTGACTTGAAGTCTCGCCCACGAGCTTTCGTTTTTAAGGATATCTTCAAATAAATCAATTAAACTACTAAAAGAATTGAAAATTACATTTACAGTAAGCGAATTATAAGTCCAACGAGTGACTTTATTTTCTGTACATACACCACCTGAACAACTTTCACAATGAAAAATTTCCATTTTTCTAACTATTATCACAGTTAAAAAACAAACACTATAACAATACAAAACGAATCAAAATAAACAATAACAATGGCGACGTCTGAATTCATAGAAACAGTATTATTTTAATACAACCAAAATACGAAGCACCATTCTATAAGCAACTTGATATTTCTGAGCCGGCCGTGTTCGTTTGGGAGCGTTCGAAATTACTCAATGTCTTCTTGTAGCGTTTGTGTGTGTAATTTATGCCATGAGTGACAAATATACATAAGAATGCATACATAAGATATATTGGCATGATTGCGAGTCCATCTGAATGCATGTGTGCAAATCCAGGCATACAGTTTTAGTGTCTATGCCGCTAGTAGCGCCGGTGTAACGCAAGGAACATCACACTATAACATTTCTTTGTTTGCGTTGCATATTTATAGTGGTACCAACGGCAACTAACAGATGGTGCGGTTTAAGTTTTAATGATTTCTTTTTATTGACAGAAATTTACTCATAGATAAATGTGTCAAAATGAAATATTAAGATAAATAATTTACTTAGGGTAGGCAGTGTCTATTTGCCTATATGGACTGCACTCTACTGCTCTGACTTATTACTTCCAGATGTGCTATAGTGCCTCATACAGACAATAGAATATTTGCACAGTCATAACTAAGCAGCCAAAATACTTCACTTGCATTCAAGTATAGCCAAAGATTACATGGAACCTTATACATACATGCTCAGTGGTGCTGGTAGCTGGACGATGATTGTGCTCAAAAGTTCCAACATTACCGACAGGAAAGTTATAGCAAACAAACCTAACATTATGCTGATGAACCTGGCAGAATTGTGTTCTTAGTAGATATAAATATTCTCTTTTACAAAAACCTCCTGAAAGCTGAATCAGATAATAAGATTAAGTACCTAAACCATTCACATGACATTTTTATGCAGCAAATGACATCCTTTAATAGCAGTTTATACTACCTAGTTGTATTCTCACTATAGACAGTCAAACTGCTCTTCATGAACAACTGACGAGATTGGGATTATATGCTGAAGCAATTATTTCTTTTTCAGTCATCCTGAGCTTCAGCCATCTGACCTTCTTCCACCGAGACGCATTCCCTCATCTCTAGATTTTTCAACATATGAGAAGATAAATATATTTTACATAATAATAATGTATATATACACTCTTCGAGCACAATTACAAAACAACTAGAACTACAAATAGAATGGAAAGAATGAAGGTACAAAGAACTTAAAATTATTTTCAAAGTGTTGTTTTAACATATTAAATTTATTAAGCATGAACTTAAAATTGAAAGGAAATAAAACTATGCCTTTTTTGTAGATTGAAATGAAAATTAGTAAAATAGTTGAACGCGAAAATGTAATATTTTTTTTCTTTTATAATAATACATTTGCTACTCCACGGACTCATAGTCCATGCCCTTTATAATTCTTAATTAAATATTTTATTACAATTCTCTTAACTAACATGTACTCAATTTCATTTATTTTACGCAGCTAACAATATAAATACAAGTACTCATTTAACTTACGCTATATATATTAACATACATATATGCATACATACTCAATAATGATTAAAAATAAAATGTAATGTTGCAAAAAGTTTGTAAACAGTTAACAGACTTTATTCCCTGTTGTGCCATGAACAGGGAATGAAGACCGTTTTACCCTAATGTGGCCACTGAGAGAAGGCCAGAGGTCCGAGTTTTAGGTCATTTTTGACACAGCTGTTTACTAAATGTTAATGTTATATCTTTTTTATATGTATGAAACATATAAAAAAGATATATGATAAATAATAATTTTTTAAAATTAATAGTATTGAATGAATGTACATTAGCCATTTTCCAGACATTATTATTTTTCGAAAATCCTTTTTGAAATTCCTCGAAATACAGTTTTGTTAAATATACAAGAAGTCGGAACTCTAGGTCATATCTGACTCTGAATTTAAAAAATAAATACAAAAATCAGGTCATAAAATTATAGTGAACTAAATATGTTATAGTAACATGTTAGTCAGTAATATTTGAAGTCTTACCGGTATTATTAATTTCCCAGGATTAATAAAATCATCAATTCATCTCTGATTTTCTAAATAAAGGCACAGGCACAATAAAATCAAAAGAAAAGCAAACAAAATTGGCGATGACACCACCTTAGCCTTTTAGCAGTCTTTTGCACAGATAAGGTACTAGTGTACTAGCTAGTAGGCATGGCGATCTGAAATCGATTAATCGAGAATCGATTTTTTGGGCCACCAAGATCGATTTTTTAAATCGATATGTAGTCCTGAATCGATTCGGTGAATCGATATTTCACCCTTGAAAATCGACATTCGATTTTTTTTGTATAAACCATAAAACTATTTACAATTAATTGAATGTATCCGTATTATAAGAGTGCTGCCGGTTAAAGAATTAATTATTCAAAAACTCGCGAGATGGCTGTATGTTTAGATTCCTTCGCATCTCGTGAATAAAAAAAGTTACGTGATAAAAAAACAAAAAGTCACAGACTCCAGTGCGTTCCAAATCGCGCCAAAAGCGATAACAGCGCGAATCCAACCAATTTGGATCCCTGTAGACTTGATAGACTGTTGTTTTTAAAAAGTTTAGATATTAAGCATTGGGAACTATAAGCTACATTATCTATAACTTTGTAAACGATTTTTCTTAACCATTTTCTTAACTCTGTAAAATTTCTAAATGTAGAAAATAAATGTCTTATTTTATACTTTATCTGTTTGTTGACATGGTTATGAAAATATTTTTATTATCGAATTACCTGATTTACTGATAAGAGATCGTTAAATTATAATATTGTACCTTGTTTTAATAAAATCTATCTAACTACTATTATAAAGGCGAAAGTTTGTAAGTATGGATGTTTGTTACTCTTTCACGTAAAAACTACTGAATGGATTTGAATGAAACTTTACCACAATATAGCTTATACATCAGAATAACACATAGGCTACAATTTTTGAGTTTTTTTTTCTAGACGGGACGAACCTGAAGTCCACGCGAACGAAGTCGCGGGCAAAAGCTAGTATTACAATATAAACAAAAACTTGAAAAAAAAAGATCGATTTATCGGAAATCGATCTTTATAAACCTCGATTTTTTGTGAATCGATTCTTTAGGTCACGATTCGAATCGATCTAAAAATCGATCTTTTTCGAAAAGAATCGCCATCCCTACTAGCTAGGTCTCAGATAGTTATGTAGTCATACTGTGATCACCAACATCAAAATATAGAATGTAGCACAGACTACCACACAAATTCATATATAAAAAAAATTTACAAGCACAGCTTAATATGAGCGATAGAGATAAAATGCGTTCTGAATGGTAATAACTTTTCTGAGTGACGGATTAACGAGATTTTTCATAGAGAGTGGTCGGTTTGTACTTAAACTCATCATACTAATAATACAAATGTATGTACACTCTAAAGTCTGTTTTTACTTACTGATCTTATCATGAAAACAAATATGGCGTCTTGATAACCATCAACAATAATTGTATTGAAAATTGGTTCTCACCTATTACGCAAATGAATTCTTGAAAACTAACTACATTGACTATACATTCGAACACTATTTACTGAATATTTTTTTTTAACTTTAATAACTTTTTTTGTATGTATAAATTTTGTCTTATTTAACAATTTTCCAAAACAAACAATAAATCAATAAATTGTGACAGGAAACTAAATATAATGTTAGTCATTAATTAAATGTATATAATATATATAGTATATATGTATATATAATACATTGTATACTCTAAAGCTAATAAGAGTTTTTCCTTTCTAGAATTAAAATTTTTAGTTATTGTCAATCAATATAATTGAAAATGGTTTTTATGAATGTTTACTTACATTACTAGGTGGTACATATTTACAGGCGTTAAATGAAATTGGGAAGTATGCATTATACAACGATGTAGAGATCGTCTAGCCTTAAAATGAACGCCCCTCCACTAATTGTTTATGTTTCCATGTGTATAGGCAAATAATTATTGTAGCATTTTATTTGTGTGCGTGCTGCGATTTTATTGTGAACTTAGATTCGTCCGCACACTAAGAGATCGACTAGTCGCACGATCAATCGCAGTACTGGAACTGTATTGAAAGAAGCGCACGCTTAGTATGGATTGACACATCTGCTCTCTCGCGCGGTCGCGTCATAAATGCACTAGTTGGTCAACAAATCCGGCTGTTCGCATATTTATTACGTACGGTTTGTAAAAAAAATAATATTATTTGTATAAAAAAATAAATGTTAATACATGTAAAAAACCCTATAAACCTATTGTTCATACTGCGCCACGCTGTAAATTTTACATATATAAATGCAATTGCAGCATTATACAATGCATTAATATAAAGTACCCTAAAAATTATTAATTAAGGAAATAAAGTAAATAAAAACAAATAGAATTAAGGAAACTAATGATTTGATTGTTTAAGTTTTTATTAATAAATAATTGAATAATTTATTCACTTCTATCAAAGTCATCAGCATCACTTTCATCGGAATCAGAGTCAACATTAATAGTGAATTCAAAATCCATATCAAAATTTTTCATATATTGATTTTCTGTTTCAATAACATGCCGACATGTATTTTCCCACATAGTATTATCGATCATTTCAATTCGTTCTCTTATTAAAGCCATTATTGATGTTAAATTCTGGCCAATATTTTTTTTCGCTATATAGTTTTTTAATATACCCCATATCTTTTCGATTGCGTTTAGCTCTGGGTGGTAAGGAGGTAGTCGTAGAACTTCGAAACCTTTTGACTTGATTAGGTCATCAATTGCAAATCTTTTGAATGTCTCTTTATTCTTCAAAATCAAATCATATAATTCTATTTTCTTTCATATTTTCATCATCATACTGAATATTCTTTTCAGTTAACCATGCTTTCATAATGTCCTTATTCGAATTTAAATTAGGGCATTTTTCAGTTACAACATTGTGATAGGAAGCATTATCCATCACTATGACAGCATTTTCAGGGAGATTAGGTATTAAATGATCTACAAGCCATTTTTTATAGTTTTCATGGTTCATGTTATCATGGTAATCACCACTTGTTTGGGTTGCCTTATATATCAAGCAAGCATTTGGAATAAATCCTCGGGATCCACCGGCATGAACAATGATGACCCTCATTCCTTTCGATAACTTTTTCTGAAGTGGTGATACTCCTTTCGCGCGCTTCCAACATTTGTTCTGCATGTGTGTTGTGTGAATATAGCTTTCGTCGGTGAATACAATATATCGACCTTCAGCACGATACTTTGACAATTGTTTTAAATATTTAAAACGCAACATTTGTATCTCGTGTTTTTCTATAAGTGCTTTACGGTTATCGTCTGTTTTAGACCATTCAAAGCCAGATTCCCGCAAAATCTTACGCAATGTTTCAATACAGCCATCAAAACCAATTTTCTCACTCAAAATTTGTTTAAGTTTTTTTAATGTAGGCATTTCATTAAATTCTATGTGAAATGTCATAATTGTCCTTCGTAGCACAGACATATCAAAATCATCCAAAGTTGACTTCGGACTTACCCGTTTTCTTTTAGAGGGCGATTTAAAAATCTTCTGTTCTATATCTGTGGATGTTGTAGCACCAGCCTGTCTTTCTTCTTTTAATATATTTGATATAGTATGTTCACTATAACCGACAGCTTGAGCAGTTCGCCATCTGGCATCGCTTAGGTTTTCAACTCCTTTTTCTGCCTCATATTTCATCCGGCGATACACTTTAGCAATAATTTCTTTGCTCTGTTAAATGAAAATATATATTATAATTATCAATAAATTCCTTATATATATATATATAATAATATATACAGTATAAACTCTTTTATCGTCTTTCAATTGGTACATAGAATTTTTTATTGTGAATGACCTAGACCTCGTGTAGCTATTCAATAGGTTCCCATCAATTTGATGTTGTAAAATAAACGTATATCGAATTACATAGGTACGAGTATGATTATCAACAACATGAAATAAACATTATTAGTTGGATGAATTTTTTTTTTGTAAGTCATTTTATCTTAACAAGCAGCATATCATTTTATCGTAATATCATCATAAACAGTAAGTGTAATTGTAAAATTAATAAGAGGAAATTGCCATCTATAAAATGATTTTTTCTTGTAGTATGTAATAAAAATAAATCTGTGAACACGCAAATACAACAATAGTTATTTGTTGAACTAGAGAGGAAAGTTAGTTTTCCAAGCGAGAGACTAATTTTGAATCCCGAGTAAGCGAAGGATTCCAATAATTGCAAGCAATGTATGTATGAGCTATGTTTGAGCTGCTAAAGTGAAAAATATTTACCTGGCTGCGAAGATGCTTTTTTGTTGACATGCTGACGGTACCTTTGGTTCGAATTGAAACGTCTTCCCACTTTCGTGTTTAGTCCGTGACTGAATGACCAATGGTTGATACTAATACGGGTGTGTTGCGTCTATACACCTACTTTGCATGTATGCGTAAGTTCTTTGGAGGGGCGTTCATTTTGATTTACACTCGCGCGCGAGTCGCGAACGAGGCGCGAGCCGAGGCATGAGAAGAGTGTAAATAGACGCTCGCGGTCGTATCGTGTCTCGTCTCGCGCCTCGCAGCGCTCGCGTCGGAGCGGTAATTTTGGACACGAGTCAAAGGACCTCGCAACAAACGCGAGCATGGTGTTTATATTCGCGCGCTCGCTTCTTCGAGTTTTAACCTTGTGCCGCACAGGTTGTGACTTGCAAATTGCCAAAATGGAGTGGGTCGCAAGAAGAAACGTTTCGGTTTTTGGAACTATTCCAAAAAGAACACATTAGTTGGGATCCCAAAGATAAGTCTCATAAAAATAGTAAAAAAGTGAACGATGCTTGGGAGAGGTTAAGTGTACAAATGGGTAGATCTTCAAGTGACTTGAAAATTAAAAAAAAATCCCTCATGGCAACCATTCGTCAGCATTTGCGGCGAAAAAAACAATCATTGAAATCCGGTGCAGGAGAAGATGATGTTTATAAGCCAGTGTGGCTGTATTATGACGCCATGGAGACATTTCTAGCATCGGTTTACAAATGTCATGCCACAATAAATACCGAAGAAGGACATAATGAAGAAAGAAGAATAAGCTCGAACACAACTGAACTTACCACGAGAGTGTGAACAGACATCTCATTTACCATCGCTTACGCGAGGCGCGAGCGCGAGGCGAGACGATGCACGAGGCGAGAGTGTAAATCTAGTATTTGACTAGACTATCTCTACTTTGTTTTAAACAATAGAAGAAATATGGCTTACGGTAGGAGTAGGCGATACAAATCGATATTTCAAAAAATATCGATACATGTACGCGATATATCGCTTCAATGCGATATTATCGAATCATCTAGTATCGAATGTAATATCGATATATTTCATCCGATATATAAAATATCGGGTGACATTCCATTTTCTTTTCATCTAGTTATTTTCTAAGACTTATTTTTTTAATCTGCATCATTGTTAATTTGAATATAAAACGAAAATACCCGGATTATAGAAAACTAGCTTTTCATCTAGCTGTTTATGTGATCTGGATTCACTTGTTGGTTGGTTTCATTTTTAATACAATATAACCTTTAAAAATTATCTGTGTTGTTTATTATAGTTTACGGAATATGCACAAAACCGTTAAGTGTGTATAAATAACTATTTATAAAAACAGCTGTTGCTGTATAGACAAAGCAAGTTGTGATAATTATTCTCTGTTTTGTTTATTGTGTTTACGATACGATATTTTTAAAATATCGATATATTTATTCGATATATCGCCAAGTATCGATATAACAATATGATATATTATATCGTAAAAAATATCGATATTTTTTTTACATGAACATCCCTAGCTTACGGTGCCTTTTAAGACATATTCACAAATAGAGTGATCGTGAATATTAATATTGGCTAAAAAATCCGGAGAATTCAAGACGTAGCCGAATCATAGATGTATTTTGTTTGTCGGCTAAACGATGTTTGTAAAGTCAAAGCTTTAAAGATGTTATGTAGAATGGAGCCATAGAATTTACCTTTGAAAGAAATGGAATCATTCCATTCCTGGTACCATTGTTTCCATAAATCTTTGGCAATGAGAAAAACGTTTATTGTACGTGACACAGCCTAAGATTGTGGCCTATTTAGCACTTTCGTCTGCATTTTCATTACCTATGATGCCACAATGACTAGAGATCCACATGATGTCTTTACTTTACACGTAGCATTTCTCTGGTCTTTAAAGATAAATAAGATGAATTTTTTGATCGGAGAGGAAATCTAACAGTTCTTTTAGAACACTAGATAAGTCAATGAATAATATACATTTGCTGTATACATGTGATGCAATAAATGATACTGCTTCGTAAAAAGCAATAGGTTCGCCAGTGAACATGGTGACTGATCCCTCAGGTAGACCTTCCCAGATCTTTCGACTGGGGCGTTAGTGTTTGTTAGCAAATGATTGACAGATTTTGGTTGAAAATGGGGGTACACGTTTCGCTGATGTTAAACATTTTTCATATGTTTACTTTTAAAGAATATTCTTAAACAAAAATTAAGTCACAAAAATAATCTAAAAATTTAATACTATATATACATATAGTATTCTGCAAAACGTAGTGGCTATCACAGAGTACATAGTACTACATAATCATTTAGCAGCTATACATACCTATATATCCATGGTTTTCGTTCATTGATTTTTATTTGTTAGGTTGGTTACAGACAGCTCTGAAGTGAGTAATAAATGGGCTGGAATCTTCGCCTTTCTTCAAAAACGTGAACTGAAGAAAATGGCCGACATTTTGATGTAGCTGTCATGAAGATTTTTCAGTGACAAAATTAAATCTTGTAGTTCTTCATGCACGGTTTTAGGTTCCCAGAACATTTTATTTTTTAATAGCATATACTGTGTTTAGTGTAAGGTTTATTATTTTATAAAAATGGCAGCTGATCGTGAGATTGCTGCGGAAGATAGCATACGAGTCGTATGCCGATTTCGACCACTCAATGATTCCGAGGAAAAGGCTGGCTCGAAATTCATTGTGAAGTTTCCTTCAGGACCTGATGATAATTGCATTTCAATTGGGGTAAGTTATAGTTCCGCTTCTAATTATTTGCTGTATTTCTCTATCATCACCCTAAATTAGACCATGATGACTAATACATTACGAGTAGTTCTGCTACGAAATGGCCTTTCTTTTCTATTCCGCTTCGATGAGTATGATTGTGATCGCATAATTTTCAACATTCTTGCACTTTTTAAAAATATCTACCGAGAATCTTCATTGTTATGTCGAAAATCAATACAAATACCTCCTCGACCTTGACCCAAGATACTTGCATATTTCTGACAATTAATGTTTTAGCAATATTGCCATTGTTTTGTAATGGCTTTGTAACTTAAAATTTACAATATCATCAACTAATAAGATCGTATTGATGGCAATATTTATTTATTGACCCACACTTCAAATATAATCAGATACCTACTATTTATAAAATTCAATTTATACTTTAAACCACTTCTTTAAAAAAATAATTATACCAGTACAAACCTTAAATTGCAAAAATGGTTACATTTATGACTAATGGACATATTTTAAAAGTATACAATTTTTTATTATGATGCCTAAATGTTAATTTGACTGTGCCTATTATAAGCTTAATTAAAACTTTAAAACACTTATGCAGTTGCTTTAATAAAATTTAATCATTACTTGAAGAATTAGCCTTGATCTACTTCCTATTTATTGTCCGAGTTTACTGAATGTTTAAGTATTGTATTATCCTTTACTGTTAAAATAAAAAGATATACAAAAGTATATATTGAATTAGTAAAAGATAACTAATCAAAAGACATCAAAGCAATTAAAATTGAATTAAGTTTTATTGTAAACAAAAGTTTGGCTACATATTGAACAAAAACCAGTACTATATTATTACACTCAGCAAATTTGATTTTACAGATGTATATTTACATTTTGATACCTACCTACTTAAAATCAAATATCTAATAACATTAACAAATTGCAAATACCTTTTGAAACTAGAAACATACAAACTTTTCTGATAGTGCCATGAGTATGTACAAACATGGTAATGTCAACAGTTAATAATTGGGCTGAACAATGAAATATTGTGTTAATTATTGTAACCATCTGGCATGCATTGTCGATTTACAACTGATATTTTTACACACACAAAGCCAAACAATTATTTCATAAATCAACTATTTATTTATAAGTTTAATTAACTAATTCCTTTCTCATAAGATATTAAATATCAACAATATTTATAATGTAACAATGTTACAAAAACTATGGTCATAACTATCCTAAGAAGTCTTACGCAAAAGATATCTGTAATTACAGATTAGGATTTCAAATCCATACATGAAATTTTCATTTTAGAGTAATTGTGAACAGACCATTGTTTTTGTTTAATCTCCATTCACACTATCACTTACAGGCAATTGTAAAGATAACTTGACATGTAATGGATTTTACACTGATAAAAAATTGTATATGCTTGTCCTGTCAGGTACACAACTATGACATTAAAATAAGGAATACACATTACAACAGAGGACATTAATAAAAAAATATTAATACATTCAGTTTATAGTTATGAAACAAAACATTGTCATAGTGTAAAAAATTTTATTCACCAAATGGAATTTAATATATTAAACCTAACAAATGACTCAGAATGACAGAAAAAATTGAAGGGGAATTAAGACATATTGAATAAATACATAGATGAGATGTATTAAAAAAAAATAATTTCACTTTAATGTTATTTGACAGAATCATTACAGACTATTTGTTGTAACAATATTGAATGTTGTAACAATGATTAAATGTCAGTTCATTCCCACTAAAGTCTGTTGATTTATTTGCAGGTTATATAATATATAACTTGCAAATAAATCAAAATAAATATAGTTTTGCTATTGCATATAGGGAAAAATAATGTTTAACATTTATAGGCTATCATGTTATACGTATCTCATAGTACTTGTAGAAAGTTTAAGGGATGCTTATGTATAAACATTGAAGTTTTATTAAGTGAATACACACATTTATCAAGTTTAATGTCAAAGTTCATGCTTACTATAATTTAACAATATGAAATTATTTGTTTTAATATCTATAACATCTTGTTTATGGTATTTTAGGGCAAAGTATACTTGTTTGACAAAGTATTTAAACCAAATGCAACACAAGAAAAAGTATACAATGAAGCAGCAAAAAGTATTGTATCAGATGTTTTGGCGGGCTACAATGGCACTATATTTGCCTATGGGCAGACCAGTTCGGGTAAAACACATACAATGGAAGGTGTCATAGGTATATATTCTAATATTTCAAAATTTTTCTAACAAAAATAATTTTTAGTTGTAGCGTAATGTTTAATACTGATTTTTCAAATACCAGGTGATCCAGGCAAACAGGGTATAATACCACGGATAGTAAATGATATTTTCAATCATATCTATGCAATGGAGGAAAACCTTGAATTTCACATAAAAGTTTCATATTTTGAAATTTACATGGATAAAATCAGAGACTTACTGGATGGTAACATTTTCTTGATTACTATGTTTTTATATTGATTAAGTAACAATCTTTTAATGATATTTCTTTTTTTTAGTGTCAAAGGTGAATCTTAGTGTTCATGAAGATAAAAATCGAGTTCCATTTGTAAAAGGTGCTACAGAACGATTTGTATCAAGTCCAGAGGAAGTTTTTGAAGTAATTGAAGAAGGAAAGTCAAATAGACACATTGCAGTGACAAGTAAGTAACAAATTGTCTGTTAAATGTACTTATTTTACTGCTCACAGACATCAATTGGTTTTTAATTGTTGATTAAAGTTAATTCATCTCATTCTATTCTATACTAAAAATAAAAGATGACATTTCATTGATTATTGAAATTAATTGGCAGTTAAACAATTTGAATCTGTGTATATATAGGGTTTATAGAATATGTTTTTTCCAGATATGAATGAACACTCATCTAGATCTCATTCAGTTTTCCTGATAAATGTGAAACAGGAAAACTTAGAAAACCAAAAGAAGCTATCTGGTAAATTATATCTTGTGGATTTAGCTGGTTCAGAAAAGGTATAATTAAAGTAACTTGTTTGTTCTGTAGTGCAGTTTGTCAGTGTAAGTTTCATAACAATAAACCTAAAAAAAATTGTACAGGTATCGAAAACTGGTGCTGAAGGTACTGTACTTGATGAAGCCAAAAATATAAATAAATCTTTATCAGCTCTTGGTAATGTCATTTCGGCATTAGCTGATGGAAACAAGTCTCACATTCCCTACAGAGATTCAAAGCTGACGCGTATTCTACAAGAGTCCCTAGGTGGTAATGCTAGAACAACTATTGTCATTTGTTGCTCACCAGCATCTTTTAATGAAAGTGAGACAAAGAGCACACTAGATTTTGGTAAAAGGTAGATATTATAATTCAAAATAAATTTTATGAAATAAGATTTTTTTTTCCTATAATAACATGTAATTATTCCATAGAGCGAAGACTGTCAAGAATGTAGTATGTGTTAATGAAGAACTCACTGCAGAAGAATGGAAACGCCGCTATGAGAGAGAAAAAGAGAAAGTGGGGAGACTTAAGGGCAAGGTAATATCACTATTTCATATCTTTTTTTTAATATCAATAGAAGAAATACTTTAAAATATGTATTATCAAATTTTTTGACTTTGATGCTTAGGCAAAGGTAATAGGAATCTACTCTGCCAATTTATGTACACTTTAATAGACAATGTCGTGTACATTTCTAACTGTCATATGTATAAGAGAAAATACTATAATTAAGTTAGAGTCTAATAATGATACTTATGATGTTAATAGACCTAAATAAATAAATATCTACTCTTTGCCAATTATATTATTATGTACATCCCAGTGAAATAGGGATGCGTTTTCAAATGTTCCCATAATGTAGTGCATATCAATATCAATATCTAAATATATTTACAAAATTTTGATATTTTGTAGGTTGAGAAGTTGGAAGCAGAGCTTAGTCGCTGGCGTTCAGGCGAAACTGTGCGACCTGAAGAACAAGTCAATTTACAAGAAATTGAAGCTGTCACCCCAGTCACATCATTCATTGAAGAAAAACCACCAGTTCCTGTAAGTATGAAAATTGATATATGGTATATATAATTTACAACATTTGGTAATTTTCTCAATATTGTTTTTCAATATTTCATGTACTAATATTAAATTGATGAATGACAGCCAGTGCCAGTGGCCGTGTCGAGTGCTGTGGAAGATGCAGCTATGCAAGGCAAACTGGAAGCATTGTACCAACAACTTGATGACAAAGATGAAGAGATTAACCAGCATTCTCAACTCATTGAGAAGCTTAAGGAACAGATGATGGAGCAGGAAGAGCTGATTGCCTGTACAAGGTTGGTTTAAATATGTATTGCTTTTTCTGGGGATTTCTGCAGCTTGACATATGTGCGATTACTTTGTATTAGCAGTTGGTAGTCAGATTAGTTTAGCCTTCCAAATTTCTTCAGCAAGTTATGAAATTCATCAATGATATACAATACAGGAGAGTGCCTGAAGTACTTTGCCCCGTATGTTGCCCACCCATTTGCTACATTGACGGCCGACTTCTCTGTCTCAATGCACTCTTTGTATAGGAGGCTGTTCCTGCCACCAAAATTAATATAAAAAGATGATGACTGTTTACTGTAGTCTATGGGTACCATAATATTTGCTTGCATTTTTGCATACTGATTTAACAAGGGTATGATTTAACACCATCTCCTAAAATACCGATGTCAATTATCATTTTGAAATACAAATTATTTCATGATTGTTTCTAGTAATCGTAAAGTGCATTTCAAAATGTCATAATAGAGATATCTATTAAAGTTACCTAGTAGTACTGGCTACTGGCTGGGTTACATAATGTAATAATTTTATAGCATAGTCACCATAGAATGATATATGTAGTTTGTTTCCGAATATTTTAATCAGATCTTTACGTAATATATTAAATATTTAAATCTGTATTTTTGTAGGCGTGACTACGAAGCTCTGCAAGGTGATATGAATCGTATCCAACAAGAGAATGAGGCTGCAAAGGAGGAAGTCAAGGAAGTACTTCAAGCTCTCGAGGAATTGGCTGTTAACTATGACCAAAAATCTCAAGAGGTGGATAGCAAGAGCCGCGAGTGTGATCAGCTTTCTGAAGATTTGCAATCCAAACAGGTATGAAAGTATAATAAAAAATATGTGTACACTCAATTCAAGGAAAAGCATAGGTTGTATTAAATACTTAACAACACTGAGTTAACTTGCTATTTCTATAATTTAATATATTCTATTATTCTTTTCAATATTCTAATGCTTTGCTTTTATGGAATACTCTAAAAGCAAAGCTAAAATAATGAATACATTATTGATGAATTCTAATATTTAGTATAAAAATAATTATGTTATTCTACTATTTTTAGAGCGCATTGACGACTGCCACTTCAGAGCTCCAACAACTTCGCGACCTCTCTGCTCATCAGCGTAAGCGCATCGCCGAACTGTTAACAAACCTTTTAAGAGACTTGGCTGAGATTGGAGCGGCAGTCGGCGGTTCCGAACTGGATTTCAAATTGAACACAGACACAGTAGGCAAGTTAGAGGAAGAGTTCACAGTTGCACGCCTGCACATTAGTAAGATGAAGAGTGAAGTCAAGAACATTGTGCAAAGATGCCACTCATTGGAGTCTGCCAATATTGATGCCAATCAAAAGGTGTGGAATATTTGTATATTTTTCATTTCATTTTAATGCATTATGAGGTAACATATGATTTTATACTGTTAGAGAATAGTTGTATTTTTGCTTTTATTTGTTAATATGAAGTTAAAAAGTTGCAAGGTGTAGAAAGGTCCTAGAATACCAAGTATATGCTGAAGTTGAATCAAGTTTTATATTTACGCTACAAAAACCGTCGCTAGTACAAGATCATTGGAGCGTCTCAAGTTCAATATATACAACAACAAGGTTAAGATGTGCTGACCACCCACATCCTTGTCAAACTGCGCAAGTTACTTGGTTCATCGTCAATGTATACATGTAGAATATTTCCATGTGTTGCAACAGCAAATATGAGCATCACCAAAAAGTTATTCTTAAATACTAATACTTTTGATAATGGTCAATACATTGGCATTAATTAGCTTTGCTTTAATTATGTATTTTCAAATTATTTTTCTTTATTTAAAATGTTAAATGGATCGAGTAACTCATATAGAAGGCAAATGTAAGATATGCCAATTTGTCTGAATAATTTTGACACTACATTCCATTTTTTTTAATAATTTCCATTGCATTGCATACAGTGATGGCAATAAAGACTGTTTTGTAATAATGAATAACACTGTTATGTTATTTTCCTATAACTGTTATTTGTAACTATATTGCTGTTTTGACAAATGTTGTTGAGTACGATTGTTACTGTTATTATGGCTAGCTTAGTTATTCTTAACAAGCATATGGATTAGGACTGTCAGAATATTAGGCAGTAATTTAAATAATTTAAAACTAATTACCCAATCAATATAATTTTATATTTAATTTGCATACGCGCGATCGCACAACAGCAAATAATCCGTGACTAAAAAAATGACAACAGCTTAGGCACCAGCAAGCCAGCAACAGTTTACCTAATTGTTATTTCAAATCACACTGGAAATCATAATGAGTCTAATTGTCATACGATCCGAAGATACAAAATTATGAATTTGGGTTTAGTAAAATTACTATAAGAAATAAACAAATAGGAACTTTATTTCCTTGTGAGAAAGGTTAATATTATAAGAAAAGCAGTCGGGCAACAGAGCGAGCGCCTACGCCTACACAACGGTTTGCTTTCTCTCGCTCATACTTGTAGTTTGTAGCACAGTCGTACTCGCTCGCTTCGTGCCGCACACACGCAAGTGGCAACAACAACAAGTGACTAGGCGATAATTTTGTCAATAGCAACAGCAGGATAACAAGCCGGAAGCCGTTGTTAAATAACGTGCATTACGGGAATATAATTCATTATATTATCTGTTATTGAAATAACGACCACTACTAATTTCATATGTTGATGTGTTCTTTGAAGAATATAGCAAGATAATATTCTGTGCAGATCGAGGAATATGAAAGGTCGCTCGGTGAATGTCGCCTTCTGATCTCTCAACACGAAGCGAGGTGCGCGTCGCTCGCGGAGTCCATGCGGGAAGCGGAGAATAAAAAACGACAGCTTGAGGAGGCCGCTGACGCCCTACGCGAAGAGTGTGCTCGGCTACAGGTAAAATTCAATATCAATTTAATACTGTTTTTACCTCGCCTCTTAGACTGCTGAGTACTTGAGTTGAATTAAGTACTACATGTTACAACGTTAATACAATCATCAAATTGCAAACTCTTTAAATGAATATATATTAAAATGGCAACTCCACGCATGGCCAATTTTAGTACAAGCTATAATAAAAATTATTGATTGTTTAGAAGTTGCGACTTAGCAAAAGGTTACGCAGTCCTCTATTCCACAGGCTGCTGAGTAACTCATCACACAAAGCGTAATAAAGGCTTAAAAAGTTGTAATTTAAAGGCTACATTTGTTTACACTAGGACAATTATCAGTGTCATGGTGGTTAACCAGAGGTGGCAGTGCAAAAGTTGGAAGACTTTGTCATTATTCAATAAATGACATAACAAAGACACACAATGACATAAAAAAGAAATTGCTATCCAAATTGCATACTAGCTATTTTGGAATACAGATATTTTTATTGTTTCGTTGATCTAATAGAGGGCTCATTCTAACATAATAAAAAAAAACATTCTCTATCAGATGGATATAGATTCCATTTGTTTGTGAAATGATGCTAGTTTATACCGTGGGAGAGCCATGCTTCGGCATGAATTGGGCCTGCGCTGTGTTTCTCCGAGTGAGTGAATAATTTTGAGTAACCCACCTGAGCCCCCCCCCCCCCCCTTCCCCCTTATTCCCTTTAAAAAGCTCGGCAACGCATCTGTGACTCCTCTGGTGTTGCGGGTGTCCATGGGCAACGGTTATCGCTTACCAGCAGGTGATCCGTCTGCTTGTTTACTGCCCTATCCCATAAAAAAAAAGTTACGATGTGTAAATTACAATGATTCAGGCTGCGGAACGCGTGCAACTGGCGGCGGCGGAACAGCGCGCTGATTCACAGCTGCGAGGCGCGTTGGAAGCGCAACTCGAGCAGTTACGAACTGCCCACGCTACGCAACTGGCGGGCTTGCGAGACGAACTTGCCGCGCTACAAAGGCAGCACCAGGAGCTCAAGGAGTTAGTATACGCATATTCATTTACATAACCATCATTATAGAGACGAATATGCAACATGAGCGCTACCAGCAAATTTTGAATCATAACCTTGACATTGCATCACTCAGAATTTTTATATTATTATTGTAAATCATACATACATATATGTCACGCCTTGTTCCCAATGGGGTAGGCAGAAACCACCTCTCTCCACTTGCTACGATCCTAGCACACTTCTCTTGCTTCCTCCACTTTCATGAGCGTCTTCATGCATGCTCGTCGGTTGCGAGTACTCTTGGCCCGCCCTGTCTTTAGGACATCTACGATTTGATCGAGATATGTTCGCCTAGGTCGATCTGCACCGATTCGTCCTATCATTCTTACCTTATGTATCTCTTTCGTTAATCTTCCTTCATTCATTCTTTCAACATGGCCGAACCATCTAAGCATCCCTTTCTCTATCTTTGTCACTACATCTTCAACTTCAATATTATAAATCTTGTCACAGTTTAATTATGTATAGGTGCTCTTATATAGTAACAATTTATCAATAAACCGAAATGTGTATATAATTTACAAAGAAATTTTGTTTTTAACTTGTAAATTCAATGTGCAGATGTAGGAAATAATATAATGTACAAATGCACCATTCAGTCTAGGACTGTACTGTACTGTAATATTAACATTACATATAACGTAAGAACGGTAATTTTCCTGTAATTGCACCTATAATTAAATTGTTCTACATGTGTTGATATAGAAAAAAACGGATTATTTATTATTGTGTATTGTTCTCAGCACTTACCAAGAGTTGACGCTCGCCCGGCAGCAGCTGCAGGATGACTACGAGAAATTGAAGCGCGAGGAGGCCGACAAATCTGCCAAACTCAAGGAACTAATGTTAGTGTCGCGATCACCCCACCGCAAACTCGAGAAGGCTGACAAAGAAATCGCCAACCAGCAAATGTTGTGGAAAGACGAAGGCGAACTCAAACCTCTCTTTATGTCTCCCATCAGGGAGAAACTCGGCTTTTACTGGCCCGAGAAAGATATCAAAGATGAAAAGTCGCTCTCGGCAATAACCAAACCCTCCCGACACACCTGCAACATTCATACCCTGCAACTACACCTCCTTATATCCGTTACCATGATCCTCCTCACCCACCGCTACCCTCAGATTGTTGTTTTGGTTTGAGATTTGCTCTAGGGATACGGACCTCGTTGCATGCTGACAATATTATTTCTAGTGCCTTCACACCTTAATAGTGTCGGTTCTGACTATGTGAATTGAGACTAGCCCGACCCGGTGTTACCGTTAGTCGAATCGTAATGAGATCCATGCTATATCTATATATCCTCATCATACAGAACGCCTCATAAAAAATATTAACAATAACCCATTTGTTTATAAATTAGTAATTTTTATGAGGCTATTCTTCTAATCTTGGTTGTTACTTTCGTAAAGACTTGACTATTTTTTACGCATTTTAATGCTTCGCTTCAATTAATTGTGATGCTACTTAAATATATTTATATTCAAAGTATAAATTAAATATTCTAAAGAAATTTATTAGCTTGATGAAGTAGATAAAATTTATGTTTGTAGCTTGTTTGATATTGTGACGTGAGCATGATTTGATCTCTGTTGTTGCATTTAGTTATATATTATACCATGTAGGTAGATGTGTTCGTTCGCATTTTGATACAATTCAAAATGCTTAGTATTATCGTGTTACGTATTATAAACTAGTCATTTAGCTTGTTGGTTAGATTAAAGAAAATAATCTATTTTCAAGTTGTTTCAACTTCGCTGCCTTAATTTGTTGTTGATTCATATTATGAAGCTTATGATATCAGATACTTGGACATTTAGAAGTAAAACTGGTAATGGTTACATCAGGTCTAGGTTGGTAAATTTTGATGGAATTAAAAGTGTATATAGAAAGTTGTATATAAACATTGATGTCTGTACAGAGAGTTGGTTAATATATTTTATTAAAATATTTTACTAGAAACATAAAAATGAACTATTTGATTCAAGTTATTGCCTTAATCATGCAAAATGCATTAGCATCACTAAAAATATTGAGGAGGCCCAGTATATAAAGAAATGTTATGATGATTTGTAAACATAATATCGTACAAATCGTATTTTTTTATTGAATAGAATTATTGAAGGTGTTGTGGAACCATTTTGTAATGTATTTTTAGAACATATAAGCTTAACCAACTTATTTACGAAGGGATCACTAATACGGTTTTATCATTCCAAACACGCATTTATTATTGTTATCGTATCACGTCATTACGGCCGATATGTGCATGATAATTCATTCCACTCCACACCAATAGATTCACTTTGTGCTTGTTTATTTATCTTTGTTCCTAGTATCCTTCACATTCCCTTTTAGAATGCACTCGAAATGCCGGAGAGTGATTGTCGCCTTCGTCTGTTGGTGATTCGTACAAATAGAGAATAAGAAAAATATTGAATAAAACAAATTTCTCTCTTTGTACTTGTTTTTAAATTATATTCGTGTCTAGTCTTAATCTAGAAATATTGTAGCCAACTTAATGTGTTCTAGTCATGATGTAAAGCAATTTCTAGATTAATAATAATTGGACACGAGGACTTCCGAGCCTTGTGCACAAATTAGTCAATGTAAGTTCTACGTAGGTGTAGTGCAAGGTTGTGCAATGCCTTACGCTTTTTAATTTTGAGTTGTCATTTTACTCCGCACGTGTCCCATTCATATTCATACTGCCGAGAGTTGGCATTTTCTATTGTATTCGGCCTACACACGGAGCGACGATGCATATGGATGGGTGCGTGCAAGGATGGTAGCTCGAGGCTTGGATGGCCGGGCACAGGTAACGATTGGTAACAGTTGGTGCGGCTTGGTGTGACGGCCGAGGGGGTTGGCTTGAACTGGTCTTGTCGATGCTTACAGCCAAAGTGTGGAGAGACGTGAACAGGCTCGCGCCGACCTCAAGGGCTTAGAAGACACAGTAGCGAAGGAGCTGCAAACTTTACACAACCTTCGCAAGCTTTTCGTGCAAGATCTGCAGGTAAGGTTGTTGAGTAGTACATTATTCCAACTTAAATTGGCATTTTATTTTATGTTATACAAAAATATATATTTAGACAATATTTCAAGTGAGTGTTAATTATTTCATGTATACATTTAAAATTGTATTACAAACATATTATTTTTATGTCATTAGTTTTCTGTATTAGGGTAGACGACTACAACTGATTATGGCCGTTTTTAAACTATAATTATCTTATTTGAGCAATTTATATCTAATTAAAGTATGTCAATATAGAAATTTCAGTTTAAATTATTGATTTATATTGCTTTTAGATTTCCAAAAATGAGCATTTATTATTTACATAATTCTAGTAAAACGAACACATTTCTAGCATTCTTACATTTTTATATAGAAAGTATACATATAAACGTACAAATAACAAAAAAATTAAAAAAAAAATATATGCTCATACAAATAGGCAAGTTTACTTAGTTATGATGTCACGATTGCAGTGTTTTTAGTATGGAGCGTTTTTGAGCGACCCGCGACAGCGCCGCAAAAATGTCGATGTATCTTCAAAAGTAATAGGCACAGGTGTACTGTTGGTTCTACAATATTTCTCACTTATAAGAGTACTGTTATTATATATAGAATTTAAAAAATTGTCGTCTACCCAATTGTAGCTTATTAACATACATACAAATGAAGGAAAATGCTTAATTTTACATACATCAACCACATATAATTTTATATATTTAAGTATTATACAGATCTAAACTGACAAGTTTTACTGATACAGTAATTAGATTTTCTATTTATTAATAAAAAGCATAGAAATACATTCACAACTTAGTAGGAACTTTAAAAAGGCAGCTAAATTTAATTCAAATAATGTTTTATATATTATTAAATTCTAGTCATGTAATTGAAATTGAATTTGATCTTTGCCTTATGTTATATCTCATTATTAAAATAGATAGAAGCTATTTTGTTCAGTCCTAGATATAAGAGGTCATAATATGACTCCTTGTGCTTCATACAGGCCAGGATAAAGAAGTCTACGAACTCGGAGGAAGGCGGCGAAGAGGAAGGTGGTTCACTGGCGCAGAAGCAGAAGATCTCATTCCTGGAGAACAATTTGGAGCAATTGACGAAGGTGCACAAGCAGTTGGTCCGCGACAACGCCGACCTTCGCTGCGAATTGCCGAAGCTTGAAAAAAGGTTGCGAGCCACCATGGAACGGGTTAAGGCTTTGGAGACAGCACTTAAGGTAACTGAAATTGATTTGTTAGCTCCTATGGGATTTTTATGATATTTATTATTACAGATTTTTTTTAGTTTTGAAGAACATCCCATTAATATTATAAACACTAGAATAACACATAGGCAATTTATAAAGATATACACAACGCTAATATAAGTTACTCGAAATACAAATCCAGCGCATACGAAGTTGCAGACACCAGCTGGTTATCAATGTATATCTGGAGTTGGGTTCAAATGATATTATATTTTTTTCTCCAAACATGCCTCTAGTTGTAGCAGAACTCTGTTCCCTTGTAAAGCAATCCAAGTGATGATGTTAAAACCACTTGCCTAATTGGATAAATTTTCTGCATACTTGTCGCAATAGACACCATTTACACTGAAAGAAACAATTTATTTGGTCAATTCGGTGGTAACGAAAATACAATTAATACTTAAATACTAAATAGAACACACATTATCCTTTAGAAAAGTTCAATAGAAACTTATATGAACAGTTAATTAATAGTTTTCTATTTATTGATTTTAATGTTGATCATTATAACAAGATTGTATTCAAATCATAAGCATTAGCATTATTTAAAAAACTGATGAAAGATATTATTTTAAGTTTTGGTAAATAGCAGTTTCGAAGAATAAATATATTACTTAATTGTAGTGTTACATATAGATTAACCATAATAAATTTATTCACCATTTGTCCAATAGGAGGCTAAGGAAGGTGCGATGCGGGATCGCAAGAGATACCAGTTCGAAGTCGACCGAATTAAGGAAGCTGTCCGCTCTAAGAATCTCGCAAGGAGAGGGCCGCAAGCCCAAATCGGTATAACTACATTATACTTTAATAGCTTTGATTATACCATAGTTTGTTAATATAGTAATAGTTTATTGTCACTGTAGCTTTCTTTATGCATCATTTATTTGTATCGAGTTATTATCAAATTATTTTTGTTTAGTATTTTCACTTCAATATCATGGTATCACAATACATTAAGTTAGAGTAATATTAATCTCAATGTTGCTTTTACTTATTCACTTTATTACATATTCACTTATTCACAATTGATTGCACTAATATTATATCAACAATCTTCAAAGTTATTTTTATTACACTGACAAATAGAACACTTCAGTTCAATCACATTATTGCCATTGTACAAAATATTCAATTCTATTTCACTGAGATACACGATTTACTTCACTTACTGCCATACTGTGTTACCAATATTAAAAATAAACACTAAATGGACTTATCACATAAAATGCAACATTATCAGTTCCGTTGATTGGAATGACCTCCAACAAATGTATTTCAACATTCCACCGTGTGAATTACCTCATGGCATTGGAGAATGTGCCTTAGGCCATGCGCATTCGCACGTATACCAGGGAAACGTCACAGACACTTGTATCTTATCTTAAACCAATGTTAAATATTGATATTATATGATATGACATAATCATATTTTTGATTGATGCAAAATAATCTATGATAAACTATGACGGTCATGCAGATTGTCACGTATACGCAACAACGCGTGTAAGTAACGTCACAGTAGACCTTTAATATCAAGACTATCGAAATGGTTAACACAAACCTCACATCAACTGTTGCCGATATTTTAAAAAAAACGTGCTGTGTACTACCTTTATTACCAAAATGTTAAGATCTATGCTTTTTAACACAAAGATTGTGACAAAATTTTGTCACGGAACATTAACTTATGAATAAACTCATTAAATTTGATTTGATTGAAAACAAAATTACCACAATAGGTATAATATTCTTGTATACACTATCCACTGTAGTTTAAATAATTTATTTAACTTATTAATTAATTTATTTAAATGTGATAGTGAGGAATCGTTTTAAGTTGATAATTTTAGTATTTTTGTCCTAGTTGAAGTGACAAGATCAGTTGTCATTTCGAGATTAATAGTCAAATATAATATACATAATATATATTCCCACGGATTAACAGTCACATATTGTAACTAGAGTTTCTCTGCGAGAATTCTCGAATTGAGAATTCCCGAGAAATTTTGCTTTATTCGAGACAAGAAAAAAGTGGTTGAGAAGTCGAAAAATCGAGAAATTAAGTCAAACATTTTTAAAACATTACGAAACCGACTATCAGATAATGCTTTAAATGCTCTCGTATTTTTGAAAGCTTATTTCGTAAATAATAAAAATACCTAGTGGGCTTAGCTTTGGGAGCAGTTTCCACTTTAAATTGTGATTATAATTAGTCTGATTATTAATTATTTATTACATTCTTAAGTATACTTACGTAACATAAAAGTCTATATATAACTAAAAAAAATATTGAAAATTTATATTGAAAAGTTGGAAAATAAGTTACCTGTTGTACCTTATTGTTATTCATTGTAATTATGAAGCTAGTCTGATTGTTTGATTTTTATACCTAATTCAAAAATTGTCGTTTCAATTATACATTTTAATAGAAAAGTTTGTAGTACAGGCAGAGACTAAAGAAAATTATATATAGTATGTAATGTAAGGTACAAAATTTTATTGTGGTGACATGATGACATTGTATTTAGAAGATATTTTATTTGTTTTTCCCAAAGATGAAGACTATTTAGTCCTAAAATTGTGTGTAGAAATAATCACAAAAGATCTCGCTAGATTTTATTTCGTTTAATAAAAATTTTATATACTTATTTAAGTTAAAGTCAATTGAAACTAACAATAAATGTTGTCGATTGATAAATGTTGTTGAGTATTGCATAAAAAGCGTAGCTTTATTGTTAAAACAGACATATTTAAAAAAAAATCCGTAAATCTCGAGAAATAGTGGTCGAGAATTCTCGTGCTCCGAGAAATAGAAAAGCTCGAGAATTGAGAAACTCTGACTGTGACCACTTGCGGTGTAATTGGATTTGTTTATATCATTCGATTATAATGTATTGTTGTTTGTTTGTCTTGCAGCGAAACCAATCCGCGCCGGCGGAGGCCACCTGGTGGGCGGCGGCGCGCCGGGCGCGGCGCGGCCGGCGCCCGCGCAGGACATCAAGCGGAAGTCCATCATCGTTGGCGCGAGAGGTCAGTCATCACCACTTCCGCCATGAGGCTCCCGCTTGGTTCGTTAACACCTCAAATAAGGCAAACGACTTTTTATTTTAGTCAACTCATACTCATTCATCTATTGGCACGCCAATAATAATGACCAACTGGATGTATCAACTAAAAAGCGTTGGAGCCTAAAAAATTTGCTAAACACTTCGATCAACTTAACCTTTACTATAAAGATGTTCCATTTTTGTATGGAGGCTGGGCCCCTCTCAGCCTACAGTAATAAAATAATATTTTATGGAAAGAACAAAAAATAAGTAACCTTTACCTGTAAAAAGATTTTTTTTCAAACCTGCAAAACACTGTAAAAAAAAGAAAAGGTTTTGAAGTTAAGATCAATGAAACAGCAACCCAAAGCTTTTTTTTATATTGGCAACTTCGATTTTGATTGTTACAATGAGTGACATGACCAATGTCAAAAGCTTCACCGCCTCTACCAAACTAGAAGGATGTCACTGTCACACTGACAATGACATTACGATGATAGGAGGTAACTCTCATTATTTAATGAAAATGCAAAGGAACTACCCAATACAGCCAGCATCTGCGGTTTCAGGAATAAATCTGCAGTAAGAGCCTATATTTACTATCAGAATTTATTAATAGTTTCGGAAAAATAATATAAATAGCTTATCGCCTTCATTAAAACCTATAAAAATAAAAATAGCTTTATGAAAGAAACCAATATTCGATACTTTAAATATTAGTTTTTAAAAGTTCGCAGGTGTTTATATTTTTTTTTTCTTTTTGGAAACTTTGTCTTAGAGGGAAGATCTATCAGAAAAACATCACACAGTAAGTGTAGAAAAATAAAAAAAAATAGGGCCCAAAAAAACGTCTCCTTTCTGTCATTCAACACATCGTCGCAGATAATTTCTAAAATGAGTCATGTGAATATGTGTGACTTGTACTGCACAATTACGGTATATGTTGAATAAAATAAGTTAAACTAGATTAAAACCACGTTGTTGTTGTTCAAAATCATCTGATCAACAGAAAGTATTTTTTCAAAAAGGTCTTACTACGAAAAAAGTAGTGTTTTATTAAGATCATTACTACGAAAACTTTATCTCGTAATGTTATTGTACGGCACAAACCGCTGTCCCCGTTTTATGTAAATATCCAGAACCCATTAAAAAGAACAAAGAATTTAGTTGCTCTAGTACCGAAATATAAAACTGAGTTTGTACGGAAACAATACAGCTCGCTGGCGTTTTTTTTTATACAATATGATAAATATTCTAGACTCGTGAATATAAACGGTACATAATCAATAAGATGACTATTCTAAATTATAATGAGTATGTGATTAATGAGCAATTAATTATTTTGCTTTAAATATCGGTACTGTTGGCAATAAGAAGAGTTGGTGAAGAATTCTGTTTAGTATTTTCTATTTCCTAAAAGACCTCGATAGAATTTTGTTTAATCGCAGCTGTCCTTTTTTGTTTTCTAATAATACATTATATACCATATTTTTTCAGATGAGAGTTGAAGAGTTGCAGTTATTGACATAGAGAATTTGAATGAAACATCTTAGATGTACCTAACAAGTGAAGCGAAACATCACAGGAATAATAATTAATACCCCTTTATATTGCAATGTGTTTATCAAAAGCCTATAATGTAAGCTCTATCACAGAAAACTTATATATCGTAGGAGTCTTGTACTGCTTAATTATGAGCTGTTTAATTTTTAAAATCAACTAGTGCACACAGACTTAGAATAAATGTGGCTTCTCGCTAAATATAGGTCAAAGTTTCATTAAATTTGATATCAATCTTATTGTAAGGTACCCGTGTATAAGTATTATGAAATTAAATAAAGCCCGGCCTTGGTCTGCGGTGTTGCTATTTTAAAAAAAATCATATAACTATATTTTTTATGAAATGACTAGTGTATTATGTTTTAGTTTTTCAACTTAATGCTTCGAATGCATTGCAGAATTGTATGACCCTATATTTTAAGTTATTTGTTGATACAGTGGAAGAAATGCGATGTAATGAGGTTTTGAGCAAAACATTCAGTACAAACTTATACCGAGCCAGTTACCAATGCGTATGAAGTAGAAAAAATGAAAGCTACAGACATAAATTTTATATATCATCCAATTACTAAATATCAAGAATAGTAAAAGAATAAGTCATACTATTCTCTCGCTTCATTTTGACGCCTAGACAAATTGTGATTGTAACGTTGATCTGTTTTCATAACTTTTAATTTGATGCAAAGAAATATTTTCTTACATTGTTTAGTAAGATTATTAAAAAAAATGTACAATGCTCTGACGTCACTTTATATCGAAATAAATTGTATACATTTGCGTCATCGATTACTATTTATGTCTGCGGCGAACACACACATTTCTTCCCGGTCGATTCGATACTGTTTCCACAAGAAGCAATATGTTTTTATCCTTAAGAATATAGCTGTGAATTTTTTACAGACTTGCATTATGCTACCGCACAAATAAAATCGAAAAATAATAAAAAAAAATACAAAAAAAGTTAATCTATACTATGGCCGTAGTTGTCTATATTTCGCGTGTGGTGGCAAATGCATACGAGAGCGCATCGTAAATGTTTTGATGTAGATTAAGCTTCTTTAATATATATTTTTATATATTGTGATAAGCGATGTTATACCGATGTGTTAGCATTTATGTAGGTACAGCACGAGGTACTGCGGTACGTCTGACGAATACGACGTGACGAGCGATAGTTGGGTAAGCGTAGTCCTTGTTAACTTGAACTTGGTCGCGGTTTTGTTGGTTGGATTACGTGTTAACTTTTGGCCTACTTTTGTTAAAACGTCTTAAACAAATATCCTAATAATATCGATCAATCAAGTAATTTATTATACAAAGTAAAGTAATATATAAATAATATATTTAAATAATTTTCTTTGCACAAATCGACTTAGCAAAATGCATAAAATGGGAATTATATATTAAAATAAAGTCATCACAGTCTAAGAAGATATTCTACGGTGATGACTTCTGTCAAAACTGGCAAGCTCAACCCTATTTATTAAGATAATAAGATTCTAGTTGGCACCGTATTAGCATATTAGTTCGGCCATTGGAATCGTGAGCCGGGCCGCATTCCCGCGTGGTGTCTGGGCGACTTGCTGCCCTAGCAAGTTCTCTGCAACCAGACACGATTGTGCGCCAGATCGACTCCCTGTTTAGTGGGCGATTTTTGTATTCGCATCAGTAATACGAAAATAGCTTCTACTAAAACATTCAACTCTGGTAACTTGCAAGTTTTCAATATACCGGTCATTCCAATATACAGAAACAATGACATTTCCAATTTACCGAACCCCGCGACTGCGCTTACGCATGCTGTCACGTTGTGCTTTGAACTCATAAGCGTTTCTTTCACGATGCTTCGAGCTGTGATGAATTTTAGTAGCAAATTATCTCTTTGTTATGTGGCGTTTCGAGTTAGTGGGTATTTTAGTCATTAAGTTTCAAATATTGGCTTTCACAAGCATTGGTGTTATTGCGATGTATGATGGCGGACGCTTACATGTTGATAATTGCCATTTCCATAACACCAGTATCTCTGTAATTTTAATCTTATATTAGCTGTTACACGTTTGTCATTACGAAGCTTACTAATAAGTCATTTTGGTCACCGTCACACCATTTCAATACTGTTTGCTTCATATTAGATCTGTAACTTATAATAAGTACTTATGAAATAATCACTTAGCGCAGTCAGTGGGCTGCGTCTCTCTCGAGGAGTTATGGAACTGTGCTCGATGTGCTCTGAAAACCAAAGATAAATCACAATGTCTAGATTTATTATTTCGAGTATTTTAACCAAGCGAAAGCAAAATGTTATACCCAGTTATTACTAAAATGGTTCCAAAGCTCCTTAGTGTGTTGCAATACATTGTATAATTTAGATGTAATGTTAATAGTAAATTATTTCCCCCTAAGCTATACTGATTTTATATATTTTATTTATTGAGTATCATTAAACTAAATTATCATGTTTTTTTTTTCATTTTAGGAGAGGTTACGCTTTTTTACATACCTCTACATTATTTTGTAATCACGATCAAATGTATTTTGTCATTGAACTGAGACACTCGTACATACACATTGAAATGTATTTGTATGCCTTTAAGTTATTGTTTTGTCGAAAATATAATGAGGCTACCTTCGGTTTCCGCTCGCCTGTGGCATAGATAGCTCGGCCCGGACCTGGACGTCGCTTTCATCCAAACGTCGGGCGAACCCCAAACCGGACGGGTTGCCTTTGCACCAAGTGATTTAGTTTGTATTTACATCTTTTGTACGATGTATTTATTATACAGAAAATTCTCGAAGAGAGTGTTGTCTGGATTTTTATTTATTACGAAAATAAAAATTATGAATTTCATTTGCTAAAAAGTGTTTTTTTATAACCTATTTATTTTTTGTGCTTGCTTAAATTGATTAGCTTAAATAGATCTCTATTCACTATTATAATATCAATTATATAAAAAGTTAGATACTATCTAGTCGATCAGAGTTTCCAACTATTTATAACATGTTAGTCTTCATAGCATAAGAGAAACTAAATATCGAGGAGAGACAAATTTTACTTCGCGCGATTATGTGGTAACAGCGAAGAAAATCTGATATTTAGAACTATTTATTATGTCGCTTATTATCATGTCATCATAAGGCGGATATTGTTTTGGTCGACCGACCCAACGCCGTGCAATGCTCGTTGATTTCGCTCCTATCCCATATGACGAAAACCTCGTGAAAGCTAAGAAGAACAAAGCAAGTATCAACACTTCGCACACGAGGTAACCGGTATGTTGATTTGACGAGCATTGTTACGATAGTGGTGTCTGCGAATGGCTTGATAGTGAAGAGTTGACCAACATCTTAAGTTCTATGTTGACGGATGAATCGAATGTCTGACACAGAAAGCGGTGGTTCTCGATACGGTACCTATTGTCCGGAGATTTCTCTCTGCATCCTAACCACTGGTAGCTTGCTCGCAATGGTTAGTGGAAATGTTAACTACTTTAACTAACGAATTATGGTTACGACTGTGGGTGAAATATCAAAAGTGACTACCTCAAAAGTGAAACAACCACCACTACTATTCCATGGCTTAGTAGCAATAAGGGGGGGTCTATAAATTACGTGCGCTGTTTAAGGGGGGGAAGGGGTTGTGTCAAATCTCATTTAATCTTACGTTGGAGAGAGGGGGTGTCTCGGCAAATATCACGCAATTTTTTTTTCTGATTAAAACAAAAAATATATACTATTTTGATCCATTTAAAAAATGTAATCTTAAACGTAATCGTACAGTGTTGCCCGTCCTTTGTTTTCGCGCCACTGTCAGACGAACGCGCACCTCGATGAACGAGAGCGTCCGGGCTGGGTGGCAGACAAATCATATGAACATAATGTTGGTCCCAATAGTCTCTTGAGGCCGCGCTTGATTCTACATGGACTGATTAGATTTTTGATTTTACTTTACTTGCTTTTTGGTTTACTTTCGGTGTAAGTATTCTTGTTAAATTGATTAAAAAGACTTGTTAAATTTTTATTACACTTAGCAATATTGATAACTAGTCTTAACTAGTTGTAAATAAAAGCACAAAGCAATTTTTTCTGTTTACAATAACAATCCAACGCGTTTACGTAAGAAACTCACATTTTAAAGAATCTCACATGAGATTCGGGGTTTGGGGGAGGGGGTTACATGAAATCTCACCAAGGGGGGGGAGGGAGTTACAGAAAATAAAAAAAAAACACCTCGCGTAATTTATGGACGCCCCCTAATGTAATAATAAACCAATTTTTTAATTTGACTTATTCAATACAATTGTACTTGTTTAAAATTAAGTGACAGAAATTATCTTCTTTTCACATCGTAGTCGACGTGTCTTTTTTCCCCTCAGGAGAGGAGGATAAAGAATACTCATGAGGAATGGAAAGCCTACCTATGATACCCTTGCAGCCAAGTGCCGCGGGGATTATATTAGACTAAACCAGAACTGAGACGGCTCGGTCCCGATCGCTTACCAAATAAAGTCTACTTTGAGGCTTGATCCTATTGAATTTGTGGCGTGCATGGAGGGCGACCGCAGTGAGGCGATAAGTTTATATTTACATCGTGGTGGCGCGCGATCATTTAAGACTTTCTTTTAGTTCTGAATCTATCTTTCTACCTTAATATGTATGTATTACCGTGTCACCTTGACGAATAATAACAATCCTTATCTGATCATCGCACAATCGTTTTTGTGTGCAGTACGGTGCGTAGTATATTATTGTTTATTTAATGCTATACCAAGAATATAAAAAGAGACCATCATTTAATTACAAGACAAACGGTAGTCTTAATGCCTTTCATATGATCACACTATTTGTAAATCTAAATCTAGAGTAAAAAACCTCGGCATCGCTTATCCTGGTACTGACAAACTCCATATTAATCGTAATATTATTACGATTAATATGGAGTTTGTATTTGGATTTGGATTAATTTTAAAGCTTATTAAATAAGCTTTAAAATTAATTAATAAAATATTGTGATTGAACTGATTATAATCTTTATAGCAGTAAATTTCAATGACTATTCTTTAGTAGCAGTAACAAGTAGTTAAACTTATTTGATTAGTTGAAATAATTTGAACTGTATCCATTAAATCTTCTGGAAGATGATTGAAGACTTTCTCGAGTTTTAAAAGACTAGCAAATACGGTATGTATGTTGAGAGAAGCCAACATTAGCAATAAAAAACTTAAAATATGGTTTTAAAAATATATTGATAATTTGTTAATTTTAATATTTTATAGTCTACTTAAACAATATTAAAATAAACGGAAAATATATCACAGACTAAAAACATTCTAACGGGTGTTACATATTTCATAATTTTCATGAATAAATGGACTTATAAACTTGTAAAGATGCTTTAGTTACAAGGTCAAGTTTTGGGAATTAGATATATTTACAAACTAGCTTTTGCCCGCGACTTCGTCCGCGTGGAATAGTGACTTACGGCAGATTTTTGGTCATTGTGACTAAACCTTAAAAGATAGACATATGCCGTCGCGGACTTTTTTTTAGATCATGTATAGAGGAATAATTCTTTCATACATATTTTTTGTGTATCTTGAACCGTTTTCGCAGCGCACGCAAAGAAAGCCTTCAAAAATGAATAATTTTCCCCGTTTTTTACACATTTACCGCTCTGTCTTTGCTCCTATTGGTCATAGCGTAATGTTATTTAGCCTATAGCCTTCCTCGATAAATGGACTATCCAACAAAAAAAGAATTATTCAAATCGCACCAGTAGTTTCGGAGATTAGCGCGTTCAAACAAACAAACAAACAAACAAACTCTTCAGCTTTATTATATTAGTATAGATAACATACCTACAAAGCTAGGGAAGTATGTTTGGACCAAGCAAGTGGAAAGCTGTGATCTCTGCCTACCGTCACGGGAAGGAGGTGAGAATATATGTATGTACACAAATGGAATAAATTACTATTTCTGGCAATAAGATACAGTGTTATACAATTATGTTATTTTAAATCAACAAGTAGTTGGTATTGTATTAACGCGACGAAATCCAATTCCGTTAAAATTCAGACGACAAATAAATGCGTTTAATCGCATACTTAGTAAATTAATAAAATTTCATTTATGTATACCCAATTTTCCGGTTGCCTTAAATCTGATTTTCCCAATAATAAAATCATATATTCCCGTAATAAAAGTTGCCACATGTCCTTCCCTGGCTCTCAAATTATCTCTACATCAAATTACATAAGAATGGATATAGCCGTTGTCATCGGATTTTTCCACAGGAATGAAATATTGTGCCGTTTTGAAAATATCCTGTCTGTTCAAGCATCTCAAATTATCACTGACTATAGCAAATTACATCACAATCGATATAGCCGTTGTCTTCGGATTTTTGTAGGGGGAGGATATATTTTCCTGCGGAAAATTATCCTATATTCTTTCCTTAATACAAGCTATCACTATTTTTTATGCCCAATTACATACTAATCGATGCAGCCGTTGTCATTAGATTTTTCAGTTGGAGAGATATTTAATAACGGTAACAATTACATGTTCTTTCGCGGGTCTCAAATTACACCAACAGATTAGTCATTTTCACATTATATTAATATTTATTAGATTGCTAACCCGTTCCTGCTTATTTAAACCACACTGTTCTTTGGATTAGTTATAAAAAAATGTGGTGAAGAATTAATTACTCCCCTTCTTATTGTTTTTAATAAATCACTGCAAACTGGAGTATTTCCAGCTTTGTGGAAAATTGCTTACATAATTCCTATTTATAAATCTGGTGAAAGAACTCACTGTGAAAACTATCGTCCGATTAGTATGTTGTCATGTTTAGGAAAACTTTTTGAATCAATAATACATGATGCTCTCTATTACCACATCTAGCAACTGATATCTCCCTTACAGCATGGTTTTATCCGCAACCGCTCCACAACTACTAACCTTCTAAATTTCAAAAACTATATATGTACTGCTTTTGCAAGAAGAGTTCAGGTTGATTGTATCTATACTGATTTCGCCAAGGCGTTTGACAAAGTGTGTCACAGTATATTAACTTCGGTATCCACGGTAATTTGTTAAGGTGGCTTGAATCTTAATAATATATCACTAAACGTAGTCAACTTGTTGCGGTTAAGGGTTTCCTGTCATCTCCTGTCCAGGTTACCTCTGGAGTACCACAAGGTTCTCACCTTGGCCCGCTACTATTTATTGCATTTATTAATGATCTCAGTTCGAAATTAATCAATCCCTGCTTGTTGTACGCTGATGATCTTAAGCTCTTTACGGAAGTTTATAATGGTAAAGACTGTGAAACCTTGCAGCTTGACCTTAAAACCTTAAATAGATGGTGTGACGAAAATAATATGATGTTGAATATTAAAATATGTTTTATAATATCGTTTACATCAAAATATCAGAGATTAATTTATGACTATAAAATTAACGATCACAATCTTGAAAGAAAACATGTGGTTAGAGACCTGGGAATAATTTTTGATGAAAAGTTTACTTTCAGAGATCATTACGATCATATTATTAACAAAAGTGTAAAACTTATAGGTTTTATAGCTCGAAATACTATACGTTTCCGAAATCCTTATATTCTGTTGAAACTTTATTTTGCCTTGATTCGAAGTACACTTGAATATTGCTCAGTTATTTGGTCACCATATTACGAAATACACAGCAATCGCATCGAAAGAGTTCAAAAGAAATGCTTGAATATCTTGTGCTATAGACTTGGCTTGAATCGTACACTTCGTACATACTCAGAGAAATTACAAAAATTTAATTTACGAAGTCTAAAATCTCGTCGCTTATATATAGATCTGGTCACATTGTTTAAAATTATTAATTCCCTAATTGACTCTCCCCCTATTTTATCGTCAATAACCATTAACATCAAACCTAGGGCGCGAAACGGCTTTACAAAAGTTTTCTTACTACGAGTATTCAAAAACAATACTTCCTTTTACAGTCCAATTGTCAGGATGTGTCGCCAATACAATGATGTCTCAAAGAATCATCACGAGACAATAGACATATTTGGTCAAAGTCTCACAAAATTTAAAAAGAGCGTGATGAACATATTGTGTTATACGTGATTGTTATATTGAATGTTTATGTTTTATATTAATGTAATTATAAGTAAGTAAAGTAAATTTAAGTTTTATATTACCATATATGTGTACTACTCTAGTTATGTGTCGTTCATGTTGTACACACATACCTAGGAATACAATCTGGTCTACAATATTATATTTAAAAAAATGTATCAATAATCGATTGTATTCTGTTTTGTGTGTCAAATAAATAAATAAATAAGTAGATTATATTATTTACTAATTGACCCGCTAAACTTCGTACTGTCTAATATAATCAATGACGTGCCCTGTCAATGTTCATATAAACTCTCATAACACGGGACGAGCTTATTGCCATTGTCCCGGTGCTGCGTAGAGATATGATTGCAATAACTCTCTTAATAATGAATAACAATTTAAATAATAGGGTGCTTTTAACGATTAGCTTTATATACGTTTTTATGAGTAAATTGTTAAATAATTAGCCGGCTTAGATGAAAGGGATCATAGACATGTGTTCTATAATATATCATAACGTACTAAAACCATTTTCATGGCTTAATTTTCATCCTAAAATTCACGCAAATGCTAAGAGAAGAGTTAAATGAACAAGGTCTCTTAGGTATAACAATTCATTTAAAGGTTTAGAACAGACATAATCTAAACACCTACTACGATCTACAAACATCTTATCATATTTACATTTCATGAACAGTTTATACAAACATAGAAATATTAAAGCTATCTATTTCAATTAATACAAAGTTACATATATTTCATATTTCCAGCACCACATTTCGTTTCTTCTGTTTGCACAGTTTGCAGTCATTAGCCGTTAAAATAATTTTAATAAATGTTTTTAGGACTGCAAATTCTCGAAACTCTTAATTAAACTGAATCAAAAAACAAAAGATTTAACTAAATTTAATACGTTATTCCTCAAAATCATTCTTTCATTATATCCTTAAACTACCCGTTAAAAATAAAATTAACAATAACGCAAACTACTTAGAAACTAAAATGTTATTTCTACATTAAAAACTTATATTTACACCATCATTGGGGATCAAAAATAATATTCACTCTGAACACTTAAAAGACTTGAAAATAGAAGACCATTATCATGTTTTAAAGCGACATTTTTATAGGTAATATACATATATAACCATAAAATCTAAATTTATTGCATTAACTTCTTTGGCCAAGTTACTGATATTAATAAATAATTAATATTTATTGAGTCGTAATAGATATGTTAGTACATCCTAAACCATAATACATTAATAGCACTCCTAACATGGTTATCATTTGTACTATTCAATCGTACTAATCAAAATAAATAAATAAACAATGATTATTAACAAGGACAATATGCAAAAAAAATATTTAATAGATATCAGACGAAACGTTAAGGGTCAAGACACATTGAACGACAGCATTTCACATTTTTATTTCTTACGTTTTGAAATCCAAAATTTGCTTATACCTTTTCCATACCGTTTTGTATTGATTTACCGGATACATACATACAATCAATGTGTCTTACCGCGGAAACTTAAACCTTCAGATTCACTGCGGAGTCTCCTGAGGAGCGGTGGCTCTCACTACTAGCCACAGGTTCATTACGACGAAGGCTGAGTTTGGTCGGTAGAACACATTGCTCGGTCGTTCAATATAATCAATACGGCACTTGGTTACAGTGGTATCAATGGGTTTATATCGAGCCGCCTCGATCGGTCTGGAGTGCGACATAATCAGCGCGGCACTTGGTTGCGGTGGATTATTGAAGATTATCGATCGAGCCGCCTCGATCGGTCTGGAGTGCGACATAATCAGCGCGGCACTTGGTTGCGGTGGATTATTGAAGATTATCGATCGAGCCGCCTCGATCGGTCTGGAGTGCGACATAATCACCGCGGCACTTGGTTGCGGTGGATTATTGAAGATTATCGATCGAGCCGCCTCGATCGGTCTGGAGTGCGACATAATCACCGCGGCACTTGGTTGCGGTGGATTATTGAAGATTATCGATCGAGCCGCCTCGATCGGTCTGGAGTGCGACATAATCACCGCGGCACTTGGTTGCGGTGGATTATTGAAGATTATCGATCGAGCCGCCTCGATCGGTCTGGAGTGCGACATAATCACCGCGGCACTTGGTTGCGGTGGATTATTGAAGATTATCGATCGAGCCGCCTCGATCGGTCTGGAGTGCGACATAATCACCGCGGCACTTGGTTGCGGTGGATTATTGAAGATTATCGATCGAGCCGCCTCGATCGGTCTGGAGTGCGACATAATCACCGCGGCACTTGGTTGCGGTGGATTATTGAAGATTATCGATCGAGCCGCCTCGATCGGTCTGGAGTGCGACATAATCACCGCGGCACTTGGTTGCGGTGGATTATTGAAGATTATCGATCGAGCCGCCTCGATCGGTCTGGAGTGCGACATAATCACCGCGGCACTTGGTTGCGGTGGATTATTGAAGATTATCGATCGAGCCGCCTCGATCGGTCTGGAGTGCGACATAATCACCGCGGCACTTGGTTGCGGTGGATTATTGAAGATTATCGATCGAGCCGCCTCGATCGGTCTGGAGTGCGACATAATCAGCGCGGCACTTGGTTGCGGTGGATTATTGAAGATTATCGATCGAGCCGCCTCGATCGGTCTGGAGTGCGACATAATCACCGCGGCACTTGGTTGCGGTGGATTATTGAAGGTTATCGATCGAGCCGCCTCGAACAATCTAGAGTCCGAAATAATCGCCACGGCACTTGGTTGCAGTGGTATCCATGAGGAGCCAGCCTCTCCTCTCCTGACGGAAAAAAAAACATCGTGTAAAATGATGGTTGGTGCCAGTCCATGTAGAATAGAATATGGTAGAGCGCGCAAGTCTAAGCGAGCTAGTTGTATAGAGTTGTTAACTATATGATTAATTACAGCTAGCCTATCGACGCCATGAATGAAACGCAACGCAATGCATGCTTATGCATGCATTGCTAATTTCACGTGACAATCGCCTCACATATTTGATATTGAGACAAGCGCACCGCATTGATAGTTTACAGGATTTTACTGTAAATACATATTTTTTGAAGAAGTCCACATTACAATTACTGAATAATACATCTAGATATTAAGGAATTATAAAAGTTGTTGGCATATGTATTTTTTTCTTTACAAAATGCTATCAACGTTTTTTCCCTCCAAGCATAGACAATATTTGCAATTTTTAGAACTGTTGTCTTGTAGATATTATTAAAAACTAGATTCATACCTCTTTATTTTAAATAAAATTGCTGTCAATAAACATTACTATTAAATAATCTTTAAATTTAACTAAAGCTAGTGTTTTCTAGCTAATGGTTTACTGAATCTAATGAGATAAAATAGTATCATTTCAATTAGACTTTTAAAAATACCCACTCGAGCCATCAATGGCCACTTCACAATTCTCTTCATAGTGCTTAGTCTCACAGCGCTTCGTAAGACTCGTTGGATCGTTGTCGTTCCAAAGTGTGGTTAAGTCCATTTTCCCGCGATGTTGAGGAAGTACTGAAACAAGATTATTAATTACTTACAGTAGTCTATTAAAGTACAGCTTTAATGAGCTAGCTGCTTGCAGAATATTACTTGTCGATAATGAAGCTTCCATATGTTCTTAATTAAATGAATGTGTTTCTTTGTTAGTATATAGGTAACAATGGTTAGAATATGTTATCTATACAGAGTGCTTTTTTTTTAATGGGACAGTATGGGGAAAACCTAAACCATTGAAGATATAAGGAAACCGTCTTAGGAAGCATTTCATCTTTTTTTGTGAAAATAATTTTGACAGTCATTTTTTTGGTCAAGCGTGAGTTGTCCTTGGAAATTAGTCATTTTGATGAAAAATTTTTTTGATGCGGGTCGATTCAATTTCATGTTGGGAATATTTCATTCTATGGGAAGAAAAAAATCTGAGCAGCAGAAGTTAGTCATATTTTCTCAGTCATAGTTTCTAAGACCGTTTCCTTATATCTTCAATGGTTTAGGTTTTCCCCATACTGTCCCAGTTAAAAAAAAAACACTGTATAAAAAAAATATATTGTGTGTAGTTACACCACCAATAATTTAAAAACAGATCAACTGACATAAATAATCACTTAGTTGATGGATTTGCGTCATGAATTGAAGAATTCCATTTCAAACGTCGCGAAAAGAAACTTTAAAAGAAACTATGTTTCTATTATAATGCCAGTGTTCATGGAATTCTCGAATAAACAAAATTTGACAGCTTAAATTGACATACTTGATAAAAACTTATGTTGATTGACTAAATCCATGCTCTCGCATCAGTTGGAATTCCGCCATCTTCCGCAATTGACAGCTCACGTCATTAACCATTCCAAAACATTTCTATCTACTTATTAGTTATTCTTTTACACTATATTAATTTGTAGCTTTATTTTTTCCGATTTAGTGACATTAATTTGAATTTATTTAAGGTGTAATATTTAATTGTTCTTGATATTTTAAAAAATAACAGTAATTTCATATTTATTGTGATTATATAATATTCTATAAAAAAAGTTAAGGTAATGTGTGCATATCACGTAATAATATTAAGAATATAAATGCATTTCTTCGTATCGGAATTAATTCTACTGTATATCGTAAACTCTCATATTATGTGCCAATATGTTTCTATTTATATTAAATTGTATTTTACGAAATTTATTATTGAAAAAAATAAATAATGAAATATTACTTACTGAAACTTGTGTACAGTAAGTACAGTATAAAGTAATATAGGTGTGTTAAAATACGTTTCTAGGTCTGTGCGATATACGCAGATTGTAATATTCATCGAATTTCCAGATAAGAGACAAAGCATCACCGGATCATTATTGTGCAAACCATCTCGCCCATAAATGATGGCAGTGACGTATATAAAAATTTAGTAGTTTAGCGTGCTTTGAATGTATATTACGGGCTAAACAATTACAAACCCAAAAAACGGTAGTAAGGTTATAAGCTGTGCCCGATTGGTGCACTCCCGAAGTTCTGGTAACACCAGGAGTATGTGTCGGAGGTATGCCTGCAAGGCTACGCGACGTTGTTCTACCAAATGGGAATCCTGTAAAATAAAAATATTTACAGCCAAGTAACTTTCTAAGTTGTTCAGCTGGATATTTTCAGTTCTTGGTATACTATATACATAATTATACAGGGTTACCTGGTAAGTCGTGCGAACCCCGTTGGGGGGTCGTGGTTCCCACCATTTCTGACAGATTTCCCCTTGGAACCCCGCCCCCCAACTTAACCCTTTTCAAGTTATAAGGCTTTAAAGACTTTTTTGAAAAAATGTCCGATTTTTGTCTTTTGGCCGATTTTTGTTAAATTTTACATTAATTTCACTACTCCTTTTAGGACTTTTACCAAAGATTATTCCAAGAAATCTAATAGCAGCCTACCTTGTTGAATAGCTAATGAAACGTAAATATTTTTAAAGGTGTCTGCAGCCTACGTGTCATAGATTTTTTTTTTACTATTGCTGGTTGAAGTTTCATTTGTACTGATTTTTGTTTGATGCTATAACTATCAATCTTCTATCTACAACCTATTTAGTTGAGGTAACTCTATTTTTATTTTGCATTATGATGAACAAACTAATCTGCTACACAAAAATAGTATAAAACTAAATATTAGAATTATAATAAACAAAAAAAATGGGCCAATAGACAAAAATCGGACATTTTTTCAAAAAAGTCTTTAAAGCCTTATAACTTGAAAAGGGTTAAGTTGGGGGGCGGGGATCAAAGGGGAAATCTGTCAGAAATGGTGGGAACCACGACCCCCTAACGGGGTTCGCACGACTTACCAGGTAACCCTGTATAAAATAAAAAATCAAAATAATCTTTATTCAACATAGACCTTTACAGGCACTTATTGACGTCAAAACAAACAAAACAAAAAAAAAGCTTAAAAAAAAACAAAAACCTGGTCCGTACGTACGAATAAGGAAAAAAAAAATATTGACTTTACACCTGTTCGGAAATTGGGAGAGCCTTCTCGAGAAGAACAGGCATTTCTTGCCTCTGAAGGTCTATTTTTTATCTCCTCTTTTCAATGTTAATAAAATAAATAATTATAATAATATAATATAAAAATACAATATAAGATAAGGTATACAACACACTACCTCAATATATTGGTTATTTTCATATTACTGAATATTATGTTTATTTGGTCATTAAATTGGCTACTTTAGTTTCCGTAAAATATTATCTTTCATCATATTTTGGAAATGATTTTGATGATTTACCCTCTTTCTCAATGTTTTCTTTGGTGGAAATTTGTATGTTGCAACATCGGGATGACACTTCTTTAACTGTGTATGTAACTCATAGAATTTGGCGTATCTGTGATAGACATTCCATTCCTCGTGCCCAACTTTTAGGAATATCTGAAATTAAAATAATGATTTTAGATGGTTTAGGTAATGCACTTAGTTTAATAATGAGTATATAGTAATAATGAATATATAGTATTTCAAAATACCTGATAAACATGATACGAGTTTGTTTTGTTGCCCACTAAAAATGCTGACGGTATGCATGCTTTGACATTGGATACTGGTAAGTCCATGACTTCAACAGAAGACAGTGCTTCCAATTCCTGCACTCTTTTTTGTAGATATTGATTGAATTCCATTAGTTCAGCATGCATTTCAGCTACCTATGGATTAAAAATTTACTATCATAAATATATTTGGTAGAAAGGCAAGATAGCGATTCTCACAATATTCATTTAAAGTATTTTCAGATATTTTGTTGATAAGATGGTATGAATTTCTTTTTGTTGAGACAGGTCAGCCAAAGTGCTTACTTGACGTGAAAGCCGCCTTCGACAAAACCACGTTTTTTTTTTAATAAATATATCACATTTACACCTATTAACCTAGCTAAAGTAAGCATTGTAAGGTTATATAGCAACACCTTGAAGCCGGTGTACTAACCAATCAATAATTGCATCAGCGGGAAGGCATGACATCAATGATAGTAGTATACAAGAGATAAATTGTATGTTACAAAGCAGATTTAAATTTGCAACAATACTAGACGATACAATGAGCATTATCGGACAAACAAAGGATGTCCACCGGGACGGGTACTCTTCACTACGGGAACACAGAACATAGTAAGTTATGCTGACGACATAATCATTATGTCAAGCAGTAAAATAGCGAGCGTTGTAGTCGGCCTGATGCAGAAAGCTTTACAGAAGGTGGAACAACGGTGCAATGAAATATATCTTAGTATTAGCCCAAGAAATACTGTAATTGTCCACGTAGGAAGAAGCTTGGCATGAGTAATCTCAGGCTGAGTAGCGTTGAGATACCGTGGTTCACGAAGGTCTCATATCAAGGAGTAACTGTAGATAAAGAAATTATGTGAAATAGACGTGTAAGGCTCTCTGTTGAGAAATCCATAAGGGCCTTTAACATGTGTCGCAATACCTTCGGTAAAACCTAAGATACTCTACTGGATTTACAATGTAATGATATTTTCGATAACGATCTAACTGCATGCTACTCCTGGTTCCTGGCGAACTTTCCGATACAACACTAGAAGAATGCTTGCCATTGCAAAACCTTGTCATTGACTGCTCCCTACCGAATGGAGATGAAGTAGTTCACGCTATTGGCTCGCTCAAAAATGGCAAGGCGCCAAGTATCGACCTCATCCTGCGTGGGTTTGCCGTCCCATACCAAGCGCGTCCCCAGGTGGCGGATATCCCTATCCCCTATCCAGCAACTGACGAGGCATCATTTCGCTTTCGATCCCTACCAAGGTCAAATCATTTTGGACAGGCTCTGGAAGGCCTGTCATTAGCAGTGAACAAGCAGGATTTCACCGCAATAGGTCGTGTACAGATCAGATCAGTACTGTACGTATCACACTGGAGCAAGCATCAGAATGGCAAAGGGAGATCTATCTTACCTTTATGACTTCGAAAAAGCTTTTGATACGTTCAGATTGAATGCCATCTGGTCCCGGCTGCGCAAAATTTGAATCCCACATAGGATAATTAACATCGTCCAAGCTATGTACAAGAACTATTTTTGTCAAGTAAAACAACGGGTTCGAATCGGAGGACATTAAAGTTCATGCAGGTGTCCGCCAGGGCTGCTTCCTTTCGCCACTCCTCTTTCTTGTCGTCTTGAATGATGTTCTGTTTAAGACCAGAGAAAACAAAGGCCGCGGCATAGAGTGGAATCTAACTAACAACCTCGAGGATTCGGATTATGCCGACGATATATGCCTCTTAAGCCACACTCGCACAGATATGCAGGCCAAACTGAACGACCTTCAAGGAGAAGCCGAAAGGACAGGGCTAAAAGTCAGCATCAGGAAGGCCAAAGAAATGTAGTGCGGGAAAACGAATTCATTCCCGTTGGTCATCGGCACAGAGAAAGTGGAACGAGTCCACAAATTCACCTACCTCGTTAGTTGCGTGTCGGAGACTGGTGGAACAGAAAAGAATATCATTTCGCGGATAGCCAAGGCACGAGTAACTTTTGCACAGCTTAGGCCCGTATGGAAATCACGGAAATTGATTCGGAGAGTTAAGCTCAAGATAAAAGTCAATCGTGAAATCCGTATTACTATACTGGTGTGAGACGTGGAAGGTTACAAAGGGCATCTCGCACAAGCAACAGATCAACCGATGTCTTCGCATAATCCTGGGTATTTATTGGCCAGAAAAAATTCCCAATGAGCAGCTTTCGGAACGTTGTAAAAAAGTCAGGATCGACCAGCAGATCAAACGCCGTAAATGGAGTGGGATAGGCCACACTCTCTAAAGGAATCTAAACACATACCTAGGCAAACGTAAACTGGAATCCCCAAGGAAAACGCAAACGCAGTCGCTCAAAATAGACCTGACGGTGGACTGTCATTAGCGAAGCGAAAGCCATTGAAAAAACCTGGAGCAAAATCAAACGCGAAGCTCAAGAGCTTGCGGGATGGAGACGTGGACTGCTGACTGACGAGTCACTGTGGACGCCCTCTGCCCCTGCTAAGGGACAAAGGACCTTAATGATGATGATGAAACTTTTCGTGGGCATATGACTATTGGCTCAAACTAGACTATGGTGAAGGCCAGTGGGTAGGCTAGGATAGGGTAATACAGGATAGCACAATAGATCCATTGTGCACCAAAATGTATTGGCTTCCATAGAGTCGCCCTAATCATTAGCATAATATATAATAAATAAAATCAGTAGTGACATCTCTAATCTATTCAATAAAACGTGAAAGTCATAAAATTTTAGGTTATTGTAGTTGTGTGTCTACCTGCACAAGTTTCCTTTCATATTGGGTCACTTCTTCTCTACTATTTGAACTATCATTTTTTAAAGCTTTACCGACTTCCACAGCAGACATATACTTCCGTAATTGTTCTTTCAATCTATCATTTTCTCTAAAACAAAAATTGATTAACTAAAAAATTGTACTAGATATAGTAATAGGTAAACATAACTACTATACATAAAAAGGGGAATGGCAGATCCCCATAGTAACTTTGGCCCAGAACGCACACTTAAAGAATCTCGTGAAAGTAACAGTGAATAATACCAATATTTGATTGGTAAAAAGAAAAATTCAAAAGAACTTGGCATATTTAAATATTTACTATCTAAACATCATATAAACAAAGTCGCTATCCGCCGTCTGTTCCTATGTATGCTTAGATCTTTAAAACTACGCAACGGATTTTGATGCAGTTTTTTACAATATATAAAGTGATTCAAGTTGGAGGTTTATATGTATAATACATTAAAAAAATATTCTGTAGTTAATTTGTATCAGCACTGGACCACTGTGAAGCTGGGACGGGCCGCTAGTTATTCTATGAAATCTATAAGGTTGAATGAATGATAGTTCAAAGCAGCAGCGGAGTCAATATCCAGGATGGGGTCATCGAGCAAGGATGAATCGTCGGAGTCAATATTCGTAGCCATTTCGTAAATATTTGGTATACACAGAACACGGAAGAACAATAACAGTCAACGGAGAAATCGGGAATGCCAAAGAGCACAGATTACTATAATAAAGAGATGAATGTATGGCGTCGTTTTGGTGTTGCCATTATAAACAAAAATCAATAAGATTAATATCATAATCGATATTCAACGATTAGTTTTATTAAAACCATATCCGCTGTTCACGTTGAACAGAACTTTATTTAACTTTAACAGTTAATATTGATATTAAAAATAACACGATTAGAATTCATGATTTCATGAAAACATCGAATTCACGAATACACGATTCGTTATTCGTATAACGGAACGGGTAACGATCGCGTAAATAATTTGCTTTTAGTTACGTCTACATTTCAGCTAGGTGACAGCATGGTTGCAATGAGACAGCGTGGTCAGCTTGACAACACAAATATTTCATTTTTATCTACTATCTATCAACTGCATTTATTTAAATAAAATACTGTCATACTTAATTCATATAGCGTCAGCGGTGCTGTGGTTACGGCACTGATTTGTTGTCTAATTAGAATTGGAGGCCTACAATCAATCCTGCCTGCCGATTACATTTATTTGATGCGCCTACAAATGAAGAAAAGCATTGTCATGTAATAAGTTTCCTAAAGGTTATCGATTCTGCATCGATTATAACAGTTATGTAACGATTTTAATATTCATTACGGGCAACTTAATTTTTAATAACAACAATGGTCAATTCCGTGGATGTAATCCTTTGAATGTTATTTAATGATAATAAAAAAATGCAATCTTATAGCAATATCTAAATAGGATGAAAAAATTAATATGAATATTTAATAATTTTCTATCATTTTCAATTTGTTGTGCATTCTGGGCCAAAAATCGCCATTCCCCTTTCATACTTACTTATTTATATTTCCCAACCTAAAACTAACTAGCATTGATTTATTTATATCAAATCCATATGTGAACAATACAGTTCACCTTTTACTTGATCAAGTCAAAGTAGACTTTATGAAACTTAGAAATCATTAAAATTATTTAATAAGTTACATACCTAGTTTACAAATTTGTATTAGTAACTTTTATTACATGTTTAGTTTTTACTTAGACCTACATGCTATTCAAAGTTCCACTTACTTGCTTAAATCCAATACTACTTTTTCTAACTTGTATATTTTTTCTTTACTAATTGATTCTATTTGATTACATCTTAATTGCAGATCCAGGTACTCTTTATCCCTCTTTTCTAAGGCCATACCACATGGTTTGTCATCAGAATAACTTTCATCTTCTGTAAAACAGAGTTCTAGGCAAGAATTACTGCCATCTATGCTACCTGCTACTTCTTCACTGTCACTTTCAGATATTTTTAAATTATTAATACTTAAATCAGACACATCGTCCTTCAGCATATTACATGTTTCTATAGTATTTGATGATGTGAATATTTCCTTTGCACATTCAGACAATTTTGTCAATATCTGTGATGGGCAATCTATTCCTTTGACACTGTCAGGAAAGAAGTGCCTGATGCCAGTTCTACATTCAGAACTTGTGGGTTCACTATTCGATGTGATTTGTGAAATTTGGTTTGGATTTGGGGAATTTAAACATGTTGCTGGTGCACTGTTCCAAGTATCAGAGCTAGACTGTTTAATTGCTCCTACAGACTTTCTTTTCATTTTTGCATGACTTTGATCATTTTTTTCAAATGAAATGACTTGCCTTAGTGGTTTTCGTTTCATATTACTAGTTTTTACAGGCAATGGTAATGGTATAACATGTTCAGCTTTAGTGATCTGGTTTACTTGCTGTGATTCATTTAATTCCACTCTGTCTATGGATAATGCGAACAATACGGAAGATAAGCCTACAACAATGTAAAGTTTTAATTTGATATATAAAAAAATCAATACAAATCAATTATTAATTTGTTACCTGCAGCCATATTTGGCAGTATGTTTAATGCTTCACTATCCCTTAAAATAGCTCCTTCATCATAGTACTCCATAAGAAGACCATGAGATACCCAGCTGTGGAGATACCTAAATTTTTTTTTTAAATGAAATGTTAATCAAGAACTCAGTAGAATAGACCATACTAATTACCTTGTTTTATTACCAATTACCACTCAACCATTCAGTTACCAATTACAAAGAGATTCTTGACTATACAATGCATCTACATATAAGCACATCCAGCAATTTGATGTCTAAATAATTGCGTAATTATTTTTTTTTTACAATTAACACCTGGCATAAACACCAACACCATTAAAAAATATTTGTTTGTAAGAATGTTACCTCTCCATTGATCGCTCATTTAAGCTTGCTCTCAGAAAAGCTCTAAAGTATCCTAGAGGAGTGTTAATGTTAGACAGAATTTTAAATCTTTCTTTTTCATGTTTTGTAAGATGCAAACAAGTATAACTCCATAATGAATTTCCTAGAAATAGACAAAGATATTATATTACTGGCAAACTTATCAAAGCAAATTTATTATCTTCATCATTAAGTTTCTATTTTGAACTCCTAACATCTCTTATATCTAGTTCAACATCTGCACCAAACACAATGCTATCTAATACATAAATAACTAACAGCATTAAAAAGAAATAACTACTTAGGTGAAAAGAAAAACTTACCAACATTGACAATATTAAAAGTAAAATTTAGACCAGCTGATACCAAATTGTGTAAGGTTGAAGAAGATAAATTTGTTCGGATACCATGACTTAGTACTTTTTCCCACTTTTCACATAGCTGTACAATTCTGCAAGAAATATCATAATCATATATTTAACTTTTCTCATCATAAAACATTTGATTAATATAAATATATATATAATGCAATAGGTGTTATTTTTCAACATTTAAAAATCATATATTTCAACACCAATCATATTATTCAACACCTTATATCATCCTCTGTAGCTAATTCAGACTTTCCCCCAAATCTATCTTGACAATTTTGAACACACATTAATAGTTCTTGTAAAACCAACTTTCCAAAATCTGCTCTTTTTTTCGCTTCATCCTTGTTATCTATTGCATTCGCTATTGTATTTAATATCTTGCTGTTCTATTTGTCAAAACAAACACAAAATATATGATCAAATAACAAAACTAAAATATATCGTTTCGTTTACATACACATACGCACCATAATTAACGTTATATCAATCTAAGAAACGCTTTAATTTATTTATATCATAGAAGTATTATCCAAATACCTAATAAATAAGTTAATTAAGAACTAAAGTTACCTATACCAACTATAAATGACCACAAACATGGAGTTATATTTATATATATACACGAGAACAACAAATGACAACAAATGCTCAGAAACAGACACTGACTGTCAGCTAAAGTAGTGGTTTTTTCTTCCCACTAGGGAAAGGCAAAGACTCTGTGCCATACAGCCAAGTCAATACTGTCAGCTAAATTGTCAATGAGCTTTTTTGCGTCAAATGTTTTCATATTGGGAAGGCAAGGAGTACTATGCCCATACCGGTACTGGTCTACAGTAATAATGCAAGATTTATTGACAAACAACCAGTTAAATAATATTCATCGCTTGTATCAGTTAGCCAAATGGCTAAAAACTGAACCCTTTTGGATTTACCATATCTGTACGTCCCTATGTTACAGCTACATTCTTTCGAAATTATAAGAACTATACAAATGAAACCTGGTAAGTAGAGTCTGACAAGTGAGTCGTGGCACTCTGGCATTCTGTAAACCGCATTAAGATTTTCCTATAAAAATAAAAAAAAACAATAATTTTTGGGGACTCCCCATACAATTACAATTGAAATGCAAATTTTATTGTTTTTTCGTTATTGTTTTATCTATAACCCATACGTGTGGCATATCTATAGATAGGTCTTCCAAACAGATATTGAGTTCCAAACATGTAAAATGTGTATATATAACTTATAATCCTACTATTACGAAAATAATAGTAAAAATTCAAAGGTGTTAATGAATTCAATCAATTCGTAATGGGCCAGTAATGGGCCTGGTTAGTAAACTAAGACTTGGTCACCCTAATATAGGCAGAATAGGCCCGAGCCGCTTTTTGGGGACAGATATGAGGTGTTATAATGTTCCAAGAGAAATCATAATTAGGTTGATGTGACATGAAACAATCTTTCTATAATTCTATATAATGTTTGAACCCCTTCAATCGTTTAGCAATGTTGTTATTATTCTCAGCATAAATAAGAATCGATAATTCAGACGACGTGCATTGTATATAATCAATGAAATGTTATTACTTTTTAAAAGAAGAATACCTAGATTTCACCTAGTTTCCTCATTTGCCGGGTCTATAGTCCATTTCAAATAAGATGATCTCTGTGACAGTTCGATTTCGACACTTGTAGAGAGGTCCTACTGTGAAAATAAAATCGATTGTTTCTGGTAATCGATTATACTTTATATGGAAATGAAATCGATATTATCTTACTACCAAAACTTTCGAGTATCATTAGTGTTTCTGTTTTATATTGAAAGTTTTTGTTGATCAATGCATTTATCTTATGTATATAATATTATGTAGCTATAGTAAAAATATTAGTTTAGTTTAGTAGTGTTTACCTGTGATTTCTTACTTTGAAAATTGTAACTGTTCATAACTTGGTATTAAAACATCCGCGAAAGCTATTTACTTCATTGGTAAGGCTCGTTGATTTATATCTAGCTCTTGTTTTAATAACCCTTATGTGACAGTCACATAAACTACTAAGGTATGTTTTGCACTGTGTTACTCGGTAAATGAAACAAAATTTTGAAAGAGTTAGTTATTTTTTATTCAGTATCTGATAAATCGCTGTGGAATTGGTTGAAGAGTCGCTGTCCTCGACATATATTATGAGTTCGTCTTTCCACCGATCTATTCTGACGTACCGCTCCCAGTCCTCTAAAATTGTGTTTTTGGTCTTTTCGACCACTTGCGCCCAATTTTCACCGGTGACATGTTCGCAAGCAGTTTCGAGTAACGCCAACATTTTGTTTGCCGTAAATGGAGGTGAAGTGTTGTTTCTTGCAGCAAATCCTGAAATAAAAATAAAGCTGATTAATAAAAAGGTTCTCAGGAAGTAACTAACTACTAGCTTTCAAACTGAAATAAAAATATATAATTTATACACGCTGCAAAGCAGCACTTACAAATAGTATAAGGTAAATTAATAATTTTTACGCCTGCACTGTGTCAAGCACTCAAAGTAGTCCCTCAAGCGAACGACAAATTCGCGAGATTGCGAGTTCAAAACAGTCTTTTTAGTTTTTTTCGGCATTTTGCCAAAAAAATAACAACAAAAACTTAAACAAAAACAGCAACAACAGCCAACAATAACAACAATAACAGAACACCACGCAAAAATCGAAGAAAACACAACTCGCATACAAGGCTGACACACTCGTACTGACGCGATTGTCAGGTAATCACAAGATGGCCGCCGATTATTCGATGTCCCACCTCTATGTTTTTTTGACGTTCCGTTTCATGTTTGCGAATTGCATAGTTATTTAAAAAAGATTTATTTTTATTCTTTATTTCATTAAATTAAACTAAGCGATACTGTCTTCGTTTTATAAGTAAAATATATTTTATTTTATTATTTTTTGCAATGAAGCTACTATGAATAAAAAATATCAAAGAATAAAATTATTTTTGTTTGTCAAACGAAAAATGCGTAATTCGGAGCACGATGAACTGTCACAGAGATCATCCTAGTTGAAATGGACTATAGTAATGTACTATATTTATTAGAATATTATATTAAATTCTAGGTTCTATTACGATGGATTACTTTTTATTGTACAACCGCAGAGATTAGTAATGAGAATAATATTCTGATCTTGAGTTATTATTTTATTGTGATTAGTGCCTGGATTGTAAATATAAACTAATTTTTAGAGTATAACGCAGTTTTATTAATCACAAGACTCGGCGGAAGAGAGAGCATAGATATAACAAATCAATCATTTTTTTCTTTTTACGCCACAGATTATCTAGACATTTTTACTTAACACCCTCTCCTAATTTTCAAAAATTAACAATTTATTATACTTGAAGATAACTAAAAAGATAACTAAACAATTTTTGAAAATTACACATCAGTAAATTTTACATATTTTTTTTTTTTTTAACTACAATATTCAAACACAAATTTAACAATTTTTTTAATTATCTAATCTTATACATTACTTATATTTTAATCCAAACTTGAACTCAAAAAAAATGTTACTTGTATTATTTTTAAGTTTATAAAGAACATTATAATACCCGCTTACTTATTTAAACTAAACATGTTTTCTTTATCTAAAAAAAAATAATTACAAAATTAAATCAATTTTTTTAATTTGCAATTTTAAGTTACAGTTACATACAAAATACAATTTTTTTTTTTTTTTATAGTGTAATAAGAATGAATAGTTTATTACAACATATTTTTAGCTTTACTTCTACATTTTAAATATAACAAACAATGAAACTCACAATCACAATTACAATTTTTTTACTAAGCAATTCTTATGTTTATTAAATTTAATTTTATCTAATGATTTCGTTAACAAATCTGCTGTTTGACAATCTGTAGGACAATACTGTATAGTAAATTCATTTTTAAGGTACAAATCATGAATATAGTGAAATCTGACATCTATATGCTTTGATCTTTTATTAAATACACCATTTTTAATTAAATGAATGGCACTTTGGTTGTCAATTCTGTATACAACATCGATTTTAGTGCTGAGGTCGAGAAGCAAGGATTTCAGGAACATAGTTTCTTTGCAGCATTCAGCAGCAGATATAAACTCAGCCTCCGTTGAGGATAAAGCAATAATAGGTTGCTTCCTGGAACACCAAGCTACTGGTCCCTCTCCCAACATGATCACGTATCCTGTTGTACTGCGTCTGGTCTCTTGATCACCGGCATAATCTGCATCACAAAAGACTGACATTTTTAAATCAATGTTTTTCTTGTAATATAGACCCTCTCCTAAGGTTCCCTTTAAATATCTAAAGATCCTCTTCACAGCTATTACATCCTTGTATTCTGGATTTTCCATTTTCCGACTAGCAATACTTACTGCATATGCTATGTCAGGGCGCGTTCTAGTTGATAAATAAAGTAGACTTCCTATCGCTTCTCTATAAGGATACTTAAGTTTTTCTTGTTCTTTAGAATGATTTTCATCTTGGCTTTGACACGGTGTTAGAACTGGTTTGCAATTTTCCATGTTATACTTTTGTAAAATAAATTTTGTATATGCTGTTTGAGTTAAATATATTCCTTCACTGTTTTCTTTTATTTCCATTCCTAAAAATGAACTTGGTTTTTCAGTAATTTTAACTTGAAATACGTCATTTAATTTTAACAAGAACTTTCTTATATCTTCTCTATTCTTCCCTATTATCAAACCGTCATCAACGTATATAGCCAATATTATAGAACAATCTTCGTTCTTGAGAATACATGGTTCATTACGTGTTTGAGTCAAACCACATTGTAACATTATACTTAAAAACTTCTCATTCCATCTTTTTGGTGATTGTTTTAATCCATACATTGATTTTATTAATTTGCATACTTTATTCTTCTCTTCTTTTACTCCTAATGGTATTTGCATGTAAATTTCTTCATTTTCTTGTAACTGTCCATAAAGAAATGCAGTCTTGATGTCAAATGTCATAATATTATAATTTTTAGCAGCAGCCAAAGCAAATAATGATTTTATAGCACTTTGAGATGCTACTGGACTGAATATTTCATCAAAGTCTGTTTCAGATTGCTCGTTACCACGTACTACTACAATCTCGCTTTATGTGTTCCATCATCCTTAACACGAAACACCCATCTATTTGACAATATTCTATGACCATCGGCTTCACTTTTATTTACCAATTTCCACACTTTATTTTCTTTCATTGATTCCAACTCTTCATTTATTGCTTTCTTCCATTTTTCTTTTTCAGGTGTCAAAATTACTTCTTCATAGGTAAGTAGCCCATAGTCTTTATACTTCTCTGGTAGCTTAACCATTCTGCCGCTTCTAGTTCTACACATTATCTGTAAGTATATTTTCTGCCACATCTAATGTACTATTTTCACTGCAACTTTGTGTTAATTCTTCTCTTTCTGTTTCAGGTTCTTCACACTGGAGTTCAAAAGTATCTTCAGCATCAATCTCCAAGGACTCCTGAAGTTCTTCATCACTTTCCATACTGTAGTTAGAGTTTTCATCTACTGTAATGTCTTTTTTAGTACTAATCAATTTTTCACATTGAATATCTTGTGTTTTATTTTGAAATATTACATCACGCATAACTACAACTTTCCTTTTTACATAATCCCACAATCTATAACCGTTATTGGCATATCCGATCATTAAATATTTTCTACTTCTTGAATCAAGTTTTTGTAATGGCGTTAATACTTTGGAATAAGCATAACAACCAAATTCTTGTACATTTGATAGATTAGGCTTCCTTTGATTCCATAACTCGAAAGGAGTTTTATTATTTATACTTTCACTTGGTAATCTATTTATTAGATAAACACTGCAATACAAGGCTTCACCCCACATTTCCTTGTGCATATCTGCATTATAAAGTAAACATCTGACCTTTTCCATTATAGTTCGGTTAAGGCGCTCAGCCTTACCGTTATGTTGAGGTGTATATGGTACACTATAATCAAATCTAATTCCTTTTTGTTCACACCAAGACCTGAACGTGTTGCTGGTATATTCACCACCGTTATCACACCTAATCATTGAAACTTTATGATTCTTTTCTCTCTCTGCTTCTTCCACAAAACATTTTATATGGTACGGCACCTCATTTTTATTTTTTAGTGGGTAAACTTTTGTGTAATGACTATAATCATCCATAACTGTGAGAAAATAGTACTTGCCGTCCCATGTTGCCACCTCTAAAGGTCCACATACGTCTGTGTGTATAATTTCTAACAATCTATTGGCTCTCTTTCTCTCACTTTTAAATGGTAGTCTTGTCTGCTTTGCTTTAATACATATTTCACAACAATCGAGTAACTTTATTTCTTCCTCACTCATATTTTCTATTTTTATGCCATCTGCGACTGTTGTTATTATCTTCATAACATGTTTTCCAGGATGACCTAACTTTTTATGCCACATAGCAGCTGAACAATCTTTATTTTTATGAGTAAGCAACGACTCTTCATTCTCACTATTTAACAATTTTATTGTATATAACCCGGTTGATTCTTTGTTTCCTTTTATTACTGTTCCCTTGCTACAGACCTCAACACTATCACCTTTGAAGTACACAGAACCTCCATTATTAGTTATTGCTGAAACAGATAACAAATTACGTGTTAGATCTGGTACACACAGTATATCTTTTACTGTACAACTAGTTCCTATGAAATCGCCTTTACATTTTGCAATCATATTGTTATTTTGTTTAGCTATACCTATTTTAGTGCAATCACTTTGAATGTTTGTTAAAATATTTTCATTGTTTACCATGTGCACTGTGCACCCAGAATCAATAACAAATGTTTCCGATTTTAATTTTGCATCATGTAAAGATAAAAGTGCTACAGTATTTTTATTTTTTACAGTATTACTTGACTTATTTTTAAAGAAACAATTTTTATCTCTATGGTTACTTTTTTTACAAATCGAACAACAGTTTCTACAATCTCTTGCATAATGACCAGGTTTATTACATATAAAACAAACAAAAGAACTTTTAGTATTCTTAGTAAAGTTTTTAAATTGTTTACCGACTTTATTCACTGATGGTGCAGCTAGAGCGACTGGTACTGAAGTAACCTTCCTTCTATCTTCCTCGCTGATCAATCTAATCTGCAAGTTTTTCAATGTCCTATCTGTCAATGAAGTGGACTCCCATGCTGTAATGAAACTTTGATAGCTTTCATCAAGAGATGTCATTATTTTCGACTCGATCATTTTGTCATCAAATTTTATATCCAACTTCTTTAACCTGTACACTATATTTTCTAGTTTAGTGAAATTTTCTGACATTGTACAATCTTTTGTGAATTTGTAGTTGTAATATTCTTGCATCAAATGCATTTTATTCCGTTCTTCGTTTCCCTCAAACAAATCACATAATTTGTCAAACATTTCTTTTGCATTTTGGCAATTATAAAGCATTGGAATGTATTTTTTATTATTTATTGTTTGTAGGATAATGTTTTTTGTCATGGCGTCTTTGCGAGTTTTATATCGCCATCATTTTTTTCATCAAAATTACCATTTATTATACTGGATAATCCTTTTGCATCAAACAATATAAGTAATTGAAATTTCCACATTTGAAATGACGCATTTTCGTCCAAAATCTCTATTTTGGACAATGATTCTTTGAATTCGTCGGCCATTATCCACGCGTCTTACACTTTTTTTTGCTCAACACGCCTAACAATTTTTATGGCACTTTTACTAATTTTTATGGTTATCTTACCTACTTTTCTTATGGCAAAGCTCCTGGGCCCATAACCTCTGATCTTGAGTTATTATTTTATTGTGATTAGTGCCTGGATTGTAAATATAAACTAATTTTTAGAGTATAACGCAGTTTTATTAATCACAAGACTCGGCGGAAGAGAGAGCATAGATATAACAAATCAATCATTTTTTTTCTTTTTACGCCACAGATTATCTAGACATTTTTACTTAACAGAATAATATGACTCATCATATGATCAAAAAATATATGAAAAATAATATATGATCAAAAATGCTGGTAATTTTTTTAGTTAAAGAATAAGTTACCTATTGCTATGCAACGTGGTAATTCTATCAGGATTTTAGGTATACTATACAATAGTGACGGACAGTTAGATTAGTCTTTTTATATAGTTTTATTTATAGATTATAATACACATTTAACTAAGTAGGTATTTATTATTGAGTTGTCATTATAAATAAGTTAATTTTAAAATTTATATCCTAAAATATATTTAGATAAGTACTTATTCGGTTATTAAACTTTGTTTATAAAAAAAAAAGATTTTCTTCTTTTTAAGCAAAAAAAGTTGAGTAACTTTTGTACATGCAGTAGAAAAGATATGCAGTTTTTAAGTTATCCGTTAAAGAAGGACCGTATTTAAAATGTGTGATAGTTAATATTCTTGGTTAAATAAATCATCTTGATGAGTATATTGTTACATTATTATTTCTTTTAGTTGTTAAGAGAATCTAACTAATCTAAGAAAAACAAGTTCAACTCTCTTATTACAATTAATATAAAGTAAAGACAAAACAACAGCCCATTATCTTGGAAATAATTACAATAAGAACTACGCTGATCTTTTTGATTCTTTTCAATATACTATTCAAGTGAAGTTATATACCATCTTTGTAAATATGTTTTTTTTATTATTATATACTTCACAATTACTCGTAAATAATGTCGTGCTTATTTGTATTAAGGTTAATAGTTAACATTTTATAATATTCTTTTATTAACATAAAGTTCACAATATGTTCACAGACGCACGGATCATGTTCAAGAACTATCCGTTTCCATAGGTATCATTCCCATAGTTTATCTGTTAAAACTAAGAATAATCTTCAATTGTAAATACCGATTTAATAAGAATAAAATAATATTTGTTAGTGTGTTATTATATTTATAAATTAAATTTATCATTTATGTATGACATCGCCTCGGATATTATATTGGTTTTGGAAAATATACTAACAATGAATAGGTGGCATTAGTCTACATTTTATTGGTTTTGTCTAATAGTTACTTATTTATCCACTTCTTGGCCTGAATATAGATTGGCGATTAATTAAAGAAATTGTCCGATACTTAAAAGGAAATCCTTGACATTGTTACAACTGCTACCTATATGTCTTCTACAAATAATAATATCTTATTATTAGTTAAATAAAACTTATGTATTCTACGTTTTTATTCATCCGTTTTAATGTAAAACGGTATAAAAACATAAAAATACTAATAAATATTGACAACTGACAACTGACAACCAAATATAAATACAATAAGTCTTATATCATAACAAATACTACTAAAAACATAACTAACAAGCAAAAAAGAAATTACAAAAGTTGTGCACGACGCACACTTCTTCTTCGGGGTTGGAGGCACGTCGGCACACTTCGCTGCTGGGGTTGGTGAAGGATTCCGAACGGTGCGGTGCGGCCCGGTGGTTGTTGCAGGAAGAAGTGAGAAGCCAGTTTTCTTTGTTCGGTCGGCCAGCAGGGTCTTCAGGAGCTTTCTGTTCTGGTGGTGGACAGTCGTCCGCTTCAGTATGTGGTCCCCGTCGTAATCCGTATCGAGCCGGGGAGTCCCTCAATTTATTCCAGAGTTTTTTTTTTTTTTTTTTTTTTTCCCACGGGGGACGGTAGTGAATCCTCATAGGGGGCGCGCCACCACAGTGGTCGCTATTGACAACCCCCTGGTGCTCGGACGACCTCGCACCGGATACCACCCGCAACCGGTCTACGGCGGATGGTTATGTTGGACTCCAGCAGAAGGCCAGCCTACCAACTAAACACTACCTACAGCCTTTGGTCGGGCGGAAGGCCTGGGACCCTATCGGCTTGAACTAACGCTCCCGCCCTCCAGAACGGGGCGGTGCACAGCGTAGCCTCAGGAGAGTGCGTACGCTCTTAAATGGGATCGGTTGCCAGAGTGGTCCGAATGGTATAATGTGTGCGCTGATGCACTTATCTGCTAAGCTGAGCTAACTACACAGTTGTTGGTGTGTGGTTGCTACTTACGTGCTCGTGGAGTTTGGCGACGCAGAAGCCGCCTCAAGTAGCCTGTTGAGCTTAGTAGATATTGTGTCTGGCGGGTCTGTTAGTACGTGTTTGGGACGGCGGATGCGGTCGGAAACAACGTATTCGGACGCGTTTTTGACGAGCGAATTAGGGTGGGCGGATGCGGCTTTGAAGAAGCGCTCCGAGCATGCTTTCAAGTGTTGTTGAATGGTCGGCATGTCTACGTCTCTATGGAGATCGTGACGACGAACATAGTATGGAGCCCCGGTGGCTCGGAGGAGAAATTTATTTTGCACGACCTGCATGCTGTGTAATACGTGGGGTTTCGCGTGCGCGAACACGGGAGACGCGTATGTCATCACCGGCCGAATGCACACTTTGAATAAGGTACGCTTATTGCGTAGGGACATCTTGGAGTTCGTGCCGAACATGTTCCCTAACCGATGCATATAAAATTTCGCGCGGTTCACTACGTTGCGAATGTGCGGACGGAAGGAGAGCCGCTTGTCCAGGGTGACGCCTAGATATTTAACAGAGCGCTGCCACGGTATGGCCGCGCCCTGCAGGCGGATGTTGTCGGTCCCGTATGGAACTACCCGAGTCCGTTTCCGGCCATCCAGGCAAATCGCGGACGATTTGTCCGGATTTACCTCGATGCGCCAGAGACGGAACCAGTCTATTTATTCCAGAGAAAATCCCTACTAAAAAATGGGGTTTTCGAGACCCCCCTGGCGAGGTTATACCGTACAGAAAGCACCTATCGAACCCCATTTGCCCTTTATTTTTACTATTATTCTTACAATAAATTCTTATTCTTTATGTGTTCCCTTATTTTCATCCCTTTCATACATAGGTAATCTGTAGGGGCTTATTTTTCCCTTTATTTTGCCGTTTAAAATACAACTATATGTTTTATAGTCCTCGAGATATACTCGATAATACGTCGGACGAGGTGAGTTTTCATCCCTATTTTCGGCTTATTTTACCCCCACAAATTACCTATTAGCTTTAAGTCCTTACTTTTTAGGGCATATATTCGGAGTGTATATCCAATGCTATATCTTAACTCGCTACCACTGAGAATGCTCTGTGATATACATATATATGCACTTTAATCGGCGTGTGATAGGACATTAATCCGACATTTCCATACATTTTGTGATTTCTCAGTAACTGCTCGTTTACAATTTTATAATTTATTGTGCCCTAGCTATTCGTAATACTGTTCATTTAATGCATTTACATATAGTATGCCCTAATTTAACAACAATTTTCATATATCTCTCATACTTTTTCCAGTAAACTCATATGTTTATACACTTACGCTACTATCTTTTTCTAAGGAAACCTATTCTATGTTTATTTATTCATTTCCTAAGCTACGTTTATCTTTATTTCTTATCTACGCTTAGTACTATTCTTAACTATCTTATATATGTAACACATTTCTACCAATTAATTATATTCTACTTAATTATTTATTTATTTTAACTATTCTATCCCGAACAAAAGTTATTGGTTGTATGAGGGAAAATCCTGTCTTCTTATAACATGGATATGTTATTTACAAAAATTGACATTTAACTAATATTTTAAAGCATTTGGCACTGAATAGGCTGTATGGGCTCGGCTCTTTGCCTGCTCGAAACGAGCGAAGATTAAAAAAAAAATGTTATCTACAAAAAAGAAACAAAATGGCGTCATTCTTTCAGGTTCCAATTCTACCTTAAAGATATTATTCTGTGTAAATTAATTGCACGTATTTTTGTAAACTATTGACAAGAATTTTTATGCTTAAAATTTTAAATAACTTATTTCTGAAGTTACTATTTTTGTTTTTTTTTGTTTTGTGATTGATACATCATGAGTAATTATGACGATGATCAAAGTGAGGATGGTGAATTAGCGCGTAGTCCAGTGAACGACGAAATGGATTTCAGGTAACATAGTACTCAAACTAGTTTAGAATATAAATATAACAATATAATTGTTTATATTCTGTTATTGGTTATTATTATCATTCCTTACTATAAATAATGTAACCCCTTTGGCGTACATGTAGGAAACGTGTTTCTTTTGACGCCAGTGTGTTTTTGTAGTCTTATGGCTTCTGTATATTATTATTTTCATAGAATTACATGTCAAATAAATGCAGATTACCAAAAGGTATGTTACAGATGTCACTGCTTTCGTTTTTATAATAGGAATGATCAAAAGTAATATTGTACATTTGTTAAGCCTCTTAAACTTTCAGTTTATCAGACGAAGATCGAGATAATGCAGATTCTTTAGTGATAAAACCACCGCAGGCTGTGGTACGTGGACATCGCGACAAGAGGATTCATAAGCGTCCTGTTAAAGATAGATATAAAGACAGTGCCAGAAAGGAGAAGAAACATTTATACAGGTATATATGTAAAATAATTACATAACAAATCCTTGATAATGGTAGTACTGAATTGGAGTTTTAATATTTATCAGTAGTGACAAAATTATTATTTACACATAACAGATTCTTTTTTATTTTAGTTAAAAAGTGTAAGAATTTATTAGATATGATTTTTATTTATCCTTTATGTTATAAAATTACTGTTAAACTAACTCAAAATTATTTTATTCCAAATATTTTTTTTTTGCCATAAATAATAAATCTCTTTTGTTAGTCCTTTTTAACAAAGTTTCTCTTCTCTTTTCTTTTACTACAGTTTAAAAAAAATATTATACTTTGTAAATGAAATTGTGTTGTAGGTTACCTATGCAAAGGAGATTGACCATTTTGGTATGGGCAAATGTACTGACTTTATTATTTTTGTGTCTCAATGAAAATGCTTTTATTTGGTTATATAATAATAATAAATGATACTTACCAACTTCTGTCAAGATTCATAATGGGAATGTTGAAATAATCAAGAAAATAAGTTTGTTTTTAGGTTATTATAGTTTCAAGGAAATGCACACTTTATGTCGTAAGTAATAAGGTTTGCATTAGCTTTTTGCACTGTTCTTGCACACACCAAACTAATAATCACAGACTGTCAAATCTAGGGATGTGATCTGAGATAGATGGAAGATTTACCCCAAATCAAAATCGATTTCTTATCGATTTTTAGCATAGATCATGTGAATCGAATTTCATAAATAAACATCAGGATTTTCTGTCATAAAATGGAATATGAATGCAACACATTCAGTTTGATTTACACCTCTTGCGCAGCGTTATTATGTTTGCTAAAATAAAAGCATGAATGGTTTGCAATTGATTTTATGTTATAGTGTTAACAAACACAATAAAGAAAGTATTTATTTTGCAGTTGCCGAGGGCATAATAAAAAATATTTTTTTATTCTGCATCCACAGAGGGAATTGACATTAAGCAAAGCAATTCGATTGTTGATTTAGGTATAAAATCACCTCGCAGATAATAATTGATTTCTATAATTTGTCCCAACTCTAAACATGGCAGATTATGACAATTTGCTGTAAAATGGAAGTTTATTACTGATTTATTTCAGAAAATTATTCCCAAAAGGAATGTTTAAGCAGAAAAGACAAAATACTTCAAATATTATTGTTTTATTTTTGGTAAGAAAATCATTGAGACACAATGTTTCTACAAAAAGTACTGGAATGGGCAATCTCCTTTTCTTTATTAAATCTAGTTGTCTCGGTAAACTTTGTACTACTTACATGTTAGATGAATAATGAAAGTATTGATTAGTAACTGCTTGTATGAATTTTTATGACATAAAAATATGGCAGTTAGGTAATATAACATAGTAGATGCAATACTTGTATCACAGTAAAAGGTAAAACTGTTAGTTAAAAAAAATATTTGCTGATAGTTAAGAAATATTGCTATTTATTCATCAAAATATTCTTTTTCACTTTTTTAGTATGGAATAATTCACAGTAATTATCCAATATTTTGTAATGATACATACATTTGCTTTTCATTAGTTTAGAGGAGAAAGTTGTTCATGAATGATTGGTGGCAGTTATTTTGTGAGTAGGTATGATACATTTAATTATTGCACTTAATATATGATAATTAATTAAGACATATTTGATAATTAATATAAAGTGCTCATGACTATAAATTACTTCTGTCATGATATATATATTATTATAGTCTTATGTATAGATTATTTAAATTACTGAACAATACTTTTTATTACTCAGTATTACATAACAGTGTTTAAACTGTACAGAAGTCAATACATTATTTTTTTTACTTGATGTCTTTTGGGTATTGTAGCATAATCTAGATACTTGATTGTATTTTGTTCACACAAGATGCTATCAATAATGTTGGGTAATTGGAGCTAGTCTCTGATAAGCTTTCTTTACACAACAGGTATGAATGATAAATGAACTTTACATTGCAGCTTTGCCTTCTTTTTTTCTTATGTATATATTTTATCTAAAGGATTTATAAAGAAGTTGCAATATGATTTGTTAAAATGGATCTATTGTCAGCATATATTGCAGTGACCTTAACCATAGTTAAGTCCTGTTATGTGTCTACAGAGGACGGTACTATGAAATTTAAGACTCTTGTTTCTATTTTCTAGAAGAGAGGTTGTTTCCTCAATTTGTAACTGATTTTGAAATATAACTTAAGCTACATGTATACAATGTATGACATAGCATTTAAGTTTATATAATATATACATGTGTATGTGCAGTCTGAAAAGTCATGTAAACAATTTTATTTTCCTATAGAACTCTAATGCTGCTGTTTACACTTGCTGCCGTAGGAGGTGGCAAGATTTAAGTTACTATATATCATCATAAACTTCCAAATTGAATCTCCCAATTAAATCTTAATACTTATAGTAAATCAAAATTATTCTCGCTCTGTTCTTATTTAAACAATAGGTACATCATATTATTTCTTTGGCAAGTATGTATCGCCAGTATAATAAGCATCAGGGTTTGTGCAGATGTCATATTTTTTTTTGTATTTTCATAGTTTTAAGAATTTATTGTTCAATAATTTAAAATAACTTTATTATTTAATTGGATGTACTGTATGTGTGTTTTATATGTTATTTTTTGTTGCTATCTATGTTTTTTTTTTGCTCCATTTCTAGTGGTTGGTATTGGTATCCCATTACAACATTTCAGCTTGATAGTGGATTTTTTGCTGCACATTAATAGTTGAGGTTGGGTTTCAACTGAAATTTAAGGGATTGGTGTAATTTTTAAGAAAATAAATAAAGAAAGAAAAAATCTTTATTTAGTGTCTTATAATAAAATAATACTTATAACTAATGAATAACACATAACAAAAAAAAAAAACACTAAATAGGTCTCCGCTCAGTATTACGTCTGGACACTCGAAAAGTGTCCAAACACTGGTATTCTGCGGAAACCTTGTGTAAAACGTGAAGCTCTGTGCAAACCAACAGCAGCAAAAACTAAACTTAAATCTGTACAAAAACTAATTCTCATGAAAACAAAAAAACAAATAGAAAAAACTCACTCTAAAATCTAAACAAAACCAAATACCCTTAGGAACAAAAAATCTTTAAAACTAAAACTAAATACAGGCTTATACCAACCCAGACTCTTGCCCGGCGAGGGACATTTGAAATTTGTGTATCATAATACCACGTATGTACCACTTACTAATCAGAATAGAAAACACTATTAATCCTAAAACACTTATAAAATTAAAATTAACTCACCAACCAAACTCAAAAACAAAGCGCTCAACACCGTTTTACTCCGTATTTTGTAAACTTAGCAGGTATATTCTGTAAGCTTTTTTAAACGTGCGAACAGTAGGGGAAGCCCTTATAGGTGGTGGAATGTTGTTCCAACACTTAGTGGCGGAGTAGGTAAAACTTCCACGAAAAGCACGAAAAGAAAAGAAAAGACCCACGAAAAGAAAAGAAAATTTTCTATATTTAATTAGCTGTAACATGTTTGTACTTATTATTCAATAAATTTAAGAGGTGGGCCGCGAAGTGGTTTTTCTTGTCAGAGTATTGAGTGAGTAATTCGTCAATGGTGTAGTTAAAGTGAGAGTTGCTGTAAGTGTTTATGGCTCCTCCAGTTTACTCTATGAATAAATATTTTTACCAAGCAGTTAGTAACATGCTCATTCTCATGCTTTTGTGACCTTTGGCAGTCATCTTTTGACACAATTGTAGCCTGTATATTAATTTTTCTAATTTCTGTTGAATAGTTTTAAATAGCCTGTAACATTCTATCTAGATAATTGGTGTAATAAAAACTGTAAATTTGTGTATAAAATTTTTAGCTTTTTGTCCATCATATAAGATTTTTATCAGGAGTCACATTAAAATTTCTATGTATTTTACGAGGATGTGATTATTTTAAAATAAACAGGTAATATGAAATAATTGGTGTAAAAGATTTGTTGATATTTTGATTTTCTGGTTTGTCTTATACAGGCACTTTTGAGTGTTAGTGTTTTTTAGGTTACTGTTGGGTTTAAGTAAAGGTACATATTTTCGGATTTAATTCGTTTTTGCAAATTGCATAACTGTCATACAGAATTTGTATAATGTGGTTGCACTATTTCTAATATAGAAGTCATCTTGCAAACAATATGATAATAAGGTAATAAGTGATGAACATAGGAATATTTCATCCAATTACTATGTATGTTTTTGAAAACAATGGCATCCCACAGTTTTTTATACTTTTGTGGCCATATGTATTTATTATTTTCCTTATTAGTGCATTTAGAAACCTGTTGCAGATAAATTATGTAATTGGTTCTTCACATGCCCATATTGTCTATATTCTTAGTAAATCTATACTACATGTTCTGCTTCAATATTGTTAGGACTGCTTCAATATTCACAAAAAAACACATTTAGTGTATTTTAGTCAGTTTTAGACAGCCACACTGGCTTAGTGAGGAGGCCTACTGCAAAACACGTTGAATTTCTATATAAGAGTTTGCCTTGTGATATTTTCCTTTGTCAGGGCCCCTAGACAAAGTAAAATTCGGGTTTGATGCGTTATCGAAATTGAATTGATATCCAACGCCACGGTATTGAAATGATTTCAATTTGTGGAATCATCTTCATATACTTTGTTCTAACGAAACGAAAGAGAATATTATTTCTGTTTCATTGGCTATAGGGCCTGTGCTGAGACCACACCGCCATCAACTCAACAAATAATAATATAGAAAATATCTGTTAACATTTTTATTTTCTCTTATATTTTAACACTAGTTATATGTTTTAAGGTCTGACATTCGGGATATAAACAAGCCAAAAAACAATTTTTTAAACAGGGAACGTGATAAGATTGAAAAACCCAAAAGAGATCTTAATAAAAATCCTGATCGAGAAGAACATGCCAAAGAATATTATAGAGAGAAGCAATATTATAGAGAAAAGGAAGCTTATCGTGAAAAAGATGCTTATAAAGAAGCATACAGGGAAAAAGAAGCATATAGAGAAAAGGATATGTATAGGGAAAAAGAAAGTTATAATCGAGAAAAGGAACTTTACAGAGAAAAAGAAAGTTATCGGGAGAAAGATTCATTTAGAGAAAAAGAACCAAGAGACAAAGAACTCTATAGAGATAGAGAAGTAAGGGAAAAGGAAGTATATAAAGAAAAAGAAATGTATAGAGGAAAGGAATCTTTTAGAGATAAAGAACTTTATAGGGATAGAGAAGCATATAGAGATGCGTCATTTAGAGACGTAGGTAGAACACGTGAAGCCTATAGAGATAAAGAAATGTACAAAGAAAAGGATCTGCAAAGAGATCAAGAGATATATATAAGTCGTCAATACAATCGTCAATATGCAGAATCAGATCGTAAACGGTTAGAAAATGAAAAAATAGAAACAAGGTTAAGATTTTTGTCAGAAGAAGGACTAAGCAATAGTTATAACAATGAAAAAGAAAATAGAGACAAAACATCTGGTGATAAAGAACTGGAGGATTTAAGATCGAGATTACTGAGTAAAAGGATATCAAAGGAATTACAAATTCAAGATTCTTCTAAATATGAAGGTGACATGGTTGCTAAAGTTGACAGACAAACATCATTAGATAAACACCAACAAGAAAGAAGAAAAAGATTGATAGAAGCAGGTAAAAAGCATATTTTTGTTCAAATTATGATTTTTGTTTACTTATTAATATCACAATTCAATTTTAGAAAATACCTGTTAGTGCAGGGAGAGGATATGGATTTCTTCTACTAAATTATTATTAATCAGTACAATTACACTTGTCGCTTTCTTTCTTGCAGTAGTGAGCATAAAGAGCCGATGTAATTGTCAATTGAAATTAATAATAATATCCTAATTATTCACAATTACACTTGTCGCTTTCTTTCTTGCAGTAGTGAGCATAAAGAGCCGAAGTAATTGACAATTGAAATTAATAATAATTAGGATATTATTATTAATTTTAATTGTCAATTACTTCGGCTGTTTATGCTCACTACTGCAAGAAAGAAAACGACAAGTGTAATTATCAATTAATTAATATCACTGATAAACAAAAAAACTTGGGCATTATCATTGATTTAAGTACCATATTAATGCTTTATGTAGTCGAATTCGCAAATTAATATTTGTTTTTAAGAAACTTCGGTGTATAGCAAATTTTAAACTAGTTAGACAGATTTACCTTTCACTATGTCAATCAATAATAACCTACTGCATAACCTCATGGGGTGGGACCGCAAAAACATGCATTCTAATGGTTGAGAGAGCTCAAAGGGCCGTGTTAAAAGTATCCACATTTCGTTCTTTTCTTTTTCCCATGCACCTCCTATATAAGGATTGTAAAGTCTTAACTGTGAGACAACTATTTATAATGAATACAGTCCTTAAACAGCACTCAACACTTCCCTTTAGCACCGAATATACTAACAAAAGACGAAGGGATATTATTTGCGCTCAAAATATAGGAATTAAGCATACTTTCTCGACCAGATTTTATCTATTCCTGGGACCTTTTCTATATAATAGATTAAACGCCAAGCTATGTATGTTTAATTGTACCTATCATAAAGCTAAAATACTTCTTCAAGAAGCACTTCAAGTTAATAATCGTATGACGATACAGAGAAACTATTACTAGTAACTAGTAATAGTATAATTTGTATTTTGATTTATATTTTTATCTCTTTCTTACTTTGTTTAAATTTAGTTATTTAATCAGATATACTATACATTTTGCATTTGATTTATGTCTATATTTTTATTTTGTAATTACAAGCCTGAGATACAGGTTAATCCTAGTTCAGGTATGTTCACAGTTATATAATACGTGTATACATATAAGTTAAGCTAAAAAAATGTAATATTGACTATAGAAGTTATTAAATAAATATTATTATTATTGTGGCTTAAGTCACGCGTCTTTATAAGACTATTATTATTAATTTGTTGCCTCAAATTTCCAGAACGAGAAATGGAAAAGAGGAAACATGAATCACGAAATGAGTTAGAAGCAAGGCGTGAAGAACGTCGACGACGTGGAAGAAAACGATCGGTATCATCGGAAGAATTGTCTAATAAAAAATCAAAAACTCATCAATCTCCAAATTATGGAGAAACTGTAGTAACTGTTTCAGATGCAAGTGATGTGGAAATGAAAAGTGATTCCTTGAATTCTGAACCTGAAGAAGGTATGTTTAATTGTGATTTAGTGACTATTAGATATGCCTGTGATATATTCTAGTCAATTTCCATGATCTGTTTCTTTCAGGTGAACAATCTAATAGTGACACAGAAGATGATAGTTCTAGCACAGAAACAGACGAATCTGATGTTGAATCAAAGTCTGGACATGATGTTGTTACTAAAGATGATATAAGGTCTGACAAAGAAGAATCCAAAGAACGATTGACAGAAAAATCAAGAACACGATCCAGGTCCAAATCACCTACGCCACAATCGGATCATGGAACACCATCTTCACAAGACTCTAGAAGGTGTGTAATAATGTAATAAAAGTCTATGACTAAACTATTGTCATAATTTTAGAATCTGCAAAATAATTGGAGTAAATTTGTTATTACATATTAAATCAAATTTTAAAATAGTATTTTAATATTGTTGTTTACATAATCTTATAGATATAAAAACTAACAGGAATTCCTTCATAGTGGTTTGTATAAGTAATCTTTTTTAACCTTAAGTGTATACACTATGAATTTGGATATCTGAAAATACAGTAAAAGCAACACTTTCCTTTACAACATAATTTTAACATTATGTTAATAATTGATCAAACACACACACATATCTGCAATCCTTCAATATATAATTTGCCGACTTGTGTGATGATGTCATAACACAGTACCTACCCAGTTATTTCACTGCCATATCCCAAGTAATATTGTTTTATTCATTTAAAGTAATTTATTTTTCAGGAGTCCATCAAGATCTAGAAGTAGAAGTCGAAGTCGTAGCCGAAGTCGATCTCGGTCACGATCGCAGTCACAATCACGGTCACGATCGCGCTCTCGGTCTCAATCTGGGTCACGATCTCGATCACATTCTTTTTCGCCCCCTCCCAAAGATGAAAATGGAAAATCTATTGAGGAAGATATGCCTAGAGAAGATGAAGAAGAAGCAAAACTTAGAGAAGAAGCTATAAGCGCTCTTCCACCATATTATCCAGCTCTTCAGGTAAATTTGCTATTTAATAATAGGATGAGAAAATAATATTTTTTAGGGAATCTCTTGAGTTCACTACCCTTGTATGACTTCATCTAATTATTTTTGAGAAGTAAACATGCAGTAAATTAGCGAAATCAGTGAAGAAGTGTAATACATACTGTATTAGCCACACCACACAAACAACAATATTGTTTTCCAGAATAGTTTAAAATGGATATTTCAGATGAAACAATAAGATACCTATTTAGATTATTGAAATAATTCCTGTTAGCAAAAATACTAAAGTCAAAAAATAAAACATTAATGCCTATGCATCCTATATCATCATCATTTCAACTAATAGATGCCCACTGCTTTTGACACGCTTCCCCAAGGATCGCCGCACTGGTCCTGTTATGCAGGCATCCAGCACCTTGCAATTTTCATCAAATGTTGATACCCACGAACACTCTAGTGTCCGTTATATAGTTGCCACTTGAGAGCCATTTCAAACCCATTGGCCATCAGATGAGCAAGTTGTAGTTCTTTGGGCTATGTCGGTGACATACATTCCGTATACGTTTTTATCATCATTTCTGATTGGAGCATGCAAGGAATCGCTGAGCATAATCTCTTCATTGAGTTAAGCCTTTATAACAAGGCTCAAAGGCATTATTGTAAGTGTGGCTAGTCTCAGTTCCATATATATGCTAACATAGGCATTATTTGTCCACACGCACGAATCAAATACTTTCGTCTTGGGGCATCCTATAGTCTTATCTATTATGGAATAAAAGATTATGGCACCATTTATGCCATTAGTAGGAACAATGTAACTCGCCAACAGATATTTCATTTCTACTTTAAGTAGATTTATAGGCATATAGCATTTAATTTACTTTTGTTTTAAATCTGTTTATTATTTTTTTCTATAATTTATGAAAATCGTAGAAAGTAGTGAATGTAATAAAATAATCATGTAAAAGTAATGTCTCCTAGGAGTATTTATTAGTCATTAACGTTTGAGATGCTTCTCATTACTGTCACTTTTCAAAATCCAGCTTGTATGAACTCCTCTATAGCGTAATATAGGTCATGGAAAAAAAAGAGATGAGAGAAATGGCATGTTTCTTTTCCCTCGTCATTTAAAAATAAAGTGAGGTGAGACCTTTATGTCCCATTGTCCATACAAGGATTTGTTACTTGTTTTATGGTACACGCCCTGAACTAGATCTACTGTATCACTATATATTCAAAAATATTATTTAATTTTCGCAACTGATTGATAAACGCCTTTGCCAAACGCCAAACTGACTTTATTATTATTTAGCACAACATTTTGCTTTTAAATCAATGCAAAGAAAACATCTCTTACATTTGCTAAAAAGGAGTATTGTATTAGTGTCTAGACCAGTATAAACCTGAAACTACTCTTCACCAAAAAGAGAATTGTTCACATACTTATTAATGAAATTATAAATCTATAATTCATATTTTAAGATTCTTCCATCTCAAAAACAAAACTATAAAACTGTGTATACATGATGTAAGAATGAATGGAATTAATTTTATTTATTTTATAGGGTTGTCGATCTGTTGAGGAATTTCAATGTCTCAATAGAATAGAGGAGGGAACATATGGAGTTGTTTACAGAGCTCGTGATAAAACTACAGAAGAGATTGTTGCTTTGAAGCGTCTGAAGATGGAGAAAGAAAAAGAAGGATTTCCAATAACCTCATTGAGAGAAATCAATACACTGTTAAAGGTAGGATCACTAAAACCTTTATATTTAAACCTAAGCTCACTTGAGCCATCACAATGCATCACTGCTCTGATTTAAAGGTATAATTCTTAATATAATTATATTTATTATCAGCAGCTCGTTTGAGCCGCGAGCTGTGAAGCACTCGATGGCTCATGTGCTCATTTCATTGCATTAATGCTATGTATTTTATTCCTACAGGCCCGGCACCTCTTACCTGCAAGAGGGTTGTACTAGAGGTGTACCCTCCCAAGGGTAACTACTTCAATACACGAGCGGGCCTAAGTATCTTTAAGGATTTTTTGCAGGGGAAAAACTTTAACGTACGAATTTCCTTGAATTCACTTTGAAAAGAATTCAAAATCTTCAAGAAGTTTGAGATGGCAATTCAAATTATTGACACTATATATGTAAAAGTTAATCATCGAAAATGGATATCAACAAGAAATGAGGTAAAAAAAGAAGAACCTCTTTCACATTTTAATTGTTGTCTTACTGGTTTGTGAGCTATGGTTATGGTGAAACAGATTCTTTTTTAACGTTGTATATAAACAATAGTTTATATGATACAAATGCTGAATTGGATTTTCACCTCTCCAGCACTAAAAGACTAGAATTGAGGGACATATATTTAATTAGTCACTAAATGAATGTTATTAAAGTACATTATCTATCGTATGTCTCTACCCTAATATTTTAGTGGGTAATGTTATGGAATATATTTTAATGTTTAACCAAAAAGTATTATTATTCATGTTTTTGGGTAAATACTGACAAATACATTTAAATGCGTTAACAAACTAATTTACAAAGCAAATTTATTTAATATTTTATAGATTATTTTCAATACATTATAGAAGCTATGTTGTTTGTTTCATGAATTTAAAGTATGTTATAAAAATTTGCATAGTGACATGATAACTCCAAGATGATTGATGTCATCTGAAGTTTTTAAAAACTAAAAACGCGATAATATGTTATTTTGAATGTCTCCAAAAGGTCTTGCTGGACAGATGAAAAACTATATGTTTTACATGAGAGCAATTTTTACAATAGTTTTGAGACTATAGACTTCCAGTGATATAGAGTGTATAAGAGAATCACTTGTCTTCTCTTGATTGAATGGTAACTACTCGCGTTCTGGATTTATAACAATATATGCAAAAAGCAACTTTGCTCACTTGTTAAACAATTTAGTTTTAGCAAACTAATGGAGAAATTTCTGTTTTTACTTCTTAATGGGTTAGTGAGTGGTTAGTTATTTAAAACTAGCTTGCAGAATTTATTGGTATAATTCAATCATTTTATAATCAAACTTAAAAGATAAACTACAAATATAAATCCACTATCCACTAGTGATTTATTAAAATTCCATTAGCCAGTACGTCAGATCGAATATTGTTTAAAATTTATATATCCCTAACTATATTATTAGTATTTCGTGAATTCTATTTTGGAACCAATGCATTTAAAACTAAATCGAAATCGAAAAAGGGCCATGGTGAAACTTGAGTTTTCAAATGAAAATAACTAGTTTATTTTGTCATAGAGAGGTAAACTTTTAGTTTAAAATTTTATTGGCATTATATACGTTACGGTTACGTTACGTTACTTTACAGTTATTACGGATGCCGATCAATCAATTCATTTTGTTCTGCCTGATTCTATATGTGATACATAGGTTTTCATATGGTCAAGTCTATTCTAAATTTAATTGCATTTTTCTGAATTCATCATCATTAATTCTGATGTAAAGTGACAGCTGGTGCTGTCAGCAGCGTGACCTCTAATTGGTTCTACTTACTTACACACTTACACATCTGTCCAATGGGGAGAGGAAGTTATCATCGTTTTTCAATTGTTACAATCCCAATATATTTTCCACTTTCATTTCATATTTTTCATTCATATTTTTATACACGCTAGTCGTTTAATAGTAATCGTTTAGTCGTAATCATGACCTGGCTTTGCGGAAGGATATCTCAGCTAATTCAGGCAAGTCAGCAATTCAGTTGTCTTTTGATTCCATTCCCCCTTGAATTTTGTTACTACAAGTCACTTCGATTCCTCGCAATGCCGTTCTTTCAATATCAGCCTTATATTACCGTCTTTCTTTTATTTACGTTATTTTGGTGTTTGGACTCTTAACTTTCAGGTGCAGTCACCTACTTGGCTTTGTTATAAAAAAGAAATAAAACCAGATGTCAAATGTACGCACTTGCTGTGTACATTCCTTTCCGATATTGTTTTCATAACATTTCAGTTTGACATGTTTTTCTCAACAGTACTAAAATTATATTTGATCGTTACGTTTATGACTGAATATAGGAGGCTTCTATATAAGGCTCATGGCAATTAACACATTACCTAACAATCCGTTCTAACCATTGACCGGTTATATCTTAAGTGAAGCGAAGCTACACATCTTTGTCTGATACTTATTCTGATCGCAATGAAGTCCGTGTACGCCATATTTACCCCCAGTTTCGGAAATACAGGTTGGAATTCCGAAACTAATTTCGATGGCAAACGAGTCCGTGTACGCCCTTTTTACCCAGTTTCTGAAATGTTCGTAGAGAGTGGCATATTTAGATCGAGCAGAACGCAGTTGCGTTGCCAGTTATTGAGTAGCAATATAATTGATAAGCATAACTTTTCTTGGAGACTAATGAAAATATTACTTTTTATTACTGTCGTCATCATTTTAAGATAACACAACTATTATAAAATATTTACCGGTGATAGATTTTTTTATTATTGAGTGAACATTTATAAATTATGTATGTCTTTTGGAATGTTTTGGTAATGTGTTCATTTTATTATTATATGAATTTTACATTTGCTCTTTTTATGCTTCTGGCGGGATATTGTAACCTATGTCCTTTCCAAATGCTCTTTTCTTTGAAAAGGAAAGAGCATTTTGAAGGGAGTGTTATGTGTTAGTGAAATATGGGGGCGGCTAAGACGTAACAGTATATTGCGAAAATTTATTAATACGAGATTAATAAATTTTAAATAGGTATTGTAAATCAATGTTCTTTATTAATTTGCCACAGTATTTACTGATCGGTAAGGTTAATGTATATTTGTGTAATGTTATACATTTGTTGTACATCCCTTACATAGTATATACAATATAAATATATAATGATCTCTGACTACATGACTTGAATACATTCAGACTTTCAATGAAATCTATATATTATAGTTATCAAGTAATCTAATTCAATAAACATTATTTAAGTTTGATTTAGTTAATCAATGCTTTGTCTCATTCCTTGTAAAATTTGTTTTATGTTAGATTAATTCTAAATATTTATTATTAAAATTAATTCTTGAATAATGTTTATGAATAAAGTGGTAGGTATATTATACTTCATAGTTATACATTATGTAGATAATGCGCCCCATGGTTGTTCATAATAATTGATCGTTTAGCTATACTGCAACATACCCATCACAATCTAGTAGAGCCAAATGGAGAGCATTCTGCACTGTTTCTTGTTAGACTGTTTATACATTATTTGAACACGTTGGACTGACAAACCACCTTGGACTGATAGATTGAATTGAAGGATGGATTGGATATGGCAAAACAATGTTTGAAGATCCAGCAAGTAAGTAGTAGTAGTAGCACAGTGACAATTGGTTTCTCATAAAAATATATTTATTAATAAAATGGTATTTATAGCAAATTTGTGATATAATTGATGTGATAGCTAGATATTTGTCCCATATAACAGCAGTCTAGATGTTGGGTTTATTAAAATTATTGTTTTTTTTATTTAGGCAATTCTATATTATTCTTTCAAGCTATGGTCCTGTTAAGTTTTGGCAACTACAGAAATATTTATCGAAGTTATTTCAAAACAGGAATAAAAATGATGAAGCATTATGAAAACTAAAAATATATAAAGCATGTAAATATATAATAATATTTATTTGTGATGTTATAAACTATATTACTTACCAGTTAAAAGAAAAAAAGTAGTAGGTACTTCGTATTTTAATTCATATTTTATTTCAATTAACATTCCAAATGTTTTTAAAAATAGTCTATTTTACTATGATTGTCATGTAGATTCAGTAGATTTATATTGGACAGTGATAATTTTTTTTAAAACACACATTTTGTATATCTCATAAAATTTTATAGCGTTTTATATGAATAAAAAAATCTGAATCAATTTTGCGCGGTTATTTATAGGGGTAATATAAGTAATAATTTTTGATACATTATCTATATTTTTTCCATTTGATATTGGGTTACTATTAAATATAATGTAGCTCGGTTTGCCTAAAAGATGTCCATTTACACTCACTTTAAAAAAGATTCTGGTTACATTTAGTTGTTAATACAGACGTCGGCAGTGATTCCTTCTTTCACCTTCACTGTGTGTATTTTTAAAGGTGATGAGTTGAGCTTAATGCAACTAATCCACATCAATCAGAAAACGATGGTATCTAAATGGTCAAAATCTGAAAGTGTGATCAGTTCATGCAGTCCTTGAACACATCCCTCAAAATAAAGTCTGTGGAACACGATTTGACTGGAGACATTAGTGTACTTAGAATTTACTAGGTTTTAGTTCTTACCAAGTCCTTGTTAAGCAGATTCACCCCAATGGTCACTGCACTATTCCCCATATAATCAGACTTTCTCCTTATATAGTGTTATAACCTGTCCTGGTGTAATACTGGATAACTTTGTTCAGAATATACAAAATGTTTGTTGCTGTTCGTCCATTATTCCCAATGTTTTCGCCGTAATTATGTAGTACCGCTGAATGTCGAAACCATCTCGATAAGGATATTTTTACAGTAAATAAACTCTATTGTATTTTGGGGCTAGTATTGAAACTGATCTGACTGGACTCAGCACTGGGCACTTTAAAGTAGTGATGAAACGGATATCCGGTAACTATCCGGTATCCGGCCTATCCGGCCTATTTTCACTATCCGGCCGGATACCGGATAGTAGGGCACTATCCGGCCGAATACCGAATACTAGATGTTTCCCGCGATACCGTTCGCGCTGAGTGCTTTACGCCCTAAACTTTCTGTGGGAATACAAAAGTTTTTAAGCCTATCTATATTGTTTCTCGTTGTCTAATCTATCTCTGTATCAAATTTCAGCAAAATCAGTTCTTTAGTTTAGGCGTGAGAGAGTAGCAGACAAACAGACTGAATTTATAATATTAGTAACGGATTATTTTGCACATACACACACATATATGAAACGCGATAAGCGGCCGAATATCCGGTGGCCGGATATCCGGCGCTCCGGCCTCGTAGTTAGCCGAATATCCGGTATCCGGTATCCGGCCAAATCACTATCCGTTTCATCTCTACTTTAAAGTAATCGTACGTCAGTTATGTCTTTCAGATGTGTTTTCGTGCGTATGATAAATGAAAATTAAATACGCTTGAAAAGTCAGTAAGACTTTGTGACTGAGGTCAAAGTAATGAGACGGGTAGTTTTCCTTTGATGCAATAATTCGCAAACGAGCAGACAGATCTCGTGATGATAAGCGATTACCGCCGCTTAAGGATAACCAGACCAGAGGAGTCACATATGCGTTACCGGCTTTTTAAATGTGAATATGCCCTTTTAATTTAAGGTTTGGAAATATCCAAACCTTAAATTAAACCGATGTAATAACATCGGTTCGGAATTACCGCCAGTGATAGTTCATTTTACAGTTTGGTAGTGCAAGGTAACAACTTTTTGGGGAAATGTTCTGTTGTGGACTGCCAACCGTCTGTCCAAGGTGATAAGGGTGAACATTTTGTTGCATGGAATGATGGGATCAATCCGAACAATTTCTTAGAGAACTCTCCGCAGTATATGCGATAGAGGACGTATAACGAGACTATATCTCTTCCCAATGCCCAGGGGCCAAGTGGATTCGAAATATCTTTGCAGTGAACTATTCGACTCGCTCTCCGTTAAATTAGATCTGAAATTTGGTAGTGGGGACCCCTGCTCAAAGATGTGAACAGTATTCCACATGTAGTCGAATCTGCATTATAAAATTTGAGGCGGTGGGCTGGTATGATACGTCGACTACAAGCTTCTTTAAATCCAATTTTGCCTTTAAACGGAATGACGAGACTGTACGATATATCCCTTGACACCAAGAATTTTAATACTGGCTGAGGCAGTTAAACTAGTTCTCTCAAAACGAAAAACATGCGATAAATGGCAGCTTTAATAAAAATACTATTAATTATGTAGAAAAAAGATAACCTTAATCGAAGTAGAATATCTTAATTGGATTTTTAATAGGTTATCTTGTTTAGAACGCATCATTAAAAAAACACTATTGCGTATGAAATACTACAGATGCGTATGAAAATATAAGTTTATAAATATTTAAATTATTGCGGAGATTTGGCCGACGCATCTGGATAGCATCTTAAATAAAAATTAATATTTTGTAGTATTTGAATGTAATCTTCATACCATGTCTTGATCTCTGATTTGCACAAATCTGTTAATCTGTCTGTATAATTTTGTGTGTGATTGTAGAAATTGCTACTGGCGATGGAGCTTTCAAATTGTCCAACAAAGTTTTAAAGCCACTTTGTCTTTTGGCACATTCAAGTAAAACTTTACTACAAAATCACTCATCAAAACGAAAAGGGTCTATAAGAGGATTCTCTATTGTAGTCCTCGTCTGTACATCTTAAATAAAAATTAATATTTTGTAGTATTTGAATGTAATCTTCATACCATGTCTTGATCTCTGATTTGCACAAATCTGTTAATCTGTCTGTATAATTTTGTGTGTGATTGTAGAAATTGCTACTGGCGATGGAGCTTTCAAATTGTCCAACAAAGTTTTAAAGCCACTTTGTCTTTTGGCACATTCAAGTAAAACTTTACTACAAAATCACTCATCAAAACGAAAAGGGTCTATAAGAGGATTCTCTATTGTAGTCCTCGTCTGTAATTACCGTCAATTTGTGGTTTTGTCGTACTAGTTACGAAAAAGCAAAATATCTTTCTTCGTATAATGACGATAAAATCTCAGTTCTAAACTAAACAATCAGTTTTGAATACAGACGGAAAGTTATTGGAATCGTAAATGTTATGGTTACATTTGTTTTTACCATACATTAAATATTCTTTGTCTTATTTTAAGATTTCGTCAGCAAATCCAATTATCCTAGCTGCCTTTTTATTTCACTATGATTAACTCCAAACCAATCGTTGACGTCTAGATTATACTCTTGTTATCAGGGTGACTAGGTAAGAAAACAATATGTGCTCCGTATTACATTACATAAATTACAACGATTTTGGACGGCTTAATTTCTTTGCCTGGACATATATCGTACCGAGGATTTAAGAGCTTCAATAGGTGATTTTAGAATTGTCTTAGCAACCAGAACTGAACTTTGTAGGGTTTTAAAGTTATAATAGATTTATATCTATGTAATGCGGTATTTATATATTTTTTTATCGTGGAAGTTACACCCATAATCTTATTTAATAATATATTATATTAGGCTATAATACCCATGCTTATTACAAAATTATTTTCTAAAAAGAGTTCATGTAAAATTTTGTTATTATAATGAATAGTTAAATATTGATTTACTTGATTCGCTATAAACAGATTCATTTTAATCGTTTGTGATTGCATTATACAAATATATATAATATATTAGGACAATAATGAGAAAAATGGTTATTTAGCGAATTTATAAATTAGAAGTGATGTAGATACTTCATAGTTAAAAATAATAATGTAACGGATACGTACCAGCGTTCTCCTCATTAGTGTCTAATAATGACGTAATAATAAGACGCGACGCAAAATAAAATCATATGTAGTATGAAATATCTAATAATCGTATGTAGTATGGTCAACCCGCACTGGGCCAGCGTGGTTGACTAAGGCTTAATCGCTCTAACGTAGTTAGGGTAGGCTCGTGCCCCTCGGTGGGGACGTATATGAGCTGTGATGATGATGAAATATCTTGCAACAGTCGGTGCTCATACTAAAAACTGTTGCCCTACGAGTTATTTTTGCGTAAAAACTATTTTATCTAAAACCTAATTGTACAAAAGCCGCAAATAGATAGCTTTGACAACACTTTTTGACTTTTTGGGGGAAGGTGACAACCGTGGTATCCCTTCAGTCTTGCAGGTGTGAGGACCTGGTGAATAACTAGAAGATAGGCGTTCCCCCAAAGCTTTTACCTGTGATTGAGTATAGCCCTCGTCCGCTCATATATATCTGACAGCTCTAGATTGCTGACATCGCTATCGAGGTTGATGAGTTCTGCTTAAAGCTTGACCCTACCTAATTGTAACTACAATTTAACCATTTTATCAACACATATAGAGGTTCTTTTTCAATTTCAAGAACTAAACAATTGATTGAGAACCCCTTATTTGACGTGAGCTACATTATATTTTTTGATGCAGAAATATTTTATATTCACTATTAAGTAAGAGTACACTGTTACTTACACATTATATTTTCGAAATTATTTATATTGAGTTGACAAAGAGAAATACATTTTCATGTTATCTATAGAATATTTTCATTTTACAACCAATATACGAGGACGTATCTTATGCGATATAAATTCTGACTAATTGAGGAAGATTTTTTTCTTAGGTATACCGTATAGTATATATTTTTATTATTGCTATAACTTATTTTCTTTCGTGTCGCCACCATGGAAAGCAACCTGTCCCTTAGTAGTTGTCGAATTTAGTTTTGTTATCTATATATTAATAATAAATCCGTATATTGCCCTACAGTATCAAATGCAATAAAAATACTATTTCTACTATTATATTATTACAGTTCAATCTTTAGAAACCATTAACTTGCCTACACCTAAGAAACTTTATAGAATAGAGATTATGCTTTAAATATATCATATTTTATATTATTTAAGTAAATTAATTATTTACAAATATGTAATTACTTCAACAGTTCAACAATAGCTATATTCTTTTTAAATTTATCATTATCTAATATTTCAATTAAAATATTATTTTCTGTTTTATAAGTTTCAGGTACAACTTTATTCTTTTTCCCTAACTTTTGAATAGTATTAAATAGTGGTATATTAAATACATTGCTATTATTAAAACGCACGAAGTATATTTGAGATGCCTAGCATCTTCGTTCTTAAATGGAACGAGACAAGAATTTAAAGTTAAAATGTTAAAGTTTGACATACTTGATTAGGTCTCAACCACTCCTGTGGTAATATTTTGATGAAATTTAGTTTTGATCTGCTTAAAATCATACTTATCTAGTAAAGAAAGGAGATAATTTTTTCTTGTATGGAGAATAGGCCCACTATAAAATGTAACGTTTATTAATGAGACCTACATTAAATAATTTCTTACTAACCCTAGATATTATAAGGAACATTAGCTTGTTTTTATTTAACGGGAATATTGAGAAATCAATTAAAACATGAAGATTAAATAACCTAAAAATTCTTAGTAGTTAGTAGCTTTATTTTGATTTGTATTCAAATTGCTTTTTACGTAAATGCTACTTAACACTTTTTTTATTATTGAAAAATACAAATTTCTTTGGTCAAACGCCCGAAATACGCTACTTAGCGTATTTCGGGCGTTTCACCAGTGCTGCAGTGCTCGCGGAGCGTCGACGCGACCTCATGCATTTACGTTAAAAAAATCCCTCATGCATTTAAGTTAAAAAAACCCCTAAATCGTATTATTTTTTTGAATTCTAAATACGGGATACGAGAAAGAAAACGAAATCAAGCCGTTGGAAACGTAAACACAGAATTCGGTTAAAAACAAACCGACGTCAATTGGATGTCAGTGTAGGTACCATTCTGTCGCTGTCAAAAATGATGACGCGTTCCGTTTCACGACGATACTGGACTGACGAACTAATAGTTAAAATAATCTAAAATAGTATTAAAATAATTATTGAGAGTTCTCAGAATACTTTTAAATAAAAAAAATAATAATAATACACTACCCTTTATTATTATATTTATATATTATTTGTATAATATTAAATCATCTTTCATTTTGATTTAAAAAACGTTAGTTCCTTTACCTCAAATGTCAAAAGTCATTACTAAGTTTAATTAATTGATTTTATCATTCCCGTTTCATTTTTACTCATAATATCGTGCAATTGCTTTTAATAATAAATTGATATTTTAGAGTTCAGTAATATCAGTAAACGTTGCCGTTTTCTAGTGGGCCCAAAAAAAATTATGTCCTTTAGCTTTTTAAAGTATAGATGCAATGGGGAACATGCAATAAATAATATTTATGAAAATGTTGTTATTAAAATGGTAAAAAATATAAAAGTAGGGCCACTGCAAAGTATTTTATTTAAAATAATGTTGCTTTTTAACAATAATTACGAATCAAAAGTAACGTGAAACGTAACGGATTTAAAACACCAATCAGCGTTCAGTGACGTCACTCCTGTTATGATAACTTATTTGAGGTTATAAGTGGTAGTAAAAGTGAACAATTAAACCAAAATAAATTGCGTTTTTTGAATAAAACTGGAAGTTGGATTTGCCAAAGTAGATTCTAGGACTCTGCCAAAAGTGTCATTTTTTGTTGAAAGTGCAGTTTTCAAGTGTAGAAATGAAAGGGACTAAACAAAAAGACATTGAAAAGTTTGGGTAAGTGTTAGGTAGGTAACTGTTTCTTTTGTGTACAAGCAGATTAACTAAGTTTACAATAAATATATCCGCCGACTTATGTCAAAGTGGTCTTCACAGCATCGAATAAATAAATAAATTAATAAATAAATATTAAATAATAAATAAATATTAAATAATAAATAAATATTAAATAACAAATAAATATGAAATAATAAATAAATATTAAATAATAAATAAATATTAAATAATAAATAAAGTTTTTGGGGAATAAATGTCATTCCTCCTCGCCGCTTGAAACCACATTTTTCTCAGTTTTGGGTTAGAAGGTCCAGTCAAAAGCAATGTTTTAGGAAACTTATTTGAAGTAGATGGACACATTGGCACAAAACATACGTCCATACGGCTTTTTTTCGGAGTATCAATTAGTGATGAAACGGATATCCGGTAACTATCCGGTATCCGGCCTATCCGGCCTATTTTCACTATCCGGCCGGATACCGGATAGTAGGGCACTATCCGGCCGAATACCGAATACTAGATGTTTCCCGCGATACCGTTCGCGCTGAGTGCTTTACGCCCTAAACTTTCTGTGGGAATACAAAAGTTTTTAAGCCTATCTATATTGTTTCTCGTTGTCTAATCTATCTCTGTATCAAATTTCAGCAAAATCAGTTCTTTAGTTTAGGCGTGAGAGAGTAGCAGACAAACAGACTGAATTTATAATATTAGTAACGGATTATTTTGCACATACACACACATATATGAAACGCGATAAGCGGCCGAATATCCGGTGGCCGGATATCCGGCGCTCCGGCCTCGTAGTTAGCCGAATATCCGGTATCCGGTATCCGGCCAAATCACTATCCGTTTCATCTCTAGTATCAATGGCATAGTTTATAATCATCTGATGTTGATGGATAGTCGATTGTAAATTTTTACAAAATAATACTTTGAAAGTCGAAATAAATGCAAAACCAACTTTAGTTGGTTTTGCGCGTGTCATTGCTGGCTAAAGCCAGCGCAGTACAATCATTGAGCCAGTGACAATGACAGACAGGAGTGACGTCATACGAACTATAGATCCGTATTCGCGCAAAAATTAAATTGACAATTTAAACCGCATTTTTACAGTAATATACAGTCTTCATTTTTTAATATGCTTGTGGTCTATTCTACGTGGAGTTCTTTAAAATGAGCACAAAAATAAAAATATTGCATCTTCCCTATTAGTTATCGGAAGAGAATAAAGTTGATATTATGTGTATGAGTATATTGCTGCATTGTTACTTAAGAACTTTATTTTTTTTTTACCATGTCAACATTCCGTTTCACGTTACTTTTTTTTAAGAACTTCTCTTGTTCGAATTATTTTATTATTTTAATAATATAAAAAACCAAATGACTAATTGAGTTAATATGTAAAGGCTATATTGTTATATATTTAAAACCATTCAACGTATAAAATTATTTTTATGAGAAACTAAACTTGCTTGAATTTAATTATTTTATGTCGTTTCCAATTCATTCACGGACGTAATTCCGTGGGCTAGTTTTAGAATCTGTACAGTTACCATCGCGGGAAGTTGGGACAGCTGCGGCTCTCTTTCTCCCATATCGCTGGAGTTGCGCAACCAAAGAGACGTTGAGGGCGTGCGCGAACACAGCTTGCGTGTGTGTTATGGCATCGTGCATGGTGAGAATATGTAGTACGCAGTCGCAACAGCTACAGTTTGATAAAAGTGAGAATATTTTGTGATGTACATTTTCATTCTTAGCAAAAATTTTCACAGTATTCAAGTGTTAAATTTATAGTCCAGTTATGTCAAATTATTATTTAATCACAGTTTGTCAGTACACCTACAAAATATTAAATAAAGTTGTGTTATCTTTTATATATACTTATAATAAATCTGTAGAGAGGTCAATTCTGTACATGAAATAATTTCCGAAATAACTATCAGGGGGTGATTAGGGATCGATACTGAGGCCAAAAATGCAATCAGTAAAATGTTTGTCTGTCTGTATAACCGTTATAGAAACAAAATCTACTCGACGGATTTTAAAGAAATTTGCTACAATCAATAGGAGCAGACCAGAGAAAAAGTCTTTAAAATTATATAAAAATATCCCACGACAGCATATGTCTCTATCTTTTATGGTTGGCTCACTATAACACGTGTAACTCCCGATAGCTTAGCAGTTCGAAGCTTTCTGAATAATCAAATATAAATTTGTCTACTCTTACATTTATAACACTTTCGGTTATCCCTAATTTTAAAAGTTAACATTATTAACTATTCCATACAAGAATCATAGAAATCGGTATAGAAACATCAAAGTTATGCATGAAATACGCTAATTATAAGCCATCGCGCGTGAATACTGAATCATGCTATAAGGAAAATGCAACCTAAAATTACGATTCCATGCGGACGAAGTCGTGGGCACAGCTAGTCATTAATATCATTGACTCGTGACAGCTCTGTTGTTCACACTGTATATTGCTACTATAAATTTTTGTTACCTTTAGAATAACCTTACTTTGCTTTTTCATATTGAATGACGGAAATATGGCATATTAATTCGAATCAATCACGACACGGAAAGTATCGTAAATTTGGTACTCTTATGGTGGCAATATATTGAATATGTCAAGCATCAAATTTTAAATGAGAATCTATATAAATCTTATATATACATTCATAAAAAGAGAATATAAGGGTAATGGGACCACTCAACCATTACTGTTTTATTATTTAATGACTGGTAATTTGAATTAGTTCAAGTAATTTTAGCACACTATCTGAAATTACAATTTTCTTTCATTGTACGCATAAAAAAATAACAATAATATTTCCTTTTTTTGGAACTAATGTTAATGGAGATCATAATTAATAAATGTTTGTTACACTCATATTAATTACCGGCGTACTACTGAACGGCCACGAAGGCCATAAAAAATAAATTTACTACACTAAAAAAGTAAGCTAAAATACATACATACATATATGTCACACCTTGTTCCCAATGCGGTAGGCAGAGACCACCTCTCTCCACTTGCTACGATCCTGGCACTCTTCTCTTGCTTCCTCCACTTTCACGGGCGTCTTCAAGCATGCTCGTCGTAAGCTAAAATAACGGTATCTTATTGTGACGTCAGTGATGCATATAACTTGAACAAAATTCTATATAAAAAATAATAAAGTAAAAGACAGAGAAAGTTCATTACACTACCTTGAGTCTGTTTACACTTCATTAGGATTGTTGAATAGTGGAATAGTCTCCTTATTATTATTATATTACCTGCTAAAAATACGCTACTGCAGTTATATGTAGGCTAATTATGTAACTCTTGTACTATCACTTTTATGAAGATTTATCTTCACAAAACAACAATATAATCGATAGCAACAGAGTTCCGTAATCTGGCTGCTTGGCCTAGTAACAAATTATGTCATGTGACTTTGGTCATTGCAGCATATTGGTATGAGATTGCAGTACCAATGAATATATTAGCGTGTAGTTTTTTGCCTCTGGAGAGTTGAGACTGAGAATGCTCATGGATACCACTGCAACCAAGTGTCACGGTGATAATGTCGGACTCCAGACGGTTCGATCAGAATGATCTACCGATTAAACTCGGCCTGACTCTTCGCCATAAGGGCCCTACGGCTTGGATGGGGGATACCTTGTTGTCTTTTTAGACTTCTCTAAAAGCGGTCAGTACTAACAGAATACGCGTATAAAAATTCTTAGAACACACCAGGCCACAGCCCACAGCCACACCACAACAGCGCTAATCTCATAAAAAGTTAAAACAAGAATCGTCTCTACCTATTTTTCACTCTTTCTCACTTTATATGTCCATTGTTGACAAGGATCGCGTGCTAACATACTGCCCCGTACCGTGCGAGTATATAATAGGCTATTTTCATGTTATAACATAAAAATGTGAAATAATTTTATTTATATAGTTTTTGTACTGAGCAATACAAAAATTATATTATTTTTCATAAAAACGTAAGATTAATTTTATATTTCTAATTTAAAATCGAAGTTTTATTATCTATATATCACGTGACCGAAAACACCGATCGCCATAATTTTCTCGGTATGACGTCATTAGTACTAAAACAAAGTATGTTTGTAAGCAACGCGTCAAGTTGACAGGAGATTGCCCATTCTAGTACTTTTTGTAGAAACATTGTGTCTCAATGATTTTCTTACCAAAAATAAAACAAATATTTTAAGTATTTTGTCTTTTCTGCTTATTTAACATTCCTTTAGGGAATAATTTTCTGAAATAAATCTGTAATAAATTTCAGTTTTAAAGCAAATTGACATAATCTGCCATGTTTATATAGGGTTGGGACAAATTATAGAAATCAATCTATTATTATCTGTGGGGTGATTTTGTACCTAAATCGACAATCGAATCGCTTTGCTTAATGTCTATTCCCTCTATGAGGGGACTCATTTATAACAAACAAGTGTCACATTTATGTAGATTTGAGGTTAACTTGCTGTTAACCTCAAATCTACATAACTTATTGTTATAGTTATTCGTGTTTTAAATTTTGTTTATAAAAAATGCCGGGTTCTAAAAGAAAATCTTACAGAAGAATATTGTTAAACTTACGAGAAGTTTGTTTTAGTTACTTACATAAGATTTTTATATATTTTTGTTAATCACTAATTGGTAGTTAATTGACAGGAAATTTCTTTTCGTTTTGTTTTCCTTTATATAAATAGTTAAATACAATACAATTAAAATATCAACATATAATTTAACTACTGCAAGAATATTCTTTATGATAGTAATTAGTTAATTTTCTTGTTCTTGTAAATATTGTGATTATAAATTAATTTTTAATAAAAATACAATCATGAGCCTATGTTATGTACATAACATAGGCTCATGATTGTATTTTGCTCATTATGCACATAATGCACCATAATGTGCATTTAATGTGCATGTTATGTGATTTTATTTTGATAAGACTGCTGAAAATTATATAGTTTTATTAATAATAAATATAAATATTTTTAAAAATTAAAATTCAGTACATATATACATAAATAAATTCGATTTCAAAAAATAATTTCCTATTTGTTTATAATGTATTGAAAGAGTTATACTAACTCTTCCAATACATTTTAAACAAATAGGTAATATAAAAAATGAAAGAATTGAAACAGATAAAAATATCATTTGTCTGTTCTTATTTTTGACTATTAATGCGAAGGTGGAGAATAAATTGGCAAAAATTAAAAAAAAAACATTAACTCTTCCATCTTGTATTTGAATTATAACTCGCGTTAAATCGAGTTTTGTTTTTCCGTATTGGCAGCACTACTATCTTCGGCGTTTGTCAACTTTGACATTTCTTTATTTTAGTACAATTGACGTCACAGACATTTTATGATAATATTTTTCCCTTTTTTTTCTACTTGCAGGATAAATATTTTGCGAAAATAAAAATAACACTTAACTATCTCATGTAAACGAACATTTTGAAAAATATTTGAAAGCATTGTAGAATAGCCTATTAATTACCTAGAATCCTGTGTTGCCAAAAGTGGGAAAAATGTTTACAATAGCTGTGCCCGCGACTTTGCCCGCGTGGAATCGTTTCACAATTTTGTTTGCAATTAAATACTTCTGATTACGTATTTATTTAGATGATAAAAAAAATTATCGCATATTGTGGAAATTTCGACTTGATTTGATTGCCATTAAATAAAATTTAAAAGATAGACATGCTGTCGTGGAGTTTTTTAGAACTTTTAAAGCGGAACAATTTCATCATACATTGTTTTTACGTAACATGAACTATTTACGCAGCGCACCAAACGAATGCTCTCAAATAAATAGCTTGAAGCCTTAGTGCTTTCAATCAACCAAACAAATTCATAAGCTTTATAATATTAGTATAGATTAATTTTAAGTACCATGTGGTTTAACTGAGTAACGAGGTGCCGCAGGGTTAAACAATATTTTTTTGTTATGTGTGTATTTGAAAGTAACATACAAAATTAATAAACATAAAGCTTACTAATTCTCTATTATTGTGATTAGATATGTTTAATAAAAATATAATTTTAAATTTTCTTGCACTTTTATCTTGGTATCTTTGAGAGGTTTCTCTGTATATTTGATAAACAATTATTATAAAATGGTAGCAACGGTGATTTTCCAATTCTTCTGAGTTTATTATTAATTGATGGTTTCCACTTCAAATTGACATTTAACCAGTAAGCTGGTCGTCATCTGGCTATAATGTAAAATGTTGTGTTGAATTAATTTGTTAAGTAGTTCACTGGGTTTGTTTAAAAAAGGGAAGGGCTGGTTCATTGAATAGATATTCCAACAAGTTGACCCCCGTTTGACGTATAATTAGAAATAATTTCAGGGAAATATAAATTATCATAACAAATATATTAGATTACTAGCGGACCCGACAGACTTCGTCCTGTCAAAAAGATTTGTAAAGTGGCAGTTTTTTGTTCCTACTTGAAATGACATATGATGACATTAAATTTGTTTGACAGAACTAACGTCACTTTTTTGTCTTTGCCAAAGGTTCAAATTGGCTTTTAAGTATTAATACAAATTGTTTGTATAAAAATGTTGACTTTACACTTTCAAATTTTATTTTTTTATTTTCTCTATGTACAAACCTTCTCTGGACTTCTACGAATAATTCAAGACCAAAATTAGCCAAATCGGTAAAGGCATTGTTGAGTTATGCGCTTACCAATACATTTTGCGATTCATTTTTATATATAAGATTGGCCGATTTTACACTATTGTCACTGGATCTAGTTATACGCACTTGAAACCGATTGCGTAAAACTAGAAGTTGATTGTATCGTTTATATTTAGCGAGGTTCCTACAAAAGAGAGTCCCTACAAAAGAGAGTCCCTACAAAACATTCGTTTTGTAGGGGCTATACAATTTCTCTTCTGGTCTGTATAATCGATGAATCTAATAGGTCGTTATAACTCCAGTGTCTTCCCTTCCACGCCTTGGCACCTGAGAGTGGCGTGTCGTGTTTATACACTAGATTGAAAAGTAGACAGCGCTTGACTGACACGATAAAGTATAAGGAGGCAGAACTATAGTTACTGTACATCATCTAAATCAGTCTGTAAGATAATCATACCATAATATAGTGTGTATTCTTAATACATTGAAAATAAAATCTATCTTTATATAACAAAATGTGTTGTAACATTTATTTTTTATGCTGTTACTGTCCTCTCGGATATCTAATTAGAAACACGAATAGAAAAGCATCCATACATTGTTAATTTTTGAAATCAAAAAAATAACTACCGGTTCGGTGGGCAATTAAAATCAATTTGTATATTTGTTAATTACAATTTATGTTGAATATGGCCAAAAACAAACATTATACCAAGTCAATGTTATTTCGATTTACAGTGAACATATTATGAACCAATAGTTGACCGTATTCTGTAAAGAGATACTTTATGCTATGGATCACTATAAAAATAAAGAACTATTGACAATTTTCTCAGCGCCTGGGCTGAGGAAAACATCGCCTAGAGAGGATTAGCTAATAGTACGTATTGTTAACTAAAACAAGGTCCATTTAAACCAGACTTTTACTAGATTACAGATGAAGTTTGATTTCACTTCAAAACTCTCGTCAAAACTAGTACACTGAAGATTAATGGAAGCTCAGTAGTTTGGGAGGCCGTATGTTAAGACCAACACTTTGAGAAGGGACTGTCGTTGAATAACAAAATCTTTAACTGGAGAATACGAAAATGGTAAAAGATGTTAATCTAAAAAACAATAATAAACAAAATTTATACAAGGAGCAGCTTCGTTAGATGTCTTATAAATTATGATTTTAAATACTTAATAAATTTCTTGCTATTGTCCTTGTAAACTTGCTTTATGCTTAAGATAAGTAAATAAAGTCTACTTTGGTTAACCAAAGGTGTAGAATTGAATAGACATATTCGATTGGCAAGGATGATGTTAAAAGCGTCAACACGGTTGTTGCATTTTTCATAAAATGATAGGTCAAATATATATTGTGGAATGTTGTCAATTTAGTACTTTTTGTTATTTATATATCTCAAATCATTTGTAGTTATTGTTATAAATAATATTTTTTATTTATTTTAACAAACAAGAAATAGTATTGTGTTCCCGAATCATAAGGAGGATTTTTATTATTAGGTTAACAATCACAATAAATAAGCAATGACAATAAATAAGCAGGTAAAGTATCAAGGACAATTATAGCTTTTCTATTACTAAATGTAATAAAGTATATATATATGTCGATGGGAAATGTCGAAATAAAAAATTGATTTTCAAAGTTACTTGATTCTTCTCCTCGAAAAGGCTTCCTGAATATGGGCAGGTGTAGTTTTTCTTCCCCTGGCACTTATGCACGGCTATGTAGCTTTGCGTTTTCCCAATTTAATTCTTTATTTATACATTTTATTAATTTGAGAGAATCTAAAAGATGACCACAGACCCGGCTCACCAACAGCTGCAGTTACTTATGAAACTATCATCAGGGTATTCTATCCTATTGTAGGATAATAGAAAATATACACAGAGAGATTCAAACTACAGTGAAGGTTAGGTCGCAGGCAGTTTTCATAATCTTGTATGATTGTCTTAAAGTATTAAGATTTGTTGGTTTTGGATACCTTAATTTCTTTTCCAAGAGAAAAAATTCTTGCGTGTATTTTTATTTTACTATTGCTACAAATTTATACAGTAAAAGTTCGAAGAAGGAATTCTGCGAAACGTATGTTGTATCCTTACAACTGGCAAATCTTAGATCTACAGCTATGATTCTTTCACGAAGCAGCAACTCCCGATATGGGTGTTTTAACAGGATGATTTGCCCACGAAAAATGATATCCGTTTTTTTTGATACTGTTCTCGAATAGACCAGTAGCTGTAATTCTAGAAATTCATTTATTCGTGACTGGTATTACTCAGCAGTTTAACAGCTTGAGAGCTTGTTAAACGCGCACATAGCTGCTGGAACCATCGATTTTTGGACCCAACCCCATGGGTGTATCCCAGAGACCATAGGGCTCAACCAAGATCTCTAGCTCAGCTCTGTGCAATTTATTTGTATTAAATATAGTCCAAAAAATAATACCGAAGACCACCAGATATGTTTTTAAATGCATAAAATCTTAGCTTTTTAATATTTTGATTTCACTATTTCAGGAGCACTGATCTTTTGTAATCAAATTTTGGGCAAATTTCATATTTCTTTTTGATCGTTTCTTCATTGTTATGTTTCTTCATATACGCTAATCGATACTATAGTAAGAATATTCAAAGTATATGTTAATAGTACATTAGAACAAATATTGTACCTTATCCAACCTTTTGGAAATGTGTATTCAATTTGCAAGCTATTTATCATTTATTACTGCGCTTTGAATGCCACCTAGTTAAATGCTTTGAGATTTATTTCATCAGAATCATTGAAATTAATTAGTTATTCGCGCTAGTCGTAATTTTACTATTCAACTTGTGTGTTGTTCATAGCATCCAATAGAACATTGATCCGATATCTCTATCGATAGTTTAATGATAAAACATATTTTTCGCAGTATCGTAAGTAAACTACTTATCGCTATCTCTAACCATCGCATCGTTCGGTATATAAATGTGGAACGCTTGAATAGCACTCCCTGTCATTGTGTTAAAGCATCCTCAGCGACAGGAAAACGACATTCGGCTTCGTTCGCGGAATCGAAAATTAAATTAGGTTTTGTTTCATAGTTTTGTTCTATTTCTTCTTTCTCTTGCCCTGGTCCCAATTTTATTTGGGTTCGGCGCAACATGTCTTTCCCTTCAACTCTCCTCTATCATCCGCCATTTGACACTCACTCCCTTCTTCAACATATTAACATTCACACACTACATCTATTGTTTCTTCGGTTTTTCTCACCCCACACGCTCATCTACTTTCATGTTCATAACTTTACATAACATAATGTTCAATTAATAAAAAAAAAAAATAGATGACTATTTAAAACCATCGGTATAACATGATTGTTAGCACCATAGCGTTAATGAAAGGCGTCTGAGAACGTATTGAAATATACAATTTTCGGCTGAGTTATTGTTGTTTTATATATTATATAAATTAGGGTTAAAAACAAGACATAATTTGATAAACTTTTTAATGACCATGAACAGATATCTGAACATTAACAAAATATTTGTTTTTAATCTATACTTACAGATGCTTACCTACTAATTTATGATTAGCCAGTTCTAAGGCTTCATTTAAAAATAATACGAAGGCATTTTTCGGAAGTAATCAATGTCATTTAAATATATTTCATTTTCTGAAGTCGTACACCGTCCACCATTACTCTTACATTTTACACGTTGACTGATAGATAATGCCTCTGGCATTCATCCGCCTTTTGTATATCTAATTGCTTATTGTATGAAAAAGATTAAATAAATAAATAAAAATGCCTAACCAATACACCAGTCATACATTTATATAGGCAGGCTCCATAATTTTGATTATTGCTGTAAATTCTGATATGATAATGATTTATCAGTTTGTGCTCCCTCGCGTTGCCAGTGTGATATCTTATTTACAAGCGTATTTGCACAACATGCTGGTAGAATCAATAAAATACAAATATGTTATAATTATTACGAATGACATGATTACGTAGGTAAATCCTCACACCTATGATTTAACACACATTAGTTAAATCATAGGTGTAAGTCGTTAGTGTTAAGACCATCAATGTTTCAACTCATTAAGATGTATTTTAGAACAACCCATAAATCACGATTAGAAATCCGAATTTTTTAGGTTTATGGACTACTTATGGGAAACTAATTTATGGGAATGTTATAAACATAAGTAGTTATTCATCAGCTGGTTACTGATTTTGAAATTTTAAATTAAACCGGTGGTTTCTTCTTTTGATTTCAGAATTTGAGACTAACTACCACTCAATGACTATTTGGTAAATTCTCTACTAAAGATTTAACAATCAAACAGAATATATTCAATGAATGGAATGTGGGTGTTATATAATTATTTCTTAATGTACATCTTTTTTATTAAGTTTGATAAAATATGTCTTTTAAAAGTTAGTATATAAATTGAAAATCATTTTAAACCTATTAAAATATACACTTTTATTATAGTTTTTGTAGCGAAATTAGTTTAATTAAATAATTTGGAACAGTTTCGAAAACTATTTTAAGATAGAGTTTTTAGTGTTATATTGCCATCTCAAACTTAAATATACCTTTATCCCTGTGTTTTGCCCTTCCACACACAATGTTTTTGCATGATGTACTAATGATTTTTAATCTCCTTCAGTATGAGGTTACTTCAATTGTATGTGGGTGGGCATTTGCTATACAATAGAAGTAAGTATGTTGGATTTATTAAATCTGTTTGAGATTTGTTAAATTCGGCACTTCATGATTGTCTCACGAATATATACAGAACTGGTTTGACCCGAGTATCAACTTTAAAATAATGATAACCATCCATCGCGATGTTCTTTAAACACAAGGTGGGAAGAAAAAACACCACGATTGTCAACATGAAGTGCTGATATTATTATAAATATTTTATTATATATAATATTAAAGGTTAACGTATGAAATTGCTGTTATATATAGAGATTTCAAACAATTTAGTTTATTCCATACTAACTCCTCCTCCTCCTTAGTTATTTAATAACTAAGAGAGCAAATTTTACGAAATTTGTAAATACATACGTGTATACGTATAAAACTATGTTATTACTTAGTTTAATGTATATTAAACTAAGTAATAACATAGTTTTGAAGGCAAGAAAATTTGTTGTTATAAAGTTATAATCAATAATGTAAAAAGTTCTGACGTAAAATAACAGATACTTTTTACACGATTTTTTAGTTTGAAATATCCTAATTCACAGATTTATTTGTAACCTAAACTTGCACTTTTGGTTAAAAACTAAAGAGAAAATAAGTATTTTCCATGGCGTTTAAATTCAAAAAGTTATAAATATTCAACTACAAGTGAAAATACCGCAATTTCATAGTTAAGGACCTATTATAATGTGTAATTAATTTCGTATAAGATTTAGGATAAGAAAAGGTAATACGCAAAGACAACATTGAAAGAGACATACTTTATACAAAATGAGACCGAAAAGTGATGTTACAAACCACAATAAATTAACAAAGAAAGGACTGTCAAACTAGTTGTTAATAATATTCAATGTATGTACTTTAGTGCACTTTACATAATGAAATCAACCAACCCGCACTGGGACAATTTGTGGTTTATTAAGGTGCCATTTAGAGCTCCTCTGTAGGTAATGTTGTCGTCTACTAAAATACAAAAGCCGATTATTGTAGAATATTTTACATTTGGCTCTCAAAACGTATATGTTATTTTATTGCCAAATGAGTTAAATGCGATGGATAGGAGACCCATCACGACTCACAGCGCTGTCTCACCGCATCGCCGTAGTCTGGGCTTGCTTAACATAATACTACACGGTTGAGATCTTAATGCGTTAGAACGTAGACCAAAAATTCTATCAAATGCTGACCAGTCCGGACACGATCAAAAAACCAGGCATATCTGGCTTAATCCAAGTAGGTGGCGGTAACACTCTTGATGGAATTAATAGGGCATAATCCAAATTTGGCAAAAGGACATCCGCTTAAAACTAATAACTACTCACAGTGCTAATTGCCAATATCTTCAAATGGCTCGCGACTTTCCTTAATAACAAGAAGTTATTAACTGCTCACAACGCCCACTTAGCACAATACAAATATCCTAAAAAAGCCAATTTCTTGCAATGGCAACATCAGAGAACGCGAGGATTTCTCATGCATCTTGTGGTTTTAGACATTTTAAAAACCTTGTTATGAATCATGTGGTATAATGATCAATGTGGCTGTAATATTTTTCCACTCGTAAATCGTATTAATATTGCAATTGAAATTCAAAATGAGATGTTGAAAATACAATACAACACAACCTATCTCAATTCGGTGATTACTAAGTATTGTCGTTGCAAGATAATTATTTATTGTGTGTTTTTTGTGAAAAAAGAGATTAGTGTATGAAACGCTATACACGTGTAACAAGGTATTACGTAAGAATTTTATATACAGTAGAGCGTTGATTATCCGAACTATTTGGGGGACAAGGGTGTGCGAAAAATTGGTATTTTCGTATAATCGAACTGTACCTATTATCTATATGTACATATATTGATTCGGCTATATACAGGATTACTGGTAAGTCGACCCACATCCGTCGTGAGGTGATAGTTTTGGTCAAAACAAACAATTTTTAGCCCATATTGCCTCATCCAGAAGTTACCCGTTTTCAAGATATTTGATATTTTAGGTTTTTTTACTAAAGGTCACCGATGCTTAGGTTATGGCTATTTGTTTTATTTCCAACCTTTAGGGTAGTATTTTTTATTGATTTTGTATTAAATACATTCAGAATAAACTATTAATAAAATAAAACTATCAAAGTTTTACAAGACAACGGTTGGTACGACCCCAGAACTAAAAATCACATTGCTTTTTTTCTAAAACCTCTAACTTCAGCTCTATCTCTTTTAAAAAAAATACTAGTAGCTATTCCTGCAAGTTGCAAGCTACATAAAAAGGTATAATAGTTAGGTAAAATGTTTATAATTCTTAGAAAAAATGGTGACAAACAGATAAGCGGGGGGTGATTACGTTGCGCTTAATACAATAGGATTCCCTTTGTTATTGCCGCCGCACTAATTGCGGTTTGACATAAAGGAGATAGGTAATGTTATTGTTTACAACTTATGGTTCTTTGTTACTGTTGATTCAAAGAATTTCAGAGATAAGCAACCTGCTTAACTATAGGGCAGGAGTCAAGGGTCAAGTTTAGTGTGCTTCCGTCATTCGTGTCGTAAATATCATTAATACCCTGCAATCATCACCTGTAAAATTGTAACTTCGCTTGTTTAACGGACTGATTATTCTCTTACTTGTGACCCTACTGTGTCTGGACTTCCGTATTATTCTCTAACTCATTTGACCCGGCTTCCCCAATTTGGACTTCGATTTCTGTTGTGAATTGGATTTAGCTTAACAACAGCGAGTCGACAAGCGCGCGAAACGGCGGCATGGGAGGCGCGAGAGATGCAACACGTAAGTCGGGGAGGGCGTTGACATTCCGTGCGTTACTACTGTGGCGAGCGACGCGTCGCTCGACGTTCGGATAAGCGGTCGTTCGGTTGAGCCACAAAAATAATCGACGCTCTACTGTACTGGCGTGAACTAAATTTAGTAATTTTTATGACAATTGTTGCATGTAAGGCTCATGTTCAATAATTATTTACCAGTAATATCTACTTTTCTGGTCTCATCCTTATATAAGTATATGTTAAAATAACATAATTTTAAATATTATGTGTATTTTTTGCTTATTATGACTTAACTATACCTTTTTCCGTTTGGCTTGAGACAGAAGGTAAACATGTTTCTTTTAACCGAAACTTTTTCATAATTTCACATTATAGCTTGAACCAGTTCACTAAAGCATTCACTAAGCTACAGCTCATAAATAATGACAAAACAATAAACAAACAACTTGCAACGTAACAGTAATGAGAAATAATAGACATCAAAAAACTAATATGATAAAGAAATAATGCGTATTAACGAAATTTTCTAAACATACATTGGTCTGGTCCAGAGTTTCCCAAACTTTTTTGTGTCGTAGTTAGACCCTTTGACATGCTTTTCTCCCCCCTTCTAACCCCTGATATTGAATACCAACATCCTATAACTTACAAAGTTTTATAAACATATATAATATCATTCCCTCATTTTCAAATGATGGACCCCTTATTTCTTTTTCGCTTACGTAGACCCCTTGCAGGTTGTCATAGACCCCTAGGGGTCGATATAGACCGAGTGGAGGGGGTCTATTTACCGGTCGAGGCACACCCTAAGTACCTCGGCCTGGTTCTAGACTCCCGATGGAGTTTCGAGGAGCACTTTAAGCTCCTCGCTCCACGGCCGATTGCCGCAGCAGCCGCACTCGGACGAGTCCTCCCTAATGTGGGAAGACCAGTCGGCTATATCACGGGGTGATACGGTCGATGGCACTCTACGGACCCCGGTGTGGCTCTCCCCCCGCATAATGGCCCTCTTGCGACGTCCGCAGAGGGTCATCACGACCCGGGTCGTGCGAGCCTATCGCACGATCAGCCACGGCGCAGCCTGCGTTTTAGCGGCAGGGCAGCCTCTCATTCCGCATGGTGCAGGTACTGCCCGGACATTGTTGTTTCGATCACTACCTGCACCGGGTCGCACGTCGTGAGGAAACGCACCGGTGTCACCACTGCGGCGCTCCCGACGACACGTCCGAGCACACGCTGGCTGTGTGCTCCGCGTGGCAGCAACAGCGCAGCGACCTGATCGTTGCGCTGGGAAGCAGCGACCTCTCGCTTCCGAACGTGGTCGTGGCCATGCTTCGCGGCGAAGCGGAATGGCAGACTGTCGCCTCATTTTGCGAGAACGTCATCTCGCAGAAGGAGGCAGCGGAGAGGGAGCGGGAGGAGGACGTCGAGGCCGCTCCTCTCCGCCGCAGACGGATAGGTAGGAGAAGGCGGGCACACGCAAGAGCGGTGCTCGTCTAATGACCCTACCGCGAGGCTGCGTGCGCATCTGAAACACCGGTGTCACCACTGCGGCGCTCCCGACGACACGTCCGAGCACACGCTGGCTGTGTGCTCCGCGTGGCAGCAACAGCGCAGCGACCTGATCGTTGCGCTGGGAAGCAGCGACCTCTCGCTTCCGAACGTGGTCGTGGCCATGCTTCGCGGCGAAGCGGAATGGCAGGCTGTCGCCTCATTTTGCGAGAACGTCATCTCGCAGAAGGAGGCAGCGGAGAGGGAGCGGGAGGAGGACGTCGAGGCCGCTCCTCTCCGCCGCAGACGGATAGGTAGGAGAAGGCGGGCACACGCAAGAGCGGTGCTCGTCTAATGACCCTACCGCGAGGCTGCGTGCGCATCTGGCTACCGCGCACGCCGTGGTGATTGTCTCTCCGTCTGGGGGACTGTCCAGGGGTTCTCGGACAGTCCCTCCCTTGGCGTTGGCTCGACTAGACCTAGGTCGAGCTGGCCCTGGAGCACATGGCGGTAGAATCGCGAAAGCGCACCCCGCCGTGTGCCCCGCGTGGGCCTAGAGAACTCAGGGGGGTTTTAGTGGGTAGGCCGGTCCTATCAGACCGAAGAGCCCCACACACGGTCGCGCATAGCCAGCGCGGTGTCACGGTGCAAAAGGTGCATTACCCCTCTTAAAAAAAAGGGGTCGATATAGACCATTTGGGAGTCACTGGTTTATTCTAATTGACGGTTGACAGTGAAGCAATTTCGAAGTAAAATATTTTGTAAAAATATGTAATTTTTTTTCTCTCATATTATTTTCTTAATTTGATTTCACGTCTATCTAATGTGACATGTATAATAATCTTGTTTAATAGTTGTTTACTTTTAGTTTCAAGCCGAGCTGAATGGAGTGTAGTTATCTCTTGTGCTTCTATTAATTCTTAATGGCTATCGGGAATTTCGTGTTTCATCAGTTGTCGGATTCTAAACAGTAATTTATGTAATTTGTTCAAATTAGTATCTACTAATATTAGTTAGTAGTATACATATATTTAAAAGAGTCTGTCTGTCTGCCCGATTTTAATTATATTTTTATGTAATAGTTTGGGACCTGGGAAAGGACAATTTTTAAATTGGTTAAATATCTAGCAATACCATGCTGCTGTAATTTTGTGTGGAGTTAGTGCGATATCTCTTCCCTAGGGGTAAAGTGGATATACCGCGGGCACAAATACTATAAATTATAGATCTGAATATTTATGGAAGCATTTGTTTGGATTTGGAAATGCGATGATTAACGAGAAACATTTCGAAAGTAAAACCATTAATGCAATATTATTTGGGGTTCTTTATTTTTCTTTTAGTTCCAAAATATATTTAATATAAATAAATATATTGTATTTTCCATATAACATTTATTTATGTATGCTATGTATTGTTGTATTTCTTTTCATGCTATATTTGCGACTATATTGCAATGCAACTTGTATGTAAAGTAGAAAGAATGTTGTTAGAAGAGAAACACCAATTTGTAAAATTAAAACTAATAGAATGCAGTACCTATCAAAAATCACCTTGTTGGTTTTGTAAATATGTAATTCGTTCAAATACAAAGAAATACCTACAAACCGATCATATTACTTTGTGGAGTTTCGACTATGAACAGTATTTTTTTTTGCATATTCAGAAAGTCTTAAATTTAATACACAGTCATTAATAAATGTTAATATAGTTATTAAACAGTTGACTACACGCTTATAAACTAAGTTTCATGTATAAGCAACAATTATTATACAGTCGGCATAGAAAGTATCAAAACGTTCCACTTGTAAACACAATAGGTGAATTAGACTGTGATATTATGAATGTCACGCGAGCATGCGGTACAAGATCAAACTAAATACTGTCTAGTGTCTAGATCGCAGCCAACTGGTTCAAATAGTCGTTAAATCAACTAGCCCTTTGACTGAACAAGGTCATTCAATTACACAGCTATACGTCGTTTAGTTGACTTGTTGATTGCAACGTTCAACATTACAGCTAGACGATGTTTAGTCAACTGGTTAAATGGCAAATTAGCTATGGTGACCATTAGTTTAGTATTTAATTTGAGATATTAGGAAGACTTTTTGCAATTTCTTGGAGGTTATTCTTGAAATAAGTTTAAGAGGTTACCAAAAGTTTGATGAAATAAGTAAAAATGAAAAACAAATTATTAATCATAATATTGTTTATTGCACCAAGTAAAAAATTACAAACTCAGAAATTTACGAAGCAATAATCATTTCATAATCCCGTAATTTATCCTTGAATATTTGTTTAAATTTTGATTCACTCGTATCACTCGTAAGTGACCTAATAATTTCTGTATCTTTAATAACACGTGTAACGTATATTTACTACTTACTGTCCGAAAAATATCTTGAAACGCATACACCGGCTAGTTGACGCCATATTGAAAACAAAACGCACCTAGCGCCGCGGTGGTAGCGCTGAACTAATTCAATTGGACGGCGGCTTTTGAATCAGCTGTAGTGTTGAACGTTTTAAGCGACTGAAATATTCAATTAAAAAGCTAGACGTATGTTTGGATGGCGTTGTTCAGCTAAAGGGCTAGTTAAAAAGCTAGTAGCTATTTGATTGAATGGCTATTTTAACCAGTTGGCTGCGACATCTACATACATAACCGGGTGCCACCTGCCCGTGCTTATACCGTGGAGCGCGGCGACCTGCGTGCAAAATCTTGCTTCGCGTGTATCCTAATCATATGAACTTGGTCTTATTAAGCAAAATAACAATCTCCAATTTCATAAGGGTGATAAGTGTTAAATATAATTTAGTAACGTTTTGTGAAAACGTAATATTTAACACTGAAGTTATTGTAGTTTACATGCGTTAAGTTTTGTCGGTCTATAAATATTATTGGTTTCTTCACTCCACAATAATTATGCCGATTGTATATACAGCTACATTAACTATGTAGATAGAATAAATTTATAAATGAGATAAAACAAAATGTTATTCTTCGAAGTGGAGATGACATGTAATATTAAAATTGAAAAGCTTTTTTATCGAAATCAATTGGTAGTCCCAAATTTGTTTGTTCTAGGGCCAGCATCCTAACATTGTTACTGTTCGTGAGATAGTGGTGGGCTCTAACATGGACAAGATATTTATAGTCATGGACTATGTGGAGCACGATCTGAAAAGTCTAATGGAAACAATGAGGGGCAAGAAGCAAGTATTTCTTCCAGGTGTGTAATGTTCATTTAGATTTTTAAATATTATTATTATGATATTATTGGAGACCAATTTGGATTAGGATCATTTGGATAGGTCATTATAATAACAATATAGTCTTAGTCACATGTAGTTTAATAATTTATGCTCCCTAGCACGGTTTATAATCCAAGAACCTCTTAATTCTATTATATCAATGATCTGTATGAGACAAATATATTTGTTAATGTTTCAGGAGAAATAAAATGTTTAATGACGCAATTATTGAAAGCTGTTCACCATCTTCACGACAATTGGATATTACATAGAGATTTGAAAACAAGTAATCTCTTATTGTCGCACAAGGGTATTCTTAAGGTATGTAATTAACATAGCAGTCACTTGACAATTAATTCGTGAGTTTTGATTTTATGCTTAGTAAATAATTTTTCTACCTTCGTTAGGTTGGTGATTTTGGATTGGCTCGAGAGTATGGCTCCCCCCTTCGACACTACACGCCCATCGTAGTTACTTTATGGTACAGGTCACCAGAGCTGCTTCTGTGCAGTAAACAGTATTCAACACCCATTGATATGTGGAGTGTGGGATGCATTTTCGCTGAATTTATTACAATGAATCCATTATTCCCCGGAAAATCTGAAGTGGACCAATTAAATCGAATATTTAAGGTAAGTTAAAACGAATGTAATTTGATAATTTCTATACAGACAAAAGACGGTAGATGGCAGATAGAAGTGTACGGTGTAGATCATACTAGCGTATTAGTTATAATTTTGATTATGTAGCGCACTTATTTGATCTTTTTGTCTAACTAGAATAAAATGTATAATTTTCGTGTCGATAGGACTTGGGCACACCGTCCGATTTGGTGTGGCCAGGGTACAGCGAGTTGCCACCGGTGCAAAAGATGACATTCGCGGATCATCCGCCCGGCGGCCTCCGCACGCGCATCGGAACTGATGTGCTCACGGACGCAGGATACTCACTTTTGAATGGCTTTCTCACATACAATCCTGAGAGACGGCTTACGGCAGAGACGGCGCTGGAACATGCTTATTTCAAGGTACGAGTATTGGGTAGATGACATTTTTTTAAATCTTGTATATAATAAGAGTACTCTTTTAAGTGAGAAATATTGTAGAATCAACAGTACACCTGCACCTATTACTTTTGAAGATATATCGACATGTTTGCGGCACTGTCGCGGGTCGCTCAAAAATGCTCCATACTAAAAACACTGCAATTGTGACGTCATAACTCAGTAAACTCGCCTAATTTGTATAAGCGTATAAACAAATTTTAAAATAACTTTGTTATTTGTACGTTTATAGGTATACTTTCTATATAAAACAATGTTACATTTAATGTGAGAATGCTAGAAATGTGTTCGTTTCATTAAAATTACTTAAATAATAATTGCTCATTTTTTTGACTCTTTATATTGACATATTTTCATGGGATATAAATTGCTCAAATCAGATAATTATAGTATAAAAACGGCCATAATCAGTTGTAGTCGTCTACCCTATTATGAGCGACACTCGCTGTATCTTGTTGCTTGTCATGTTGACAGTGTTATGGTTTTTGTCTTATACACTTACTAACTTTCCGCCTGTGACTTCGAACGCGTTAATCGCATATTCCCTTAGGAAAAAGATATTTACCCATGATAAAAATAAACTTAGGTATTTCTATTATAATTGGGTCTAGCTATAGTTATAGTAACTATAAAGATCAGTTCAGTGGTTTCAGTGTCTATTTACTAAACAAATAATCGAATCTTTCCACCTTATAATATTGGTATAGATCAAAGCTACTCAGTTTTTTATCAGTCGGGCGAATTCGGATGTTTCGCAAATTTTACTAAACTACTAAAGACTTATTAACTAACTAGCTGCCCTAATTAGATGCCCGCGACTTTGTCTTCACAGATGGTAGATTTTTTCCTACTTACTTGACACTTATCGTCATATTGGATATTTAAAGAACATTCTCACAACATTCATAACCTTCCTTTTCGAAAATGTACACAAATATGAAACTAATCAAAATTGATTAATACATGAATAATATACCTTTGTAAGTCAATGTTTAAACCACTACTTATTTTAACAAAAACTGACTTTATATCAAATCATTATTTGATTTAGTTAGTTACTTAATATAAAAATCAAGACAAAATTTGTATCGAAGGTGGGCCCGAGTAATGTGCAGCGACGAAACTTTACGAGAGAAGAGTATAAATTATTGTAGATCATCTGGATGAAGATTAGATTTTAAATATCTCCCGTTTTTTTGTTATTAATAATTTACATTATTTAATACTAGCAAGTTGATGGAATATTTTTTTTTAAGTTTTTTTTTCTCAAAGTCGCATTGACAGCGGACGAGTGTCATCATTGGTCACAGACTATGTACATTCAGGGTGGTCAGTAACACAACATGTCTAGAACTTCATGAATTTATAATTACTAAATTACATTTCTTTTGTTAACTATATAACCATTTTTCAATAAGATTTAAATATATAATTAATTTATATCCTTAATTAAAACATTTTAGCCACGATTTGAGATGTGTTTACTTGAATATCTAGGTACTTTCATTTACAGAAAAACGGGGGATTTAAAAAAATATAATAAATTGTAAATTGATGAACATAAAATTACCTATCTATTGATATATTTTACGTCTCTGCACATGATTGAGACCCACTTTTTGTCCATGTCCTTTTTAATGATATATGTATCTACTGTAAGCTCGCACGTGTACTCTCTTTTATTTATCGTAGTGCAGTGATTTGAATAAATTGTAACGCGGAAACGGACGAGTGGGGTGGCGCTGACGATATGGCGACCGGACGGCCGTGCTAATATTTTTAACTTGGCAGGAATTTCTGAATCTTATCTGTGCGAGCTATTCTAAAAGCGACCGCGCACCATTGTGTGGTCCGTGTTATTTTTTATTCTACTGTAGATCAAAGTGTGACAGTGTGCATACAAAGTTAAAAAAAATGAACACAAAAAACTCGGTGTGCTCAATAGGGCGAAGCGGTACTTCACATCGGGGCAAAGACTAGTACTGTATATGTCGCAAGTCCGGGCCCCATATGGAGTACTGCTGCCATCTCTGGGCGGGAGCACCTAGGTACCAGCTGGGCCCCTACACTCGGTTCAAAAGCGCGCTGTGAGACTCGTCTACGATCCCGTACTCACAGGTGGTATCGAGCCTCTAAGTCTTAGGGGAGACACTGCCTCCTTTTGTGTGTTATACCGGTTGTGTTCTGAAGAATTGTTCGACATGATGCCCACGATCACTTTCTATCGCCGCACCGCTCTCCATCGACAGGGAGTTCATGCCCACACACTGGAGCCTATATGGTCACGTACAGTGCGGTTCCAGAGGAATTTCCTCCCGCGTACACTTCATTTGTGGAATGAGCTCCCTGCCGAGGTTTTCCCGGAGGGCTACAGTATGGGGTTCTTCAAAAGGGGAGTAAATAGGTTTTTGAAGGGTCGGCAACGCGCGAGTGATACCCCTGGTGTTGCAAGTGTTCATAGGCTACGGTAACCGCTTACCATCAGGCGGGCCGTAGGCCTATTTGCCACCATCGTGGTAAAAAAAACATTTTAATTTTGATGTATAAAGGCAATAATTAGATTTCATTTAAAAAACATTGTTATCAGGAGCAACCAGTTGCCATAGATCCGGCGATGTTCCCCACGTGGCCCGCGAAGTCTGAAGGCAACAGGCGCACGACGCACAGCCCACGGCCGCCCGCCGGTGGTGCTGCGTACGCGCAGTACTCGCGCGGCGACTCGGACGAGGCGGTCGGCTTCCAAGTGCACAAGCGGTCCGTTGACGTAGCGCCTGGATTCTCACTCAAGTTCTAGCTAGCCATCAAAATAAAATGGTCAGTCTGTCTGTTCTTTTGTACTTGTATTACTACAGTAGATTTCAACTTCCCGGTACCTAATTAAATTGTGATTTATTTACTGTATTTCATAATTGAATTTATGTATGGAACGAACATAACGCAATGGTATTTATCTTTGAATTGAATCCATATATTAAGTTTACTTAAAACAATGTATTTATGAATGCTCACATTATTTTTTTCTAGTACGGTGCAATCACTTAAAGAAAGATACTATTTAACTCTTGATATTATATTGAATAATTATTCTGGACGAGCGGCCTTATTTACGGGGCCATATGACCGTGGCGCCACGTATGCGATGCTCATAAAGATCAACATTAATTCATATGCACCCTTGTGCTAAGTGCTTGTGTATAGAGCCATACTGTACTTTATGTAGTGTTTCTGGTTATTTAGAAGCAGCAGGTGGCTTTACTCAAAATGTATCTGTGTAATTTCAATTTACACAAGTTAGTGAGTGGAGGTATCATTGAAAAGAATTAGTCTTCTATTGGAATAATTGTTGGCATTGACAAATTTGCATTTATATAAAAGCTTTTTTCCCCATTATAATGTTATTTCAGAGTTCAAAGATATTTTCTTTTTATGAAGTTTTTTTTTTTAATACAAACCTTATTACTATGCCAAAATCATTTGCATGTAATAGCAAAATGAAAGAACTACCTCAAATATTTGTCAATATATGTAGTATGCAGCCTGTTAGTAGTCAGTCATACTAATTAAACCAGTAATGGATGAAAAATGTTCGTGATTTAAACTAATTGTCACATAGTTTTGCTTTGCGACAATTAATTATATGTTACGAAATAATTGCTTGATTTCCTTATTGTGTGAGATTGATAGGAAGTAATTGAAACCACCTGGTGGCATAAAAAGCAGTTTGAAAATTTGTATAAATTATTTTTTTTTAAACATTTGAGTATGTATATTATAATCATTGTACTTATCGAAATATGTATGGTATAACATAACCTCATTCGTGATAGTTTGAAAAATGTATATAAGTGAAGTTCTATTTTTGCAAGTATTGTAATTTTTTATAAAAATAATGTTAAATGGTAAGCTGAAATTATTTTGTCAGCTATTCTGACAAAATTAAACATAAAAAGCAATATCACATGGCAATGATTTTACAATTTAATGTGATTGAACGACTATGCTATAGTGACTTCTTGATAAAAATTAATAAATTTGCCATAAAGAGCGCAAGTAAGCTCAAGTTAATGACGTCGCTAAATATATGATCGAAACACCACATATGAATTTAATTATATCTATATATTTTTAGGAAATAAATTGTAAATATACATAATTAATTAATCGAACTGCTATTTCGTAACCGGTTCAGTTTAGTATAATTTGTCTAAAATAGATAGCTTAATACAGTACAATAAAATATTATGTTTCGAAATGTGATTGGTTTTATTATATTCGCACTAAATGAAATACCTTGCTCCGCGTCATAAAGATAAACTTTAAGGAGCTTGTCCAAAAGGTTCGTATTCGTCGCGAAACGTTTCGCGCTATATCATTCAAGGCTTACTGTACGCGACATGTCGACTTGGCAATCAAGGTATGAGATTAGGCGCTGGTGGAAGGGTCACCCTGCATGCGCATTAGAGTTGAGTCGTACGTGAATGATTGCTTCAATTGAACTAGTCCACTTCGCAATTATATCTCCTTCACTCATTCATTCTGGTCCCAACTAGCTCAGTACTTCATTTAGTTCCCAAAACACTTCTTTCACTGAAGGAGAGTAAAGCGAACGGATAGATTCCAAACATAGCGTGCGAGAGCGAGACAGTTGATTGACTTGGCATCCTGTGGGTCAATTCCGCTAACAAAATGAACCGAACCATGCCGCTTATCCAATCCGAACGCTACAATATCACGTCATTTAACAATCTATGCGTTTCTATTGGTTAAAAGTAACGGTTCGGCTGTGATTTGTTTGTGGAATACAGGAACTAGAATCACCGGCCGGTCGGAGTCTGCCCGCACACAATTTCATGTCTTATGGCGCAAACATTATGTTTAGTTTTACTTGAATAATTAGTTGAAGGAATAATTTGTTTATGAATAATTTCATATTCTTTGCTTAAGTTCTAGTCTGCATGTGCATAATATATACGAGTGTGGCGTATACTAATCTAAATTAGTATGTAATATCTGAAAAATAGTGTAAATATTTCAATAGTTTTTAGTAACTTTTAATTACTCCTGCATTATGTATCATACATGTGTTTAGTTATGCAGTCAAATTGACATAACGTCTCATACCTACTTAAAAGAACTACGATACAGATGGACTAATTGGACTATACGAATGAAGTGACGTGAATGAACTAAGCGATAAGGTGACTCGAATGGGCTACTGAAGTACTGAGGGATGTGAACTAGAAGAACTAAGTGGACTAAATGAGTGATATACTTCATCTAGTCCAGTTGAAGTATATCATTCTTTACACTACAGTGAAGTATTTTGCGCACCTCTAATGCGCATGCCGCAAGTTACCCGTGCACTTATTATTAGTACGGCACGAGCCCACATCGACTGCGGCTATTGATTTCAATCTTGCTAACGTTGTTGTTTGGCATACTTATTTATAATGACTTCAAAAAAAATACTTGCGACTTGAATATGAACGGCATTGCAATGGAGTTATATTACTAATATTTCGTTATGACTCATACTTTTGAGTATATTGTAGTTTTAATAAAAGGTGTTCAACAAAGAAAATATTATTTTTACTAATTTGTTTGACGGTTTGAAATAGTAATTTTAAATAAATAAATTCTTATTTCAATGTAATACAGTAAATATTATTATTTTGCATGCCAGAATATGGCAAAATATGAGAACGATTACTAATAAATATTTATCACTTTCTATTCATGATAAAAAATAATGTGAATATTAAATATGAATTAATATTGTACGGAATGACTTAGACTTGATCTCTGGGTTGGGATATCGTATATATATATATTATTTTCTTAATCAGCCTGTCTCATAAGTTGCGTATACTTTCCGTCGTAGTAGTAGGGGAGCCCGAGATGCTAAATTTGCAGTTACTCGAGCGTCATGGGGACTTAGTGAGATAGATTCTATAGATTATGTTTTGAACAAAAAAAAAGTTTGGCGCTTTTTGTATTTTAGTGGGGGGGTAGACCGCGTAAACTTTTTTAAAAATGTAAAAAGAAATAGTCATAAAAATACTCGAGCGCGTCAGTTATTTATAGTACATATGCGGTTTATATCACTAAAAACTATTAGATATTAATCTAACAATTAATTGAAGAGGGGGGGGGGGTTTCCGTAACAAGTGGTTAAAAAAATTGTGACCTTGGAATACTCCAGCGCGTCAGATTTTTCTGCAGGGGCATCAATTTGATGTTATTGTCCTACTGAATCATAATCTGACAATTATATGGAGGGATTAGTCTGACCATTTTTACGGGAAATTTTTGCTGTTTTTTCTTCATGGATGAATGAAAGGATCATATACACATGTACATATTAATACTTCTAAAATTCGACACAAAAAATTAAAATGAAGAAAACATGTTTTTTCAATTCTCATCTTCACTTAATTCATCTTCGAAGTTGGCTTCCACATCTTCAATTTTCTGAATCTCGCGTTTCTGTAAACAGAAATAGTTATGATACATCATAATCTTATACTTATATTGTGATAGTCAATCTCCTAAAATGTCAGGTGTTATAACGATGTCTTCGTACGCTTCAGAAAGTTTGTTTCCAACCAACCAAGTGGGCTCCAATTTTCCATGTACGCTGTTGTGACTAGCTGAGATGACAACATGGCGGCAGACGTTAGTGTTAGGACGGTGCAAAATCAAATCAAAATAATCTTTATTCAACATAGACCTTTACAGGCACTTATTGACGTCAAAACAAACAAAACAAAAAATAAAGAAAAGCTTAAAAAGAAAAACAAAAACCTTGTGCGTTGTACGAACAAAGAAAAAAAATTTGACTGTGCATCTGTTCGGAAATTGGGAGAGCCTTCTCGAGAAGAGCAGGCAAGAAACTCTGAAGGTCTATTTTTTATCTCCTCTTTTCAATTTTAATAATATAATATAATAATACAAAATTAAGATACAATCATACCTAATACGATTACAGTCGTATGTATGTTTACATACACATATAAAAATAATACAATATTATAAATAATGTTGTTCCCAGATATAGCTCTATGAATAGTGTCCCTTTTTTTTTTTTTTGTTCCGCTGAGGAAAATGCATTGAATTGCATACCCCGGCTGCGGAGAGCCGGTGGTTATGTGGGGCTCTCCTCCCCAGAAGGGGGAGGCCTACCCACTAAAAACCTCAGCGATGGCCATCCTCTGGCGTTGTAGGGGGCCCTCAGGATCGAGTGTCGCAACTGAGGACCCCCGGCCTTTGCACCCCTGGGTGCGTAAGGGGAGCCCTTCTCAGGGAGGAGTGATCTTGCCGCCTCCTCCCCTCCAACCTCCTACGACGTCACCCCCCGGCCATCCGGGGGTGAGGTCCCTCCCGGGTCGACTCCACGGGCACGAACTGCGTCGCGCCCGCCAGCGACCCGTGGCGGCGCCTCAGGCCAGGCTATCTGGCCCGAGGCCGCCTTCTTCGAGCGGGATCGGCCATCTCCCGAACCCGCTCGGCGGCCTCCTTCTGGAGCATCACCGCTTCACAGAAGGAGACCACAGCCCTCCAACCTCCCTCATCCGCCAGAATTGCCGCAATCAACGCTGGCGGAGACAGATCTTGCCCGATCTCTCCGACCAAGACTCGGCGTTCGGAGTCCCAAGCAGGGCACTCCGCCAGCGTGTGCTGGGCCGAGTCGAGGTCGGATGCACAATGGTGGCATCGTGTCGTGTCCTCCCTCCCTATTCGACTCAGATACTCACCGAAACAACCATGTCCGGTGAGTATCTGAGTCAAGCGGTAGGTGACTTCCGCCCTCCCGCAGAGCCAAGCTTCGAAGTGCGGGAGTATCGCACCGACGGCGCGCTGACGCACGCAGCCCCCACGCTCTAGCTGCGCGCGCCAAGCCCTCTCGGCCCGTCGGTGCATGAATAATGTCCCTATTCCCAAATAGTGTGATCATGTAGATAGTCACTTACTTTATAATAGCCTTTACTCATGAGTGTCTTTTTGATATGGATTTTCAATTTATATAAAGGTAAATCAATGACACTTTGCGGAAGCTTGTTAAACATAGATATACATTTCCCCAAGAATGAACAGCTAGTTTTATATGCAGTCTGAGGTGCGAGAGAGTGAGAGATAAAGAATGAGTGGAAAGAAAGACGCGGAGTGGGGAAACCACAGCTCTCTGCCGCTGTCTGTACGCTTCACCTTTTTTCTACAAATTAATTAAAATTACCCCATTTAAACCATCAGATTGTTTTTCACAATCCTGACAGTATTATCTTCAAAATAAAAAAATAGTTAATCACGCTCGAGTATTTCGAGGCGACGTTTTTTTTTACAACTTTGTGACTCATTTATTTCTTGATGTCACGCTCAATTCGTCAGATTATTGAAACATGCACTTTTCTCAATGTAATTAACTTACCTTCTCATAATCTGACGCGCTCGAGATTTTCTAAGGATCGATTTTTTTTACTAATCTGACGGGTTCCCCTCAACGTACCCCCACCATATTGAGGGTTCATATGTGGTAAGGATTCATTACATGATGCAAGGATTCTCCCGACATAATTTTCTGACACGCTCGAGTAACTTCAAAAATCTCCGCTTGGGCTCCCCTACCACAAAGAATCTATATAAATAATCGATGGGTTATCTATCTATCTATATTATATACCGCTCGATTAAGTAATTAAATAAAATTACATAGAAATGACTGCAGATAGGAATTGTAATTAGTGACAAACATTGTAAATACTATCTATTTGATTGTAACTGTTTCGTTGTAGGGTGAATTCATTGTTAAGTAATTCGTATTAGTAAACTATGTGAAATATGGTATTCGCTGTTACAATTTCCGAAGTTACCCACGCCCTGTTATTTATGAAAGTCCTTAAAAATAGCCTATGTGGACGTGTAATGTAGAATACTTGAAACAATAATATATGTACCTACAGGCAAAAAATAATCACACATAGCGACACGTGTCCGATTTTCATTGTTGATCTTGTTACAGCTATTATGTTGCTCGTAATCTGTGTTTTAATAGTACAAATGTAAGGCAAAACGTGACAGTCAGATAGTGTAGAAACAAGAGTAATCATGCAATACAAATCTGCCAAATATCGTTAACAGATTTTTTACACAATTGTAATGTAGGTACCTAGTTTTATTATATTATATGATCAATATTTAGGGTAGATTGCCCGTTTCTGTATCGGCATCGGCAGTCCGGAATAAACCACTGAAGGCTACATACGTGTTTCCCTACTTCCCTTAAGCATCACCCCGGACGCTCTCTGAGTTCCCGATAAAACAAACAATTAAACGAATAGAGTTCAATATAAAAGAAATGAATTTTTCACTTCAGTAGCTCAAACATGAAGGTTTTGCTGCTTAAAATCAGTGAGTAAAATCGATTTTTACTCACTAGTGAGACAAAGCTAACCACAGATTATAGTAACCTATGTATAGTAACTAATGGGATAACCATACAGACTATGTTTAACTTTTAATTTGTTGTATAATTTTGAATTTAAATAAATGAGTTATTTTACAATATACTCGTTCCTGTGTCTTATTTTATTTCCAAAGTAGGCATGATATTTGTTCTCGCTGCTGAAGTGAAAAGTTATGTGTGTCACACGAGAGCAAAGTCGTTTGCATCTCGTGCCTTTGAATCCCTCGACACGCTCAGGATTCTACTCTAGAATCACTCGCTTCGCTCGTGATTCAAACAGAATCCTTCGCTTGCTCGGGACTCAAATCAGCACGCGCAGCAAACATCAACTTTGCTCACTTGTTGCACAAATAACTATTGTAATTGTTGTTAAACTTGATTGTAACATTTTATATTGATTTTAGATTAGCTACACATTGAGTTTAGAGTGCGACTTCAGTTCGTTTGAAATATATGTATATCTCAATTAATGTCAATCGTCTGACAGAATATTTCGTGAATTTCTATGTGATAATCATATATCTTTCATTATATTTCGACTCTATAGCAGTAATTTTGTATGGCAGATTTAGAAAGGGTATTAAAAACACGAAAAAATGCAATCATAATTTTTGACGGGCTGGAACCCGCGTCTTCAATAAACTGTGTTGATGCCTTAATTATTCGACTACTGTACGGGTACTGTCTGTCCTAATTGAAAATTTCATCTGTATTCTTTGTTCTAGGTACATATCGCATCCAACTTATAAAACTTTACAGGTTTTCTTGAAACTTTGTGACTGCATTTTATTTAAGTGCAATGTAAATGAATATATGTATATGGAAAAAATGCTAACAAAATTTTTAAAGACTTGATAATGACTCTGTCTTGATATTCATGTTAGCAAGAGAGATCAAATGATAATCCTGGTCACTCTATATAATTAAATGTAATTATGCAACATCTATTTATGTAACATTTTCTTAAATAGTTTTGACAGACTATTTATTAGATTAGCATAAATATCTAAAATTCTAACGTCGTCCAGCTTCATTCATGTGTTTCGGCAGAGTCAGAATTGAGTTGATTAAGTCCACGTTACGCTTCCAGGGCCGATATTTGATCCCTATGAGCGTATTTGTGTCTATCATAATTGCATCGTTTGTTTCCTCGTCTTCATCTATGTCTGAATTGATTTTATGAAGATTCTGCAAAAAAACATGATATTAGGTATATATGTAATACAATCAAGACATCAGAATACATTGCAAATGATTGAAATCAACACACAATATGACGAATATTGACAAAATACTCGATAATAATGATGTATCCTAATAAGTTAAGTATAACAACTATCCACCGATTACTTTCAATGCCATTTTTCAATCAAATCACAACATAGTAAATGTATTGTTAGATGTTCAAAAGACAAATCCTGTGTGTAAATGTCCTACACTAGAATTATATCCTGTATCGAGGGTGCACTTATACAATTTCATGCACGCTTAAACCGGAAAAAAATTCGACAGCTTATATGAAATATTTGTACCGTGCGGGAATCGAACTCCCAAACTTTCTTTCTCTTGCCCTGTTTCAATTTTATTTGAGGTCGGCGCAACATGTCCTCCTTTTCCACTCTCTTCTATCACTCGCCATTTAGATACTCACTCCCTTCTTCAACATTATCAACATTCACACAGTTCATCCATTGTTTCTTCGGTCTTCCTCTTCCCACACGCTCATCCACTTAACTTTCTTAGTAACATAAGCATTCTCTCTTCTTAATACCAGGAGACTCTCCATTCTCTCAATTTTTCAACAATTATTAGCTACTGTTTTGCTCGGGACCAACTGTAATGCTCGAGACCATGCAAAAGCTGAGGATTACCCGTATACGAGTACCTTTTATTATTTAATGAAATTAATTAGTCAGTGTAAAGAATTCTAGAAAACTAGTACATTCTTCTTTTTTTTTAGTGTGTAGCCATCAGAAATGAAAATTCTGTACAAAAAATATTAAGCTAATTAATCTACTTTTCATCCCTTCTTCTATATTCAATAGTTCTTCATTGCCGAAAACTCCTGACTCGTCCGTCTGACTCCGTGCTCCGTGATCTTGCCAATAATTTTTCTCCATCTGTAACGATCAGGCGCCCGATGGAGAGCGGCATTCATTGCCATCTCCAATTGTTCGGTTGTTTGTTCAGTCCACCGCTTCTGTCTTTTGCACTCTATCTTTCTAGTCACCATCAGACGTTTCATGTGTAATGATATGAATATTAATCTTAAATTTTCTAACCTTGATTTAAACGTAAGTGCGTACATGTATTTAAATGACCAGCGTGTCCACAGAATGAATCACACTACAAATTCTGTGACCTATGTGTATATGTTAAGGTGGTTAATATAGTAAATATATATAATTACCGCCGACTATGAATAATCATTGGTTCTCGCGGCAAATGTAAAAACTTTCGAGTTAATCTCATTTACCGATTATTACAAATAATTATCTGTATCCCTTGGTAAATGTAACATGTTATAGTAAAATAATTCATATTAATAATTAGATATCTTATATCGCCCAAGGGACACTATCCGATAAAAAACATCCTGGATGGCCTTCCTCAGGCATGTAGGGAGCTCCCGGAACGTTAAGGAACTTCCGGGAACCCCCAGCCTCTGCTCCCGTGCCGATGCAGGGGAGCCCCCCTCGGGGGAGGTAAGTACCTCCACCGATCTCCTCTACCGACTATACCGACCGGGTAGCCTAAGCCAAACTCGGTCCAAAGCTAAGCTTGTGTTGACATTTACCGCTGTTGTATTAATTAACTATTATGTATAATTTGCGTAAATGTGGATGATTCAAGACATTTTGCTTTGGTAATTATGTATAATTTACATTTTGATTATACACATTTACCGACATATGGTATGCAACATATAGATGGCTACGAATTTTATATGAAAACTTGTAAACGCCCACATACATATTATGAAGGTTGCGAAGGAAGGTAGCAAAATTAGTAAAGCTAATCTATTTATATATAGAAGGGTTTGAGGTTTGTTTGCTAGAACATTTCACCAGGAGACCTATTTTTGAATTACGTATGCGACTTCGAAATCACCGATGTGACTAATAATCCCCGATTTTCAATAATTCTATTTTTGAATATCACTTATGTGACTACCTTAGAGACCACGGATGTGATTTCATTACGAGTGCCCTCACCCACTCGTAATCAAGTCATACTTGTGGAAATGTTATCTGTGTTTTGTTTAGAGAACATATTGACAAGAGTCTGCAGTTGATGTGTTGATTTTTCAGTCTATATATATATACAGATATATTCTAGTCTATATCTATATTATATATATATATATATATATACAGATGCAGACAAATGAAACAATAACAGATTTTAAAACATATAAAATTGGCAAAGTGTATATATGGGGTTTGGTCCTATAATCTCAACACACAGATACTCTACGTACCTTAACTTACATACACTTAGTACAATTAGAGCGGGACGTGTGGCGAAACGACATCGATATATCGTATGTTCGATTTTAAGGCTCGGACTCTAAAAATTGAACTTGAACTCTAATCCCTGCTCGACTACAGTTAGAAAAGGATGGTGTTATTGAGCCCACATAGTTATAGGATCACCAAGATAAGTAACAGTAAACTCTTTGCAAATAGTAACTTGTGTAATATGTTTTCAACTAACTGCACTTACAATTATAATAACAAACCAAATGCAAATAATAACATGTAATTTTAATATAATAAAAACGTATAAAATAAAACATACAAGACATGAAGCTAAACATTAGAGTGCATCAAACGTTTTCAAGAGTATCATAAATGAGTTTATTTTAAGAATTGAATCTCCAATTCAATGCCCAATTCCCCTAGACGTATTGTTCGACATCTACGGGAACTAGACGTGTCCACGCTTATCAAATAAGATGTGCAAATTATTAAATAATTTTACACGAGTTAAAAAACAGATTTATTAAGTAATGCTATATATCGTGTCACGGTGTAATTATTTACAGGCGCTCTGTATAGTAAGTAATAATCAATAAATATATGCATTGTATATATAATTCATTAATAAATTTAACTATTTTTGAAATTGTATAAAAGAATAATATAGAAACGTTTGATCTAAGCGGCGTTGTGTGCATAGTAAAAATTTGTCTGCGTATGATTCAGTATCGTTAGGGTAGGTCGATATGTCCCGGGGCACATGGCGGTCGTATCGCACCCCGCCATGTGCCCCGTATGGGTCTAGAGAACTCGGGGGGGAGTTTTTGTGGGTAGGCTGGTCCTCTATGACCGGAGAGCCCCACACACGGCCGCGCCTTGCCAGCGCGGTGTCATGGTGCATAAGATCGCATTTCCCCCCTCAAAAAAAGGGTAGGTTGATATGTTGCTATCAAAAGTTTATTAAAGCGGACTGATAGTGCGGTTAAATTGTAGCGCTATTAAGATACAACATGACAATAATCTGTCAGTTTCAGACAAATTTGGAAAGCAACAGTTATGTAATCAGCCTAGCTACTGGACATCGTTAATCATAATCACATAGTTAATTAATATTTAATTCTTCTTTAATCTTCCCGTTAATGCTATCGTTTCTTAAAAAGGTTCCCGTTCCGTTCGGTATCCGTTCTTATAAAATTCGTTAAACGTTAAAATCTTACTTTTCGTATTGTTTAAGACAAGTTAACGTTAATCCATTAACACATACTCGTAATCAGATTTGTATGTTTTGTGCAGTTGGTTGTATAGAGACTGATTTCTTTATAACAACTGTTGATCTGTGTTCTGCAAGGCAACAGTAAACTTATAGCATGAGGTTAAAATGTTGTATTTTCTTGACAATTATCTTCTTGCGCGTCCTTCGTCAATATATTCCAATCAAGACAACTTCTTCCAGTCATGACTTTAAATTAAATTACTATTTTCAGCATATTATTGCTTTTTCGAAATACAGTAGCTAACATTAATTTACGTACACACTATGGAGTGGCTGTCAAAATATGAACTCATTTCTATAAAAAATATAGCCTAATTAAAGTGAATAATGAGTGTTTACCAGAGGTGTCTGACGTATAGTAAACTATAGGACTTATGGTTTTTAAATTATAGGACTTTTTCTAGGGGCGCTGTACAAGTCTTCATACAAAATTTCACCCGGACGATATCGACAGCTAACTATTGTGAAGTAATGGTTCAAAGGTCGTGTTTTTTCAAATGTCGAATATTCAACGAACTTCTCAGAATGTGTGATTCACGGCGCCACCACATGAGTAGAGAAACGGACACAGTCAAAGCTTCTAAAGAGCTAGCAAAATTTATACCTATTTTGATAGGGTCGGCACAATTTAATAACATTTTTTATTAAAATAGGTTATTTTTTAACACGCTTATATTAGCTTCACTTGTAACTAACTATGTATGTAATTAAATCTTGGAATCTTAATTTGATCCACTTTCCGGTCTTCGATTAGGATGAAATTTTGCAAACGTTGTGAGTTCTGATGACAATACATGACTAGCTAACTACTTAAAATGTAATATGACGACTTAGGAAACGTCACGAAAAATGACCTTTCGATATACATAACACATTATAAATAAGTATAAATTAAGTTGCAAGTACAAACTTAGCTAGTAGACTCCTTGGGATAGTTAAAATAAGAAATATTTGTAGTCTTTCTATTATTGTTCATGCACACAGTACAATGTACAACCATATTTACCTACAACACTTTTTAAATACTAAAACATACTCGATAAGTAAACAAAACACGCACGACATTCGAGCGTCGTGTCACGGCTGCACGCCCTGAGATTGACCACTGGCTGATCTAGTTTGAAGCGGTTTCGGCTCATACGTGACAAGTGGCCAGTGGTCACGCACACACACGCGTTGCACTTGTAGTGATGTGTCTATCACAGCGCATTCGTATGAAGCTTTGTCTTTGTCCCGTTTCTCTACTCATGTGGCGCCACGCCGCGTTGTGATGTTATTTATGTTTTCATTAAATAGTAGATACTGAATCAAAAGGTTATAAGAAAGATTTTCCGCTTAATCCGCTAATGGAAATGTTGTCTTCGTTTAATCTTCGAGTAAATTTCCAGTTTTGGTTAGGTAGGTACGTACATCACAACATATAATGTAGGTAATATTTACATATAATTAACTTAAATCATAGCGCACTTACGTCGTCGTCTGGTGAAATTGATATAATATCTGGAACCTCATTGCTTAGAAATTCATAGTCGTAATCCTTGAGTTTGCCAGGTGATACCTTTGGAATGGTGGCCGAAAGAATGAGTAGTAGTATGATGTACCATACATCCATTATACTAAATATTTGAAAAATTAAAAGACATTAGTGGAAAGTCAATATCGGAGGACCGATTTCGTTAATCAGTACACGTAAACGTATAGCTATAGAAATTGCATTGGGCGTCTATTAAGACCTTTTTTCACGGGAACGCGTGGAGCTATCAAGTTGATATTCATATCTATTTATGAGTATGTCTGAGGTTTCTTGAGGCTATAGAAAAATTAAGCTGCTAATCAACGTAAGTTAAGATGCCATTAGTGCCTTATATTTAATATTTTGTAGACCAACTAAAACATATAACGCAGTTCACGAAGAATCACGAAGAAAGTAAAAGGTTTTACAGCACAAGTTAAAAAATAAATTGATTGAAAATCTTTTTGAACATGTTATATTTATATAATTTTTTATTTACATTATTATTATAAATACATAGTAAACTGAAAGATATTTTTTAACATAGGCTTATACCTACTTATCCGTTTACAGGCACTCAACATAAACACATCTCAAATATAAATTGTCTCTACATATATTCGTATATTGGGATTACTACACTAGATGAAGAGTACTCTACTACTACAATTAATTGAAAAAGAAAGCCATGATACATATAACGTAGGCAATAGTTGCACTTCTAACACAAACAAATTATTAATTTTACTCACCTACTTATGATATGAAATATTTCAATGAACGCAAAACGTAATAGAAGTCGTTTCTCCGTCGAAGGTTTTATAAAAATGGCTATATGGATAGGGATTGGAAAAGGTAAACGGGAAATTGAGTGGAAAATAAACGGCCCACGAAGAGGTGCGCGAGACAGGTGCCAGCCAGGCCGCTCCTCGCCTGACAACTGCTGAACTTTAGGATTTATTTTTTGTTTGTATTGGCTATCTTAGGCTCTTATGTATTGCGTTTCAGTTATGCAAAGATGTACTTTGCTTTCAAGGTGATGCGTCCATCCATGTCATTATTATTTTTATACCTACATATCGCACAGGTATTCGCATATCGTACAGGTATAGGACATTCAATGTGTTAAAGGTCCCTAGATTTCTTTTAGTCAACACATTTTTTACTGAAATACTGTATATTTTTTAAGCTATTTTTACGTTTTGTTTCTGATTAAACAGCTGCCGTCACCACTGTGTGCAGCAGAAAAGCAGTGCAGTTTACCATGCTTGCTACTGATACTGAAGTGACGCAGTTTTTAAATTGCATGACATTATACAATTTGTCTATTGTAAACGTAATTCTCGTAAGTAATTCTCTTGTCCGTATGACTTTTGTTAATTGTGTAGTATCGTGTGTAGTTAAAATGGATTTTTATCTTTCTTTCTATATAAATAAAAGCTAGTCGAAGGATATACTAGTCAAGAAACATTTTTTTAAATTTGTAAACGCCTAATACTGCATAGATAGCCTGTACTGCCGACAGTACAGTAGCAGACTATCGTATCAAATGTGGTGGGGTTTTGCAATCAACATTTTATTAACCTTATACCTACACTGTTTGTAATAGTCAGAATCTTTGCATCCAATCTAATAATATTTTGATTTATTTGGTACCTTAATTTAAATATTAATAAATTTAATATTTTAAATTCTAATATATTTTCATACACCGTAAACTAAAAGGTACTTAGACGAACTACTCTAGTATAAAAGCGTAACGTTTCATCTATCATTGTAGGTTATTTATTACGTAATGTTTCAACCCAATTTATCTAATACGATAAGAAAATGTACGTAATATCAAATGTACTAGTAGATTCTTTGATAGCTATATTCTCCAGAACACACCCTATGGAATATTCAGGCCGCATATATTGTCATTTATATAATATTATAAAGAAGAAAAATTCGATTGTTCGTTTGTTTGTGGTATTGAATAAGATCCGAATCTACCGAAACAATTTTGATGATAGGATAGTTTGAGACTTTTACCAAGGAATATTTATTCTGTGAAAAATAAAGCTATATGGAAGTAAATTATAATATCGATAGCCATTTGTAGCCACTAGTTGTTTACCAATATTATTGTAAAAAAATAACAAATTATAGGTGATGGGCCAAATTAAGAGTACCCGTAAACGACGAGCGTGTATGAAAGAGTAATGAAACTAGGGAAGTGTGTTTAAATCGCAGCAAGTGAAAAACTGTGATCTCTGCCTAACCCTGTGGGAAAACGACGTGAGTATAATATGTATGTCTTGTAAAAAACATCTACTTCAGTTAGATATTCGAATTACAAAAATTGACAGCGCTTTCGTTATAATTTGGAAACCTGTTTCATTATGCGAATTTGTTATACTAAATTCTAAAATATAAACAAAAGACATTCAGTAACTGACGTATGTTTCTTTTATATTACATGTTTTATGGTAGTTATTTTATGTTACATAGCATTTTGGCATATCTCATAAATTTTTATTCATTTAAATTAAATATAACAATTCTTTAAAGTAACGCCAATTTGTCATTCACGGTTGTATTCAACTGCTTACAGGCTTACAACTTGCTTAAAGGCAATTACGGTTTTAGTTAGTTTAATGTGTGTTAAGGTGTGCGTGAAAGTTTCATGTAGTTTTTTTTTTCGATGTATAATTTTTTTTTTATTTTCCTCAGGAGAGGATGCTGAGAATCCTCATGGGTAAGTGCTACGGTGATTATGTCGGACTCCTGGCGAATCGAGGCGGCTCGACCCGACAGATCTACCGACTAAACTTAGCCTAGCCTTGGCTATAAGGGTCCTACGGCTTGAATGGAAGTATAAATAATTAAGGAAAACACCGGCAATTTCATGGTAAAAACCTATATCTGCTTCGAAATTAAACGTAAAATATACTTTAAAATATCATTTGTTTTAAACACATACGTAAGTAACATTTTGTTAAATGCACATTATTGTATATTTTATATACCTACTCATGACTTTACCTACTATTTCTCGTATTGAAACAGTGAAGTTGTAAAAATACGTATTATGTAAAGAAAACACATAAAAGTTGGTAAATATTGATATATTATAGTAGTATTAACTTTGACATTTTGACAAATTTACAATAAAATTAAAGATCACGTTAAGCGTGAACCACTGAATTTAATTTGATGCGAATTTGGTCAATCCAAGCATTCATATCATCTAGTTGGTCCTTAACTGATGATGTGGAGGTCCCTCCAGTAGCAACGTATTGTTGGATGCTGGCTGACCAGGAGAACACTTCGCTTAGTTCTTTTTCGCAACCGAATTCAGGGCTGAAAATTTTTGACATTTAATAAATAATATTTTTGATGAAGTATTGTATTTTAATTTTGGAATGTATATAGGTATTTTGAAGTGGAATAGTGCAGATTTTTCAAAAAAACATGAACAATTCAGTTCAATACCATATCGTTTATTATGGTGCCATTCTGTAAGAAACTTTTAATTACATAATGTCTACAAATCACATATATTTTAATACTGTAGATAACGTAATTAACTATCTTATTACCAAATAGCTATGTATTCCTGGTGCGACATCTGCTGTAAATCTACGCCAAGAGTATCAGCTCTTCTGAGTGCCGCGCCTACCAGATGGTGAGCTCGACGGAAAGGCACTCCTCGTCGCACGAGTGAAAGGGCCAAATCCGTGGCCAACATGCCAGGTTCCAATGCGCTTTCAGCTCTTTCTTTGTTCACCTGTGTATTATTATCAGAATCTCATATTTACAGTAAATTTGTTGAAGGAAAAGTATCATAATTGATTCTGATCAACTACCGTTGATAAACGTCATATCATACTCACTTCCATGGTCTTGATGGATCCACACACGACTTTTAAGCAATCTAATAACTTATCGTAAGCAGTGAACAATGATTCCTTATCGCATTGCAAGTCTTTGTTGTATGTGCTTGGTAGACCCTTCAGAACAGCGCTAAACCCGAAGGAGGTTCCCAACATAAGTCCCGCTGCCCCACGTGCCAGTTCTAACCCATCAGGATTTCGTTTTTGTGGCATCAGACTAGATCCAGTAGAGAACTGATCAGAGAATCGCACAAAAGCGAATTCTTGACTACTGTATAAAATTAAGTCTTCGGCTAATTTGCTGAGATGTATACTGCATAAGCTGACCCAGTTAAGGAATTCCACTAAAAGAAAAATACAAACTAACTGCTTATTTGTTTTTGGAACTTTGTGTTTTATCAATAAATGAGAAAAAATTCATTGTAAATAATAAAAATAAACAAAATGTTAATGAAATATTAAATTCAGAATGTTTTTCTTCTTTGACGGTCAGGTGATTCTGTGAATTTAGATTGAATAAAATTATATAACTTTTATTGAAGCTAGCCAGGTGAGTTCAGAAGAAAATACTTTTTGACATTTAATTACAAGTATACATATGATTAATTAATAAATATAAATGACAATTGAAAAAAGATGAAAAAATTTCGAATCTTACAATTATCGAACATTACTTTTTTCTACTGGTACTTATACAGGTTCCAGATGTAGTGCTCTTTGTGTACTTTATTTTGAAATTGTTTTTACCTTCAGTAAGTGGCAAACTGAAACACATTTATTGTGTAAATATTTTAGGTTTTATACATGGTACTAATGTAACAGGTCATTGCTTTTGCTAACACAGTTTTATCATGTTGGTGTTAGCTATGGTACTATATAATTTGGACGGTTTAAAGTACCTATATGATCTCGTGAGCTAACTGCGAACATGGAATTCTGTGTGACTCCTTCAAAGCCCAAGTCGCGAGCTAGTCTATGTCGATCTATAGCAAGGGCGCAGCCTGCGAGCGCGCCACTGCCTAGGGGGCATCGTGATAAGCGCTTATGTTGGTCTTCTAATCTTTCCACATCATCTCGCATATGCCAGGTATGACTAGAAACAAAACATAAGTATTCATTTCCTGCCCATGGTTTATGTTATTAGTTTTTCTTACACATATTTCCTTAAACAGAAAATTTTACCTTAACAGAAAATGACTCCATAGAACTGGCTGGGCACGCTGCAAATGGGTATATCCTGGTAAGATGATATCTATTTCCTTTCCAGCTCTTTGGACTAAGACCTTATAAGAACAATAAAAGTAGGTACACTATATAAATATAACTTTTATGAAAAACATGCACATGAACAAAATGCGATATTGATATGAGACTAGATAGTAATTTTGAAGTTGACTGAATAAAGTAGAGATAGACAAACATAATTTTTAGTAGTAGCTACCATCTAACAGTCTATGTTAGATGGTAGCAGATTACAGTTCGTGCACCGGATCTGTATGGGTAAAATTATCTTTTAAATGTAGTTCTAAGGATACATAAAATAAGGAATTGCACTTTGCCACTGTGAATTACTACAGAATTGAGAAAGACTTGCTCTTAGGATATTTCGAAGACCACTTACTATTTAGGTGTAATCGGTTACTGCACAGATGAAATCACTTGAATTACAAAGATTTGAAATATTTAGTTCAATTCAGCCCTACCGCAATTAGGTCTATCAGAGCGGCCTGGAGGTTTTTGGTCGATTTTAGCATCCACAGCCTGGTGTCGGTGGCGGACTGGTCATTTCGGCTGCGTCCAGTATGCAGGCGCAGCGCAGCTTCTCCTGCATGTCGCTGTAGCCGTCGTTCCACAGCCGAGTGAATGTCCTCTTCGGTGTCGCTGAGGCGGCCGAAACGTCTAAATTCTTCTTCAATTTCTATTTCAACCTAATAATTTTATTTATCATTCTACTTGATTACGATAGGAAACGTATTGGAGGTATGTAAGTACCTAGCCACATAAGTATTATAAACAAATCATTGCAGTATTGTTTAAAAGTCAACGTTCTTATTAATATCTAAGTAAAGTGCTAAAACGATGTTGTACAACAGAAAAAAATAATAAAAGAAACATGGTTTCTATTATATTTTACTAGAAGCTTACCTTGCAAAGACCTTCTTGGATACTGTCGTTGTCTTCTTTGGACAAGTGACCACTGACGTGAAGCTCTTGAGCCCAGCTTTTGCTTCCTCGAATATCTTCTTCGTATAGCCTGCAATCTACTGCTAGGGAATCGTTGAGGCGCCTCAGTACATTTGACGGCTCCTCTTCAAAGCATCCTCCCCACAGCTGATAACTTGCTTGCTAAGATTTATCAAACGTCATTGAGAAAGTTAAATTTTATTACAGATTAAAAGGTTATTAACATTCTCTAAATCTGAGAGCGAAAGTAAGCCACAGTTAACTTGCAGGTCGGTGATTTTTTGAATTGCACATTACTTTAGTAATGTAGGGTAAAAACAAAACAGCGTGAAAAATAAAAAATATATTGCTGAAATTAATTTACTTGATTATGTATGTACCATGCACTTACTTTTTATAATAGTAATAGTAAGTATATGTACGATAATAAGTGTATATCTTACGCTTGTCTACAATACGGGAATTTCCGAGGGAAAGATTAACGAGTTTTATAAATGTGTGTCTGTTTGTACTTAAAGACAAGCCACATTTCATAGATTGAATACTGTGTTTATAAATTACAATAGATAATTTACAATACACATGTTTAGCATTATTTAATAATTCTGTTTGATCATGCTACGGATTGTAAATTGATCTCTAATAAAGAGTTTTTGAATTTTTTTTGAATTTGAATTGTAAAGACCGTGCTTTACAAATAAATTGTAGGCTTTAAAACATTGAATAAACTATGAAATGGTTGTTTAATGGCAAATCAAAATACGTTTAATTCATTTTAAGACAGTAACACCATAAAAAATATTGTTAATATAATAGAATACATATTCTATTATATGAACAATATTTTTTTAATTGGCTGTCCGCAAATGCTTCATTCTACTAGAACTTGCAAATTAATGTTCCGATATCTCGTTGCTTATGCTAAACGCTACTTTTACCAAATAACATGCACGTTAAGAATAGTAAGGTGTATCAAACAACATTTATAAAATTGCCAAAGCAGTAACATCTTGCTGTCATCAATTTTTAACGTTGTTATTTTCCTGGCGGAATTGCTGTTTGAAAAAGTTTTTTGTAAACTAATACACTGTACTTACTGACATATTTTTGGTGACTGTTTTTAAAATAAATTAGATATAGCCAGCGTGCAGCACTTTGCTCTCAGATCGCAACAAATATCAACTGATATATGAACTCATTTATTTATGTATGAATCTTTTTGATACTTAATTACAGAGTATCTGTAGTCGCTGTGTTATCTCAGTTGCGCTGTTATCATGTGAATTGACTTAAGGTTCAAGAAATTATTGTTATAAGTATTAGATACAATCGCCATATTTAGTACATAAATGCAAAGAAAAAAACACCGCCGGCATCACAACAGTGTTTGATATTTTTACTTATTTTATATGAAAAAACTAGTGTTTTCTTGTGTTCTTTGGCTAATATATTGATAGTAGTCTTGTTTGACCTCGCTGTAACCCCGTATAACATTCGCACTTCCCCAAATGAATTCATGCCAGACCCGATCCTTTAGGGCGACACCCCATGACCAGTCCAACATTCGCATTTCTATGATATGGATTTTCGGCTAACTCGGCACTAATGGCGTGACATCATAAAGAAGTTTTGTACCAATATGCAATATGATACAGGTAGCTAGCTGATAGATGTAACTGTGTCGAACCAATACTGGATATGGCCTGCCGCAATTAGGTTTACAATGCGTACGTTCTCTAACAGAAGTCTTTAACGTCAATACGGCGACCCGGGATGGACCACGCCCCTTCCGTGGTGGGGAACGTCGTCGGTGGAGGAGATCGGGGGAGTTAGTGTAGCCTTCCCCGAGGAGAGTTTTTAGTGGGTAGGCCTCCCCCTTCTGGGGAGGAGAGCCCCACATAACCGTCGGCTCGCCATTGCCGGGGTATGCAATTTAATGCACTTTCCTCAGGGGAACAAAAAAAAAAGGTAAGTATATAATATAAACGTGTCTAGATGCCGCGATAATAATAAAGAGTAAACTCTCTGTAGTAAATTGTTTATGATAATGGATAAGATAGATATGTAAAATTTTTATGTACACTGACCTTCATCATACATAAACATAGCAACACAAATAGACTAAAAAAATTTTAAAGAAGTACGGGCAACTAGCGTATATACGAAAGGTCATTTACCTTAAAAACCACTGTGAAGTTGACAATCTATATTTATCTCTTTCCATCTTGTCTATTTGTCGTAGTCTCGTTTTTCCGGCAAAAATGTGACAAGATCAAGACCACGTCGCCAATATTTTGTATTTATTTTTTATTGTTTATATAATTACCGTTTTATTGTTTTGTGGATTATTGTTTTATTAAAAGTGGTTAATGATGGAACCATAACCATTATATTAATATACTATGTAGTAGTATATGTGTAGTATAGGTATGAAAAGTTAATTTTCTTTTAGTTTGCCAGACAGATTTTAAAACTATATTATCTACATACTAAAATTATATTAGTTTTTGATTTTTCAATTTTGTTGTCGGTTTTTTTTTTGTTTTTCAATGTACAAATGGATTTTAGACTTTCGGAGAAATTCATTGAAGCCAGAAAATATTGAAAAGCTTATGTGTATATTTTAATTGTCATAAAAGTTATAGGTACCTACAGTAATGTCGGAAGCGAACACTTCAAATCTTACTGGTAATTAATCGGACAAGGGACAATGATTCTAATTGGCTGTTTGAATAACCTCACGAGTCTAGTCTTGAAGCAAAAGTATTCACTCGTATTTATAATAAAGGCGAAATATGCGTATGAGAATTTGCTTAAGACTATCAATAATTTGTATTGTGAATTAATGTAAACTAATAAAAATTGTATGTTAATTATCTTTTTTATTATTATTTATTTGTAATATTGTTGACCACACGGGATTTTCCATTAGAAATCCCGGGAAGGTCCACATTAATATCAACATTTCGACGCAAGTTTGCTGTTGAACGCAATTGTTCGTGGACATGCTTCACGTTGTGCCTCTGTCCTATTGATGCCAAAGACATGCTTCACGTCGCGCCTCTGTCTTGAATGCCTGTCGAGTTATGCTTAACGTCGTGCCTCTAACTTGACATTTGCAAAGTTACGCTTTATGTTGTGCCTCTAACTTTGCTGTTGAACGCAATTGTTCGTGGACATGCTTCACGTTGTGCCTCTGTCCTATTGATGCCAAAGACATGCTTCACGTCGCGCCTCTGTCTTGAATGCCTGTCGAGTTATGCTTAACGTCGTGCCTCTAACTTGACATTTGCAAAGTTACGCTTTATGTTGTGCCTCTAACTTTGCTGTTGAACGCAATTGTTCGTGGACATGCTTCACGTTGTGCCTCTGTCCTATTGATGCCAAAGACATGCTTCACGTCGCGCCTCTGTCTTGAATGCCTGTCGAGTTATGCTTAACGTCGTGCCTCTAACTTGACATTTGCAAAGTTACGCTTTATGTTGTGCCTCTAACTTTGCTGTTGAACGCAATTGTTCGTGGACATGCTTCACGTTGTGCCTCTGTCCTATTGATGCCAAAGACATGCTTCACGTCGCGCCTCTGTCTTGAATGCTTGTCGAGTTATGCTTAACGTCGTGCCTCTAACTTGACATTTGCAAAGTTACGCTTTATGTTGTGCCTCTAACTTTGCTGTTGAACGCAATTGTTCGTGGACATGCTTCACGTTGTGCCTCTGTCCTATTGATGCCAAAGACATGCTTCACGTCGCGCCTCTGTCTTGAATACCTGTCGAGTTATGCTTAACGTCGTGCCTCTAACTTGACATTTGCAAAGTTACGCTTTATGTTGTGCCTCTAACTTTGCTGTTGAACGCAATTGTTCGTGGACATGCTTCACGTTGTGCCTCTGTCCTATTGATGCCAAAGACATGCTTCACGTCGCGCCTCTGTCTTGAATACCTGTCGAGTTATGCTTAACGTCGTGCCTCTAACTTGACATTTGCAAAGTTACGCTTTATGTTGTGCCTCTAACTTTGCTGTTGAACGCAATTGTTCATGGACATGCTTCACGTTGTGCCTCTGTCCTATTGATGCCAAAGACATGCTTCACGTCGCGCCTCTGTCTTGAATACCTGTCGAGTTATGCTTAACGTCGTGCCTCTAAGTTGACATTTGCAAAGTTACGCTTTATGTTGTGCCTCTAACTTTGCTGTTGAACGCAATTGTTCGTGGACATGCTTCACGTTGTGCCTCTGTCCTATTGATGCCAAAGACATGCTTCACGTCGCGCCTCTGTCTTGAATACCTGTCGAGTTATGCTTAACGTCGTGCCTCTAACTTGACATTTGCAAAGTTACGCTTTATGTTGTGCCTCTAACTTTGCTGTTGAACGCAATTGTTCGTGGACATGCTTCACGTTGTGCCTCTGTCCTATTGATGCCAAAGACATGCTTCACGTCGCGCCTCTGTCTTGAATACCTGTCGAGTTATGCTTAACGTCGTGCCTCTAACTTGACATTTGCAAAGTTACGCTTTATGTTGTGCCTCTAACTTTGCTGTTGAACGCAATTGTTCGTGGACATGCTTCACGTTGTGCCTCTGTCCTATTGATGCCAAAGACATGCTTCACGTCGCGCCTCTGTCTTGAATACCTGTCGAGTTATGCTTAACGTCGTGCCTCTAACTTGACATTTGCAAAGTTACGCTTTATGTTGTGCCTCTAACTTTGCTGTTGAACGCAATTGTTCGTGGACATGCTTCACGTTGTGCCTCTGTCCTATTGATGCCAAAGACATGCTTCACGTCGCGCCTCTGTCTTGAATACCTGTCGAGTTATGCTTAACGTCGTGCCTCTAACTTGACATTTGCAAAGTTACGCTTTATGTTGTGCCTCTAACTTTGCTGTTGAACGCAATTGTTCGTGGACATGCTTCACGTTGTGCCTCTGTCCTATTGATGCCAAAGACATGCTTCACGTCGCGCCTCTGTCTTGAATACCTGTCGAGTTATGCTTAACGTCGTGCCTCTAACTTGACATTTGCAAAGTTACGCTTTATGTTGTGCCTCTAACTTTGCTGTTGAACGCAATTGTTCGTGGACATGCTTCACGTTGTGCCTCTGTCCTATTGATGCCAAAGACATGCTTCACGTCGCGCCTCTGTCTTGAATACCTGTCGAGTTATGCTTAACGTCGTGCCTCTAACTTGACATTTGCAAAGTTACGCTTTATGTTGTGCCTCTAACTTTGCTGTTGAACGCAATTGTTTGTGGACATGCTTCACGTTGTGCCTCTGTCCTATTGATGCCAAAGACATGCTTCACGTCGCGCCTCTGTCTTGAATACCTGTCGAGTTATGCTTAACGTCGTGCCTCTAAGTTGACATTTGCAAAGTTACGCTTTATGTTGTGCCTCTAACTTTGCTGTTGAACGCAATTGTTCGTGGACATGCTTCACGTTGTGCCTCTGTCCTATTGATGCCAAAGACATGCTTCACGTCGCGCCTCTGTCTTGAATACCTGTCGAGTTATGCTTAACGTCGTGCCTCTAAGTTGACATTTGCAAAGTTACGCTTTATGTTGTGCCTCTAACTTTGCTGTTGAACGCAATTGTTCGTGGACATGCTTCACGTTGTGCCTCTGTCCTATTGATGCCAAAGACATGCTTCACGTCGCGCCTCTGTCTTGAATGCCTTTCGAGTTATGCTTAACGTCGTGCCTCTAACTTGACATTTGCAAAGTTACGCTTTATGTTGTGCCTCTAACTTTGCTGTTGAACGCAATTGTTCGTGGACATGCTTCACGTTGTGCCTCTGTCCTATTGATGCCAAAGACATGCTTCACGTCGCGCCTCTGTCTTGAATGCCTTTCGAGTTATGCTTACGTCGTGCCTCTTACTTGATATTTGCAAAGTTACGCTTCATTTTGTGCCTCTAACTTTGCTGTTGAACGCAAATGCTAAGCGTTGTACTGTTGCCTTGACACTGTAATACAACTTCAGTTGGTTGGTTGGTGGTTTTGGGTGGATGGTTGGCTTGTGGTTATTTTTAACTAATGCAGACTCTGAAGATGCGGACTTCCCCCCTGCTGACCTCGAACAGCCCGAGGCCGTCATCGATCCAGCCGACGATGGGCAACAACCTAGTACTTCCGGGCTGCAGGCACATCAATAGCCATTCAGAGAGACCAGCGATTCACTCGACTAATTTTTGGAGCGCCAACGCCGATTTCATTTTGGGAGCCCGAGGACGGTCTCCTGTCAGGAGAGGCCGTGTAGAAGATACGACAAAAATTTGCGTACGGAGGGTATAAAAGCGGCATTGCTGTCCGACATTTTTTCGTGTTATCGCTGACGAAAAACAAATGGCGCTACGTGTGCTATGTAGCGTTCGAGCGGCAGCAACCGAATTTATCCGAGCGCTCTCGAGGTCAGAGGTTTCGTGGCGACTTCACTTCTCATTTACTTAGTCGACGACCCTCTATAGCTTTCTGTTAAATATTTGTTGAGTTTCTTTTGCATAAATTAAGTCAGAGCCTTATGCATCTAGTATTTTGTAAAAAGTTACGTGATTCTCTTAATAATAGCGTGGATCTTCTTACATTATTTTATTTAAGATTTTCTCTATTTATTATTAATAATATTTCTCTATTTTAACCGGAATAGGGAGTGATGTGAAGGTGTGTGTGGGGATACTCGAAGTCTTTTATGTGATCCTAATAACAACTCCCCCTACTACCTCAGCGAGCGTTTCAGGTGTTGTCATGAAACATTGTACCGGCAGAATCAAAAACCAAATTGGATTTAGCTTCTGATTACGCAGGCCGTCTAGTCCGTGCTAGTCCGTCTTATGGACAATGCTTGCTCTGTTGAAATCGTTAGCAGTGCTCATGGATTTTAGCACTTAAATTAAATTTCATGTTTGGCGGTTTTCTGTTGTAGTACATATGTAGTAAAAAACCATTTCTAGCAACATTTAATTTAAAAAAAATCGTGAAATTTGTCATTGAACAAATCGATAGTTTTAAAAACATATTTATTTTTTGTTTGCACTGTTAGTTTAAATTGCTTACTAATGTGTATTTTGTGGATTTTTAGATTTCCGATTTGCTGTAACAAATTATTAATGGGATTATATGAAATTGCTGTTTTGTATAGATTCTTTATTTATTAAATAACCAAGACCGAAAATTTACACACATGTCAATGGACATTAATAATATTTTTGAAGGCTAGTCATAAAGTTAGAGTTAACAATTTTAAAAAGTACTAATTGAGATTTTTTTTGTATAAAATGTCTAAAATGTCTTCTATCAAATAGAAGTGTAAAAACACGTACCCGTATGTATTCGTTACTATAACAATCAGTACTCCTTACTTCTATAATACCTCATAACATGCAATGTAACGAGCTTTGCTAGAGAAACGTTTTCTAGAGAAATGAATCGTAATCGACGTACAGTATGACGTCCGGGCGCGACGCATAAATATATGTGAAAAGTGAAAAATGCACCATACGCAGTTTGGTATGTAATATGTATACATATAGGTTGCCCGCGTGCATGTCTCCAATGCATGTAACCAAATGTATTCGTGAGTAACGTTTCGTTACTCTGTAGTAGATGGCGTACCCGTTACTCGGTAACGAATACATACGGTTTGCTATTAAAGCTGTAGCAACCTGTATGTATTTATATACATAAATATATAATATTAAAATTATGTATAATAAATACAGACAGACAGGTAAATAAAAATTAAATTATATCAATATTTTTTATTTTCCTTTTCAACCTTCGGTTTTTTGATTGTAATCTTTTGATTTTTAAACCTTGGTGTATAATTTTGTTTTTGCAATATCTGAGCTGACCTTTCAATTTCTTTTTCCTCGGTGTTAAGCAATCTGAACCACCCGTAGTATGTATTTTTTTAACTGTTTCTTTATCTTAAATTAAATTTGATAGGAATCATGTTATCTCTCTTCTGTATGAAATTTTATTCAACTTCGAAACATTCATGAAGTCGCCTCTTTTTAGGGTCAGATTTAAAGTCAGAGCTCTCCGAATCACTTTATCTTTTTGAAGAGTCTGCAATGACCACATTATCATTCTGTGACTGAAACAAAAACTTAAATTTGAAAATAAACATAACAGCTATTCAATGTCATTTTCTTTATTATCTTCATACTTATAAGTGTGTTGTTAAATATCACATTAAGTATTTTCGATACTTATTGATACTGATAAAAATAAAACGTGGTTACTTACTTGATAAAAAAACTTTACGATTTTCATTGATGGAAGTGTACCTAATAAATTTTGTATACCTATATCCTTTAGTTGATATTATAAAATTGTCTTTTAAAAAATGTTCAGAGCATATCGTACTTGAATTGGTTGGCATCCAAGTAACTCTACCCGTTGCATCTATCCATTTCTCTTTGATGCTTGCATCTTTAGGAAACCTAAAAATATTTTCAATAAAGGTCATTTGACCTACCTGATGTCTATTTAGTGTTCAATGTTGGTCATTAATAAATCATAATAATCATATAACTTTTTAAAACATTTATTATATTTTTATTATAAATAACGTCTTAAAATAAACTTTGTGTATGAATGAAGGCGACTATAAACTCATATTTTATTTCTATAAACATTATTTATATATAGAAATTAATAAAAAAATAATTTAAATAACATTAAATTATTTATTTTCTTGTATCCATATAAATCGATAAATTCAACATTTGACTTGACTACATCACTACTTGAGTAGTAAAGAACTTTCAAGAATGTTCTATTGAATAGAGTAAATCCAAAATAAACTTTATTTTAATTGCTTAAGGTTGATTTTGACTAACCGTTCTATTAAATATTAGTAAAGTTGAATAAAATAAGATTTTAACTAAAAAGCAATAAAAATCCTACTTACTCTCACGATTTGCCTATATGGTTTTAGAACCTAGGCTAGGCTGAGTTTAGTCGGTAGGTCACGTGGCTGGACCGTTCCGGTCGCGTGGAGTCCGACATAACCTCCGTGACACTTGCCGTTCCGGGGGTATCCTGGGTACGTTTCGTGCCCCTTGTGAGGATTCTCAGCCTTCCTCTCCTGAGGAAAAAAAAAAAAACTACTTTTTTTCCTACTATCATGTTTGCACTCCAAAACTGAATAAGGGAACGTACCCATACTACGTGAACCGTTTAGGGGGGGAGGGGGGTCGTCAAAATACCACGCTTGGGCACAGGGCGGGGGGGGGGGGGGCCTTAAGTTTTCGTCACGTAATCAATATACTTTAGGAAAATCTCGCGTTTTTGCGAGCTATATTCAAATATGGCGGGCAACGTTAGGGCTTTTCAAACTCATTATAGGGCTTAAAAGGACCTGTATCAAGAGCCGTTAAAATAAATGATTAAAAAAAATTCAAATAAAAAAAATTAATTTTTTTTTAAACTTTCTATTTGCAAAAAATAATTCAAAACCATATTTATGAATTACTACGTGAAAACTAGAGGGGGAGGGAGGGGTCTTAGCATATACTACGGGTAGTCACCGAGGGGGGGGAGGGGGGTAAAAATTGTAAAATATGGGTCACGTAGTATGGGTACGTTCCCTAATATGGCTTAGTTAGGTAAATAAGAAATTCTGTTCGTATTTACCTAAGTAACGAGTAAAGATACGAAAGTAACGAGTACTGATTGTTATAGTAACGAATACATACGTGTACGTGTTTTACGTTACTTTTACACCTCTATTTGCTATAGCTTTAATATGAACTCATTGAGATATGAACTTATGGAGACGTTCTATTTGTCTATAGCAACAATTCATTATACATATGAATATTAAATCGACACGGAAATGTCATAATGCTCTTTATCTCTTTTCTACTTACGTTTAACTCCGTGTAAAAGAAAAGGATAGAAGAAAAATGCTATGTCTGAATTTTGACAACTCTTTTTTGTGACGTCACTGATTTTCTGTCCCATGACCGGTGCCGCCATTTTGTGCGACGAGTTATGTGGTAGATTTGCTAACAGCCGGTGTTTTGCTCTAGATGTTTTTGTAATTTTTGTGTGAAATAACCCAAGATACAAAGTGTTTGTTGTTTGAACGTTTTGCCAGACGCTTTTTCATCATGGTTTCATGTTGTATTAAACAGTATTAAACATAAAACACTAGGATGGCGGCCATTTTATGCGAAAAATTTGTGTGTAGGTAGTCACGGTAATTTTGAAGGTACAACCGGTCCATATGTATCTAAGGTCAATGTATGAACTCAAAAATAAACAAATTTTGGACCGCACCCATTACCATTACCTGTCACTTCGCCTGTCCCTATGGACGAAATTGACAACAACCATTACCTGTCAGTGTCAGTTAACAAAACGAGGGAGTGTAGATAAATATTGCTTTTGTAAAATAATTATATTTTTGTGTAAATACATTTAACTTTACATACTTTAATATTAGGACTACGTAGTTACTGACGTTCAGATATAAACATACACGTGCTCATATTTTTATTTTTACGTCAAAGGAACAATATGAAACAACCTCTATGAGAGTAATTTAATCATAGATTTAAAATAATACAAGAAGAATAGTAATAAAAGCAATATGAATGACGTTGAAACAACAAAATCTAGCAAAGGGAACCAAAACGTAGAACCTAATTATCATCAATATACATTATTTGATATAGGTATTGATCCAGGGTTGAAGGATGATGAAGGTAATGAAATTCCTAGGCCATTTACAAAAAACCAAATGCGAAAATGGTTAAAGAGAGCAAGATGGGTTAATCATAAAGCTGACAAACGTATGAAAGAGAAACAAAGGCTTAAAGAACGGAGACGGGAAGCCCGAGAAGCAAATATTGACTTAGGGCCTAGTAGAAAAGCTCTAAAGAAAATGATATTAGACAAAGCAAAAAAAGACGTCGGTATAATAGTTGACCTAAGTTTTGATAATTTGATGATAGAAAAGGATAGATATAAGGTTATAAAACAAATACTGCGATGTTACTCAGTAAACAGGCGATCAAATGCACCTGTTCATTTCCACATCACCAGTTTTGGAGAAACATCTAAAGTTGATATATCTAGGCATAATGGTTATGAAAATTGGGATGTAAGTTTTATCTTTACTTACACAGGTAAATTAATTGCATGTTTTTGTGAACTTTAATATATGATAATTATTTTTACAGGTAGAGTTTCATGAAGTTTCTTATTTAGATTTGTTCCCCAAAGAAAAATTGGTATATTTAACAAGTGAATCAGAAAATGTCATAGAAAACTTTGAAGAAGATACTTATTATATTATAGGGGGCTTAGTAGACCATAATCAACATAAAGTACGTGGTGTTGTTTTATGGATTGATTCACAATTTTATATATATTTTTTGTGTTAACTCCAAACTTACATTTTCAGGGCTTATGTCATTCAATAGCTATAAAACAGGATATTAGACATGGTCGGCTTCCTTTAGACAGATATATTAACATGAAAACTAGAAAAGTTTTAACTATAGATCATGGTGAGAATAGATTTAATTTTACCTTCAGAAGTTGGTGCCTTCCTTTTGTGACAAAGGGAAGGTCTTGTTTTCATTTTACCTGATGGCAAATGGTCATAAAAAAAAACAAGTAAGTTGCACTTAGACTTTTGCTAGAGAGGACCAGTGGTACAGAACAATGCAATTATCACTAAAGTATACTTAGGTATCACAGTTGTAGTAAATTCAGAAGTTCTACCACCAATCAAACCAAGCGGAACATCTTTTCCCATGGGGCATCAAAATATTACACCTAGACGTGATCAACACCCAGTGATCAAAACTATTAATAATCATGTATTTACTGAAGGTGAATATACTAGCATCTATCATTTGAGTACCTCCTTCTTACTTAATATTGCTGTAAAAGCAACAATGTGTGCATTTTTTTCTTTTAGTTTGGATAGTAGTAATAAATCAATGTTTACAGAAAATTTTAATTTAACAATAGTTCTTATATTGGTTGCAGATTTGTTGCAAATTCACAGGAACAACTATAGGCAACCATACCCATTTACAATCCAGTGGGTAGTTTATTTGTTAAATATGTGTCTAAATTTGAGCCTTATATAGCATTAGCTGTTAACTAAAAGAGAAATACTACTTTGTTTTGTTTAAAATGGCAACTTTTTTCTTGTTAAGGTTTTATTAGCTTTATCTTTCCTCTGTTCAATGGCAAATACAGCAGTTCCTTCTTACTTTTCTATAGATTGGATATAACTCATAGAACTGGTTTTATTTTGGGTTACTGCTGGTAGAGTGTTATCTAACTAATGGTAACTACAACATTAATGGCAGGACTAAAATAAGATGCTATTTTCAATGGTATATTTTTAATATCAGTAACAACAATGACCTTAACAAGAGCCTATAACTTAATAATACTGCCATTTGTGCTATAAAATTTTCTGGCAATAATTCTGTGAATTTTATATATGTATATATATATCTTGATCTTGTTATGCTACCTAAGTAAAATAAAAAATGTTTTTTAATTTGTTGTAATACTTATGTTGTTTCAGTGTTTGAAATCATACTTAAAGTCTGTGAAGGTATGTCCTGGCAAGATACCTTAATGAAAGTGCTTCCTATTAGAAAAGGAGCCCATATTTGTGACAATAACAGTGTGGATGTTTCATATCAAAGTGATAATTTGTGATGAGTGGTACTATTTGTTGTTATATGTAGAGGATTTCTTTAGCTTTTGTTGTTTATTTATAAAAATATACATACTTTATAATAATACATAATGTATGAAGAAACACTATTTTAGTCAACACCTTTTTCTATAGAAAATATCACAATACAGTTTACTAAGAACATGATTCTTAAATTATATAGTTATATTTATGGTATATTGATATCAATAAAAAAATGTAAAATCTATAGTATAGAAACAAAAAATGAAGAAATACAAATAGACAATTTTAGTCAAAAATGTAGATTGTAATTTTTTCAGCTGGGTATATCCCATTGGTATAAAGTGGGTCCCTTCAGGATACCTGAGCCAAGTCTGATTTGTCAATTGACTTCTGAACTTCAACTAATTTAGTTGAGATATTTGTTCCAGGTAAATATGTTTATGTTTACTGAGTTTGTTTAAGGAGTGTCAACAACCTCATATAAAGTTGGTCTTACCATCTTTATTTTAAGACCTACTTGTTGTGAAAATCTATTAAGGACTTTAAGCATTGTACCCAAATCTTCCATGATCTTGGCCATGACTACAATATCATAAGTAAAATGAAGCACTGCTGTGAAAAGTTCCCATATCCCTGACTTACTGTGCTGAAGCTGTGCTGGTTTCGAGTTTTGCTCTTTGGCTTTGTTGGTGGAATGACATTGTGGTGATTTGATATACTAAATGCATTTCGTGAACTTGAATGTTTTGATAGTATAGGTAATGGAATCGTAAGCATCCTCATAGTCCTCAACGCCAAGTATAGTGGCAGGTTAAAGTCTTTAGACTTGCCTTGACGTTTTGAAACCCGTTTAAATCGGGAGGCTGAAACTTGTGCTTGATATGATCGAGAGCAGTTGTAATGTCTCAATAGAGTTCTGTACATTATATAAATTACATATTTAAGTTGAAATGCTTGTGGTATGGTATAAAGTTTTATAAAATTTTTGTAATTTGTAACTGATTATGTTAATTTTATTAACACAAACTTATAAATAATACAATTAAGAGATAAAATTGGTATTAATTCAAGTATGAAAATGATATATTCAATTACATTTCATTTGTTTCAAATAGGATTGAACTTTCTTATAATCAATAATTTAATACAACTTATTCTATTTATAAATGAGTTAAAGACTAATAAATAATAGTAGAAATATAATTGAATAATATTAAAGAAGGATTTTGTAAATATAGATTATTGTTCTTGCAATATACTTTTTTTGCTAACAATTTTGTTGTATAGGTATGTATATATTCTTTTGTAGAATGGTTCTAGTGATGGGTAGTCGAACTAAAACTAAGTATTTTAAATCACAGCAGACGCAGCTTAAATCTAATAAAAGACATGTCAGGAAAATGTGCCGTATTTTTTTAAAACATCTTTCATATTCTAATATTACGCTTTTGTAAAAATTGTAAAATTAGAGGGGCGATTTGTTCTGCATTATTTAAATGCACGTGATGTGTGCCTGGAACAAAATGTATTTCGTAATTTTCATTGTTTTGTTCTATAATCTCTCTCATTTCGACCGAAAATTCATCGTTGGCGAAAGGAGAGTCCACAGCTTTGATGTATAATGTCGGGCACTTGAGCCTTCTGACAAGCGCTTCTACGAACTTTTTACTCTCTGGTTGAAAAAGAGTGTGTTTCAATCTAGAGTCTCGTGCAAAGTAGTATTTGTCAGTGTCTTTACTAGAAGGTCTGATGCCCCTTTTCATTAAGTATTTAGTACTTTCTAGATCCACCGACTTTTTGGTGCCATTATGCCATATTTTGGCTACATCTTCTAGAGAGTAGGACGGAGGTTCTTGCTTTAATCTTGACTGGGTTAATTCTATTTTCTTAAGTATATTTGGGTACTCGTCCACGATTTGATCCAAATCGTAATCGTCGTAAATAAGACTGTCTATAGCTATATAAAAGTCCACATCATCTGGAAACACGCTTGCAAATCGTGATGCTGCTATTGACCCCATAGAGTGACCCAATAGAGAGACTTTGTCCCAATTGAAGTAGTTTTTTAAGAATAATACAAGTCGCGGTAACTCCCACGGGTAATATTGCATGCCTGAAAACATATAAAACAATATTGTTCTTATTTAATATTAATAGTGTTTGCGCTTTGTTTTGCTCGAGATCTATCTACCCTAACAAAGTTAGAGTGATTGGCCTTATGACTAATTTCATCATATTTGTCATAGCTTAGTACAGTCTTTAAGTGGCACGCTGTCAAGCTACTTTTATTTAAGACATTATTGGCGAAATTCATCTTTACTCAAACGTGGGTAAAGTGATTAATTTCACACATTTGTCCATCACGTTCGATTGTCGGTGCGCTATGGTCTCGGCATTGGTATTCGTGTCGGGAGATTCAGGGAGGCTCGCGGTGTATTCTATTATGTGTTAATCCTTTTAAATATTTCATAATTACATTTATCTAAGGCTCCTACGGCGAAGGAAAACATCATTTTGCAATTTGCATATACCTGAAGAAATTCAAAACTGTATGTAGTCGACCAATCCGCATTGTGCTATCGTGGTTGATTAAAGCCCTGATCGCCCTAACTTGCTTTACATTTCCATAAATTCGTCAACCTTGTACTGTTATACTTCATACAGGCGATGATCTCTCACAAAGTCTTCGTTACATGCATACATTTATTATATATTAGATTGAAAATATATCGCTACTGACGAGACCTAAAACGAATTTTACGAAACTAATATGAGTTGAATATATTCGATAAATAATATATCAAAAGCTCAGGATTTGCAATTTTATACTATATTTATTTTGAAATTAACTGTCGTTCGACTCTTACAAGTATGCATGAATGATCTATCTATCACGTTCTAATATACGCATTGCTATTCTCGTTCACGTGTTCGAGAACAGACGCCCAAAAGTAACGCTACATGCGTTACTTTTGGACTTATTCTGAGTGACAATAGAGAAGTATACCACAACTAATAATTATTTTATTTAAATAACCCCATAGTTTAAACCAAGTAAAACTACTGTTTAAAGTGTATAATAAAATATAATTGTCATGTCATAATTCGCGTTTGTTATTGAGGCGAAGGCTTTTTATTAAATAATACATAGTAAACATCTTTAACGTGAAAAATTGCATAAGTTTATGGTATGATATATATATACCTGGCGGTATCCGTGATGATAATCCATGCCCTGGGAAATCTATTGCCATAATAGATCTGTTTTTACATATTAAAGGAGCTATTGTATCCCAGGTTCCTGCGTTATCCTGCCATCCATGGAGTGCTAAGATTGGTCGGTGTTGGTCGTTGCCCCACACTTTAGCCGCGATGTGCCCGTATTGTATTGGGATTTCGATCTCTTTCGTAGGTATCTGAAAGTAAGAAATAAATCTTTCCTTATCAACTTTAAAGTAAGTGAGCGATATGACTATTATTTTACGAATTTCATACGCAACAACCATATGAGGGAGTTAACCATATTTTATATTATTATGTACAAAATAACACTTAATTTTTGAGTATAAGTATCAGTATTAATGGATACAAATTTTATCTGTTTCGCAACCACAGTGAAGTCAACAAGCAATTTACTTCTTTCTGCAAATAAATGCATATTTAAGAGAGTGATTTATGAACACTATGTGAAATCGCTTACTTACACACCATATTCTTAAGTTATATTGTACATATTTATATTCAAGATTATATATATAATTTATATATGTCAGATAGTAAGTAATTTTTTATATTTGACGGCGCCAAATACAGTTCTTTGTAACTAGTCACTAGGTTCACTGGTAGAGAATGCCTCGTTGCATTAATATACTTTATTTATATTGTGAAATAAAAATTTAAATAAATAACTTTATTATCATTATGTGAGTAAACAAAAAATAAAGCTATTTTACGAACTTTACCCAACTGAGGCACATATTGCAGTGAAATAATTTTGTAAACAAAATAAATATTTTATATAGTACATCGCTTTTATCATGAATTTTAGTTGTTATGTTTTATTTTTCAAATATTCATAGATAGAAATAAGCTACTTTCAACATTGAATTTAAGATAATACGAGGGCTGCCTTTTAAGTTGTGTCGTTTGAAATAAGTATAGATAATCTAATAGATTATTACGATTTATTGTTATTCAAAGAATTCTGTTGTCCTAATACATGGTGCTGCATCACTAAACACAGAAGTGATCTCCTCTAAAAAGGGACGTCGCGATAATCCTTTTTAAAACTTGTAGAAAATTATCGCTCGAAAATATTCCTTAGACAATAACATTTTCACAAACGACATGTTACCTTGGAATAGATGATACAATAGAACAATTCGGCCGATCTAAAAACATTCTTTTGTTTTCGAATTCTAAATTCAAAAAGATAAAAAGCAATATTTATTTATTTTTTATCATTGCGGGAGGTTGGTAAACAACACAACTTAAAAGGACAACGTTGGACACTATATATATAATCAGAAGTAAACTTGACTTATCCGTGCTCACTATATCAATCCTTTCATCCATCCTAAATATACATAATTATATTAAAAAGTTTTACTATATTTTCCTAGAAGCTCATGTAATTATATTTTCTTTAGAATTATTATACATTGGCTCTTTTTGTAGTACCTACTTTGTGAGACCGCAAACAAACTGACAGCAGTGGCGGCGCAAGACCTAAACTTAATGGTGGCATGGTACATTTTGCGAGGCCCTCTGTTGATGCAAGAAGGGAATATAAAATAACATTTTCCATACTTTTTCAAATATAAGTATTTTCGGCTGTGAGGCGCGAGGCCTTTTGCACCGCGAGGCCGTGGTAGCCCACACCGCTCACGCCTTACGCCGCCTCTGACTGACAGGCACTACATTGTATAGTCGAGTAGTTTAATATATCTATTTTAAAGTACAAAATAATGTATTAAAGCACTCAGTCTGTACCATCATATACTACAAAATAGTAACCGCAGAATTGAAAGTTCGGATTATACAATCTAAGCCACATTTGCAACAATTAGGTGATTGGTTCTTTTTGAAACGACCACGTTTTCTTTACTTTTTTAAATAAGTTGCTAGCAAAGAGACTATAGTTGATACCCAAATGTCAAATCAAGCGATAGTGATTGATTGTTTACTTAAATACACAACAAAGCAAAACGATATCACATCTACTATGTACGAAGCACAAAAGCAGACTGACAACCAAATATCCCTTGTATTCCCAGCCCTAACCGGTTTTTTTTCTTTCATTCGCACCTACATAAATCGTCACTTGTCTCGCTAATATATATATATATATATATATGTGTGTTTATATATATATATATATATTTGAGTATAATGACAATAATAAAATATGGCCAAGTTCTATGTTAAGAGTGTCGGTGGCTATGTAGTTTTAGCTTTGCAATAATCCGTAGATTCCAGAACGATCCTGGTATGTACTGAATAGAAGTATATTCTGTACTAACTTGAAAGTTTGGGAAATCACTAAATATGTTTTGAGTGAGCGTGACTAAGTCATAATCTGTAACTTAGGGTATCCACCCCATTTCCTTCATCATTAATGTCAAGGTCAATACTAACGAGTTTTTCTGGGATTCTTAGTAGGTATGTCTAAGCTACAAAAAGAGGAGAATCTATGCATCTGGCTAGGTTTCCGAAAGTTACTCAGCATAATCGCGGCCTATGTACTGCAATCCTACAAAACAGTAATTTGGAGTAATTTTCTGATAGTCAATCATGCGATATATCGTCGTCGTTTCGCTGCAACGATAAGAATATATCGAATTTGTGTGGCCAGAATACAGGGCCTGATCTGTGTGTGTTGTTAGTAATGAGTTATATCACTGAAAGCGGGCTTCGTGCCATAGCTCTTATGAGGAAATTCAGAATCACCAATAGGCCATTGACGGAGGATGTACGGAATTCCTCTGCGTACTCGAATCCGAAATTGCGAAATTTATAGCGGAACCTAGATTACCAACATATACCAAAGAATTGCTAACAGTGAGTGTCAGTGGATAGATAAGATAGAACTGACGGCATTTGAGAAGAAACAGTAGCGGCGGGAAAACGTAGCGCCGGTAGATCCATCATAAGATGGGCCGATTATTTACTACAGATCACACGAAGCTGATTGTTAGCAGCGCAGATCGGTGTTTATGATGATAACGATTATTCGTAAAAAGTAAGTTTCACAAAGCTATAATAACATTAAAATAATAAAATTAACGATAAGTTTTATTCAGTACTTATCTAAATAAATTGAAAATATGAAACTTAAATATATATGTATATTATATGATATTAAATATGAGTTTAAAATACTAGTAATTCGTCGAATCCTACCGAAGGGAAAACTTTTTAATTAAAATATATTATTTGAACATATACATAGTTTCAAGTTAATATATATATATATACACACCAATATACCAATGAATGAATGATAAGCCAATATAAATATTTACCTGTTCATTAGTATGAACTGACGAAAACTGTGTGTTCCTGAAAGGAGCACTAATGTGCTTTAAATATTCAACAGACTTCACATTGTTATGAATATCAAGTACTGCACGAATTAATGCACGTTTGGCCATATTGGTTATGTAATTTAATTTCACAAGTTAGTTTTTTGTGAAACTTCCTACTCTGTTTGTAGCACTTTGTAGGTTATGTTTCATTCATGAGAAATAATTTCTAGTCTGTTGAAATTATTGATCTCTACTCGCGAGATGGAATGTTAACACAATTACTAGTTCACTTTCATAAATATTTAGTTAATAAATAATTAAATGCGTGAGGTTGACAAAAATAACGTGTATGACGTTATAACTCACCGAACTGACTGATTATGACTGCTATGAATATCGCTGCGTGCTTCGGCCTTGACAATGTTATTCGTGACTTGAACGTACGCGTACGGTAATGATGTAAGAGCTGAACTTTGTACAGTTAAACCATAGTCCATAGTCATCATGAATAAGCCATCACGATGCTGTCAAAGTCGTACTATGCAATAGGTCTCAGTATTTTCATACAGGTGCTGTACTTATGTGTACCAAAGTATTAATTGACTATACTGCTCCCTTGTCCACCCCCGCGTTATGTCTGGGCTAACAATATTTTGTAAACTATGCAAAGTAGTATATATCAATAAATTTATTATTCTTTTTATGGTAATGTTTCTATTATTATGTCTATTTTTAATTTAAGGATTTTCTTGAAATTTTGGATAATATTTTGCTCATGATGAATCTTAGAGCATTTTAATGCTCTATTTATTTTATTTATTTATTTGACACACAAAACAGAATACAATCGATTATTGATACATTTTTTTAAATATAATATTATAGACCAGATTGTATTCCTAGGTATGTGTGTACAACATGAACGACACATAACTAGAGTAGTACACATATATGGTAATATAAAACTTAAATTTACTTTAAATTATTATAATTACTTTAATAAAACATAACATTCAATATAACAATTAATATAACACAATATGCTCATCACGCTCTTTTAAATTTTGTTGAGACTTTGACCAAATATGTCTATTGTCTCGTGATGATTCTTTGAGACATCATTTGTTGGCGACACATCCTGACAATTGGACTGTTAAAGGAAGTATTGTTTTTGAATACTCGCAGTAAAAAACGTTTGTAAAGCCGTTTCGCGCCCTAGGTTTGATGTTAATTGCTTATTGACATATAAAATAGGGGGAGAGTCAATTAGGGAATTAATAATTTTAAACAATGTGACCAGATCTATATATAAGCGACGAGATTTTAGACTTAGTAAATTAAATTTTTGTAATTTCTCTGAGTATGTACGAAGTGTACGATTCAAGCCAGTCTATAGCACAAGATATTCAAGCATTTCTTTTGAACTCTTTCGATGCGATTGCTGTGTATTTCGTGTGATGAATATGTAAAATTTTCTCAGAAATAAATTAAAAAAGGGAAATATTAATTAGGAGTATCGGTAACGTTGTGATCTCTGAATTGTAGCGCTAATGATATCGCTTTCTTGTTGTAAGATTGAAATATGTGGGAATGATTATCAATGTAGTATTTATCGTTTTTCGAATTTCATTTGTACATTTATCAGACGCTGGAATAGTGAAGGAAAACAATACAAAACAAAAAAAATGAAATTCAAATGTGTATGTGAAGGAGCAGACGGAGTGGGTTCAAAATCCATTGACCAAGTTTATATCTTCTATTAATATAATAACGTTTGGTGTATATATTTTTTTTCAAATGTTGGATGTAACTTTGATTTTGTTACGGAGTTTTGTAATTATACCATAGATTTATTGAAAAGGAACATCTGTCATGTTTTAAAAAAAGCTTACGCTTGTCAACTTTAATACATCAATAATTTATCTCATTTTTTTCCAACTCTTATGTATTTTATTTTGTGAATATATATTATCATACGTAATATCGTCTGGAAGTCTGTTTATATATTTTATATTGTGGCGACCGTGACAGGACCAAAAAATAGATTCTGCAACTTCTATTTAGGTTTACAATGGAATACTGCTGATGATAATTTAACCTGCAATTCAAGTGATATTTTATTTCCATATGATTTAAGTAATATTACGAAAAGGAATCTACTTTCATTGACCCAAAAAATTTTTCGATCCTATCGGGTTTACTTGCCCTGTCTCGTTAGTGCCCAGAATAATTTTACAGGAGACTTGGCGTAGAAAATTGACATGGGATGAAAACCTGCCCGAGGATCTTTACAAAAGTTTTATGTAATGGTATACTAGTCTACATTTTTTAGTTTCTTGTAAGGTACCGCGTAGACTCACTGATTATCCTTTAAGTGAATGCTCTTTGCAACTACATTTATTTTGCGATGCAAGTAAGGATGGGTATGCAGCGTGTGTCTTCTTAAGATCAGAAGCTAATTTTAAAGTAACATTACGGTCTCGCAAGCAAAGTCTCGGATAACTCCAGTTGGAAATGTTACAATTCCACGAATTGAATTGTTGGCAGCGTTGATTGGGTCTAGATTGTTAGCAGAAGAACGAAAAGATTTAGATTTAAATTATATGGAGCGTTGTTGGACAGATTTTTCTGTAGTTTTGAGTTGGATACAAACTCAGTTACCCTGGAATACTTTCGTTGGGAACAGAGTCCAAGAGATTCGTCAAAATACAATAATAGAAGATTGGTTCCATGTTCCAGGTGTGAAAATTGGGCAGATTTACCTTCACGCGGGTGTGACGCGAAGCATTTATATATTTCACGTTGGATCGATGGGCCGCAGTGGTTGTTATTAGATCAGTCGAAGTGGCCAAATAGTCAATGTGATGCTGATGAGTCAGAGGTAAATCGCGAATTAAAGAAAACAGCTATAAATCACAATGTAGTATCGTGCGATAATATATTGCAAAATTTAAACTATTTTTCTAAGTATACTAAAATTATACGTACAGTTGCGTGGCTTTTGCGGTTCGGGTATTAATTCGAGAAATAGTAAGTGTAGAATGACAGGTGAGTTGAATGCAGATGAATACGATGCTAGTGAAAAAATAATTTTGAAATGGATACAGGTTGAATTTCAAGATTATATTCTGAAACGGATAAGAAATTTGTCGTTTATTTATGATGAAAATGGGATTATAAAAATTAAAACAAAATTATTATTGGCTGATGTTCCTGAGACTACTAAATTCCCGACAGTTTTGCCATCAAAGAGTTTTATAGTTTGTAGGCTTGTTGAACAGCGGCACATTCAGTTACAGCATGCAGGTTACAACATGTTGATGGCTGATGTACGAAATAGTTATTGGATCATTGGTGCAAGATATCTCATCAAGTCTGTCATTTCTAGTTGTGGTGTTTGTAGACGTTATAAGGCTACGCCCATACAACCGTTTGCTCCTTTACCAGTAGAGCGCATTGATTGTTCAGCTCCGTTTGCTAATACGGGCATCGATCTAGCTGGTCCATTGTTACTTCGAGATGGGCTAAAATGTTGGGTGGTTATATTCACTTGTGCGGTTTACAGGGCAGTCCATTTCGAACTCACGAGATCCCTATCTACGGATTCGTTTTTAATGTCATTAGGTCGATTCATAGCGCGTAGAGGTCGATGTGAAACTATCATCACAGATAACGGCACTGATTTCGTTGGATCAAGGAATGCATTATATAGTCTTGAACGGGATCAGATTCACAAAGAATCTTCAATTCGTAAGATTAGATGGAAACTGAATGCGCCTGCTTCGCCATGGTGGGGAGGTTTCTACGAACGCCTAATTAGGATGGTAAAAGATCTGCTAAAACGGATGCTTGGCCGTTCTTCTGTGACATATGAAGAGTTAGAAACGATTTTGCGTGATTGTGAGGCAACTTTAAATAGTCGACCGCTCACTTATATTGAAGGTGGTACATGTGACTCGCTTGAACCTCTCACACCTTCTTGTTTTATTATTCCAATCGTGCAGACCGGTGTAGATGATTTAGATTGTTTAGATTCGAAAAGTATGAATAAAAGGCTACGTTACATGCAGAAGCTCCGGGAAGAATTTAGACTGAGATTCAAATCAGAATATTTGAACTCACTCGTACAAAGGGGGAAAACCAACAACGAGAGTATAAAGGTAAACGATATTGTTATAGTCGAAACTGAGGAGAAGAGGGTAAATTGGCCGTTAGGTATAGTTTGTGAAATTTATGTAGGAAAAGACGGAGTTGGTAGAACAGCTAAGGTGAAGACTGCAACAGGTTACAAAGTGCGACCTTTACAGCGTCTTTATATGCTGGAAAACGCAGATATGGTAAAACCCAGTAAGAGTTTACGGTTTACGCAATTAATTTTTTTTTTGTTCGGTTACGTTACAGTAAATATGTTGCATTGCTGTCCTACTAAGGTTTCTATTATTGTTAAGTTTTCAATGTGAATGTTTAATTTTTAAATGAGTTTAAATTATTTACACTCTCTATTTTCTGGGGGTGGAAGATGTTACGGAGTTTTGTAATTATACCATAGATTTATTGAAAAGGAACATCTGTCATGTTTTAAAAAAAGCTTTCGCTTGTCAACTTTAATACGTCCATAAATTATCTCAATTTTTTCCAACTCTTATGTATTTTATTTTGTGAATATATATATTATCATACGTAATATCGTCTGGAAGTCTGTTTATATATTTTATAGATTTTATTAAATTGTAAATACAAAAATCATGAAAGTTATGTGACGTAATTTGTGGACGTCCCCTTCAGACCGACTTAGGAGAGAGTAAAAAACGGCGAATATTTTTCTTATACATTTTTATTATAAAATTACATTCTTCATTAATCTAATAATTGTTTATTAATCGCATTTTACACTCAAAATACCAATAACACATTGTTATGTCAAGTGTAACTCAAAATATTCTGAGTCAATAATTGTTGCATAATTTAACCGCATGATTTATATAATTATTTTACTACCTATTCATTTTTCACCAGTATCAACAAGCAACCAATAAATACATTTCTTCACGTATTTATTCATACTTAAAAATAAAATTTTAATGAAACTAACAGACATAGGGACACTTATAATGTGTAAGTATTTGACTTAAAGGATTGGAGTGTAAATAATACATAACTCTCTATTAATGTACTAACTGTAAAAAAGGACAGTACAACAAGGCATTACAACTTATTTAGATTTTTTTTTGCCTGACCAAACATTTTTCTTAGAGAGATGATTAGTCAGCCTACTTTGTTCTTTTTTAATTCCTTAATGAATATTTTTTACCTATACTATATGTTATAATAAGAAAAAAGTAAACAAGTTACATAGTATTATTATGAACAGGAACTCTACATTATTCGTACATCTAAAATATACGTCTTTACATTTTTAGAATTTTGTTTATTCTTGTTTGTTATTATATTTGGTAACTGAATTAAATTATTAAACTAGACGACTTTAATGAAATAAATTCGAAACTAACTAGGTATGAATTTACTATAACAATATAATAAGTAGCACTTGGTCACGAAAATGACATTAGGATGAATGAAAACATATAAATAGAAAATTGATCAAATCGAATCGAATTGAAATAAAGAGAAAACTGTAACGTTAGCTTTAGTGGATATTCCCAGTCAGCCCCCATACCCCAAATCAGGGTATTTAGACTTGCGGAGTTTTTTTTATGTAATGTATGATATTTAAATAATAGGTTCCAAACAGTGTGGGGTTAGTATGATATTCGTTTTTCAAAAAGATATATATACGTTCGTATCGTAACAGAGACAATAATAATAGACTCGACGTGTTGATACAACCTTTCTGTATATAATAATCAATAGTTTTCATGTGTCTTTGGGTTCTTTATTCAAAATTCAAAAGGTATGTTAGGGTCGAGGAGGCCCTGTCGTAGCGCGGTCAGCAGGGGTTGCGATTGGTTGCTGCATTCGCGTTGCCAATCGTCCAGGTCAAGTGTCCACAACGACGCGCCGCGTAACCGGCCTTGCGCTGCGCTTGCTGCCACGCGGTGCACCTCAGCAGGGCGTAAATATGACGCCCACTGCGATCGTCGTACGGCGTAAGTACCGTCCTCTGTTATTGTCTCTTTCCACCCAATTGAAGACCCAGGACAGATCTGAAAACCCCAAGGCCGAGGTGAGTGCCACCAATTAAATAAATATTTTTGACCGGAAAGTTTCAAGTGAAAAAAATTCTAAGTGACCGGAATTAAGAACAAAGATGATTATAAAATTGGAAAGCTAAGGTTTAGAAATATACCAATATTACCCCTTTAAAGTAACAAAATCATTATCATTTGGAATTTCGATAGGCACATAATATTACTATGAGCATAATATATTTCGGAATCAGCTCTATGTGTAGGAGACACAACAATAAAATTATCAATTATCAATTAAATATAGTGTGGGTAACTAAATTAAAAGTGAAAAAATGGTGAGGGCCGATGTTTGTATGATAAATATGAGTATTTTTGCCTTAGTGATGTCTGTTAATACAAATTTCTATTAAAAAATATTTATCAAAAATATTTATAAACCCTAGATCCTATATACATAATATATGTATATACACAAGCTTTACAGCGCTTACTTTGAGTTAGGCTAATTGGTGTTAGTGTAAGAAATATTTTATTTTTAATTGTAAATAGCCAGGATTCAGTGCTTTATATCATGACTGGCATTAGCACGAATCAAAGATCTTTGTCTTGAGGCACTGTGTCAGATGTACCGAGAAAAATATGCCGCGTGATTTCCAGAACGCTGCCTCACCAACTTGTATCCGTCGATTGACTTATTTTTGGACGTTGGAAGTGACCTAGTACTGCTGTTTGTTCCAGGTAAACACACTCGGCAACAACCTCCAGTGTAGAGCCTCCAGGAGTGGATACAAATTTTTTATACTGTTCATATTGATTTTCAGATCCACTTGCTAAGAAATGCTATAAAGATCTTCAAGCATTGTGCACAAGTCTTCCATGGTTTCAACCAAGGCCGAGATATTATCAGTAAAACAAGGGTGCGTCATGTCTAGTCCTCTCTCCAGTCTAACCAATTAACATAATCTAGCGCAGTAGTGAACGGTTGGCAACAACAACGGCGCTCTGTCTTATAGGACGCTAATATTAAATATCTAGCTGCCCTGTCTTACACGCTGGAGTTGTTCGTGTGTAAATACCTATATAGAAATTTTTGTATGGAAAGCATATACATTGCTTAATTCATAATTATTCGGTTTTCTTTTTATCATCTCTTCTTATCAAAAGCCACGGTAATGTAGAATAATGAATAGATTCGCTAGTTTTCAATGGCAAACGTTAAAGATATCGCGAACACATATCTCTCATTTTTAGAATTGTGACATTGAACAGACTGTGACAAGACAGCTTAAAAAATCAATTTTTTCTATATTAAAATATCAATATCCCTTTCGATCTGCATCGTTATCGTATTTGTCCGATTCGAGGTCTACAACGTCATCTAAGAAAAGCGAATTTCTTAAAATACCCATAAATGCAGTATTTGTTATTTTTAAGAATAAAGGAGTCTTAATAACATATAATGAGTTATTTGCAATTTCCACTATATAAGGTCGTACATTTTTTATCTTCTTTCATCAATAAATGTAAATTTTATTACAATATTGGCATCATTGTCCGTTATTGTTTTTGAAGTTTTTGAAGTTACATGGTGTATAGTTAACTTATTGGCAACAAAAACCTTTCGAAACGTTTATGGATGTACTCAAGGTCTTCATAAAACGTACTATTTAAAATTATCACTATTTATGTTTACCTCATAGTATGCTAAGAAACCAGGCACCCTTGTGTAGTGGCCTCCCAAGCCAGGCCCAGTGGTAGGCGCATTAATACCGGCGCGGGCAGAGCTGCGAAGCGTGTACGAGCGAGCATACGCTGGGACACCTACCACCAAGAGATTAGGAGGAACGACGCTACTCCAGTATGCGAGCGATGAGTTCTGGAAATTATCAGAAATACTCTTTTACAATAAAAAAAAACCGGCGAAGCGAGACGGACCCGCGCACCGAGGGTTCCGTACTCTAAGGTTTTAGTTAAATGTATAATTTTATTTAAATATATAAATCAACAACAATTTTATGGTATTCAGATTTTTTCCATTTCTTATGTACATGACATTGCTTCAAGCCAAACTTCATGATTCTAAGCCAACGGGATGTATTGTATACGTTTTCATTTCTTTGCGAATAACAAAATAAACGGAGTAATAAAAGTTGTATTTTCTATTGCGTCAACTTCGAAGTTTGATTTTTTCACTGTTGCTAGATCTGAGTATTCGACATTAATTTTTACTTAATAAGTCTACGCGTTGCTGACTTCGTTATTCATCTGCCACAATAATTTTTTATCGTGATATGGTTAACGAATTGATCTTATAAGAGTACTGTTATTTAGTATAGAGTACGAAACCCTAAAAAAATAGAACAAATATTGATTATTTTTATTTCTGTGTACTCACAAAACTGTTAATCCCAGCATATTCATTTGTTTCAAGGGGTACAAGGTACGCGGTTCTTCCTGTTGGTGAAGCGTAGTAATCATTTGCAGCCAGCGAAATCCAGTCAAGTGTTGTAGAAAGAACTTCGGGGTCATACGCTAGGGCTGCTATTTCAGAGGATGACGACGCCATTATAGACAGTTCAAAATTATGTAACCGAAGTACTTGAGACAGCTCTACCAGGAGAGAGCTAAAGTCGTCTTTTTCTTTGATGTCAAAATCTGTGCATGGTATCTAATACAAAATAATTTGTAATTAGCATCTTATATTAATACAAAATTTCAACGAATAGCTTATTTCAGTAAGCCGAATATCTACCTGTTTGCAGACAGGATACTGCCAGGCGATTTGTAGACCGTCAAAGTTCCATCTTTTCAGAAATTTGAGTGCAGATTGAACAAATATCTTTCTATGTTTAGGACTGCTACCCATTTCAGGCCATTTTTCGTCTTCTGAATCTTCTAAACCACCAACTCCAATAATCACTTTCACTCCTTTTGACCGTAAACTTGTTATTTTACCATAGAAATCTACAAGAAAAATATATTTAATTTAAACTTGTATTGATGGCAAAGTGTTTCACATTTTTATAAACTAACCATTTTCTATGTCCAATTCAAGATTACCAGGAACGATTTTGTAAGTCTTATAATCCAGATGAGCCCAAGAGTAAACTATGTGGGTACACATTGAAGGATCCACTTGCTTCGGGCTAAAACTTCCATTGCCATGTCTGTAACCGATTTTATTTAGAAAACATTTTTTTAGCAAGGTATATAATTCTTTATTATGCACGAATACATTATAAATACAGTAAGTACAAGATTCACAATGCTAAATTCATTTTTAATAAGAATTTGTAACACATATTTTACAAAAAAAACGTCATACAAGATAAAGATGGAAGTGGGAATAAGACGCTTAGTTTGGATAGAACTGTATACTTATTAAAATGAAACAATTTGAAACATCTTGTAGCAAACACACTAAATAACACTTCGTCACTCTGTTCGTCTATCAGTTGGTTATATTTGAAAGTCAAAAGTATCATAATAAAATATGCGTCCTACATGCAGATAGTGCGATTAAAAACAGATAAAATCAACTGTATAATAATTAATTAATATTGTTATTTTTATTTGATTATACTTATAGTTTATAAACATACATTCTTATACATAAATTATTCGGACGACAAATTTGAGAGTAACTGGTATTTAAAGTGACGCTAAAAGGATTTGGGCAGTAGCTCTCAAGAACCAATATGTAATCCATTACACAACTCAAAACATTAGAATGGTAACATTTAAAAGGCTTTGCTGTTAACATAAAATCTTCGAAGGGAACCGGGAGGGAGAAAGTATGTGTATATTTAGGATAGTGCAGAGTTTTAACTGAACTGATTGATGTGTTACGCACCTATAAAATGCCCAGTTTGTATAATAACAAGCAAGTATTGGCCGATATTCTGTGACATTTTCCGGTTTACTTTCCCCTGTTAACCTTAAGCTTAATCTACTTTTACATTCAGATTTCTCAGGCCAATCACAATGATTCTGGAAGAATGAGAAGAATTGTTAAATCAGAGTAACAGATAATGATATATCGATAAAATAATTTCGTGATACCTTATGCCAAGCTAACGGTGCTGGGCAACTTAATTGTATATAACGTCCATTAATACATATATAATATTTTGTACAGTTCAGATCATCCGCTCTGAATGTAATGCCTGAACAAGGTTTATCTTCAAGTGTTGAGCTCTGAAACATTATTAATTTATTGTTAGAATTAATATAAAAGAAAGTTAGAATTAATATAATAAAAAGACTGAATGAGGAGGAAACGGATAATATTTATCGAAATAGAATACGAGTAGAAATCCTATATTTTATTGTAGAATATTTTTTTGGTTTTGTGTAATTATATGAATAAGATATTTAGGATCTTACTGTTTCATAGTCATTCTGTACTTCAGTTTCAGAGTACGCTGGTTTGTATTCTGGCTCTGAGATTTCACCTGTAGACGGAGGCATAGGTGATGCACCTAAGACTAAAAAAAATAATTTTGTAGAACAATTCCTCAGGTTTAGTGTAAAATGTTTATAATAGTTTTATTAGAAGCAGTAATTTAGTTATACTGTTTGAATGGTATGTTAAGTATTAATGTGTTTTTTATTAGTTTGCACTATTTTTTGAAAGTACGTAATTACAAATCGTATAGTAGAGAAGTAGACTTACTTTCTTTAAGCGAACATGGCGGTGGGGCGTCTTTTCCTCTCAATACATGGTTAATATTCGCCAGTAAAGGAGATTTACCACACCCACAGGCCCTGCCAGTAAAATCGTCTAGGTCTAGCGACCAAACCATGCTGCCTGCCAGACCCATAGCGCGGACGTACTCAGCTTTATGCCGAACCATGACATCATCGTCAAAAGATACCCACTGGTCGTCGAAAGTAGCATACGGGCCCATACGACCGCCGGGATCGCGGACGACTTTCCATCCTTTAGATCTTATACGGTCGCAAATCTGTGAAGGTGTAAAAGTGGTACTTGTATTTCTAAATATAAAAATATACACCGAATATATTATTTAATGGTTCCGGCTGGTGCGAGTAATGAGCGTCGCGGGTCACGATGTATCCAATCTTTTCCTTACACAAGACTAATTGTCCCTCCACTATTATTCTAAATTTTAAAGAACACGTTTAACGCAATTGTCGGCGGAAAAAGCGACAGAACGCGGCGCATGAACTTAAATCGTGTGGGTATCGGCACGCAGACTGCGGCAGCAGATACCGCTTTCTACCTGCTAATGACCCCCAACCGCTTTCTGTGTAGCGGAGCCAGTAGTGGGTGGTAAAATACCTTTGACCACACACTACTGCTTGTAGATGATATACCTATCATCTACAAGTTTGTAATGTTTACCCCTACCACATTGAACCATGAATTTATGTGATTAATTACTGTTAATTCATTAAAACATTTAGTATCGAAGTTTTAGTACCTCGTAGAACGATAGGAAACCTCTTGCTCTGGTCTCATCTCCCGCCTCCCCTCCAGCGTATGTTGGAGTACCAAGGTCAGTGCCAGCACCTTCAGTTATCGAAAATGATTGACCGTAAAAAGGTACACCCAATATCAATTTCAAAGGAGTCGCGCCTTTCTTCAGCCAGTAGTGGACAGTATAATTCTAAAATGTCACATGATTTGTAAAATGTGGCGATCATATATTAATCACAGATTATATTAGGACTCGTTGCCTCATCATAATAAATAAGATTTACCACTTATTTTATTATAAAGTAGGTACATACCACATTTAATGTCATGTCAGAATCTTTGTCATGAATATACATTGGAGAAACGTGTCCAGTTTTTTTGTCCCATTGTCCATGATAATCGTAAGCCATCAGAGCGATCCAGTCCAAATTCTTTGAAAGTGTTGGAACGTCATATGCTGTAATCAATTTGCACTTAATATAAATGAATAATTCATTTGTCTACAAAGTAGTCAATTATAGTAATCTAAAGAAACCGTACAAATACTGACCAAAATCTATAACGCGTTTACTCGCGGATACTGCAGCAGACAGTAGTAGTCCTCGTTTCGAGAATGCTACGCGCAGTTCTTTTACTAAATCTGCAAATCCTTGTTTATCTGAATTAGGCCCCTTTTCACATTCAACCTGCAAAGTTGTTATCAATAGGTAGGTTACATTGTCAATATGTGTCATAATATATATATTTTTACTTCGGACAATGTTGTCCCAAAATTTGTCTCACCTGCCAACATTTAGGGTATTCCCAATCCAAGTCTAAGCCATCGAAGCCGTATTCTTCTAAGAAGTCCACTGCATGAACGACAAACTTCCTCCTTGCAGACATGTTGTTAACTAATCGTGAATATTTATCCCCTGCGGAGTCATCCCAACCACCGAGACCAAGAAGTACTTTTATCCCAGTTGATTTCAATGATGACACTTTTTCATAGAACTCTGTAAAGAAATCGTATTTTTAAGATTAATAATAATTCATTCTAGATATTTAGGGTGTTAACCATTTCAATAGAATATAGCACCCATAATGCAATAATATTTGCCGCAATCAATAATTTGTTTTTGTTTTGATTTTGGTCATATTTCTTATGTATTGGTTCTTATTTGTGGCTTAATAATATTGTTTACTTACTGTTTTCAATGTCAAGCCAGATATCGTGAGATTTTATAATTAATTTTTCTTTGTCGAGAACCGCAAAGGCGTAAACGACATGAGTGCACATAGTCGGATCGATATCGCTAGGTGTGTACTTTCCATTGTCTGGTCTAAAATGAAAACAAAATGTTAAATTAGCAGCAATTATTAGAAAACGTTTTCATACTCATAAAAGCGTTTTTTCCGGGATTTCTTTAGATATTGCAGTATTTTGATGTACAATAATTAAAATATAAACAGTGACAGAAATCCTTTCCATACCTGTACCAAGCCCAGTTTGTGTAATAACATACAACTTTGTAACGTTCTTCTTTATAGGTAGGAGTGACGACTGCAGGATATGTTGCTTTTTCAGTTGTTGTTGTTGTCGTCATAGCAGAAATTTGTATGCCTGGCTTCTTGGTTGGTTTGTGATAAATTGGTACCATAATGTCGTCCAAATCATCATCATTAATACTATTTGTAGGTTCTTTCATTTGTTCTGTTTGAACTGAGTCCAATTCATCAATTTTAGGATCTAATAAACCATTTTTTATTGCGTTCAAGAGTGGATGTTTACCCTCCCCACATCTGAGAAAATGATATTGAATAATCATAATGCAATAATTTAATCAAATATCAATATCGCACGTTTTTTATATCATCTTACCTATTTCGGAAGTCATCTAGGTCAAGAGCCCATATCATTCCACCGGCAAGATTTAAGGATTTGATGAAGTTCACTTTCCTCTTAATTATATCTACATCATCAAATCCTACCCATTGGTTGCCCTTAAGTGCATATGGTCCTATCCGTTGCTCGGGATCTTTTATTACCTGCCATCCTCTGTTTCTAATGCGATCACAAATCTATAATAATATCAAATATTGTCTTAATTTAATATGATAATACATTATTACATATGTTAAAACACGTTCTATTACATTTGTATCCATTAGGTTAAGCAAATAATGATCTTTACTCATTAATTATTATTTTTTATTATTATTAACTAACAAGTTTTCTTTTGTTTCTAGTGTTCTTTACCTCATAGTAGGCTAGGAAGCCCTTTGCTCTTGTGTATTCTCCAGGTTCTCCACCATCAGATGCTGGTATATTTAGACCCGTTGCACCATCATTTCGCTTGTCCCATTTGTTGCCGATCGTGAAACTTTGTCCATACATCGGCATACCCATCACCAACTTTGAACTAGGTGCTCCTTTCTTAAGCCAATAGTGGATAGTGTAGTTCTGAAAATTATTATGTAAATTTTATATTTATATGTTTTCTGAGTATACTTTTTTAATATTTATTGACTGAAGCTGATTAGCCAGGAGGTCTAATGGTGGTCCAGTGAGAATGGGTGGGTATTGATTACGACTGTTATAGCGATGCTTACAGCAAGAATTTTATTGTGACTTTATTAGTTCATGGTTTGAAGCAATGTCCGTCGAATCTTCGATATTTATCCTGCCATTTTTTAGCGCTGAGTGTTATCTCCACATCGATATAATGAATTTAAGCTAATGTAACTTAGGAAAAAGGCAATATGACAACTTACAGCGTTAAAGTACGTGTTGTCGTCATCAGGATGATAATATAATGGAGCAACGTGACCAGTTTTCTTATCCCACTGACCGTGGTAATCATAAGTCATGACGGCAATCCAGTCCAGATATTTAGCCAAAACCGGAACATCATACCCAGCGTCTATTACCATCTTACTGGGCGACACTGCTGATGACAACAGCATGCCCTTTGGCTTTAGCACCGCTGAGAGTTCACGGACAAAAACACCAAAGTTCTGTTTATCGGAATTTGGTCCTTTAGAGCAGTCCACCTAGAAAGAAATGCATTAAAATTTTTAATTCATGAGTAGTACGTATGTATCGGCAGTAACTTCTTTGCTGTTTTCATAAATAGCTTTATTTTCAGCCTTTAAGTTTAATTTATTTGTTTTATTTAAACTATGATGCTAATGATTAATCTAACCTGCCAACATTTTGGATATTCCCAGTCCAGATCCAGACCCTCGAAACCATATCGCTCTAGGAATGGCACCGCGTGTGCTATGAATTTGGCGCGGGCAGTGGGATCATTCACGAGCTTCGAGTATTTGTCACCAGCAGAATCATTCCAACCACCCAGAGCCAAGGACACTTTGATTCCGTATCTTTTGTATTCAACTACTCGTTCGTAAAACCCTAAATTTAGAAAACAGTATAAATATTAACATTTTCTATTTAGAATCTGAAATTTTTAAGTGATATGAACATTCACAATCTGAAAAATTTAAAGATTGCATATTACAAAAACTTATTTTCAAATTGATAGGGACAACTTTAGATCGCCTCTTTGGTTTAGTGGTAAAGACCGCCGTTTGTAGATCGAAAGGTCTGGGGTTCAATTCTCCACGGAGGCAGATTTTTTCTGTTCAGTTTCTTTAGTAGTAGTGTTTCTGAACCCACCTGGTTATCTACCACCATTATATCTAATTATCACCATGATAAAATTGTTTATAGTATTGTTGTGTTCCATCATTGGAGGAAATTAAAGCCAAAAGCTTTCCTGCCATATAAAAAAAAATGTGTGCAACATTGAATTCGTGGAAAATTTATTTTTATATGACTTTTGTTATTTTTAAGTGTAGTTTAATAGTATAAACTATTAGGATTGAATAAATTGAATAGCATGAATTATTCTCTTTCAGCTTCAAATCACATCCTGTAATCAACATGTAGAGTGATATTCACATTAGTTTTCAATTCATTACCTTGTAAAGCTAAGTATTGTAGAGTGAGTAGAATATTCGAGAGCAAAGTAGCTAGCAAGGATTTTACAGTAACACAGAAAGTAGTGTGATTGAATAGAGAAACGTCATTTAGGATTTAGTAACTTACGATTGTCATAATCCGACCAAGAGTCGTGGGCCATCATTAGGCCGTCGCTGCCAAGCACTGCAAATCCGTACACGATGTGCGTGCACAGTGTCGGATCGATGTCCTCAGGGGTGTACTTGCCGAGGCCCGGTCGGTACCAAGACCAGTTGGTATAATAGCACACGAGCTTGTATTGAGCTGAAAAAAATATAAAAATATTTGAATATCGATTAAATGAACTATTTGAATGATGATGAAATGAAATAAAGAATAAATAAAATGAACAAAGCTTTTTATAGAACATTTGATAAAATATTATTTTAACTTTTAGTGTTAATCTTTACTTACAATTCAAGAGAGTTGGGCTTGAGCCGACTGTTGGCTGCGTTCCAGTCGATGGTTTTTTGGTGCCGTTTTCCATCAGGACTGGTTTCGAAGGTTTGGACGGTTTCGGGATGGATGCTGTTGTAGGGGTCATTGTGGTTGTCATAGCCATAGAATCCTTTACTTTACATTTGGCGTTATTTGGCCAATCACATATTTGTTTTTCCTGAAATTAATGTTTGATTAGCGATTAACATTTAAAAATCAGAATTAAGGAAAATTGATTTGGAATTTTATCCGTGAAAAAGTTTATATAAACTTATAACCTCATTCCAGTGCAGGCCGGCACTGCACGAGAACTCTTCGTATCTTCCGAAAATACAGTGTTGATATCTTGAACAGTCAGTTGGCAGTCTGGCATATTGACCATTTTCACAATATTCAGGAACTAAAAATATAAAATAGTTAATACAATAGATCTAATACGATTGATGAAACAATGTTAACGTATTATTGATGTAAATATATATATTTTTTCTCTTTGTTGTGCCAATCGCTTGTCAAATATTATTGTGATATTAAAATGGAATGGGGTGATAATGAGAAACGAATGATTGTAGTATTCTCCACCCACCTAGTATTAGTCAAATATTTATGTGCCGGTCTATTAATACAAAGTACACTAAAAATCTTCTTTGTTTGTGACAAAAAAAATCTGGCCGTCCACCCAGTTTTTGTAACAAAAAGGCGATCACAGTAGTAAAGGAAAAGATTCAAAAATACCTGCTACAAAACAAAAGTTATTATAAGCGAGGTACCATTCTCGACAAGATGGCTAAACCCCTCAATACCATGTTCAACAACTAAAAATGGTCCGTTCAGCGAGACAAATTTCGATCCACTTAAGCTTAAGAAAACGAACGATCTAAACCCTCCATGATCCCTTAGTTCGGCAGCCTTCAGCATCGCCAAGACTAGATTCCCTAATGATAAGGCCGGCGTCACTTTGATTTCCCGCGCCTCTTCTAGCGCTTTGGGCCCCCTTTATGGGCCCGCGCTGCATCGCCCCTCTCCCGAGGGGCGGTCACCCTCACGATTTGCCTATATGGTTTCTAGAACCTAGGCCAGGCTGAGTTTAGTCGGTCGGTCACGTGGCTGGACCGTTCCGGTCGCGTGGAGCCCGACATAACCTCCGTGACACTTGCCGTTCCGGGGGTATCCTGGGTACGTTTCGTACTCCTTGTGAGGATTCTCAGCCTTCCTCTCCTGAGGAAAAAAAAAAACGAACGATCCGGACTTTATCACAGCTGAAAACTGGCTGGCTGATTTATGGATATTTTTGAGAAAGTACGCCATGATATTTGTAGTCCCTAAAGCAATTCATAAGATGGGCAGTGTACAATTTTGGAAAGTACGCGTGCGTTCTATTTTATTTTTTTTTAATATTTGTTACACTTACACCAATTAGCCTAGCCCAAACTAAGCTCTATAAGGCTTGTGCAATGGGATCTAGGGTAACGGATAGACATACATATATTATACATATATAAATAATTTTTATTGAAATATATAACAACCATGACTAAAGTACAAATGCATTCATCACATAAACATCTGCCCCCACCGGGATTCGAACCCGGGACCTCAGAGATGGCGACACCTTGAAACCGGTGTATTATCCACTCGATTATGGAGGTCGTCAATTGGTACCTAACTGACCTTAATTTTAAGGCCAATGTTAGCAGTAAATAACTAATGTTTAAAAGGTCCATTGGATATTATTTCGAGTAAGTTTCATAAACATTAAATGTTTTTTAAACAATGTTGTGTGCAATAGAAAAATAACGTATATTAATATTAAATAATAAATTCCTTGTAAGGGTATTTCCCTCTATATTGGAAAAGATCTAAAAGCATATAACTATGATAGCTTATGCATTAAATAGTCATTACAGTCGGGTCAATTTAATAGGCCACATTTGACATTTGTTCATAGTGAGGTGACCTGCTTAAACACTCCGATTATGGTGAAATAATCGATATTTACTTTAAACATATGTAAATCGAATACTGTTATTATGGAAAATAACTTTTTTATGAAATAGGGGGGCAAACGAGCAAATGAATCACTTGATGGTAAGTAATTATCGCTGCCCGCAACAACAGACGTGTTGCCGGCCTTTTAAATGGGAATACGCTCTTTTTATAGGTACTGTAATAATATATTTTACGAGTTTAATTGCCTTAACATTTTTTAACATCAATTATTTCTCTGTTTATGAAGTTATTATTGTTTTTTATTATAAAACAAAAGAATAACATGTTTTATTTTAATAAAAATTTGATTATTCATTCATGGTGAAAAATCCCTTCACAAGTAATGATTGCATGCATTCGATTTTTTGAGGAATATCACTAACGTTCAGACTTCACTGAACGCAACATTGTAACAACGGTCATTTGTCCATTTCAAAACTAAAAAAATGTTGAATATTTTATGTGCGCCATTACAAGGTTAGTTGAGGAATTTTAATGAAATGTCAAATGTGGCCTATTAAATTGACCCGACTGTAATACCATAATGTTTAAGTACATAAAATAACAAAAATAATATAAAAATTAGTTTCAAAGTATTCACTTTTTTAATCTATACATAAAACAAGAGCGAAACATAGGCCGCCATGTCGTGACGTCATAAGGTACTGTAAACTTATGCGTGTCAATGTCATTATGAATCATAGTACGTATAAAGCCGCAAAACAATAAATACACAAGAAGTTTGTAGGTTGCTTTTTTAATGTAAGAGAACGTTATAAATACGTAAGTTAAATTGAAATCGCACGTGCATCACACAATGGAAAGCAGTTTTGTAAAAGGAGATAGTACGAATTTACCAAAAATAAATGCATTAATGGTCGGAAAATTCTTTGCTGCAAATCCCGACTTTTGTTCTGCCGAGTTACGGAGTATTAAAACATCGATGTCAGTATTACTCTTTTACTATTATTCCTTTATTAGTTGTTTATATATAAAAGAACATAATAACTCATTTTTAAATTATGAATATAATAATACATAGCATCAAACATAGAGCTTTGTTTATTATTTACATGCCGTATTGACGTCATCGCTATTACAGAGTAACAACTCGTGCGGCGCCTTCGTCTAATTACGCGCGAAATTTGAAAATATTAAATTTTAATGCAATTTCTATAGTACTTAACGATTTTTATATTTTTAGTATATGGTTTACTGACACGCAAGGATCAAATTAAGATTCTTTTCAAAAAAGAGATTAATTCCCTATTTGCAAGACTAAGAATTTTAAGTACTCCGTAATATGTACAGAGATCTACGTTCGTCTTTTACTTTCGCTATATGGCTGATCCCGAAAGTTATAAATATTCAGAAGATCGTGAGAACATTGTTACAATAGTTGGATAATGGGTAATCGATGTTCATGTAGACGATTACTTATACTATACACATATAATTAAATTAATGAAAAATCCATACTAACAATAAATCACAAATAAATTTTCAAAAAGTAAGTGCTAACGTTGCTAAACTAATATGTCTGGCGATAGTTCCATTTATTATTACGTATTTGACCTAACCTGGCATTTCGTCACTAAGTATCGTCGAAGATCCAGGCTTAGTGTCGGTCATTGCAGCAGACATGTGGCGTCGGTCGGTACAGGAAACGGCACTGGGGAAGTCGCATTGTGACCTGTCAGTTCGCCAGACCAGCCCCGGGGCACAGCTCTGCGCTACTAACATGTCATTTACGCACACGAAGAACTTTTCACACTTTGGATGTGCGTGATATGTGCCTGTTAAGCATCCCTGGAATAGAAGAAGATTATACTAGAGTTAAAAATATGATAACGTCTTGAAGAATTTCCGCTTTGTAACTAAACATTATTAGATTTTTATTGGTCAATAAACAAGCATGCAGACTGCCTATATGATGGTAACTGGTCGCAGTTGCCTTTAATAGACGTGATTTCCGTGAGATTTGAAGAAAATCTATAACCTCCACAAAAACTAGAGTATAAATAGCGGTTTAACATGTAAATTCACAGTACTTAGTATTATCTAACCTTTCACGCCGGAACGCAGCAATGCGAATACTGCTGTTTTACGGTAGAAATGGGTAAGATGCAGACTCCAAGCAGAGACTGGTATGGATCCTGGTATAAACTCTCCCTCCGGACATAAATTGTGAGTCCATCCGCATGGATTCTGTTTATTAAATACCTTAAAAATACATTAAGGTATTTAATAAACACAGATTGTATGGTGGTGCCGTTGCGGTACAGAAAGTAAATACTACATATACTACATTAAATAAATTCAACGTGAAGCTTCCGGATAAACTATATTAAAAGTTGACCCTTCGGATATGGACATAAATAATTACCTGATAAAAAGCAATGTACAACTGACAATACGAAAAACGACTTCCACTGAACTTTATTAACTGTTGTTGCATAGCACAACGATACTTTATAAAAATAAAAACAATTTCGCTTAAAATGAATTTGTATCTTTATTTATTTGAAAATTGAATTATTTATTGTTATATTTGCAGGCTTATATTGATTAGGTCGTAGATGTGACGAGATTGTGAAGTTTAGGAACCACTGGACCACCGTGAGAAATAATTAAAGAAAACATATATCAGACATTAATTTGATTGTCAGGATTGACGTATTAGATTTTAGAATATTTTATAATATCAGTAAGAGTGTTACTTACAGCACTGGGCTTGTGTGTTTCTTCAATAGAAGACATTGTTGGCCGCTTGGTTGTCGCTGCTATAGCCGATGGTCTATTCGTTATGGCTCTTCGGGTGGTGCTTTGGACTATCGGTGATTTGGTTGCAGAATCTTTATCTATACGACATAAATTATATTTAGTTAAAATAGAATTGAGAGAGACGCTTGCTACATCGCCTTATTTTAATCACAAAATATCTGAAAATTTAAATTATAATTATGATTAAAGCAATAGTAAACATTTTTATTTTTTGATAGTAACCACTTGTTTTGATTAACCATGTAGACTTCGAGTGTACCAATAAATAAATATAGGTATGTAATTATTGCTTAGGGTGTTATCATCAGGTATTTTAGCATATGACAAATTGCAATTGAATTTGAGGGTGTATGGAGTTCAGATATAAAATCTAGAAATATAAAAAGCTTATAAAAGCTTGTGAAATGTGTTACCTTCGCACATAGCGAACTCGGCCCAGTCGCAGCGGTTGGTGCGGCGGTCCCAATGCAGGCCGGGCGGGCACATCTGCTTGCGCCAGCGTCCGCTCACGCATAGTAGGTAAGCGTCGCAGGAGCTCGCCGGTGCATGCATTTCGTTGGCTCCACAAGCCTCTTCTTCCATAGCCTTATCGCTAGACGGAGCTAAAAGAACGAGTAGAAGAAAAAAATAATAAAATACAAAATCTTGGAAAAAATGTATTAACTATTATTTAATAATATATTTTATTCTTATATAATTTATTTTTTAGTATTTCATCACCACAGCTAATAAAGCTTAAAATTTAATTTTAGGCTGTTCAAAACTTACTTGTAACCGAAGGTTTGAGAGGAGGTCGAGTTGGTTTCGGGGCAGCGGTAATTTGACTCATTTCGGAAGCTAAAAATATAAATAGAAATATATAATAAGATTACTATATAAATAATTTAAAAAATAAATGGTTAATTGTTCACTGTCGGATATTTAGATATATATTTACATTTGCATTTAGCGTATTTGGGCCAATCGCATTGATTCTGTGTCGGGCTCCAGTGGAGCCCTGGAGCACAACTCTGCATGTGCCATGTGTTCCCGTCACAATGCAGGTAAGTATTGCAGTCCTTGGTAGGCTGATAGCCGGCTTGGCTACATGGGCTACCGGCTTTTGGATCACCTGTTCACATGTTATGGTAAGATACATAAGTAATGGGTATAACAAATTTATGTCTATTTATAAATTAGTATCTACAATTTGATGAATAATGGAAAACACAAACAAAAAATAGAATAAACAAAATACTTAATACAGCTTTTCGGGTTATAGCCTCTGCGAAAAATTCTCAAACTATAAATAATTAATTGTAAAATGTGTGTAAGATGTAATGTGATAGCTAGCTACATAGCAGCATTGGTTCCTTGGGATGAAACTGGAAGACATTTAATCTGCCTTTTCATCAAGGAAAATAATGTAAACGATGTAAGACTCTATACAGTATAAAAAATGCGTTTAACTTTTTTATATCTTTGTATTTATCGAGCTGCTTAGCTGTGCCGAGAATCGAAATGACAAAAAGTGAAAGGGACATCTACATATTTTTAAATATATCTCGGGATAATATATTATATATTGTTAGAGAATTCTCCATTGCCCGGCCCCTCTACTCAGTGACGTCACAACCGGTGGCGCAATCGCAAGCCCCGCCAGACAACAGCTCGCCTCGACCGCCACTCTTTGCTACGGGTTCGTGCGCAACGGACGTGCGATTGGTGTCCTATAGATAATTAACCATTCCGTGTTCTAATTGATTTCAGTTCGGTAAATCGTATATAGGTGTTTTCGGTTGTTATTTTCTTAAAAATTACCCTTACTTTTAAATTGTTAAGAATATTATATTGAAAAGTTGATCTAAAGTGGTGCAAAGATCGCCGAGTTAGCTCAAGTCTTAGTATACAGCAATTTTATAGTGTGTTATATAAAAAATATACTTTATGAATATATTACCACTACTTGACACAGAACCCGATGTGGCAGGTTGTGCTGTTGTCGTTGTGGTCGTACTGGCTGTAGTCGTCCGTTTGGTGGTTGTCGTGATTGTCGGCTCGAGAGGTGGTCGTGATGTCATCGGAGCCAGTGTGCTACTGGCTGTACCTGCTTCGTTACTTGGCTTTTCTATATTAAGAAGAAGTATTTTGATAAAGATAGATAGCGCATACAGTTAGAACACTTATAACAGACATATTAAAATATTTGAAATAGTGCTGTAAACTGCAAGGAAATATTTGCAGCAGCAGACATAGAAAGGAGACAAAATTTAACCGGCTTAACCTACCAACTTAACTCAGTTTAAGCCGTTTGCCTACTTCAAGCCATAGGGTCACTATGGCTTGAAGTAATGACGAAAATTTAACCACCTTGCCGAAGTGGAACTTTAACTACGTTAGAACGATTAGACTTTAAAAAACGAAACATCACATACACGTTTAAGTTTCTTCGCTAGCGAATTTAAGTTGCCTCGCGATGCTTTCCTTCACTGTAGGTGCGTCAGATGAATGACGTACATACATATGAACTCCTTACTACACGGCAGAATCCTTCAACACCACAGAGCCACTGACAATCATTTAAGTGACGTTTTTGGTTAATTTATTTACGTAGAGTTATTAGTTGATAGACGTAGTTGTGCATTCTAATTGATCTACCTAACAGTTGTAAACAATCTATCGCCACATTTTGGTTTTTGACGACTTAATTAAGTTGAACTCACCTGTGCACTTGGCAAAGCTAGGCCAATCGCAGCGGCTAGCGGGTTGCGACCAGTGCAGCCCTGGAGCACACTTGTGCTTACGCCACTGCCCTCCCTCGCATTGCTGGTAACTAGCACAGTCCCCAGGTGCCGCGCCGTACTCACCAGCTTTGCACGATTCGCCCTCCACATTACCTACATTCAAAATGATTGCAAATAAATGGTGACTTGACATAGAATGTAAAGCATCAGTTTGATCTTCCACAACTATCCTTGTATTAATAGCCTACTTAATCCTTGGCTGTAAAGGAGATGGCTAAGTACAGTATGGGCAATTGCCCTTGCAATTTATAAATACTGGAAGTAGTTGCATCTAATGTTGGGTACCTGAAACTTAATATGTGATATAAAGTTCCATGAAGTTCCATGAACTTTTTATATTATTACAATTTGAAAAACATAGCATAAAAATTCCTACGATATTATGGTCGCAAAACTACAACTGGAGAATTTGCTATGATCTTTAGGTAGGCATTTTAGTACAGATAAAATAACTGGGTAATATATTACTATTGTAGTGAATTATGGATACCTATATATTGAAGAATGTTGACTTTAATTCATGATTATGATTAAAATACGCAAGACCGTTATTTAATATGTATATTGACGAATGTCGATTTTAATTCATGATTGTGATTAAAATACGCAAGACCATTATTTAATATGTATATCCATATCGAGTTATGCGCTCAAGTTTCGTTACGCATTTGAAGTCGGCAAGTAGGCACAATACACAATAGGTCCGTTTAGAAAAACAGGGTCAGAATTAAAATCAAAAATCAAGTGATATCGCAACGAACAATCGAAAAAACAAAAGACGTATAATTAATTAAAGTTTAACGGAAAAAGACGTATAACATCTGACATTGACATCTACCATCTGACATTGACATCTACCATCTGACATTGACATCTGACATTTTTAAAGTGCTGTGAAAATAAACTCTCAATACAATAACATTGATTAGGAAATCGATATTATCGTGTGAATAAAATACTTATTTTTCGTTAATTGTTTTCGACGATTAACATTAATTAAACATTTCTGTACAGAAAATAGTCTTCTCTATTATTCAATAATTTTTATTGAATTATTTTATTTGATAAAACAAAAAGTTTAATCCGCTATGTCCGTATAAATCGATTATTTTGTATATTGACCGAAACTCGATTATCTCGTTTAAATGTCAACACTATTCAAGTCCGGAAAATAGGAAAACAATTTTAAAACTTTTTATTTAATTATTTTTTCACGAAAGTTCTAGGAAAATAATAATTATGTAACAAATCATTAATGAATTTATATAAAAATTACGAGGTAGTGTGATATATTTATACATGTTAAGGGCAGTAATTTAGCCATCTCCTTTGCCCAGTGACATTAAAAACGCTTATCCCTTTCTAATGCAACAAATATGAAAGTAACGTTGTTTGTCTGTCTGTTTAACTGTTCTATAACTAAACGGCTGAATTAGTTGGATGGAATGTAGTATAGTTCGGGACGCAGGATAAGAAATACGGTAGTTGTTATTTTGGGAAAATTTATCTTTACCATGAAAGCTGATAATATTCATTTCAAGGGAATATCTCTAAAATGAACATCTCTCAATTTAAAAACATAACGAAACAAAGACTTTAATAGTCAGAATAATAATAGCTTACCTCCATCTATTAGAGATGGTGGCGTTTGTGAAGTAGGCGACCGTTTAGTAGTCGTGGTGCTAGTAGATGTCGTAGTAATGGTCGTAGGTGTGGTAGTAGAAGTAGTAGTTGCAGGAGTAGTGGCGGGCGACCACCACGTCTGGGCGGTTGTGGGCGCAGTGGCGGCCGGGGTCCAGTTAGGCCACGTAGTGGATGTGTGCTGGTTGTGATTTCCGTGGTTCCCGTGGTCACCTCCGCCCGCGGAGCCTAGTTCAACCACGATATATGTAAGAAAATATAAATTAATCATTAAAATTATGATTCCGACAAACTAAAAGATTTGAAGACACAGTAAAGTGTTACAATTATGAAGTTTTTGCAATATCATCTACAAGATTCTTAGTTACTTAACTGACTAACAAAGTCATTAGGATATTAAGAATGTATTTTTGAATACTGAATACCTATGTATTCCATATAATTATGTAGTCCATGTGGACATGGCTAATAAAACAACGTCAGGTTAGAATACTTATGTTGTAACTGAGTATTTACATTTTGTGGTAGAGTCGGCAATGCAAATTACTATATATCGTCCTGTTGTAAGCGATAACATTTAGCATTTAAGTATAAATATTTAGTTCCACGAAGAGGAAAAAAAATAGTTATATAGCATTATATATGACGTCCAATGTGACACAACTCTGTCGACAATTTATAACGGATGCTAGATGTATTCTAAAAATACTTAATTGCCATACACAACATACAGTACAAATACTTAAGACTAAGTTATCCAAATTAAGTAAATTTCGGACGAGTACCACATTTTAATATTTTTCAAATATGAAATAATCTTAATTTAGGACGCTACTTTAACCACAATTAGACAGTTATAGTGTGCATGTAGTGCTCACTGTGGGGCAACTTGGTCAATAACTCGTAAAGGAAAAAAAACGTAAATTTAGATTCCTTATAGAAGTATACGTAATCAGTTATAATTTTACCGGGAAGATGGAACTTTGGTTGTCTTTTCAATTTTTTTTTCTTATAAACAGAATGACAGTTTGCACATAGTACCTAAGTATCACTACTTTTAACTAAAACCCCAAATTTCCCATTTTTCGCTTGATGAAAAGTTTAAAAAAAGAAGGTTTACCGTCGGCGGCTACTGTGGTGGTAGTAGGTGGCGCCGGCGTGATTGGTGGTGGTGGACGCTCACAGGCGGATGGCGGCGAGGGCACAGCTCGCCCCACCGCGCGGCTGGCAGCGCGCAACAACGGAGACGGCTCACCGCAACACCGGTTGTTGAAGTCATCCAGGTCGATAGCCCAAGCTGTCACGCCGCCCAAGCCTTGTTGCATTGCCCATTCCACCTGTGGTAGTATCATCTCTACTAATACATCTATCAAACGGAATATACAACATGCAAACGCACAACTAAATTTCCCAGAGTCTAATTTTCAATCTAGGTACATCTTGCAATTAACACCACAATATTTACTTTGGCGTAAAAGCCATGCCATACCGCGTGTGTCCTTACAACGACGGCCGGTCAGCTATATATTCCACTACGTTGTATTTAAATTTTCTACTTACCTTTTCAGTAATAGATTTTGGATCATCATATCCGACCCATTGACTATCCGAATAAGTGTATGGTCCAGCATTAGTTTGTTTTCCTGTTTTCCATCGCAAATTTTTTACTGAAAGAACGATAAATACAAACGTTAACTTAAACGCGTTTTATGTTAATCAGTTATCAGCAATAGAACTGAAGAGATAATACCTCTGTAACAGATTTCGTAGTAAGCTAGCATGCCAGGTTGTTTAGTGAACTCGCCAGGCTCTCCGGGGCCGGCAGCAGAGGCACCTGGTCCCTTGGTCCCGTCTACGTCAGACAGTCTGTAGGATTGGCCGTAGAACGATAAGCCAAGCAACAACTTCTTGGGATCGGCACCACCGCTCAGCATTGCTTTGATCGCGTATTCCTAATAAATAAAATAATTTCTTAGTTGCCAACTATGTATCCTTTTTGGAGGTTTCAAACAAAATGCTTTTTAGAATTTATAATGATTTTGTTTCTCAATATTATTAGTTTTTGGGTTACCTAGATTCTTACTTGTAAGTAAAGGCACACTTACAATGGAATAATATGGCAATGTATCCTTCGAGTCAGGGACCAAAGGGGTGTGGTGTGACGTCATGCTCTCCCAACCACCGTGGTAGTCGTAAGTCATTGCACTCATAAAATCAACGGCTTTGGAAATAGTTGGTAAGTCATAGGCGGCTTCTATCACTTCTTTGTAACCGGATATGGCTACTCCTAACTCCATGCCTACTCCATGCAACGCTCTCGATAATTGCTGAAAATTTATTATTTATTATTTTATCATGTCAAATGTCTAAAATTATGTTAAACGTAAATTATTAGTTCAACTTAACAAGTATATAGCCTGGTCTTACCAGTGTGGGGACATATTAATGCTTAATTTTTTATTGACTTGAAAATTCGACGACTTTTTGTGCAATTGTATTATATGTACCTCAACAAACTTCGCGAAGTTAGGTTTGTCAGACGCAGCGCCCTTTTTGCAGTTGCTTTGCCAGCAAACGGGGTAGTTCCAATCCAAATGCAGACCATTAAAATTGTGCATTTTCAAAAACGGTATCAATTTCTCAATGAAATTTACACGTGCCGAATCCGAGGACACTAAACGTGAATATTTGTCACCAGATGAATCTGTCCATCCACCCAGCCCAAGAAGTACTCTTATATCTTTTAATGATGTAACACGCTCGTACAGGTCTAGAAAATGATGATCATAATAATATAACATTGTAGGCTTATGTAAGTATAGCAATAAGTGCGGAATTATACTTACTGTTTGTTATATCAGCCCAGGGATCGAACTCTTTGGCAACTAAGTCATCAGGAGTTAAAGATGCATATGCATAAATAACATGGGTACATAATCTGGTATCAATATGTTCTGGAACAAATTTTCCATCCCCGCGACGATAGAAAGCCCAGCTTGTCATATAGCATACAACTTTCTTATCGTTTGCTTTGTCTGAAATAATATATATATATATATTTATAATTATAGACGTATTGATTATTTTACTGAAACTATACTTTGCAGTACTAACCCTCATTAATTTTACTATCGCTATATATAGTAGGTGCAGTTGTAGTAGGTTTCTTGATTATTAGTATAGGTCTGTAAGAAGTGTCCCAGAGCGGGTATTTGTTATACTTTGTACTGTTGCCAGGTAAAGCTTTAGGCATGCGCTTGCGGTTCCCATATCGGTTACTGATAACAAACTTATCTGAAGAAATATTAGAAGCTGTGCTAATAAGAAGGAAATTAGATCAATAGGAATAGTTTACAGACAGATAGTAGGTATGCAGATTAATAGCAGGTATATAAAATAAGGAAAGAAATCTAAAGTGAATTATTTTTAACATATATTCTTTGTTAAAGCATATTATCTTAGTAGGTGTACATTAGAAAACTTCAGAAAAAATATTATTGGAGTTACTTGTTATAAAATTACTAAAGATTACTTTAAAGTCGAAATATATGAAAACTCGTAAATAATGAACATCTTACTTTTTTTGACATCTACTTCGTATTTATCTAACAATGATTCAGTTTGTAGATCTTTGGTAGTGTGTTCTCCGTTCCACTATAACATAAATATTACAATTATTATCTACAATGTTAAATAGTCATTATAACTCGGTTAACAGGTTGAAAGATACCTTGATACATTATTATTTTTATTATGTTTTTATTGTCAATTGGATGGCCTTTTATTGCACTGGTAGTTATTGGGTACTTAATACTAATAGCCCAAGAGTGATTACCTATCGGGGATGACAGGCCTTATGTAACATGTAAATATCGTAGAAAAATATTAAATACAATAAACGTGATTTGATCAATACTCATTAAAATGTTAAAATTTCAAAGTGAATTTATCATCTACTACTACTAGATAGATTTAAAGATCATATGTCTAAATTGCTGTAAGAAAGTGTTAGTTTTTGTTTGTATAGTGTTGAAACTTTTTTACGTTGGGTATTTCTTTACACATAGGCCTACATTACCCAGGCCTAAACCACATATGGTTGTTGTTATTGTCCGTTATTTCATTCAAAATCACTTCGAAATTTGATCATTGCCATTGTATTGCATTTCCCTACTACAAAAATAAAAAGCAAGTTCATTATAAAATTGTGCTTACTTCAAAATCGTTTTCATAGACTTGAGATAAGTAGCGTTCTGCATCGTTTACACTTATTCTTAGGCTTTGACCTGGTAGACATTTAGCAACGTCTTGGTGCCTGAAACGGTTATTTAAAATAAATTTCTAATTAAAGTAGCCAACCTCCAGCTATAATGTAAATATCAAGGTATAACTTTTACGACTTCTATGGTACGTGTTTATGATCCATATGATAGCAAGATAAAAAAAATAGTCTCATGGCCGTTTTCACCAACCTTGTCTTAGCTTAGGCAACTCCTAAGTGACATGCTGTCACTTTTTGTATTAACTGAAAAGAGTGAGACAACATGTCTCTTAGGAGTCGCCTAAGCTAAGACAAAGTTGGTGAAAACGGCCATCAGTGTTTTATTTTATCATTAGTTTCTGTTTATCTAATAATTTTACATAAAACGTGACTGGTTTTTTATATATATTATAATAAGACTGACCCACAAAATCCTGTAGACGGATCATATAATCGTTGCTCCTCACAAACCATTCTATAGTTGATTCCACCAGAACAGAAGTGGAAGTGAGCACAGGAATCTTCGTCAGAAGCTAAATATGGTTCGTCGGATTCGCAAGAACCAATTTTCAAAGTAGATTGATCTGACTGGACTGATTCTCCTGTAAAATAATGAGTTGAAATTAGTGTTTGAAAGTTCAATCAAAAATCAGATGGTCGAATTTTTAAGTTGCAATATACCATTGAGGCTCGTTGATATTGTACTCAGTATTGGGAACGGGGATCCACATAATCCTCTAAAGTCATCCATATCGATTGGCCAAGCTGCTGCTCCTGCTAGTCCACTACTTATTACAAATCTCATCTGGAAAAAAATGTGAACAAGGTGTGCGTTATGGTAGTAAGTATCTTAGAAGTGGGGTGATTCCAGGTGAAAAATCCAAAGTTTATCTTCTGCGCTATTATAGGTAAGATAGTATAATGATTTATATATTTAAAATTAAGACCAAATTACCTTTTCTAAAACAGTAGAAGATGTATCAAATGATACCCATTGATTGTTGAAAATTGCGTAAGCATTTCCAGCCTCATCTAAAGCACTTGTTCCTCTCCCTTCCCGTTCGGCCATACAAACCTGTGGTAAGTGGTAATCATAAAAATAAATGATACTATAGGAACTGTATATACATATTTAGACCCTACACTTACTTCAAAATATGCCAATAATCCTTTTGTCTGTGTGTATTGACCTTCTTCACCCCAACTGGTTACTTGGGCACCAGGCGATGGCAATGAAGAGGGAGCTAAAGTATAGCTGCGCGCAAATAATGGAACACCTAACACTAATTTATCTGGTGCCATTCCAAGTCTCAGTAAGTACTTTACTATGAATTCCTGTAAAGTATGAAAATGTTTAGTACAAATTAAATTAATTTATTGCTAGGATTGATATGTATTGATTATATTAGGTATAACCGTTCATATTTAAATTAAAAAACAACAGAGTCGCTTAGTAGACTTAATCGCAGATTTGCTATAAAATAATTAATTACAATATTCTCATATCGTTGATCTCTCGATGCCGCTCCGGGATCTCTATGCAAAGTACTGTGATGAAGTGCTCTAGATGGCGGTTCATCTTTTTTCCCATGCGTCATGTCCCATGCCTGTAGAACTGTATAATCAGTAGCCCCACTAACTGCTCTCAGATCATAGCCATCTTCAATTTGATATCTAAATGGAGGAAGGACGGTGCTTAAAAGTAGTCCATATGACGAAAATTTCTCACGAAGTTCATACAGTAATGAGGTTAGGAGCTCTTTTTCTTTGTCATCTTTTTCACCTAAAACAAGAAGATTTTAGTTGTTTTAACAAATTTGATTTATTATTTATTCGATTTCAAAGTACTTCATATTGTTATGAATTTTATCTCAAAATTATATTAATGACATAGGTAATTAGAATGTTGCACATTGATTTAAATAATCTATTTTTTACCTGGATACACCCAGTTTATTTCCATGCCATCAAAATCGTGTTCTCTCAGAAATTTGATAGCACTATCTATAAATAAACTACGTCTTTTTTGCTTCTGTACTATTTCACTAAATAATCTTTCCGTGCTTTCTCCACCTACACTGATGATTATGCGAAGTCCTGGCATTCTCTGTTTTAATCCAGTGGTAATGCGGTAACCACCTGCAAGATTAATGTTATTCACATCAAATGGTTCACAATTATTATTCACCAATAAGTCAGGCATAATATAATTCACCTTTAACAATATCGTAGTCTTCATTGGCGGGTATAACTGCATAAGTATTCGGATGTATCGCTGCGTACTCGTAATGTAAATGTGTGCATGAACGTGGAACTAAACCAGCAGTGAACGCTAACGGCGGTGAGCGATATGCTGCCCAAGACTGCATATAGCAAATAACTAATCGTCTATCAGTGGGTCCTGATGTTTGTTGCATTTCTAAAAAGTAATATAATATTATTAAAAAAGTAGTAACACTATAATAGGCTAATTAAATAATAGGTAAACTGTTGTACGGTTTATTATCTAGTGTCGGTGCACATAATTAGCACGTACAATATCATAATATAAAATAATTTACCCTGTAAATTTGCGTTTCCATGCTGTAATCTCTCGTCTGTTTTGCTGCTGCTGCAAATATATAGTCAAGTTAAATCTTTAGAACTAATTACAAATATCACTGCATTAATTTGTACCTAAACTTACTTATTTAAATAACTTGCAGCACCGTAGAATTTATTCAACTCTTTCACACCCACGCCACTGTGAATAGTGCTTATATCCTATAACCCAGAAATGTCGGTATTACAGAATGAATAAACAAAATTAAAATGTTTTCATAAAAACATTTCTTTCATTTACCTCCGAAGTTTTGAAAGCTACTTTTCTGTCGATGAGGGAAATTGGTCGTTTTTCTACCGCATCACGTAGTGGAAGTCTGCCTTCAGCGATATCGTAAAAACTTCTGTAATATTTTTTGTTATTATAATTATTTGTATGCTATTGGCAAGTCACATATCATTGACAAAATAAGATTACGTAAATTATTATTAAAGTATATTGCATCTAGAATATATTACATCATTTGACTTGAGCATGATCTAAAGTATATTTCATCGTTCCTATTTTAAAATGTATATTTATTTTATTATAACAATATTTCCGCTACCTTAGTGGTCTACTTTCCACGGAGGCTCTTATTGGTGACGCTATTTCTTCATGTTGAGGCACAGTTTCTACAACACTCCTTGAGAATAAAGATCCAATTGTGTTTGGCGAGGCCCATGTGTCAGCAAACAGCAATATAGTTAGTGCCCACTGAAACACAAATATTATCATTTGACTCTGCAGTCTAAGCTTTACTTAGTTACAACCTAATATTTGACCAGTATTATTTACCATAGGTAGGTATTAGACCATTGTAACATGAAACCAGTTCAACCTAACTCATTATTAGTTCATTGATTCTTTGTATTGATTTATTCATCACGTTTTGGATATAATTATCAAACAAAGGCTAGGGGGTTCTCGACCTCTCATAAAAAGTGTTTGGGACAAGCTGCAATGTCAGTGCCTATTACTAACGACAAATAAGATATTCGAACCTTAGGCACGCGATTGATACAATGGAAATGAACGCAAAAAGTTTTCTTATTGACTATTATCGTTGTAAACATTATTGAATGGAGTTCAAAAAAGCTGTTAATGGAGTCAATTGCGTTTTTTGTATTGGCGCCAAATGAAAAGCCGAATAATGCGTAGGCGAATGAGGTCGCTGACCTATCTATCACGTATCGCACTCTTGTAATTTACATAACTTGACAGAACCCAGGAACAAGATCAACACTTAAGACAAGTTTTCGAAAATATTACCTGTGTAATTTTGGACTAGGTACCTAATGGAAAGCTCTACATATTGTTCATTAATATTTTTCTTAGGAAAAGAAAATTGCAGTATTATACCACGGAAAAAAATGAAAATATTGGTGAAAGAGCCGTTGTGCAAATGTGGTATGTTGTTTATTTATTATAAATGAGATTTATAGCAAAAAAAAAACAAATACTTTCATATATTTATACACAATTTATAGCCATTGTACAAATTCAAAACAAGTCTTTACTAGGATTATTTCGCCAAGGATGACCGTCGTCATGTTAGGGTATAACGATAATTTAATTCCCCCGAGCCAAAAGGGTGGCGGGCGCATTGCATCGCTTGCTGCCCAATCTCGGGGGACCGAGGGATGGAGTTCGCCGCCTGTACAAGGGCGTCGTTGCGATCCGTGGCCATGTATGGGGCTCCCGTGTTGTCGCAAGACTGCACGAGGTCTCCCCGCTGCAGAGCTCTGCTACGGAGCCTGCAGCGGATAAAGGCCATACGGATCGTACGAGGCTACCGTACCATCTCGTACGAGGCGGCGACGGTTCGGGCGGTTCGGTACGCCAACGGATGGTTGGGACGCTCCCCCCCATTCGACATCTTGACCGACATGTACGCGGCGACGTATGCGTCGCGGCGTGTCGACCGGGGGAGCGATGGATGGATGAAGTGCCTAAGCGGGAGTGGCACCGACGGATTGTAGCGGCCTGGCGTGCGCAGCTCGAATTACGGATCTGCGGGCGCCAGCGGGCGTCGGGTGCCGTACTCCCGCACCTCGAAGCTTGGCTCCACGGGAAGGAGGAGGTCACCTACCGATTGACTCAGATACTCACCGGGCACGGCTGCTTCGGTGAGTATCTGTGTCGAATAGGACGGGAGGGATCGACACATTGCGACCACTGCGCATCCGACCTCGACTCGACCCAGCACACGCTGGCGGAGTACCCCGCGTGGGCCTCCGAGCGCCGAGTCTTGGTCGCAGAGATCGGGCGAGATCTGTCTCCGCCGGCATTGATTGCGGCAATGCTGGCGGACGAGGGAGGTTGGAGGGCTGCGACCTCCTTTTGTGAAGCAATGATGCTCCAGAAGGAGGCCGCCGAGCGGGGTCGGGAGATAGCCGATCCCGCTCGAAGGAGGCGGCACCGGGCTCGGTAGCACAGCTGCGGCGCCGCCGCGGGTCGCCGGCGGGCGCAAGGAAATCGCGCCCGCGGATACGGCGACCCGATAGGGATCACCACCGACGACGCCCCTTCCGTGGCCGGGGGAGGAAACCGGGGAGGTGGTAGCCTCCCCCGAGGAGGGCGGGGGAGCGGAGGCTGGGGGTTCCCGGAGGTGGCTTGGTGTTCCCGGGGGCTCCCTACATGCCTGAGGAAGGCCATCCCCGAGGTTTTAAGTGGGTAGGCCTCCCCTTTCTGGGGAGGAGAGCCCCACATAACCGCCGGCTCGCCACAGCCGGGGTATGCAATTTAATGCATTTTCCTCAGGGAAACAAAAAAAAAAAAAAGGTCCCTTCAAAAAATAAACTGTATTCTAAGCATACAAATGCGATGTCGCGCCATATCATACTCTAACTTACATACAGTAAAATTAGACCGAGACGTGTGACGATACGGCAATGATATAAGTATCTTATATGTACGATTTTAGGAGTAAAGTTGATTGATTAAGTGCAACGGTTCAGTTTCGTTTTGGTTGTAAGTGTTGGTAGAGTATTGCCTGCAGGTTAGTTAGATTTTGTATGTAGTTGTAAGAAAACAGTGGTGCATACCATAAAGGTCGAGTTGAACCGAAAGTTTCAAATAGCTTGTTCTGCTCATCCTATTAAGTATATAGCTCAATATAAATATTGTCAAAAGTAGCAGTTAATAAATTTTTCCTTTTTAGCGTCGATATGTCAATATATCAACAGTCAATAGAAAAAACTGCATAGAATCCGTGCTAGATACGTTTCTTTTAATTATTGAAATTGTAGAATAGTATCAACTGAGTTCCAACGATATTTTATTTTGCGTCATAAATACAAATAATTCAACAGACGTCACAATTTGCTATTCAACCTGCACCACAGAGTGTCTGTGCTTTGTCGTCTTTGCTTTAGTCAAATTTTCACTATTTGAATATCATATGTACATTTATCCAACACTCCTACGAAGTGGAGTCCCACGCCTAGGTGGGAACATAAAAATCATTTAAATAGTGAATAAAACCATTAGGTTGTTAAAATAATATAAATATTATCATAATCAGCATCAACTCATCTCAATCAAGAGGCTCGAACTGCTTTGGATGCTTAATTAACCACGCTGAAACTGTGCGAGTTTGTATTGGTTGAACAGAGAAATCTTAGAAATATTTTTGTTTTAAATAAACAAATAATGTAAAATAAAAATAATAAATAAGTATACTTTTTAGTAATATCTATTTACTATAATTTACATTTTCTAATAATCCAATTTTTTTATATTTGTGGTGGTACACACAATCAGAACTGTGGGAAAATTATATTAGCGCCGTAAGAAATTCTATTCTTAATATTTCTATTCTTATCTTATTTTTAATATGAAACTACTCGTTATTTTGACTGTATAAATGCAAGCTGTCGAATAAAATGTAGTCTTGAGTTCGTTTCTAATAGGTATGAGAAAATTGTATATCGTTATAATATATGTGATTTCTTACTTCTGACGCCCATTACGCTATTTTATTTTGGTATGGTTATTTGCTTATTAAATGAGTATAACGATTTATAATTTCTTTGCTTTTAAATTAAGACTTATCGACTTTACTAAATTTAATTAATGTTAATAATTTTAAAAGTGCTACTAGAAGAATTTATATTACTTCTAGTATACTGACATGGATAAGTAATAAATATCTAAATAAGATTAATTTATTAATTTTTATTATATCGGAGAGATTATATTAAATATATACTACATTATAAGTATAATGAATTCCGCAGTAATGTAGGAAAATAAAAATTTAACCGATAAGACAAAAATTAATGCAACTACAAAAATAATTGTTTTCAGATTATTTGATTTACTGGTGTTACATGATATTGCTTCATGCCAAATTTCGTGAATCCAGGTCAACGGGAGGTCCTATAGGTTTTGTTTCTTTTGAGAGTGTCAAAATATATGGCATGAACGAAGGATAAAAGGCCGTATCCTTCGATTTTTCTTTACTGCTGCAAGAGACTACAGATAAATATTGGATATTAATTTTCAGTTGATACCTCTACGCATTGTTGAAAAAAAGAGCTATGCCAGATGGTTAGACAGACAAACAATGAAATGAAGTTAATGTTTATCGAAAATAATGAAAAATGAAAACATTTAACAAACCACAGAAAGAAATGAAATTTGAAATGAATTATTTTCCCATTTACATAAAAAACAACAAATATACAAATTGAAAAATAAAAATATTTATCTAATAACATGTAGTTTATATGTAATGTACATAATTCTATCGTTCAAAAATAATTAATTTAATTTTTATAACCAGAAATATTTTAACGAGCTTTGGTTGGTAGTAGGTACATTGCGCCAGTGAGCTTGTGCGGAAAACAAAAATTTGCATACAAGCACCAGAAGCAGGTAGCTTGGCTGGGGTCAACGTCATCCAGACCAGTCCATGATATGTGAGTGTGACATTTCGGTAAGTGATTAGATTAGTCTTTTTGTTTTCGACCTGATTTGGTAATGTTCAATTTCCTTTTATTACAATGGAAAAAAATACTTAAGAGTGATTAAGGCGAAAGATTTTAGAATAAGTATATAACTTAACATTAGGTTATTTTGGTATGAGTGCTACTGCATCAATGTGATAAATGAATGTTTACGGTATAAGTTTTATTTTTTTATGTAACCAACTAGTGAATTACTTACACAGGAGGCATTTAAATGGGTTACAAATGAAAATATTAACAACCTAAAATATCAACGTAAACCTCAACAATGTGGAAATTTGGGACAGTTTCTTTCCCCGAAGAAATTGAATTGAACATTAATAACTAAGCTTAATATTATCTACTTAATCTTCTTTATATATATAAATCTTCTGTACGTGTGTTAGTCATCGAATTTTTTGTGTGTATTCCAGGGGGTTTGAGGATGGCTTCACAATACGGTCATCTAGATATTGTTTTTTTGCAAAATTATTTATTTAAATTCATTTGAGACAACATGACATTTGAGACATTTGACAGGACAACGTCTGTCGGGTCAGCTAGTTATGTATACAAGTTAATATAAAATCCCGCCTATAATTTCCGCAGTCATAAATACAGTTTACACTAACGAAACACTGAAAAATATAAAGAAGTTAAAGACATATAAAATAAATAATAAAAGACGGTCATGTGTGAGTCGGTCTAGCGTACCGAGGATTTCGTACAAACGTGTTAGTAAGTATTTTTTGAGCTAATATAGAAGCATATGTTTTACATCTGCAAGATACTGTAAACATACGTATTTGATTTTAATTTCAATTTGGTTCCTTCACGTGTAACGGAAAAAATTAAACAGGCAGGCGGATGGACGGACAATAAATATAAGGATTCTTGTTTTTTTTTTAAGAATTCTAAAATAATAATGAATTATTTGAATTTTGAAGGTTCCCTTGTAATTACCTTAAATTTAAGATATTTGTTTTTAATTCTACTAGACAAGCCTTTTAATTAGATATTCAAAGAGAGGGTTATTTTTAATAAAATTATATGGACATCTTCAATTTGGTGGCGGCCAATTTATATTTACTGGGATAGTAAAATTACATTATTGTATTATCATTTGGACGAAAGTCTCGTAACAAATTTCAAAATATTCAGTCAAAAATAAAAAGTTTAATTATTAAATGTGCTATATCATTACAACAAACAGAGCAAGCTAATTAAAACTGTTTAGGTATTTAATAAAAGTAAATTTATTGATGGAGATTAATTCAATGATGCCTACAATATATATTTTAAACGAAAAAATGATTGTTATTTAACTACATAAAATAATATAAATTATTTTTTTTGTGTATATTGTTGCATATGATTAACAAACGTATTATATGTTTGAGTAGTATTGAAATGATGCTATGTATAATACTTCTTGTGCATTAATTCTAACATCTATCTGTTAACAAATTCATCAATCACCATCAGGTTAACAGAGCAATTTAATGATACGATTCACGTAATTTCTGATGATTTTTTGCAAATAAATTAACATTACCTGACAACAATATCAATATTTTTTTAATAACATCTTACGGTGAGATCTTGATCAGTTAGTGAAAATAGATTATAGTATCAGCTAATAAGCAACTAAAATAATAGCAAAATATTGTTGTGATTTTATTTAAGAAATAATACGAACTTTTACAATTTGCATTATTGTATTTGTATATTTGTATATTATTTTATTTTTAAACTTCAATGAAATTGATCGAAGAACGGATAAATATTAACCGAGGCAAGTTCATCAATATCTAGTTGTAGCCTAGGCCTATACAGTACGCAAGTAATACTAAGTAGTACCCTAGTATACGGGTAGACCTTTTGTAGGAAAAATACAATGACTAGTTAAAATCAATGCTGAGCAACTATTACTCGTACGCGCCAATGTGTTCAATTGTCTTTGTTTTCAATAAACAGCTTTCTATTTGCAAGCCTGTACGAAATTTAAATAAAACCTTTGATAAGTTATTTACTTGTCAATTTCCTGAGTAAAAAATCGTACCATTATTAAATTACACGTAACAGATATGAGTTTACATAGTAATATTATTTTGCTGCTAAAATAGCACAGATATTGACTTTCATACAACTTTTGCTCGTCGCTGCTCTCATTTATTTGACCAGTACATATTTATCTCGAAGAAAGTTGTCAAAATAATGCTTAAACCAAGCATGGTTAAGAAAATGGAATTCGTTACATTTTTTTATTCATTTAAGTAAAGGATTAATAGTATCAAAATAATTTCAATCGTAGCTCCAAGTCAAGAAGCAGTTTATAAGGCCGTAAGACTACATTAAGTATCCTCATACGCGATTTGCATACTTTATTTTGAAACTAATGTGAATAGAATGTAAGAAAATCATGAGCACAATACATCTAGGATTTATATAAAGTTACTGAGAAAAAAAAGCTCTTTAAACCTAATGTCTTGAATCAATTCTTATTCGGAAGTGATTTTTGATTACAAAACGAGTTTAATTGTTTTTGTTACCTACAGCGATTTATTGTAACGAAGATGTGTGTAAAGGTTGAGTAGAACTTGGCATATATTCATCGATTTTTGTATCTAGTAGCTATCATATTTTGTCATAATTTAAATCTTTAAAAATATGATATCTTTTGACAAATTATGATATCTTTTTGTATTTTCAAAACTAAAGATGAAGTGTATTTTTATATTTTTGATGTCATAAGAGGTAATGTAAATTCAGACCTTGCAGATGTATTTAAAAAAATCACCTAAAATATTATAATATATTTGGATTCTTATGACCTTTGATAAATGGCAGAACGAGATAGCAGGACGATGGTTTTATTTTTTAAGGGTGTCAGAAATTTCAAGAAGACGAGTTGATTAACCTGCCTGTTTGGGATATATCGTAAAATTCGTAAAATTGCGATGATACTAATTTCGGCACTTGGTGTGTAGACTACCAGACTAAACCTACTTCCGGAAGCTTGAATAAACGAATGACGAACGAACGAAAACGAACCTAAGGAAGAATAAACGAATTGAGACTTCGTAAAACAATTTTTATCGATATCAAAGTTTGCACCAACTGTGAAGGTGAAGTACATAAATGTACACACTATAGAGATATTCTTTTCATAGTGACAGCATATATTGATGAGTATTATAATATTTATTTTTAAACACATGTAATTTAGTATGTACTCATACATAGAAAGCGCTGATCGGATTATGCATAAAGGAATAGTGGCATCATCCATCTATCTCATGAAGATCATTAATTTGCGTAACAATATTAGGTAGATATTATACATTTGAAAAAGACATCATTTCTTCCACGGACATGTAAGCTGTGGAATGATCTTCCTGTTGCGGTGTTTCCCCTGCGCTATAACATGTCCCTCTTCAAACGAGGCTTAAAGAGAGTAATCTCATCACGGTAGGCAGCGGTTTAGCTGTGTCCACCCCTGGAATTGCTGAAGTCCATGAGCAGCGGTTAACGCTTAACATCAGGTGTGCCGCTTGATCGTCTGGCCACGTACGGCAATAAAAAAAAAAACATCCATGCTTAGTTTAAAATTATGTGCTAAGATGCCATAGCACTTAAAAACTCAAAATCAGGTCTGTAGGTTTTTATATTATAGGATATATTTTTTTGGAATCTTATTATGGAGTTAATATTTCCTCGAACTATATTTTTCGTTATTAAACTAAAGAAAATTACTAAAACATAGATATAACTACAAAGTAGATATACATAGGGCTTACTTAATCTATCGAAACGAATATCTTATGCCGGAAAAGTTTAGGGGCTCGAAATATTATTTATTGCCAGCGATCAGTATCATTAAAAATACTTCACTTTATGTTGATATAATAACTGTAGGTAATAATAACATAACTGTGTATCCGTAACCACACCGAAAGGTTCAGAGAAGAGTTCAGTTGAGCTTTCTTAGCCAACGGATATTTTATTGTCTTTCATTGCATGTAACCGAAGAGTTAAAACAGAACGCTACGACAGAGCTTTTTTAAAACTGTATTTATTATAATTAATTGTATTTTTTAAGTATACAATTAATTATACTATACAATTTATTAACTAAATTGGAAAGTCTATGACTATACTGTAGCTCAAAATTATTGCTTTTATAAACGGCTCCAAACTGGATTATTTTTGCCACAGAAACAAAAGCTGTAAAATAGAGCTTTCTTGAAACTTGCATACATTATTTAAACAAGCATTGCATAAATTATTTATACGAAATTTTATTCCAAGATTACAAAGTTTTTTATAGAAATATTTTTGGGTTAATTGTTTACTATAGAGTATTTTATACAATATTTGTACTTTATCAAGATCAAATATAAATAAATCTCGTTTTTTAAAAAATGGTTTGGTATTACGATATTGAAATTATCAATATTCCATAATGATGTATTTTACTTTGAGTCGTTGATATTACTGCCACACTGCAGTCGACAATAATAGCACATACATATGCAGCGCATACCTGGTGAAATGTTGAAAGTAGGTACGGCGTTTAATAAATATAAAACTACTCTATGCACATGAACTTGATATCATGAATATAATACTAATATTTAACACACAAGTTTAAGAGTATGCCAATATTACATTGTTCCAAACTTGTGTCAGTTATTTGAGATAACTAATGTTTTGTTCTACGATAAAGAAAATTAATATCTCCATAATATAAGAGACATGTTAGTATTTTAATTGGATATGTCATTAATATGATAATTACCATGTGATACGCAAGAGCTATATATATATATATATATATATCGCTCCCTTAGTAATAGAGGGGCACAATTCAAACATTTGATTTTTCTATTTTTAATAATAAATGGGCACAAAACTAATAGGCCTATGATCTCGCTTTAACAGAAAAATGATAAAAGCTCAAATCTCCTGAGTATATTATATAGTAATAATGAATTTTACAAAAATATAAAGTTCGCCAATTCCTTGTGACGCCATTCCCAAAAGTTACGTTTTTTGAATTATGCCCCTCTTTTATTAAGGGAGCGATATATATATATATATATTATACTACTGGGTCATTTTATTGTTTCGAGAAAGATATATTAAGTTCATAAAATTAATTTGTCAAATAGTTGGTTTTATATTTGAGTACAGAAACAAAAAAAACGTAAATTAACTATAAGTTAACTCACCCACGTGATTCGCCCCATTTTGGGGAGCTTTTTAAGCACTTCCGCCAACTTATCTATCTGAAAATAAAAATACTCACTCAAAATGTGTAATATTTTTTTAACTATTGTTATGCTTATATTTTGATTACCAATGGCTTTGTTTAAGGTATTGTTAAGATTGACAATGTGTCAAAAGGCTTGCCTGCCAGTGTCGGCGTCTGTTCAAGTAGCGCGCGCGACGCTTTCTGTTAAATACCCGGTGTCATCGTTCCTCTCATCTCGCACCCACGTTTATGTATATGTATCATTGGAATTTGGAATTGAATTTACCCCGTGTGTTGCCGAAACATTGCCATACGTACCAAATGAATTAAAACAAGATATCCGACATCGTTTGCCGAAGTGCTGCCATTAGTCCTCGATGAAACCAATTAATCACTGAATGTCTTCATTGATCTATTGTTATTTTTTATGAAGTTAAATTTGATTTGATGAAACAATGTTTATAAACAAATGAATTTTATTTACGAACAATCACTAATACATTTCTGCATTTGTTGTTTGACGTTACAACATATTCTCATTATAATCTATTTTATTATACTTAGACATCCGAATAAGAGCCTTGCTAAGTTTCGGCTTAAAGAGTTAGTAGCTATTTAAACGTAGCGGAAGCTGCTGTATGGAATTATGGAAGTCTAATGACTATACCTGAGTCTTGAACTAAATTTAACCTACTACTGTGCAATGTAATTGTATGCAAAGTTGGCATTGTTGGCAAAGTTACAAGTATGAAACTCTTACGTTATGAGTATAGATAGTCAAAAGTCAAAAACAGACGAATGACTTCTTTCGGTAATAATTTGAAATTTGTTTAATTACATTAAAATAAATTATCCAAAGACAAAGTTATAATGGTTTGCTTACATTATGAGAATTCGAATTTGATTCTGGTGCATTCATAGACGCCTACGGATATCTTTTACGACATCTGATTTTCGAAAAGTATCTTAGAACTTTGAGTTGAATGCTTTAAAAATATAATGATTTAACGAGAAATAAGTAATAGCGCCACAAAAAAAAAATCTATGCGCACCAAAATATCTAGTTTATGACATTTAAATTTTTAAGTAATTAGTACTTTTGTAGGTTAAGTTAGATTTTATTTATTTGAACAGAACGTATTTATAACTTTAAACAGGTAACAGCAGTATGCATACATAGACTCAATACGAAATAATTAATTAAATTAACAAAATTTTGCGAATCCGAAAGCACCTACGATGTTGTTTAGAGCAGTAAGCAGTAAGTGTGTGAATTTTCAACCAACTAATTGAGTCTGTCTTATTACACTATTATCTGTACTTTTCTTTGTAGTGTATGCTTCTTAAATGTCGAGAATCAATATAGTGGAGCAGAAAGATTTAATTGTAATAATTAAAATATATTCAAAATATTTTTGAATGTTATTAAATTAACTTTTATTAATTGTGTAACAATATACATTACCTGGTATTTAATATTAGTGTTAACTAAGTATATCGAATGTTGTTTAGAAATTAATTAATTACTACAAAATATTAAATATATTATCAAATAATTATGCTAATTGATACACTTAACAAAAATAAAATATTTATATCACTTATTATTTTAATTTACAACAACACTTCACCCACACACGAAAATGTATCCAAATGATAGTATCCGAGTCACTCTGTATTATTTTTTAGTTTATATTAGTAAAACAACAATTTGTTTCCGAGTTCTGTTCTTAGTCGTCAAGCACTTGAGCAGAGGTGCGCGTGCGTGGCATCTTGGTGCGCCGGCGCACTGGGTGCTGCGATTATTATGCTCATGGCGTGCCATCCTTTCTTCCCGCCAATGCCACTCGCATTGTTCCCCGTTGAAACGCGACGACACCTAACTGTTTATTGACTAAGTGGACCCTGAAATTGGCATTGCCCTTGTTCAACCGCGTGACCTGGACAGCTGACCTAGCTTCCTCGAGGATGTTTTGTTTATTGACATATACCCATTAGTACTTTCGAACTAACTCTTTCTATAACTGTTTATTGTGAAAGGCTTTCATTATTGAGACTGCCGTGAGTACCCTAGCCGTGAGTTTCCTGAACGATTTTCGATGATCGAAAAGCGAAAGAAAAGTACAATAATTCTGATATAACCTTATTTTATTAACCTTATTTCTTAATGATATGCAACAGCGCTATTAAAACAATGAAAATATTTCCGTCGTTATGTGCTCGATAATAGGGCATATGTAACTGAGAATAATAAATGTTCCTAATCGATTATAACATTACAAAAGATGGGTAATTATGTGCGTGGGCTCATTCGATTGTGTGACATCGATGTTGACGAATCACCCGAAATGCCATCGGCCCGCCTTGAACTTGGCCGTGAACATGCACGCTGGATGCTCTCTGCCACTCTAGGAGTGCGCAATGGGTCTGGCAATTGACTTAGTAAACACATTTCAGACCGGTCGGTTGGGCCTTCTCCGAAAGGGCATGATAATATAATTTTGTATTTTTGTCTTAATATACACAAATTATTAAAATACTTACTTATCTCGTTATTGATTTCTAGCCTGTATGCGTTCGTTGCTATAATATATATATACATACATACATACATATATATAATCAATTTTATTTGTATAATTTCAGTTTCCTGTATTTTAAAAGTATTGTAAATCAATATTTTACACAAAAATAAAATGATACTAGTTTCTAAATACCTACGATTCATATCTACGAGTTGTGTATTCATCTTTCCTAATAATGATTCCTTAGGTATTTGAGTTTTATGTTTATCTTCTGTATTCATAGACCATTTGAACTGACTTAGGTAATCTGTGACTGTGACAACGACATTTCTAAAAATATATTCCATAATTAATATTGTTTAAAATAAAACAAAAATGTAAATCAATAAAGTAAACATAGCATTGCTTTCTTCAAACTTAAATTAAGAGATTTTAAACAATTTTTAATATAATTGAAGTTAATTCTTATAAAACTAATATTTGAAATATTTTTAAAATTGCGGTATACACGGAGACATGGGTTTTTCGCAATAGCAAGCAAATCCTGTTTATTAATAAAATTAATTGGGGCAAACATCTATGTTATAATCAAACCCAATCTGGGGAGGGGTTGAAGTATAAGCATCCTAAAACACCTCTGCAGTAGTATTTTTTTGCAAATACACTGTTTTGCCTTAAGAGTAGTTGTCTTACTAAATTCATTAGATGAGACTTCGAGAATTTTGCGCCGTTATATTAAAAATTTGATAGATTACCTAACCTAACATTTTACATCCCCAGCAAAATCCCCAAACAAAATGTGCCATGCATACAGCAATGGCACATTTTGTCAACACGCTACCTTTGGTGTGATTGTAATTTATCATCGTTATTATTTATACATACATACATACACTCACGCCTTTTTCCCACGGGGGTAGGCAGAGATTACGTCCTTCCACTTGCTACGGTCCTTACATATCTCTTTCGCTTCATCTACTTTCATAACATTCCTCATACATGCTCGACGATTATTATTATTTATATTATTTATATATTATATTATTTATTTCTAGTAAGTTAGTGCTGGAGACCTATTTTCGAATTACGAATGCGATTTCGAAATCACCGCTGACTGTCAGCGGTGACTTTGAAGTCACGGATTCCTAAACATCCAATTTTTGAAAGTCGCAAAAGAAGATCGCAGAGCTGCCAACATAGATAAAGTACACACATGTAAGAATTCGTTCAGTCTATATATATATATATATATATATATATATATATATATATATTATATATATAGACTGAAAAATCAACACATTAACTTCAGACTCTTGTCAATGTGTTCTCTAAACAAAACACAGATAACATTTCCACAAGTATGACTTGATTACGAGTGGTCGAGGGCACTCGTAATGAAATCACATCCGTGACTAAGGTAGTCACATAAGTGATATTCAAAAATAAGAATTATTGAAAATCGGTGATTATTAGTCACATCGGTGATTTCTAAGTCGCATTCGTAATTCAAAAATAGGTCTCCTGGCGCTCCGGCGCCCGCTTATGATGACATATAGACATTATGTCATTGTTTCATCCTTTTTATACAAAAGAAAAATATTGTAATATCTGCTGTAAAACTATCACATAACTTTATCTCGATCGTCCTGAAGGCGCTGGTGTCGTGAATGACTATCAAGTAGTATAATGGAAACAAAATTTTATATCTATAATTACAGAAATTACCTTAAAGTATTAGAGAGCATAGTTCCTCCCGTTTATGCAGGCAAACAAACGTGCTAATAGGCATGCAGCATTAAATATACAGTTTGATGCTTTGTGTAGTTTCTATATCTAATCTAAAAATTGATCCTGTGGGTTGATAACATCCAAAATTTACTTCCTATATTATAAATAAAAAATAAGTATTTGATTAATTTTTGTTTGAAAACATTTTTCACTTTACCGAAAATTAATGGCAGGTGGGAACAGTTCGTTGTCAGGTCAAAAGAAGATGTAGAAAATTTGATAAAAAAATATTTCATATTATTTTATTTATATTTATGTGGAACATTCCGATGATCTAAAATTTGATAAAGATGTAGGTTTAAATAATAAAGTTTTTAATGTATTGAAATATGCTTAGTATAATTACATATTAGCATGCAATGCATTATCTATATATGTACGCATGCATTATTCCTAGCGAATTTTATAAATATGAAAAGAATCTGAACGTACATCAAATTTAGATTAATTGATGAACTGTGTCTTTCTAATGTATCTCTTTACGTAATACTGAAAAATGACGTTGGTTTACCCTTATCAGTCAAATGTAATTCTGACTAATAAGGATGCACTTGAAATGGACTTCCTTTAAAAAGTCTCTTTAGTCTACCATGACCTATTGATGATATGATAGTTAACTACGAAACAAGCTAAATAAAATCTTTCTTTCAATTTTACAGTATTGGCGGCGCAATATAGATTTTATGCTAGTTATCATCTAAAACGTGGTAATGGATGAAATCTACTTTGCACATCAGTTTTGAAACCGATATCATATTATTATTATAATTATAATCTTACAAAATATGCATTCCTAATATAAGTGAGTATAGCAATTTTCAATAAACATTTATGCATTTATATACTAAAACTATCCACAACACTGGTCTATAATCTTGTATGTAACTCCAATAATATAAAATAATTTAAATAATATAACGTTGTTTTTATATATTCTATGATATTACCGAAGTATTAACTACTAACCATAGCAACTAACATTACAGTTACAGATATGGATAAATTATGTTGACCCACTCCAAGGCATTATCAATTACTTCATCACAGCTATCTATTGTTTGTTCACAATATTCGGACGTAACATGATAACAAGACGGTTGATTCCGAGTTACTGTATGTAGTTGTGTACTGGATTACGTTTGGGTTAGTCGTTTATTTGCTACATTGCAGCAGTCATGACACTTGAAGGTCGGCAATTGTTTTTGAGTAAAAAAGTAGTAACTGAGAGTGAAATATTGGACGGAGGAGTATTAGTCAACGAAGATGGTGTTATCGAGAAAATTGTCGTACGTGGCGATATTAAAAAACTGTTGGCAGAGAATGAAGGAAAGATTAAGGTTTGTTGGTGTATGATTATTACATATTTTGTTGCTTTGGTTTAGTCAATCAATCAATTTTAATGGATTAACTGCAGTTTTCTTATTGTTTTGTGTATGTTATACCTATTTGTTATTTTAGTAGTGTAGCAAAACTAACTGTCTATCTATCTAACTGAGATAATGGACCAAACCATGATGGATTTTTATAGCATCTTTATTTAAGTTGTGGCGCCATTCTAGATTTTTTTATCGTAGTTAATCTCCTTTTCAATCTAATGAGTAATGAAGCATGCTTTCTCATTCTATAGATTTAGTATTGTTGAACCACTGAGAGTATTTATGCATATACAAATGATGTCTCATAAATAAAAATAAGTTATGTCCACCTTTTGTTAAATCCTGTATTTCAAACGGTACATGGATCTATGTACTTACAATCAAAAACAATTGAAATGGGGAAACAGAAATTTTGTATAACTGCTGAGATTGCCCACTACTTCAGTGTTAGGTCACAGGTGAGAATCTCCATCGAGCTATAAATTCTATCGTATCGTAGCGATTAGTACTTATTTTTGTATTTTCACTATACTTTCATTGTTGATTAAGTGTTATGAATCACATCAAAGTAACAGTGACTAACCTTGTTTGTATATCGGTTAACATGCATGGGTCAGTTGCGGTTAATGGCAATTTCGAACGCAAGTACTGCAAAGAAAAAGCCACAGAAAGAGCCCAGTATTAGAAAAACTAAACAAGTTCTTCGTATTTGTTTGTAAATGACATTACAAGCCGGCTACGTATTAAAATTCAAAGGTTAATAACCGGTATATTTGTAAATTGATGTATGTGACCTGTTTTTGTTGTTAATCTTCCACTTCTTTATTTTTCCCAATTTGCATAGAAATATATTGAGCTAATTATAAATAAAATATTAAGAGCAGCAGATTCTTAGAAAGACTGTTAATTTTTTCAGGGTCCTTCTTTGTTATATTCATGTTATGTAATTAATTTTATAACCTCTGCAAAATATTTTTGGTCAGACGCGAACAAAACGACGGGTTTTGTCATTTTTAGTAAAAAAAAAACAATATCCTAATCGTATCAGCCGCAACAATTCTACTGGGTATAAGCTTCACCCATGAACAGTTTCTTGAACATTCTTGATTGACCAAGCTAGCTGAGTGCGGTCTTGTAATTTATTAAGACCTGCTTGTTGAACAGTTGTGTCCACTAAAGCCTGTACTAAATTCAGCTTAGAATTATATACCAAATTATTCTTGTTAGGGCGCAAAGTTACAGGATTATCTCTTCGCCTAAACCTATTGAGTATTTTGGTATATATTAACAAGCACTTGAAGCACTGATTTAGTGGAGGAGGCTCCTTGCGCCTCTTAGCACTTCTCTTCAGCATTAAAATCGCTATCCCTGTTTGTAAGTAAGTAAAAAATATGTTAAAAAAAATTCATTAATGACCTCTATGGGCTTTTTTTTATAGAGGACCGGCCTTCCCACTAGCCCCCGGTGTCTCTGGGCCAATCCGTTTCGCGACTCCACTGCCATGCGCCCCGGTATGACCTCTATGGGCTAGGAATTTATAGTTTTGTATGATATCAACGGGCATTTCTGTTTTAGTAATTGTTGTTAATATACAATTCTATAAGAAGAAATGCATGTATGATTATGATTAATAAATGTATATCTGTTCATTACTCCATATCCCATAACACAAGCCTTAAAGTGCTTACTTTAGGTTATATTATAGTATTCATAAAATACACATACAAAAAAAAAGAAAATAACAAATGTACAAAAGGCGGCCTTATTGCTAAACAGCAATCTCTTCCAGGCAACCTAGGACCAGGGAAATATTAAAAGGAGATTTAAATATAGGATGGGTACAGTAATTGGACAGGACAATAGGCTATAACTAGTTTAAGTTAAGGAATCTTTGACAGGAAGTGAACACGGACTTGATTCTTAAAGGACTCCAGCGTTCGCGCTCCCCTAATACCCTCAGGGAGAGAGTTCCACAACCGGACGGCATAAGCCGAAAAAGAATATGAAAAATAGTCGGTACTTCGGGGTTATATTAATTATGATTGTAAGAAATATTTATTTATAAAAGTATTTATTCACTTGATTTTTGATGCTATTCTCACGCTTCGCTGCTAAAGTTTTATTTATGGCATCGGTCTGGTACAATGATTTTATATACAAACAAGATACAAATATCGCACTAACGGTAGGTAGGGATCCAAACGATACATCGATGTTTTAAAATATCGAGGTATCGTCCATGAACATCGATGTTAAAACATCGATATTGAACTACAACAAAACATCGATACATCGGTATTAACAACGATGTTTTATGAACGATGTTTGTGAACAACTATGTGAAAAATATGCAATGTATGATTTCACCGGCTGAGTCTTCTGACCAGCATCAGAAAAAGAAGATAAGGCATTCATATGTTTATATCTTCACCCGTTGCCTCAATAAAAGGAGATCCTATAGAAATCTGGGAAGATATGAAAACTGTATTTCTATATTTATATAAACTGGCTATGAAACATTTACCGATAGTAGCAACTTCTGTCCCTAGTGAGAGTTTATTTTCTGAAGCTGGAGCTGTAATTACCCAAGAAAGAAACCGGTTACTCGGCAGTAGGTTATCAAAATTATTATTTTTGAAATCTGTAATGGGAAAAAATAGTAACTAACTTTTGTTTAATTCATAATAAATTTGATTATCTCAGTCTTTCTGATAATTATTTGTTTAATTTGTCGTTCTACTACTTTTCATATCATAATACGTTATAAATATATCACTTAAAGTAACTAATAGGCTTGTTCCCAAATTTCAAGTAGTTAGATACTAATATACCTTGTGCCTATTCTATACAAAATAATTTATTTTTTGAAAAAAAATGCTTATTTATAAGAATAATTTTGCATTTAATTGAAATATTTACATTATGTCATCAAAACGCTCATGACTGGTCATGGCGTCTTGAATGACGTCACGCCGTGCAAAACACAGCGTTTTTAGTATCGGAATATTCGGTATTGTGAGTTATTTTAATAAAAAATGCGATTCATTCGTAACAAGTACTGCATAGTGCCCCCAGTGTACAAGCACAAGTATAAAAACACCAAAAAATTATTTATATACGTGCCAACAATCAGCAGATACGTAAAAAGTGCTAACACTCGCGAGAAGGAATGATGCCCATTCTTTTCGCACTTCACAAGACACTTGGGAATGACATTTGACTTTGACGTTTCGCACGGCAGTGACGTAACACTTTTAAATTGGTGTTGCTGTCACGTGGACTTATGGCTTATTGTGCAATTTTATTTTATAAAAATATAAATAATCAAAAGTTATTATTTTATAAAACTTTGTTTTTTCATAATTAAATGATCATCTGTAATAGTTATGCAACCTAAAGCATCAGATTTGTTCATAGTGGATACAAGCCTATTGTTTGACATGACAGTGATCATTGCTGATTTTACCAAAATGGAATCTAAGTAGATTATCACTATTTTTATAAGAAAACAGTATTTTCTCTCTATTTCAAGGCGTATTGCTACCCTGCTAGGTAATTAACGAAAAACATCGATGATTGTCCTAAAACATCTATATTTTCAACATGATGTTTGCACTTTAAAAATATCGATGTTTCAGTATCAATGTTTTTTATAAACGATGTCGCATCCCTAACTAGCGGGTCGAAATTGTGCTGTTAAAATACGCCCAATTGGTCCTTCGCTCTGATGCTTTTTACAAGCTTTTATATTAGCTTTACTTGTAACTATGTAAGAAAATCTTGGAATCTTAATTTGACCCACTTCCCGGTCTCCGATTGAGCTGAAATTTTGCATGCACGTGTAAGTCGGATGACAATGCATAGTTTGTGTGTGACGTCATTTTAAATCTAACATGGCGGCATTACCAAGATGGCGGATCAATTATTTTTAATGCACCCCTAAAATATGGGTATCAAATGAAAAGGCTTACAAAGAACATCTCGATAAATAATGTGACGTCACTCTTAATCCAATATGGCGGACATTTCCAAGATGGCGGACCAATTATTGCACTCCTACTATATGGTATCAAATGAAAGGGTTTGCTAAGTTTGGTTTTTTAGTCGGAAAGTACATTAAAAGTTAAAAAAAAATAAATACAAGCTTTTATTAAATACGCTTAATAGAATGGCCTTCTAAAAAATGTCCTTCTCCCACGAAACACAGAAGAGATTGAACGGCTATGTAGGCTGGCACGCGAGCCACATTATGATCAAATGATCATAACTGTCCAATCGAACGCGTTGCTTTCAGTCACGATGATCACGTGAGTGTTTTACGAAGTTCTTTATTAATGAATGCCTACTTTCTACTGCAAAGCAAGTCAGTCTAAGTGTAGCTAAAGATGGAATATCTTTTCATCGAAATAGCAAATTTGATGTAATACTAACGTTTTACAAAATTATCAAAAGCTTGATCGTAACGATATGACACATTTTTTTTCTAAAAAAATATACTTTGCCGGTTTGATGGCGCATGCGTCTAATTACATTACTCTAGAGCGCGTAATGTAGTACACTGTAATTTCGGTAGCACGCATTTGAATAACAGCCAATAAACGTTAAAAGGCCATTAGTGCTGTGCTTACCAAAAAACGTACGCATTATGTTTTATCGATAAATATATTATATTTCTGGTAGGAATAAATGATTATAACTCGAACATTTGTTTTGGAAGATTGTTCAAGTATTTATTTAAGTTAAATTTAAATTTAAATTATACTTTTATTAACCTTTCTGTGTTCTGTGTTCCTCACCACTCTGATATAATTCATTCCTCCTTTTTCGTCAAATGTATTCTTTTATGGAATTCACTTTCTCAAGAAGTGAGAAACTGTCAGAGCAAACTTAGTTTTAAGAATAAGTTGCGTAAGCTTTTCTTCCAGGAAAGTTTTGGGTAATGAAACTTAGGTTATTTAGAAAGTACGCTATGCATATCTTCGTTATAAATTTTCGCTAATAAGATTTAGGTTATTATATATTAGTGTATTATAATATGTTTTTATTTATGTATTAGGATTATAAATCTATTATTTATTAGTATCAACATGACCTTGTTTTCTAATCTTTTTGGTACATCTACCACATTGTATCTCATGCATAAATAATTAAATAAAGAACAAAATAAACTTTTACATATAAAAGCATTCTATAAGTAAGTAAATCTCGCGACAAGCTTTTATATGTAAAAGTTTATTTTGTTCTTTTTAGCGCATTTAATAAAAGCTTGTATTAAAAAAAATACTTTTAATTTTTTATTATCTATTTAATTCTGAAATAAACTCGTGAAACAAGATAAGTTTGTACAAAGTGAGGTCAAAAATTATGCAAAGTGGGTACTCATTGGTCTAGCTATATAATATTAGTAGATTTCCGTATGGCAATTTTTCGTAGCATTGTCCAATACTCGTACTAAATCCCATGTTTGTCACAGGACCTGAAACTCTATCTTAATGTCAAAATTTATCCAAATCGATATACTTGTTACCTGAAAACGTAAAATAACGACAGGCAGAGCTACTTTCACAAATATGTACATATATACATTATTATTTTGTTTTTAGTGACAATTGTGAGATTTTCAGATTCAGTTTTTTAGTAAAAAATCAATTTGCAATATTAAACACTTGGTATACAATATAAAGTGGAAAATATCAAAATAGCAATGCAAGGTCAAAGTTTTTTACCTTAAAAAAAGAAACTACCTTAATCTGCAGGTTGTAGACGGCGGAGACTATGCTCTTTTGGCAGGGGTGGTTGACTCTCATGTCCATGTCAATGAGCCAGGTCGCACCGCGTGGGAAGGTTTCCGCACTGCAACCAACGCAGCTGCTAGCGGAGGAATCACTACGATTGTTGACATGCCATTGTATGTATTTTGATATATTGAAATACTCAGCTAGATAACAGATGTTGTCAGTTTTAGCAGCAGCAGCAAAATATTCCCAAAGGAGTCCAACATTCTTTTATGATGGTCCTCTATTTTTTAGAAACTCCATTCCACCAACAACGACCATAGAAAATTTGAAAACGAAAGCGGCTTCAGCCAAGGGTCACGTTTACGTTGACGTCGGCTTCTGGGGAGGCGTGATAGTTGGCAATCAGGTTAGACACACATGGCGAGCGATATTTACTTTCATAAGAATACCGGGTGTTACAGAAAGTCGAAATAATATTGAATAGTAAGATGAGAATATACACCATTAAATATTATTTAGACTTTCTATAACACCCGGTATATGTATACATATGTATCCACAGTAAGATATATTGACTTTGTTATTCCGGCTGCAGGTTAGCATACTAGGTGTTGACTCAATTTAGCTGCGTATGACAATTTTTTACCCCAGCATAACACTAATATCTGTTATTCTACCCCGTATAAATCTGTCTTGTTCCGTCACAATAATATTTTATTAGCCTTGGTTCGTGTTGACTAAACGCTTCACAGTAAACATATACGTTTACTGGACTAGGCACACATCTCCATACTATGTATTGAAAAATAAAAAATGTACTAAATGTTCGTCATTATTTTCAGGATTCCCTTCGCGATTTAGTTGAAGCAGGAGTTGTTGGGTTTAAGTGTTTTTTATGTCCTAGTGGAGTTGAGGAGTTCCCTCATGTTGAAGCAGAGGATCTTAAGAAAGCATTTCAAGCTTTAGAGGGAACAGATTCGGTTTTGGCGGTAAAGCTTACTTTATTTTTGGGGTACATGAAATATTATTTTATTTTAATGAATATATTACATGAGCATAGAGAGAACACATATCAACGTGTCAGACTTTACATGTTGAGCTTGATGTTTTACTGATACCATATAGTAAACATAGTCACATGTCAAAATACAAATTAAAGGTGCTACAGGAAAAGAAATTGAAAGCTCCATTGTAATAAATCACTTTATGTAAGGAATATTATACAGTAGTTATAGTATTCCTGACAAAAGTGATACTGATAGGTAGTTGTTATCAACCGGTGTCGCATTTTACGTTCGGAGTATTATAAGTACTGTATGCTTTAAATTATTGAAGAAAATAATCATTATATATATGTATATTTTTAGTTTCATGCGGAATTGGAGGAAGATAACACTGTGACAAAAAATAAAAAGAAACGTAAAGGTACTTTTTAATTATAATTATTTGTAGTGAAATTTTCAAAACACTCTTTTTCACAATAAATACGTATTTTTTACAGATCCTGAAGAGTATCGTACGTATTTAGAATCGCGACCGCCTGCCATGGAACAAAATGCAATTTCATTAATAACAAGTTTCCTCAATAAGACAGAGTAAGTATTTGTGAACTGTCAGGCGCATATCTATCGACTCTAACTGGCTGTATTTATACATTTTGACTGTATTGCCTTATTTGCATTTGCAATACTGATTTGAGATCATCTTATTTGATATATTTCTATGTATTATTTTAGTATGTTTATACATGATGATGATTGTAATACCATAGATTGATAAATTAATTCTTCGAAAATGTTTAAAAAATTAACTCGGCTGACGGTCAGACATCACTTCAAGTATCCCCGTGAACGATACCAGCTGTCACAGCATCAACGAACGACACAAGATATGATAAATCCTTAATCGTGCTATATAATCACCATCTTCAAATTTAATTTATCTTTGTATATTACCAGTTTAAAATGATAAATCACTCCGTCATATCGCGTTTCGGTGGTCATACGGGGACAGGTCGTTCGGGATTGGGAGCCGAACGAAGATTGATGCATCATCGGCGCGCTGCCAGAGGTTCGGAAAGGGTGTATTGTTGTACCCAGCATATAACGTAGTGTGTAGATCGAGTCTTCGCACATTTGATATATGAGTGCGATATGTGGGAGAAATGCGTTGATATGTTAGAGATTATGTTGGAAGGCGGGATGAGAAGTCCATTTGCGTTCGTTATTAAATTGTGGGAATATTCCGAGGTGTATGGATTATGCTTGACCAATACGTTATTTGTGAGACTGTAGTCAATCGCTTGTTTGACTAGCGATTTTGTGTGATAGCCGACCAAATAAATATCACAGCTACACGCAGCTATGTACTCAAATGCTGGGATGTACTCAAATGTTGTACAGAGAGGATGATTTGATGAGGCTTTTACGAAGATAGCTTTGCTGCAGCGTGCGTGTGCATGTGGTCCACGTGTCGTCGGCGAGTGTAGTGCCGATGCTGGCGGCGGCGCGAGAGGCGCGCGCGGCCAGTGGCCACCGCGGCTGGCGCTCCGGTGTCACTGCTGAGACCTGCCACCACTATCTCACGCTCAGCGCCGAGCAGGTGCCGCGCGGGCACAGCGAGTATAAGTGCGCGCCGCCCATCAGAGACCAATCCAACAAGGTGTGTATTGTTCTAGAAGTCAAATTTATAGCTAATCCTTGTTGTCCAGAGTAACTTTACTACACATGAACATAATCTACCATCGGAGACCTACTATCTTCCACATACTAGCAATTCAAATTTGATCCAGTTCTATGCTTATAGCTTCGTCGTTTTCGTTTGTTATCATTTTCATGTATGTAAATCGCATTTGAATCATATCACTTCTTTAAGAAATCTAATTTGTTACTTTGAAAATGACGACATACTTTGAATTATTATTTTATCATTATTTAGTTCGCTCCACTCCACTATCATCAAGGCTTCATTCATTTTTGAATGTAACTTAACCTGCTTATGTATTGTAACATAATTTTACACTCATTAATAATGTAATTCTAAATTCGGTAATGATTAAAATACAGATAGACGACAGTTTTACCATTATATCTGACTATTTCATTGCAGGAGAAGTTGTGGCAATATTTATTGGAAGATAAGCTTGACATGGTAGTGTCGGACCACTCACCCTGCACGCCAGACCTCAAATGCAAGAACAACTTAGAGGCCTGGGGCGGTATATCGTCCGTACAGTTTGGTGTGTAAACCATTTTTTTGCCATGTGCTTTGCTTATTTCACTTTCACAGAAACTATTAAACATTCATCAGTTTCTACTATTGGCGTAAGAAATTAACATAACACGGCGGAATGATGATCAAGTAAAAATAAAATGTATAGACATACAAATAGCAATGATTAGATACCTAATAGAAAATAAAAGCAGAAAATTTCAGTTGTATACAATTTAAAATCTTTGTTGTATAGCATGTTGAGCGGAAGAAGATTATGTTGAGTTACTTTCTAATGAAGAAGTAATTGTTTTCGTAGATTCTATATTAGTATGCTCTTTTTTTTTTTTGAGGGGGGGAAATGCGGCCTTATGCACCATGACACCGCGCTGGCAAGGCGCGGCCATGTGTAGAGCTCTCCGGTCAAGAGGACCGGCCTACCCACTAAAACCCGCCCGGGTTCTCTAGGCCCATACGGGGCACATGGCGGGGTGCGCTTTCGCGATTCGATCGCCATATATTAGTATGCTCTAGGCAAATTGTAATCTTTTAAACTGACTACACCTTATAGAAATCTTTACGATTGCATCTCTTGGATTTTGTTATTTTGTATCCTTTATACACAGAACATATTTTAAAAGTATGTATCTCTATGTGTGTGTATATATCCTGTTACTTTATGCCAAATTATAGGTTTGTCATTATTTTGGACGAATATTAGCGAAAAGGGTTTGGATTTGAAGACCATCAGCAAATATTTGTCGTCCAGTCCCGCGCACCTGTGCGGCCTGCAGGACCGAAAAGGCGCCTTAAAGCCTGGCCTCGACGCCGATCTCGTCTTTTTCGACCCTGATGCCAACTTCACTATAACCACGGATATTATTAGACACAAAAATAAGGTATATATTAGCTTTAACAATCAAAACAAGATAAAAACATACATACCGAAGTTATGTTTTTTTACTGTTTTATAATTTGTGCACTTCAGTGAAATTGGTATGGGATTAGGTGTTAGTTTATGCAACGCTATGATTGGAATAACATAATTCATAGCTTCGGATGCTGTCATTAAGCTAATTGTGTTAATGTAATCGCTTTAAAATTGACAGTCAATAGGATTGTCATTCACTTAGAAATGGACAGTTAAGGGATTAAAATATGACAATGAATCGTTTGAAAGTTGCAGTAAATAGCTTATAATTATACATTTGATCGCGTTTTAATTCGCGATTTAATAGTTAATTGCGTATAGTTAGACAGTTAAAATTGGCGGTGAATAGCTTTAAACTTGACAATCAACGAATCAAAATTTGTCAGACACTGGCTAAAACTTTGGTACTATACGTTTTTTTGCGACTGTCGCTTTGTGCTCTTTTACGATCGTTATATTTTACATATATGTTATTGAAATTTTGTGATGATACATAAAGCGTTATTGAAAACTCTCTTATAGGAAAATACTAAAATCAATTGTCAATTATTAATAAGAAATTGCCTAAAGTTATTACGAGTCTACAATCTATGTTTTAATTATACACATATAGTTACACCTCTTTCCCATGGGGGTAGGCAGAAATCACAGTTTTCCACTTGCTGCGATCTAAACATACTTCCTAGAGGAAGCTAATCCTCGATTTACTTTAATACTTTCATGCATTTTCTTATTTACATTAATTTTCTTATCAACTGAAATAAACATTCTATATTATTAGCTAATAAGGAATAGATAAAGTATTTTCTGTTATGGTACTTGGTTACCTTATTTCTTTTTAATTACAGTTAACTCCATATCTAAACAAGGAACTGAAAGGTGTTGTGAAAAAAACCTACCTGCGAGGACAACTGATATATGCTGACGGCGAAATTGTTGGCGAACCAAAGGGAACATTACTACTTAAGGACTTTTGAACAATGATATATTATATCTAAATTTAAGTGTTACCGTTCGTTGGAAAATTTTATTTGCTATGAGAGTTTTACTCTTACAGAAATTAAGTATATACTTATTTGCGAGTTATAGCAATCTCCCTTCCCTATGGTTTTCTGTCAAGTTAAGATGTGTATTAATAAAAACCTTATTCAACTAATAAAAAAAACTGTTAAAAACTCATTACATATATTCAATGTAAATATAAGTAGTATTGTAGAGTTTGGCTATAAACAGTTGTAGCGCTGAAGAAGGGACCCTTACAGGGGGGCAATCGCACTAACAAATCGTAGCTGAAACGAAACCAAATCGTTCCACTCAACTAATCCGAGAGCTAGAATATCACGTCATCGAACAGATGACGTGATATTGTGGCGTTCGGATTGGTTAAGCCGAACGGTTCGGTTGCGTTTCGCTTGCGATTTATTAGTGCGATCGCCCCTCAAACAGTTGTAACGGTGCTAAAGACGAAACCAACTGTATGAGTGAATCAACAATAGAACTGTACCAGTAGACAGACACCATTAAGTACCGACAGTGCCGTACGGATCAAATTCGCTTACTACAAGCTATTGCGATCCCTGGTGCGATGAGAAGCACGACGCAGTTTTGAGGATAGACTATTTATGCTATCTATGTATGTAAGTTAGACAAATAATTCAAGAAACACACAAAAACAAAAAAAAAATCTGTCAGTACTGCACAATACCTATAAAATTGTACAACAACTATACAGTGAAATAATGAATGATACCTCCATAGCCGAGTGGATAGTACACCGGTTTCAAGGTGTCGCCATCTCTGAGGTCCCGGGTTCGAGTCCCGGTGGGGGCAGATGTTTGTGTGATGAATGCGAGCATTTGTACCTTAGTCATGGTTGTTGATATATATTTCTATAAAAAATTATTTATATATGTATAATATATGTATGTCTATCCGTTACCCTAGATCCCATAGCACAAGCCTTACAGAGCTTACCTTGGGCTAGGCTAATTGGTGTAAGTGTAACAAATATTTATTTATTTATTTATTTATTTAATGAAACAATTTTATAGTGAATTAAATTTGGGTGCATATTAAGCAGAAAAATCGTCGAAAATCGTTTGATTCACCAAATTTTATTGGTCAGATATATTCACCTGTTAAATGTCTAATTACATAATTAAGTGATAAAAAATAAATATTAAACAAACAGGTATTAAACAAACAAACAAAATAATAATAATGATAAAAAAACCACCGCCACTTCTATAAGTTATTCCGCTGATGATATATCTTGTTAATAAAAAAATAGAATTTTATGGCAATGCTTACCTTTCATATTATTTTATATTCATTAAAATTCACAAAATATTATCGTAATTGCGATGAACTAGAAACAATTATCAACATAAAGTACATACATATACATGATTTTATAACGGCTGACCACGGACAGTTTAAAGTCAACATCTCATGTCAACAAATATACAATTTTTTTATACCTTTTAAATGAGAAATATTGTAGAAGTAACGACATATCTGCGATTATTAGTTTTGAAGGTACATCGTCATCTTTGCGGCTCTGTCGCGGGAGGCTCAAAAACGCTCCATACACTGCTATCGTGACGTCATAATTTACTAGTCACCTAATTTGTATGAGCTTATAAACAAAATTGCCAGTAACTTTGTTATTTTTACGTTTATAGATATACTTTCAATATTAAACAATGTTACATTTAATGTTAAGAAGTTAGAAAGGTATTCGTTTTACTAGAATTTTGTAAAAAATCGTGAAACATTGAGAAGTAGAAGCAACATTTGACATACATACAGAAAGAATAAAAACATATTTATCTTGAGGTTCTTATTTTTTCTGATAGGGTAGGGTAATAAATTAAATACAATCCAGTCCTATTATAATTTATGTTATTTTATTTATTTTATTTTTATTTATTATACCTATCGATACGAGCATACAAATAATGGTTACAACAGTGGCTTCTAAATTTAGATAATGAACTGTAAGGTTCATTATTTGTATTTAAAATTGTTTATTCAAACTGGCAACACTGAAAGAATACGAACCGTGAGTTAGTAATGAGTGGCGAGGAAGGGCATTCGACATCGGGCAGCGGAGCCGAGTGGTCGTGCTCTAGGAAAGTGTAGTAAGTGTTAAGTCTGTTGTGCGAAATACAATTAAGTTAAAGAAATAAACGAGTATTAATTCAGATAACGGAGTTTTACTACAAATCAGAAGTGGTAAGTACATGCTCACATTATTTTATCTATGAAGATGAAATAACTTTATTTGTTTAATGTTGGGTTACATTGTTCAAGTTTTGGTGTACACATAATAGTTCCGTCAGCATTATACCTTATTCTTGGGGGCATGCAAATTGTCAGTAATATTGAATTGTATTCAGATAGATGGAATTATAACTATAATAGATTTTCAGAGATGTCAATTTATAGAATGAAATTAAATAATACACAGCAGGCACCGTCATTCCGTGTGCACTGATAATAGCTATAACAAAGATAAGTTATACTCTCGTGGTCAATCTTAATGATTCTTATTCATCTTCTTATGGCTTCAAGATAATTACGCATTAAGCCAATTTCAAATGAAATTATTTTATTGAATTTGAAAACGTACGGTAGAATGTCATAAAAATGGATTAGCATGACACGTGGGTTGTACAGTACAACAAAGTAATTTTGTGAACCTAAAAATGGTTGAGAACCTATTAGTTTCCCTGAAATAGCAGTTTTCAAATACCCACATTTATTTTATTTTACACTTCCATTTTTGTCTCTTCCCTTCTTCGTTGTATGATAAAATAATAAATACCTACGCATATCAATACTTTTCGTGATTATTAAAACTATAAATATATAAGCAGATATATATGGCAGGTATATAAGTACATAGTAATCCAAGACATTGCCTTGCTGGTAGTGTTTTATGATATCTTTCTCGAGTGATTTATTGCGATTTATTTCGACCTTCATTTTTTTCCTTCTTTTCTCTCTTAGAAGGTCAAGGTCACATTAGAGGTCAAAATTAGTTAGATTGAAACCAGTGTGGGGTATTTAAAAGGGGGCTGAAATTTTCATTTATTTTGCACTCCGATGCATAGTTTCTGAGATATTTCACGATTTCCATTTTACCTATCACTCACTACTGCTTATTTTCCGAACTATTACTAACCACACTTGGTTTGTGAGTCATAGATAATGGAGCAAAGCGAGAACTGGGTCAACCGTCATCTGCAAACGCCTGAGCGTGCTACATCGCGACGCAGCGGACGCGACGAAGGCAGACGAAGTCGGATTCGGCTACGCGGTGAGGCGAAGGGCTACCGCCGCAGTCGTCCGCGTTACCGGAGCCGCAGCTCCACTCGTCGCAGTCAGCGCAGTCGGAGTATCCAGGATAAGGAGCGTGAGTTAGAACGAGAACGCGAGAGAGTTAAACGGTTAGAGCAGGAAATTAAAATACAGCGAAGTCTCTTAAGCTCTTACGCGGAACCCCGTGACCGTTCACGACACAGTGTACGTGCAGCTCCACGAGATTCGCACAAACAACAACCTTCTACAAAGGATAAAGAAAGTGGTCAGCCACCCCGTCATAATAACGAGGAACCAGTTCTCCGTTCTGTTAGGCGGTCGGCTAGTCCAGTATTTTCTGCGAGAGACATAATTGATATTATAACTTCTATGAAACCATCTCAGCCATTAACGGCTGCACAAGGATCAAATAATTTAAACCACAAAAACATACTACACTATATTGTATTTTTATATTATATTATTATAATTATTAACATTGAAAAGAGGAGATAAAAAATAGACCTTCAGAGTTTCTTGCCTGTTCTTCTCGAGAAGGCTCGCCCAATTTCCGAACAGGTGTCGAGTCAATATATTTTTTCTTTTTTTTTTTCCTTGTTCGTACGTGCGGACAAGGTTTTTGTTTTTTTTTTCCTGTTTTGTTTGTTGACGTCAATAAGTGCCTGTAAAGGTCTATGTTGAATAAATATTATTTTGATTTGATTTTGATGGATGGATTGTTTGTATCGTACAAACATACTTGCCTAGCTGCCTCGACTTTCATTAAAGTATCCAAGCAGATGAACCTGGTATGAGGGCGATAGAACGTTAAAAACCAGTGCTCTGGCACTGCGTTGTACGCACCCTGACCAACTGTTACAATTTCTCGTTAGTAACAAAGATATAGCACAAGCCGCCCCTAATCTTGATCGCACTACTAGTTATAAGAATAGGTTTGTACACAATTCTAGACCATATAATGGTAATAATACAGATTCTAAGAAGCCTCACACTGTTACAATCAATCCTGGCTTATTTTGCTACAACTGCAACGAGCGTGATCGTATATAAGACTTCTGAGTATTTGGAATTCCATAGTGTTGACAACGAATTACCTTTCTACGGTTCCCAATTAAAGGACGTCCAAAATATTAAAGTTATAGTAACCTTCTTTATCAATTTATGTGGGCCAGCCACTATAAACTGTATAACTGAGCCAAAAATAAATGGTAATATAATAATAAGTTGCAAGGTTATAGGCAGTCCTGTAAATCAGTACATAACCTATGGCGGCGTTTACTCAGTGAATAGTGGTATGGTAAAAATCAGTGTCGCCCCTATCTCCTACAGGCTTCTATTGAGTATGGGTGTCACATTATGTCGGGGTACACATATACGCATAGTAAACCGTATCGTTTCTTCAGGCTCGAACGTTACCGCGTCCGATCTTCGAGAAATCGATAACAGGATGGTTCGTATGGGTGATAGCGCGGATGAACATGATAGGCAAAAATTATTAGATATTTTACATAAATATAAACACTGTTTTGTTTCTTCATTAAAGGAATTAGGGTGTACGAACGTGACTGAAATGTCAATCGAGCTGGACACTAAAAAGCCAGTCGTGTATCGCCCTTATCGTTTATCGCATAAGGAACGTGAACAAGTTCGCACCATGGTAGGCGAAATGCTGGATGCCGGAATCATCAGGGAATCGGTGTCTGAATATGCGAGTCCGATAATTTTAGTGAGGAAGAATGACGGCAAGTTCCGAATGTGTGTTGACTATCGGCCTCTAAATTCACTAACCGCTAAGGAACGACACCCGATGCCAGTGATTGAGGACGAGATTGCTCGCTTGTTTGGACAGGCGTACTTTATCACACTCGATTTGGCGTCTGGTTACTACCAAGTACCTATATCGGAAGCATCCAAACATTTAACAGCTTTTGTAACGCCGGATGGACAGTACGAGTTTAATCGTATGCCATTCGGCCTTGCTAATTCACCTGCCGTATTCCAGCGGATGATGCACAAAGTTTTAGGATCAGCACGATGGTGGCTGCTAATGCAAGAACTTCACTGTACAATAGAATATAGAGCTGGTTCTAAAATGTACCATGTGGATGCTTTGTCACGTAATGCCATTCAAGATAGTGAAACTGCCGATGCATTGCAACAATATCCCACAGTAATGTCCATTAGCAATGGTGATTGGCTTCAGACCTTACAGTTAGGAGACTCTGAATTGTCCAGAATTAGAGATATACTTTTGCTAAAAACTGACGCTGAAGGTCTAAAGTACATTAAAGACAACTACGTCCACAAATAACCAGTTATACAAAATAGTTGACGGTGAAGATACTAATTTACGCTGGGTTGTCCCGAAGGGTGCGAGGTGGCAGTTATGTCGTTTCAACCACGATGACATTGGGCATTTCGGTGTGGAGAAGACCGTCGATCGAATTAAGAAAACATATTGGTTCCCAAAAATATCTAAATTTAAAAAAAGTACGTTCAGGCATGCGTCCAGTGCGCTTACGCAAAGAAAAGTACTCAGAGTGAGCGCGAAGGACTTTTACATACTATAAAAAAATCGACGTTCCTTTCCACACGGTCCACATAGACCATCTCGGTCCCTTCGTGAAATCCAAACGCGGAAATACTCACCTATTAGTAATTGTAGAAGCATTCACAAAGTTTATCTTTGTAAAACCGGTACGAAATACGAACACTCAGAATTCCATACGCGCACTGGAAGAGGTGTTCTTCACGTTCAGATTCCCTGATCGTATCATTAGTGACCGCGGGCCATGCTTCACATCCCATGCGTTTAAAAGATTTTGTTTGAGTAAGGGCATCAAACATGTTTTGAATGCGGTGTCTTGCCCACGCTCTAATGGTCAAGTTGAGCGATATAACCGTTCAATATTGGCCTCTTTAACTGCTCTAAACTTAAATGATGATGAAAAGTCATGGGACGAGAAAATTGACACGGTACAGTGGGGCTTAAACAACACCAAACAAAAGACCACTGGGAGGACCCCTGCGGAAGTAATGGTTGGAACTTCCATGAATGCAGAAATCAATCCAAAATTTAATGAAATTAGGCGTAACACAGGTGAGGATAATAATGTTATAACGATGAGGCAGGACGTTAGGGATAGAATACAGCAGGAGCAAATAAAACAGAAGGAAAACTACGATAAAAATAGGAGGCCAGCTCGCTCGTACCAGGAAGGCGATTTAGTAAAAATCACGAAAGTAGCTTTCAGTAATGAAGGTAAAAGCACGAAGCTTTTACCATCATACATAGGTCCGTATAGAGTTATTAGGGTATTAGGAAATGACCGATATAAGCTGGCGTCCGTAAACGGACTAACGGGTACCAAAAGGAAACGCAAACGACCGTTGCGGCTGACCGAATGTTGCCCTGGGTTCATCTGGTTGCTCTTGAGGTTCATAGTGATTCAAATGATGAAATTATAAATGATTCTGCTTCTGAAATCGATGATTAATAATTTATTCTTCTGAGAAGTTGTAAATTGGTCCAAGTTGTACATGTACACGAAGAACTATGTATTATTGCTATAATTATTATGGAAATAAAAATTGATAATGACAGCTGGAGACCGTTAAATTTTCGAATGGATAACAATACCCTTTTTATGTTAATAATTGTTATTTATAATATTGATTGCGGTACAGCTCCTGCTAGAATTGGATGGGTTAGCAGGAACTGATATACGTTTGCGAGAATTGGATGGGTTCGCAAATGTTTGGGTTAATTTTGTCGTAAGAATTGGATGGGTTTACGACAGATAAACTTATGCCTTAAATTTAACCTTACTAGAATGGATGGGTTAGTAAGGATTGAATTTATGGCGTTACCCAGCAGTCCCTGCTAGAATGGATGGGTTAGCAGGAACTGGGAGAGTTTACTGAATTTTTGTGTTGAAAGTGTTTAATGCCTTACTAGAATTGGATCGGTTTACGACAGATAAACTTATGCCTTAAATTTAACCTTACTAGAATGGATGGGTTAGTAAGGATTGAATTTATGGCGTTACCCAGCAGTCCCTGCTAGAATGGATGGGTTAGCAGGAACTGGGAGAGTTTACTGAATTTTTGTGTTGAAAGTGTTTAATGCAAATTACGAGAGTTATAAAGAGTTGCAAAATGCTACTCGTGTTCTCAATGTATGCCTATTATATGAATTTACATGAATTTACACATATTTTTGATTTAGAAAAAAAAATATTGTTTATAGGAAACATAGTTTATAATATGAGACTTTGAAAATATTGTTTATTTACCAAAACTTTCTGCTCAATTAATTACTGCATTACCTAACTAATGTATAACAAATGATTTTTTTTTTCCTCTTTTTTCTTCTCTCTTTACTATGATAATTGTACATAGTTCTTATTGTTATGAATGCTCTTCCTTGCCGAGTGTAAGGTTTGTGCTCGTCTCCTGGTTGCGTGTATGAGGACATACACGAGGTCAGGATGGACGAGTGTAAGGTTCATTATTTGTATTTAAAATTGTTTATTCAAACTGGCAACACTGAAAGAATACGAACCGTGAGTTAGTAATGAGTGGCGAGGAAGGGCATTCGACATCGGGCAGCGGAGCCGAGTGGTCGTGCTCTAGGAAAGTGTAGTAAGTGTTAAGTCTGTTGTGCGAAATACAATTAAGTTAAAGAAATAAACGAGTATTAATTCAGATAACGGAGTTTTACTACAGAACGTTCTCAGAATCTATTATCAGAGTACAGCACAGCATAAGCACATGCACACATACTCTTACATAATCACACACATATTCCCATTTATATGGAGGAATAGCATTTCATTAAAATATTTTTTTAAAGTTTCTTTAAAAAAATAGAAATACATTTTCAGGAATATTTAAAATGGGTTCCTACCCATTTGTCCTTTTTTCCTTTGTCTGGAGAGTTTGATCCTTTGTCAAATAAGTTAAAAGTCTGAGGGTGAGAATCTGTCACACAGGAATTGCCCTAGTATGGTGGACACCAGTCTCACAAGGGTAGTGTAATTTAATGTATACCTTATAATTAAGCACACCATTGGTCTTTATCTTATTATAGACATTCCTACTGTTGTACCTTTCTGACGAGTAGATAATAAAATCGTTATTATTGTGTCACGAGTAGTATAATTAATTACTTCCTAACTATTATCATTTGTTAATGTGCACACGAATTACCTCCACACCAACGACATATAATATGCAAATAATCTATAGCCACAAGATATAGGGAAATTAATAATGTAATAGTTACTCCTTATTATTATATACCCCGTAAGTTTTAGTTCTCCCACTTAACATTACTTTAATTCGTGTATTATTAGCATTAAAATACAAAAGTATGCTAGTCTTAACGTTGATGTTGACATACAGTTCACATTTCAGTCATGTTCACATTTAGGACAGATGTTCGCATTACATTACGTAGTCTTTTCTACTTCATCCTATTCGCAACTCGCCTATGGTAAGGTAAACTTGGCCACTCCTCAGGCGCCAAAGTGAGCTACGTGAGTCTTTACAGAAAGTAGAAAACTGGTAGGCCGCGTCACAGGAGACGCCATATCAACCGTTTGCCGTGCTTGGAATATGAACCTAGTTGTTTTTATCAGTATTTTGCTTTTCTTTACACCATTTCCAATATACTTTTTTAAAATTTAATTAATTACTTTGGAACACTTGTTATAAAAGTAATTCTCTCTTGACCCAGCATAACATCACTAAGAATCAGTCCAGCAGCGAACATCGTATTTTAGATGTAAAATTTTTCGTGGTGCTGCAGAATCAAAAATAAACCTGTAAAACAGTTGATATTGAATCAGAGTTTTTCAAGGGAATTATATCATTACTAGCTTTCTGCCCGCGGCTTCGCCTGCGTGGATTTCGGGATTGGGTCTATAGAGGGTTAAGGGTCATAGCTTTTGCCCACGGCTACATATGCGCATTCAGAAGTCGGTTTATGGCGCGAAGGTTTTATCGCGCTTCCCGTGGGACTATCCGTTTTTCCGAGATAAAAATACCGCAAAACCTTGCTCAAGAATCATTCTATCTATTGATGAAAACCGCATGAAAATCTGTGCAGTAGTTTTTGAGCAAAGCCTTTATTGCGCATCCCGTGGGATCTGTTGATTTCTCCGGGATAAAAAGTAGCCTATGTTACTCGGGGATAATGTAGCTTTCCAAAGGTGAAAGAATTTTTGAAATCGGTCCAGTAGTTTCGGAGCCTATTCATTACAAACAAACAAACAAACAAATCTTTTCCTCTTTATAATATTAGTATAGAAAATCTATATAGGCAATGAAGTGAACCTAATGTCAAAATTTTACTATTCTAGGCCCAATTTTAAAAGAATCCTATACTAGGCGTGACATAAACTCTTTAGAGTAAAACTTCATGGCAATGTTTGGACTGACAAAGCGACAACACCTGACGTGATCCTATGGAATAAGGACAAGACATAAATTTTATAATATTGTTAGATGCCTTTCCTACCTCCCCTCACTTCACCTTTATACCTGCACTTAACGAATGGGTAAGTGTACATGGGAAAAAACCGACATCTGAAGTATTGGGCATCTTAGTACTAAGTATTACACCATACTAGCCAGATATTATTTTCATGCTTTTAATTTTCCTTTGAAAGCAAAATTTCAATTTAATAAGGGAATAGTAGACGCACGAAGGCATAACT